>OW026362.1:18491162-19116162 GCA_932273835.1 Sarcophaga variegata | reverse complement strand
ATAAAGGTTTTGGAGCTAAAGATATGGAAGTTTTCTCCTTGCAAGCTCGTCCGCCTGATAATTGCAGTTGGGGTTGACCCCATTTCTGCTGCCTAGCTGATTTGGACAGTCCCATACTATGCTCGAGTTAACCTCATAGGAGCAAAGAGCTCTGTTGACGGTTTGAATGTCTGTTAGTTAGTATTGCAAAGTCTTTTCCTTTTAACTTCTTGTCCAAGTTAAATTCAGCACCTCTTTCCAAAGCGTAAAGTTCCGTTTGGAAGAAACCCGAGAGTTTCTCCATGGGTACCATCTAACTTTGTCCAACCGTATCCCATAAAATGTATTCAAATTGTTGGACTTTGTCCAGAGGTCAGTTAAGAAGGGAATTGTAAGCCGCTCAATTTGCCTGCTCACGGTGTCCCATATTGAATCACGTCAGACTTGTCTTCCATTATCTTAATCATATCTGTGGTCCTCACTAGCGTATGCAACGTGTTTAAATCGAACAGTCCCCAACAACGCTGCACGATAGGTTCCCATTCCTGTTGTAAAAAGGCATGCCGATCTCTGCGTCGTATCGAACTTAATCAGTGTTAACCCTGTAACAGTGGCAGCAAGTAGATTATTATTCTGTTTTGCAATTATTGCAGACTATTGAAATGTACGGGATGGTTGGTGGGGGATCGAGGCGGCCAGTTTCCCAAATCCCAAAATTATTCCAGCTATCCCAATAACATATACTCGGGAAGGCGTACTATATCCCAAATGGCCTCTGATCTTCTAGAGAATTTTGAAGAAAAAATTGATATTTTCAAAGCAAATTTTCTCAACAGCGTATGATTTGATATGTGATTATATTGCTGATTATATTAAGAGCCTTGGTACCTTCCTTTGAATGTGGTATAGTACTCATGGACCTAGTATAGGTATTTATATCCTAAAATTTGCTCCTAAGCAAATAGGCTTGTACAAATGGATACGTCTAAAAGTGCTCTGTTAAAGGCAAAATTTGCTCTGTTTGCGCCAAATTTGGAGCTGCTAAATTGGATTTTCAAATTTGAATTTATCTTCACACTCGTATACATATTTCATTCATATTTGCTTTGTTAAGTCAACTATATTTTGGAACTAAGTCGATTTATATTGAATTTTTCGGGATATTAAAGTTGAAAATGAAAAGCACAAATTGCAACAAAAAGTGTTAACAATTTGTGTGGCATGTTCTCAATTTCTGCTGTTAAAATTCAACAAAAGTAACAAACAAACTTTCTGCTTAACAATTAAAGTATAAAGAATATATTTTATTAGAAAACATAAATATAAAAGCTTTTTAAGCTTAAAACATTGAAATTAATGCAGAAATCTTTACCACTTTCATGCATCCATTAATTTTTTTTTACTGCAACTTTTACCACCTATTCAATGCCGAATTAAAGCAGCCATTCATTTAATCTTTAAATATACCGTTAATAATCACAGAGAAATATCTCATATAAACAAAACAAATCTCTAGCACACAGAGTATAAAAAAATTATAACAACAATAACTATAAAGACTAAAGAAAAAAATAGCAACTATGTATACATTAATTATACAGGCAAATACACATGCATAGACACATGCATACATACTCATATCATATAAAAACAAGTGGAAGTAATAAACAAAGCTCCAACACACCACATCAGTTAGAAAATTTGCATTACAATTATTATATTGCTCTCTCTCTCTCACTCACTCTCTCTTCTATTCCCTAAGATGGGTTAATGTGTTGCCATATGTTGTTTGGATTTCCGATGCTGTTGTTTTTTTTCTTCTATTTTGAAAGATTTTGTTTTAATGAAGTGAAAACCATCAGCTTCTTTGCCTAATAAAAATGAAAATGAATGTTATACATAATATTTCTTCTTTATTTTTTTATTTAAACGCATATTTTTGTACATTTTTATACTCGGTATTTGAATATCCATTGTGTTTTTTTATTAACGCTGTTTAAAGCTACAAAATGTTTGTTTTTTTTTTAAATTTTGTTTGACTTTAAATTTCAGTTTCTTTTCTATTGTTTTGGAATATATTGTTTTTCTTTTTCTTTTTAATTCCCATAATTTTTTATGCATCATAAAAAACAATTCTCATAAATACCATTTATTTTTATTATAAAAGAAAAAAAAATAATAATAAAGAGAAAAGGAAAAGAATAAAAAATAATCACTATGAAAATAAAAGTGAAAAACGAAATGTTAGAAAAGGTTTAAATTTAAACATTTTCATATTTTAATGTTAATCGACTGGCAGAAAGTGAAACTCTTCAGAAATAAATAAAAAAAATCAAATTGGCTGGTTGAATTAACGGAATTTAGAATTTCAATTCAATCTTAATATTAAAAGACTCTCTAAAAACATTTGAATTGCATGTTTAGATACACAAAGTTAGAATTTGAGTTGTATTATTTAAAAAATAATAAAATAAAATAATAAAATAAAATAATAAAATAAAATAAAATTAAATAAAAAATAAAATAATAAAATAAAATAATAAAACAAAATAATAATATAAAATAAAAAAATAAAATAAAATAATAAAAAAAAATAAAATAAAATAAAAAAATAAAATAAAATAATAAAATAAAATAATAAAACAAAATAATAAAACAAAATAATAATATAAAATAAAAAAATAAAATAAAATAATAAAAAAACAATAAAATAAAGTAATAAAATAAAATAAAATAATAAAATAAAAAAATAAAATAAAATAATAAAATAAAATAATAAAATAAAATAATAAAAAAATAATAAATAAAGTAATAAAATAAAATAAAATAATAAAATAAAATAATAAAATAAAATAATAAAACAAAATAATAAAATAAAATAAAATAATAAAATAAAAAAATAAAATAAAATAATAAAATAAAATAATAAAAAAATAATAAAATAAAGTAATAAAATAAAATAAAATAATAAAATAAAAAAATAAAACAAAATAATAAAATATAATAAAATAATAAAATAAAATAATAAAATAAAATAATAAAATAAAATAAAATAAAATAAAATAATAAAATAAAATAATAAAATAAAATAATAAAATAAAATAATAAAAAAAATAATAAAATAAAGTAATAAAATAAAATAAAATAATAAAATAAAATAAAATAAAATAATAAAATAAAATAATAAAACAAAATAATAAAATAAAGCATTAATAATAACAAAATAAGATAATAACAGAATAAGATAATAATAATAATTTTTTAATTTCATTGTAAACGGCGGACAATTAAAAAGTTTAAATTTTAATTTGCAATCAAACAAAAACGGTTTGAAATTTTGCCAATTTTTTTTTTTGTGAAGTATAATTGTTCGGCTTAGAAATGGAATATTCCTTCATTCATATCGCAAAATGCGGCTAGCCTCACAGTACGTCATTCAATCGGACCAATTTTCATGCACTTTTTCGAGTGTACGGCAATGACACCACGAATGTTGGTCTTCAAATGCCCAATTGTCTCTGATTTGTAGGCATAACACTTTTCTTTAACGGCGCTCCGCAGAAAATAGAACAACGGTTGCACCATTCTGTTGAAACCAAACATCATTCACATCAATACCATGAAAAGTGGGTACAAAAAAATCGGTTATCATTGTGCGATAGGTGTCTCCATTTATCGTAATGGTTGCGCCGTCCTCATTTTCAAAGAAATATCGGCCAATGATGCCTCCGCTGCACAAGCCGCACCAAACAGCCACTCGTAATGGGTGCATGGGCTTCTGTAAGACCACGTGTGGGTTTTTTGATTCCCAAATACGGCTATTATGCTTATTAATGCACCCATCAAGATGGAAATAAGCTTCATCCAAGAAGATGTTTTTTTTCTTTCTAAATCCACATCATCTTGCAGTTTCTCGTTGACTCAATAAATTCCTCCAACGTTGCTCAAGTGTAAATCGATTCCTTACGTTCGGTGGAGATAATATACTGAATTTTGTGGCAGAATAGAATGGCATACATAAGTATTGCCAGATTCGAAATAACCGATGGTTCAAATTTAAACCACAAGTAATGAAATAAAATATTAATAATGAAATAAAATAATAATAAAATAATAATAAAATAATAATAAAATAATAATAATAAAATAATAATAATAAAATAATAATAATAGAATAATAATAATAAAATAATAATAATAAAATAAAATAATAATGATGAAATAAAATTATATTATTAATAAAATAAAATAATAATAAAATAATAATAATAATAATAATGAAATAAAATAATAATAATGAAATAAAATAATAATAATAAAATAAAATAATAATAATAAAATAAAATAATAATAATAATAATAAAATAATAATAATAATAAAAAATAATAATAATAATAAAAAAATAATAATAAAAATAATAAAATAATAATAATAATAATAATAAAATAATAATAATGAAATAAAATAATAATAATAAAATAAAATAATAATAATAAAATAAAATAATAATAATAATAATAAAATAATAATAATAATAAAAAATAATAATAATAATAAAAAAATAATAATAAAAATAATAATAATAAAATAATAATAATAAAATAAAATAATAATACTAAACTAAAATAATTATAATGAAATACAATTATAATAATAATAAAAAATAATAATAATAATAATAAAAAAAATAATAATAAAAATAATAATAATAAAATAATAAAAATAATTTTGTTTTGAATTTATATTTGTTTTTTAATTTATATATTTTTATTTTTGTTATTGTATTTGTTTTCATTTTTTAATTTGTTTCAATTTCGTATTTGTTGTATTTCTTTATTTTATATTTTTGTATTTATTTTTAATTTGTTCAACATTTATTATATATATTTAAAAATTAATTTAATTAAATTAATAAATATTTAAAAAACAATTAAAACAAAATGGAAAATAGGGAAAAAATCTTTATTTGAATGAATGAATGCGAAATACAAATTGCAAATAAAAAAATTAAATAAATATTCAAACATATGTTAGCAAAAATACACTCAAAATTTATCATGTTTTAATTACCGTTACCGTTTAAACAATTATTACCGGCTACATGCATATGTTCTCATTTTCACTGCTTATAACGTAGGTTGAACTTTTTGGGAATTTTTAATCTTATAAAATCTCTCTTTTTGTTTGGCTTTGACGTCTAAAAGTCCCTATTAAAAGTGAGTGCCCCCCATACAAATATTGGCTGGCATTGGAAAATTTCTTTGGCAAAATTTCAATGAAACAAAGAAATCACTTTTTTTATATACAAATAAATTTTTGCATTGTATTTAATTTACATATTTTTAATTATTCCTGAGAATCAAAAAGAAAATTATAAATCAATAAAGATAAAATTTCGTTTGTATTTTTGTTAAAGAAAAAAGTTCATAAAAAATTAACATTTCTTTTGTTTATAAACAATTTGAAAAATTGTTAAAAAAATGTATTTTTTTAATACAAATTTTTGTACGTATTAAAACCGAAAAACAAAATCAAATTTTAAGTTCGAATTCTTCTTTGTTTAGAATATACCACATACAATTGATTGACTGGTTGTATGATTGATGGATGGATGGTTAAATATTTCCGCGAAAGTTTAAGGAAATATTTATAAAACCGAAGGGAATTTAACAACAATTTGGGGAAATTTTTAGAATTAAAAATTTATGCACGCATGCTATAAGCCATTGAGTGTTGCAGGTTAGCGGCTAAATTTGCAGTAAGCAAAATGGTGTGTTTTATTCAGATACAGAAGCTCAATATTCTTAAGCAGTCGTCTTCTTCATTCCATTCGTCTTCGCTGTTGAGTGTCTCTGATGTCGTAGCTTAGCATTCCTCGGCCATTCAAGCGTGTCATTTTTCCTGTCCATCCTAGACATTTCCGGCCGTTTTGGTTGTACTGCTTGTTTCAATTTCTTTATACCGTGTTCAGATATGCACCTTTATTGCTTAAATCGCAATAAACGCCATTATTGAGTTCAATATTTCATATAAAATTTCAATTAATTATTGCGCAATAAATACGCAAATTGTTATAATATTGAGTAAAACTTAAAATGCAGCACTGTCATAAGTACGTTTAGTGAGCATATTACAATTAATCGAACACTTTCTGTTGATATTTGACAACTAAAATGTCAACAACGACAAACAATAAAACAAAATAAAAACAAATGTTATTGAAACAACCAGCTGTCAAATAAATATTGAATAAGCAGCTAAACTGCGTATAGTATTATGCCTGAACACTTAAAATATTGTACTCAATAAAACGAATATTGACTCAATAAAAGTGCATATCTGAACATAGTATTAATCGCTGATAGTCAAGGTCAAAATAAATCATTTCACTAGGTTGTAGAAGCTTATAATGAACAATTCCATTCTAATCCCATCAGACACACAAAATTAGCCCGTCTGCTGAGCTTTTCTTTTCTTCATTCATAATTTTTATCGGGCATTATTGCTGCACGTGATCTACTTTTCATTTCCTGTGGTAATTCACTTTAGAAGTGGTTGGATTTTAATCCGTGAAGCCTACTTTTTATCGCAAACTCTTGTGACATCCAAAAAACAGGGTTTTGTGTGTATTCAGGTTTCTTCAAATGTTTATTAACTGTTTGGCTGACTGTCAAAGCATATAGTTCAGGAGCAACGTTCACGCTGCTTCACGGGTCTGTATTGCTTAGCTTTCCCTATGATTGCATAGAATTTTTTGTGATTGCTGGACCAGCCCAACAAGGTAATTCTTTGGTATTATTTTTCTAGTTACAGCATCATGTGTCTAGACTTCACATTTCTTTTTTTTTTAATAGTTTGCGACTCATTCTTACCATTTTTATAATAAAGGGTGTTTTTTATAGAGGTATAGAACTTTAAGTTGCAATAAAACAACGATGGATTATGCGATTGACATGAATTTTATTTATCCGAAAGATAATCTTGTGGCATTACATTTTAAATATGATTTCTGGCATATGACCGCCACGACTGGCGCGGATGTACTCCAATCTGGACGTCCAATTTTCGATGACTTTTTCCAACATTTGTGGCCGTATATCGGCAATAATACGGCGAATGTTGTCTTCCAAATGGTCAATCGTTTGTGGCTTTACCGCATAGACCAATGACTTTACATAGCCCCACAGAAAGTAGTCTAGCGGTGTTAAAACACAAGATCTTGGAGGCCAATTCACAGGTCCAAAACGTGAAATTAGGCGGTTACCAAACGTGTCTTTCAATAAATCTATTGTGACACGAGCTGTGTGATATGTTGCGCCGTCTTGTTGAAACCACATCTCCTGGACATCATGGTTATTCAATTCAGGAATGAAAAAGTTTGTAATCATGGCTCTATACCGATCACCATTGACTGTAACGTTCTGGCCACCATCGTTTTTGAAAAAGTACGGACCAATGATTCCACCAGCCCATAAAGCGCACCAAACACACACTTGACAGCTGTTAAATCGGTCGCCATCTTGAAAAGTAATGCCAACTTAAAGTTCTATACCTCTATAAAATACACCCTTTAGAAAAAGCTCCGACCTGAAGTTAACTCCGTGAAGAGTACAGTGTTTGAACAAAAACCCGATTTTTACGAATATTTTCAAAGAGAAAAAGTATTCCATGATTGATTTCGATTAGATCCTGCACAGAATAGAAATTCCTAGCGTGGCCCTTAAAGCTCTTTTAAGTGTACGGTTTTCTTGTGTTCTCTAAATGCCGATTGGAGTGAAATGAATTGGAATCGTTGAGAATAAGGGGTTATTAAGTTGGGATAGCCCATCAAAATAATTTATTTTTTTAAATAAAATCTTATGAGTCAATAAAAAAAATTAATGAGGTATGGAGTAAGTTTTAAGAGTATATGTTTCTGATGAATTAAAAAATATGCACAAATACGAAGAAGAAACTAAAATTTCTGCTTATGATGATGGACGACTTCCAAAGTCAGTTAATGACTGACTGTGTAGTGACCTCATACTGATTCTATTTTTTTTTAGACTTAAATGGGAATTTTTTATTTCTTTAATAGACTTGTTTAAAACAATAAAATGGTCAAAGTTTAACTCTATAAATTATGCTCGAATGACTGACTGGCTAATGCTTTAAATATTTGAAAATTTTCTTTCAGAACAAAAAATAGACGCAAATGAGCAGCAACACATTGCATAGCTAACCAGGTGGTGATTCACACCTGCTTATAAACACTCAGTTCAATGATTTTATATCTTTTTTTTTTAAACCCAAATGCAATATAAATAATCTTTACGACCAATTAAAATCATTTCATTAAGACGAAATAAAAAAAAATATGAACAAAATTATGAAATCCCCCCTTCCCGCCATGAAATGAAATTCAAATGTTTATGACACTTCTTTATTTCGATGGAATACAGTATACACAGTAAATTACTTTTGTAACGTACTGTTCATATTATTAAATTCTTATAATTTTAATTTCAATACGTTGTGGTAGCATAGTCTAAACAAATTAGGTGCGAATCAGAGATCAGCAATGAATCGTTTTTCCTGTACTCATGAAATTTTGAATATACATACATAAGTAAGTCAACAATATTGAAATTTAACTACTCTGGCTCATACTCACTACAAGGTTGATTTATAAGTACAGCTTGTAATGAGCATGCGCACAACGTTGACATCAAACTCATACCATTCGCAATATGTTTGATTCATAAGCCTACTCATTTAGATTCATGACTTTAGAAAAATATTTGTAATACTCATAAATGATTTCAGTGATTCGAATCATACATACATAATTGGTCATTACAACCCTTCAGTCAGGTTTACGACCTAGTTTCTCACACCACTTATGTTGTGTGTGTTAATTTTAATTTTATACATGAGTGGTGGGGCCTACAGTTTAAAGTCGACTTCGAACGACTGATTTTTGAGAAACTTTTCATGGAAATTTTATTTACTCTCAGAGTTTTTGCCAGAAATCTGCTGAGGTGAAGTCGCCGAAGAAATACTTTTTGTATTTTGTCTTGATGTCTGGCCTGTGAGAAGCTAGGCCGTAATCCTGACTGAAGGGTTGTAATGGCCAATTATGTATGTATGTATGTGTCTGGCCTGGGGCTCGAACCTTGGCTTTTCGTGTAATAAGCCAACACACTACCTACTAAACCACGGCGACTACATGACTCGAATCATTCATAAAAATTTACGATTCATACTTATTTTGTGATTCGTGCATGTACGAATAAATGTTGAGTTATGAAGTGTCGTCATCATCAACATCATATGTGTTGTTATGTGTGAATATGATGAGTATTTCAAACTTTGAGTATGAGTAGTATGAGTATGACATTAAAATAAGTATGAATGCGTAAAGTATTAGAAATTATGAGTATGATTCGATTTTACTCATCTTTTTGAATACTCATTGCTGATCTCTGGTGCAAATACGGTAGCAAAGGAAATAAATTCGTTTATGATTTTCAAAGTTTTAATTCTAATTGATCCATTCTCTGCGTGGTTAACACCAATAACATCGATCTTCATAGGAAGAATATGCAGCGTCAATGAGGAAAGTTACTCACCAATAGTACGCAATACAATTGATTATTGATGCTGAAAATAATGCATAACAATGACAAAACAAGTCGCCGTAGTCTAGTATGTAGTGTGTTGGCTGATTAGACGAGAGCCCGTGGTTCAACCTCTAGCTCAGTGATCTCGAACATAACGAAATATGAAAGAAATACATTTCTCGATGACTTCTTCTTAGTAATCTTCTGGTAAAAACTTTATTTTTTAATAAACTTGCTGTCAATTAAATGGAGATTTTTAACGGGTAGATAATTTGCTTTTGATTATTATAAGTGGACAATAAGGTAGAGGTGAGCGTTAAGCTAAAGGGAAGATCATCCTACCCGTAGCTTTTAAAGTTAAGTTTATGCTTGAACTGGCCATATTATACATTATTTTCAATATGGTAACTTCACATATGAACAAAATAAGCAAATACAACAAAAAAATGAAGTCTGCCGTTGCCACTGCGTTTAAAACAAAAAACTTCTTTAATTGAGCAATGTTATCGACAATGGTCTAGGACTGCCATATTTTTGAAAAATGTAACTTTATTTTATCATTAGGTTGTAATAAAGAAAAGAAGTTAAAGTTGACTTTAAAGTTCATTTTAACTAAAGTTATCTTTAACTAAACCCAACTTTAATGGCAAGTTGTAATAATGGCCTTTAGAGTCAATAAAATTGTAATGAAAAGTTTTTAAAAAATCTATCGTTTGGAGTCGATATTAAACAGTAGATACCGCCGCTTATGGATAAACTTAACATACAAACCATGCGTGACGTGAGAAGTTAGGTCATAAGTGAGTTTCCCTCAAGATTTCCGAATATTTGACTTTGAAACTGAACGCCTTGTCGGTTTTTCATTGTATGTGCTCTCCTTAAAGAGCATGTGACCTCCACTTTCTTCCATTCACTCTTATTATCCATTTGTTTAGTATCGAACCTGTGGTTTAAACATTGCCTAGCGGAAATCAACCTGAGTTCAGAATAAATCTTGCTTTTGAAAATATCTTTATATAGGAGAGTTCAGTCAAGGATAGAATACAGTCGAACTTCTATAATTTGAACTTCTATTACTTGAAGTTTCTATAAGTTGAAACACATGTCGTGACAACAGCATCTAGATCATTTGTAAATTTACTTCCCAAAGTTGAAGTTTCTATAAGTTGAAGTTTTTTTTCTGGATAATGGTGATTCAATTTATAGAAGTTCGACTGTACTAAGTAAATGTCCCTCAATTGAGTGATTTCCGGGCCATGCTATTTAAGGACAGAAGTGAATCTTGTGCATACAAGTGCAGCAGAGTCTAACTGTGTTGCAGGTATCTTACTTCTACCTATGCTATTGAGCTTCCCTGTAAAACGAGCGAATAATGCCTAGTTTATGCTATGTTCAGATATGCACTTTTATTGAGTCAATATTCGGTTTATTGTGTACAATATTTTAAGTGTTCAGGCATAATAGTATACGTAGTTTAGCTGCTTATTCAATATTCAGTTGACAGCTGGTAAACAAAACAGCTGGTTGTTTCAACAACATTGTTTTTATTTTGCGTTGTTTTTTGTCGTTGTTGACATTTGAGTTGTCAAATATCAACAGAAAGTGTTCGGTTAATTGTAATATGCGCACTGAACATACTTATGACAGTGTTGCATTAAAAGTTTTACTCAATATTATAACAATTTGCGTATTTATTGCGCAATAATTAATTGAAACTGTATATGAAATATTGAGCTCAATAATGGCGTTTATTGCGATTTACGCAATAAAGGTGCATATCTGAACACCGTATTACTCAGGCAATCGAAATACCAATGTCCTCCAACATATTCGAGATTGTGATCTTTGGCTATCAATTCAATTTGTCAAGTTTTCACGCCAATAAAAGAATCGGGGAGCCATTAACAAAAAAAAAAAAAAAATTAAGAATTTTTGGCTTTATTTGAAGAATGATTCTGATTGATTTCAATTAAAAAAAAATTCAATTGCTTTTAAGGCATTGAATAGTAGACGCGACCCCTATGAAATCGATAGTGTTTACGGTAAGGAAAAGGGGGAAAAAAATAAATAAACTTATCGCCACCATAGTAATGTGTACACAAATAGGAACAAATTGTTTATTTAATTTATTAATAATTCTCCTCTTTTTTTTTGTTTGTGTTTTGTTATTATTATTATTAAATAAATGTATAGTAAATGAAATGGAGTAAGAAAACGAAAAAGAAAAAAAAAAATAGAAGGAAATTATTATTGATAATACACCACAGAAGTAAAGAAAATTACAAAAAAAAAGTGAAGAAAAATATCAAGAAAAAAACAACGTTTTGATATAAAAAAAAATGTGTCAATAAAAAATATTTTTTTTTGTTTTTATCTAAAAACAAACACACTGTAATAAAAGAAATACAAATACAACAAAACAAAGTAAATATAAAAAAATAAAAAAAAAAAAATAAAAAAAATAAAAAAAATAAAAAAATAAAAAAAATAAAAAAAAAATAATTTCTTTATAAAACCATTAGGTGGTCTTATGTATATTGTGTCGATGTGGATGCATTATGAAGAAATCGTAATAATTTCAATAAAATTTTGATCAAAATTTTAAGATACCGCAACAAAAAAAACGGAAAAAAACAGAAAAAATAGATAAAAATGAAGAAAAATTTCTTTTAAAAAAGCAAACAAAATAGAAAATGAAAGGGTTTTTTCCTCCAAATGGTTGGAAAATAAATTCATAACCTAACACTTTCAACACTACCCTCTCTCTCTGTGGAGTTTAGTGTTGGCCTAAGAAAACTACAGTTTTTTTCTTTTTTTTCATATTACACGTCAACGTCTATTAAAAGATTACAAATGCAGATACAATTTCATGGGAAATTTATTGTTGAGTAAAAAAAAAAAGAAAATAGACAACAACAACAACAAAATTATAACAAAAAAAATTTATAAAAGCAGCAACAATAACTTCCGTAAAAATATTTTCTGTGGTTTTCGATGGTTTTTTTTTCTTCTACTATTTTTCCCTTAAACATGAGAGAGGAAGGAGAGAAAAAAATATTAAACATTACAACCGTAATTATGAAGCAAACAAAAAAATGGAGGGTTATTTATAGACGTACAGTGGTGGCCTTATAATTAGAAACGACTTAGCAACATGTATGTATGTTTGTTAATTTGTTTTACAGTTTTCACTGTGTACTTGGCATCAAAGGCTTTCTTTGGAGGACATCTAACATACGTTTTTCCATCAGATTGGGACAAATTAAACTTAGATTCGTCACTCTAGAGAACTCTGTTCCAGAAACATCGTTTCTAATTATAAGGCCACCACTGTATATTAAAAAGTCAAACAAAATCGAATGTAGAATGTACCTTGCGCTACAATATTGAAAACTTAAGCTGAGCATAAGATCAGTTCAAGGCCTATTTTATACTGTAGCCAGGCCACTCACAGTGTTCCTGGACGGGTATAGTAAAGAGTTATCAAATATTCCCGGTTTTACACTGCAGCCAGGTACTCACAATGTTCCTGGACGAGTTTAGTAAAGAGTTATCAAATATTCCCGGTTTCAAATATTCATTATGCTTTAATCCGATGTAATTTTTATTTCATTATAACGTCAGAAGCTTGCCTTCATGTACGAAATGCATTGTCATCAAATGATCGTCTTTGTCGATCCTTTTAATACCGATTTTGACCACATTTTTTGTACATTTCGTCACCCGGTATCTCGGCGATAAAGTCGCCGCGGTCCATTAGGTAGTGTGTTGGCTTATTAGACGTGAGGCTACGACTCAAGCCCCAGATGAGACATCTTGATCCAAATATGAAAAATATTTCTTCGACTTCGTTTCAAATGATTTCTTGCAAAAATTCTGGGAGTAAATAAAATTGCCATGAAAAGTTTCTCAAAAACCTGTCGTCGGATTGTAAAAGAGTAACACAGCCAACCTAAGCGGCGTGAGAAGCCAGATTGAAGGATTGTAATGACAAATTGTGTATGTATGTATGTACATAGGTATCTCGTCGATAACTTGACGAACGTTGGTTTTTAAATGCTTCAACGTTAATGGATTTTCTGCTCAGCTATGGTTTTTGACGTAGCGCCACAGAAAAGTTTGGCGTCGCTATATGGCATTATCTTGGTGGGCAACTGACTTCATCAGAACATGAAATTATTCTTTCTGGAAACTTTTCTTGTAATAAAGCCGCAGTTGGTCGTCTTGATGAAACCATATATACAATATTCAATCGCATTTCCTCTAACTGAAGCAAAATATTCCTCGGCAGTGCGTGTACCGCGATTTTGCGCAGATTTAGCCACATCTGTGACACTTCTAGCCTCTTTAAATTTCTTTATAAAATTCTTTTTAACTGCATAATCACCCTCCAACCATAATCACTGTTCGGTCGCGTTAAACAATCCATTTTTATAAAAGCCTCGCCTTGTGAGTACATTACATCTGAGATTGTGCAAGAAAGGCGGATGTCTCTGAAGGAAGTAAAGATATATTCAGCGATTACCTGGGTCTGATAGCCCACACGATTCTGTAACCTAACACTTGATTTATGCTAGCAATAGTATTGACCATAATTGGCTCGAGACAGTGGACTCGTTTGAATTACAATGCGATGGAACATGTTAAAATTTTTAAATGACTTCAAAACTTCTTCTACAATCCTCTCTTTTTTTTTCTTCTTCACTAACATGCCAATGCGACAGCTTTTCTCAGGTTCGTGCTTTTCCCTTGTTCGCAATGCTCAACTGGCTTCCTACTGTGTTTCTCGCTAAGCAGGCGGCTAAGTTTGCTGCGACTAGACTTAATGCCCTGTCTCGTTGGTACATTGTACCTTCTGGTCACTCCACTATTCTGGAGGTTGATCCAGTGGCCCCCGTGCACATCGACTATCTCCCTGCTGAATATTGTCTCGATAGGGGGGTTTCCACTTTCTGATTCCGTGTAGGGACGACTGGGATCCTAATACGGTTGTCCTGGATATATATACCGACGGCTCTAAACTCGATAAAGGGGTTGGAAGCGGTGTCTACTCTGAGAAACTGGACCTGAACATTTCTCTCCGTCTGTCGGACTACTGCAGCGTGTGTCAGGCGGAGGTGACGGCAATTTACCGGTCCGCTCAATGGATCCTCGTCAACGGAGCTCCTTTCACTCGCGTCTCGGTCTTTTCTGATAGTCAGGCCGCGATAAGATCTCTATCGTGTTTCGTGAATAACTCTAGGATCGTTAGGGAATGCCGCCGCTGTCTCGACCTTCTTTCTGAGCGTTTCCCCAGTGTCTCACTGGTGTGGATCCACGGGCACAGTAACATTCCGAGAAACTGTAGGGCCGACGAGCTCGCCAGAGCTGGTGCGCTCCTTCCGGAATCATCTTGAATTGGACTGGATATGCCACTTGCCTCGGTCAAGTTGGATATTGCACGGAAATTCTTTTGGGACGCCAACCTATCCTGGGTCAATGAGGAGTCCTGCTCCACTGCTAGACTCACCTGGCCTTTGATGGGTAGAAGGCGTACCAACCAATTACCTGGTCTTGGTCGTGACGTCATCTCAACCACAGTGGCCATGCTTACAGGCCTTTGCGTTATGGGTAGACACGCGGAGAGAATGAGGCTCCCATTTAACGACTTCTGCCGTGGATGCAGATCCGCTGAGGAAGAGTAGACTTCCTTTGTCAGTGCCCGCCTCTTGCTAGGTGTAGATATAGGTTATTTGGCTCGCCATTTCTTGTCAGCTTGACGGAGCTATCATCTATTTGATATCAAGGATATAGCTTCGTTCATCAAAGTTTCTGGCTGGTTTTCCAGTCCAGGGTAGTCGTGCTTTTGATGTGCAGCCCTTGCGCTGACCAATTTCTTCCTTTTCCCTGATTTTGGTGGAACTTCGTCAGTACAGGGACTGCGTTCACCCGTGGCATCACAACGGGCCGCTATGAATGCTCAGGTGAGCTTTGTGAAATCAGAGCTACCACTCCGACCTAACCTAACCTAACTGTGGGAGTAAATAAAAATTGCCATGGAAAGATCTCACAAAAATCTATCGTTCGGAGTCGATTTTAAACATTTTACTGTAGATAAACCGCCACTCATATATAAAATTAACACACGCAATATAAGTGGTATGGGAAGCTAGGCTGCAATCCTGACTAAAGGGTTGTAATGGCCAATTATTTATGTATGCTATTGGTCCTTCAATTTCCCAGTATATTTGGCCACTTCTCTCCTTAATAAAGATTGAATGTTCTTGAGAATACGTTAATCATTTGCTAAGTATTTGCGCTCCTTCACCTTCATCATTTTCATTTCGAAACAAATCTGATGATTTTTCCCAAAACAATTTCACAAAGGTGGGATGAGGCAGGCGGTTATCCACTTGATATTAATTTCCATAAAAAACTACTCTCGTTCGTCTATTTTTGTTTTTCTTCTTTTCTTCACGATAATTGAGCCAATTTAAACAGAAATACTTGTAATGAATGCCTGTAACTTGTGTCTTTTTGTTGTAGCAGAGAATATTAAAATTAATTGTAAAAGTAGTTGAAAACAAAATTAATTTTTTTGTTGTAAATAATTTCAATAAAAACATGTTTTTTGCTTAAACTATTTATTTAATGTGAGCAGAAGTCGGTCTTTTAATTAATTTTTATTTGTTGCTTTTTTTTAATTCTGCATTTTTCTCTTTGTATATATTTTTATACGTTTGTTTTTCTCTCTCCCAACCTCCACATGAAATTCCTTGATTTTGTTTGTGCAACTGCATTTACTGGTTTAAATGGTTTCATTTTTTTCCACATTTTTTTCGTCAAACATTTCTTGTTGAGAATTTCATGTAAAATGACGGGTAACAATTTAAAGAAAAAAATTTAAAAAAAAAATGGGAAAAATATAGAAAAATTGAAGAAAAAAAATAATTAACACTTGTTTTGAATAAATTTCAAGTTTCATTTGAATGCTGTAGCAAAAACAGTGTTGCCAATTTCCAGAAAACATGTGCAAATAAACGTTTTTTTGCAAATGATTTTTCATATGCAAATAAACGTTTTTTTGCATGATGATTTTTCATATTTTTTTTAATATTTTATTATTTTTTCTTGCCATTTTGACAGTTGAGATCAGAGTCAGTATTCCATTTCAAGCCCTAATGGTGTAAATACTGCTAATAAGTTTCATTTTGCTTTGTCCACAATCTTAATTCATGTGGGGCACCCTAAATATCGAGCTTCTTTGTGTATTCGAATACATCCATGGTCATTATAACTTTTCAGTCACGATTACGTCCAAGCTTCTCACACCACTTATGTTTTGAGTGTTAATTCAATACATGAGTGACGGGACGGGACCTACAGTTTATTTGATACAGTTTTCCATGGCAATTTTATTTACTCTTAGAGTTTTTGCCGCCTCATCCCATCCTTGTGAAATGGTTTTGGGAAAATCATCAGATTTGTTTCGATATGAAAATGATGAAGGTAAAGGAGCGCAAATACTTAGCAAATGATTAACGTATTCTCAAGAACATTCGATCTTTGTTAAAGAGAGAAGTGCTCCCAAATATATTTGTCAGTCTTCACTACTTATGTTGCATGTGATAATTTTATACACGAAAGGCGGGACCTACAGTTTAAAGTCGACTCCGAAAGGCAGATTTGTTGAGACACATTTTCCATGGAAATTTTATTTCACCCTCAGAGTTCTTGTAAGCAATCTGTTGAGAGAAAGTCGCCGAAAGAAATATTTTTCATATTTCGTTTATTTGGATATATCTGGAGTGGGATTTGAACCGAGTCCTCACGTTTAATAAGCCAACATACTACCTACTAGACTAAGGCGACTACCGTGTGTATTCAGTTTTCTTAAATTGTTTGATAACTGCTTGATGATGAATGTCTAGTACCTCAGACACGCCCCCGCTGTCTGTTGGCCTTTCTTAAAATTTCCCATGCTTTCATCGACGTGTTCGGTGATTGTTCGACCACGGCGAGGTGTGGCTTTAATATCAAAGTTATCACGTCAAAGACGAGCCAATGCCAAAAGCATTTATTACCTTAATTCGCATAATGAGCAGTTAATCAGATATTGCAGCAGGCGTTCTATTAAAGACGAAAGCGGCATGAAGCTTGCGGTACAGTTTTCTCCTTTTCATCGTGTTAATAGCACTAGATAAAGATTTACTGTTTCTATACAGGTCAAAATGATTACCGGGATCTGAGAATTTCTATACAGGCCAAAATGATTACCGGGATCTGAGAATTCGTTCTTTTTAGACTTCAAAATTTTTTTATTGAAATATTGAGCATAAATTGATGATATTCATTCCGCATTCCAAGATCCATTTTTCCAAGGCAAAACTGATCCAGAACGCTAACCTTTATACAAAAGCTTTAATATCTCAGTATACAAGTTAAGCTCTCTATGTGCCAAACTAATCACTGCTCTGGCGTTGTGTTATTGTTAAAGTGCTTGATGACTACAAACCTGAGGCGTCCAAGTTCAAAACTCACTGAAAAGAAAAAAAATTTCCTCGTGGTTTTCGAAAGAAAGTATAATTTCTACAGCGAATGTTATGGAAAAATTACTACACCCAAGACAACAACCCAAAACGTTATGTATAGGCGATGAGAGATAGCAACGATATTATCTGAAGACATTTTCAGGTATTCCAATCACATTGTAGTCTGGAAAAACTAGATAAATAAAACCGAAACTGGAACAAGAAATAAACGAAAGAAGGCTGTTATCATTAACACTTTCATGCCCTTTCATTGTACATTTTTGTTCATAAATTCCGTAATTTTTAATTTTTTTTAAAGAATTTTTTTTTTGCAAACAATCTTGGTTAAAAACGTGTAAAACCAGAATACGTAAGACTCTGAATTTAATATCACTTCATATTTAGGCCATGACTAACAAACACATGCCCTTAAAAAATTTTAGCTCCGGCCCAAAAAATTCGGGCATGAAAAGGTTAAAGGATCAGCTTTTAAGTTTCAATGACAATCAAATATTTTTGCTAACAAACACCACTACAGTCTGAATGCTTTTAATACCAAAGGAACTATTTAGTCTGATTGATTGCAAAAGCATTCAAAAAACAGTAAAAATTCCCAGGAAATCAGAGAGGAATTCAGAACTCTACATTGGCTGCCTTCCAAAATGTATCAATACAAAGTTTGTATACAGTTCTACTACTGTATATAAACTATGTAGATATGCAAAGTAACCAAACAATGCATCAACTATAAATCCGATGCCTGATTGCTTTTTGACTGCGTTAAAAATACACATTGCCGACGTTTTGAAATAGAATACATTGTATATATTTTGTACAGCGGCATTATGAAAGACGATACTTTGTTCAAACACAAAGCAACTAACATTTTGGAAAGTAGCCATTCTCCCTAAGTTCAGTTTTTATAAATCGTCAAGTGTCCAAGTAAAATTTCAGCTTTAAAAGAATAAGCCAATCAATCTGCATTTAAAACTGAAATATGACATACGATTGCGGTGTTGCCAGATTTGAAGAATTTTGACTTTCCTGCGCTCTGCCTATAACCTATTAAAGGAAGTAACACACAAATCATAAGCATTAACTGAATACTACTTCCCCTCTTTTTTGCGTTTAAGAAACCCGCCAAATTGGCCACACATTGTTTGCAACATGATTTTGTTGCAACAAATATTTCTTATAACACAGATTTTATACGCAGGTATTTCCTTTGCCGTATTAATTTTTCTCTTTCTTATTTTTTTTGTTTTTGTAAAAAATGCTGTTTTTATATGATGTTGTTGTTGTTGCTTAAGTCACATTCTGATGTTTAAACCGAAAAGCAGACAAACTACTGGGAATTTTATTTACAGCTCGCAGGCCAAGCAGGCAGGCAGGCAGGCAACATCATAGAAAAAAAAAACACATTTTAACAACGCCTTTCTGTAATGTTGTGCAGGCTATTTACCAACAACAACAACAACAACAATAATAATAATAATTTTCCTGCAACATGCTTATAACCAGACCACTTAAACAGTTGCTAAGGCAGGCAGGCAGACAGGCAGACAAACAGTCAAAGAAATAAAAAAACGGACATGAGGATAGTCAAACGATTTGATCAGTCAGTGTTGTCTTAAGCATACGGTGTGTGTGAAGGAACAGTTTTTCTCCCAACTGACAATTGCTTTAAGAAATCTATTTTGGCCTGGTCTATTTGCTTGCCTCTGGTGCTAACCAAATATTATTTGTATAGTAACACACTAACATTGTAAAAAATGTAAACGAAACGTTTTAGTTTCAACAGCTTTTGACTGTCAATTATTCGGTTGCAGCAGCAGCGACAATAGCAACACCACTGTAGAGCCAGAGCAATTATTTTTTTGTATGTGAATAATTGTTGTTGTTGTTGTTGGCTTTTTGTAATTTCTATTTGTAATATTTTTATTGTCGTTGTTGTTGTTGTTGTTGTTGTTTTTGTTTTTGTTATCTTTTTGTATTTGATAGTATTGTTGTTATTGTTTCTTTTGTTTTTCTCCAAGATTTATTCTTGTATTGCTTTTTTGCATTTCCGTTTCATGTCTTTTGTCATTTCTTTTTATTTCTTTTGTCTTTTTCAACGTTAAAAAGGAAGAGAGAAAGAGAGAGAGAGTGTGAGTGTGAGTGGAGAGCAACAAGTTAAACAATTACTCCCTGCTAGTTATAGTAACAAAAACTCTGTGGTGAAATGACAACAACTCTGTATTTGATTGTACAGTGTTGGTAAGTGGTTGGATGTCAAAATCTGTATTTTACTACATTGGCAGTAGAGTAAAAGAATGTAACGATATGCAGAAGGTTTGCAGAAAAATCTTTGGGATGCAATCGAGGAATTACGAAGTGGCTGCATGTTTTCTATTGTGGTCAGACCAAGACCCATGGAGCCATTGTTTGGAAATAATTCTGTTGCTGTTGCATAAGATGCAGAGGTTGGCAGGCGTTGCTGTCACCGGGAGAGAAAGTACCTGACCTAAAGCGGATGCTAGAGGGTCGGTTTTACTCAGGCCGATTGCATATGGTAGTAAGGACTAGAGTCAGGAGACTGCGGTTAGGATAATAGCGTTGCGAAATGGAGTGGCTGTTGGCTGTCTCGGTAATTATAAAATTGACGGAACCAGAAAACTTTGGGAAATTCCTTGTAACGCGATTAAGTAATAAGAGTGAAAAGAGCAATTTGGTGCCTGATTATTCTTTAAGAAAAGGAACATTATTTATTTTATTTATTTATTTTATTTATTAATCATAGCACAACAAGATAATAATCTTATAAATGAAAGTGCTATGGGAGGACATCAAATAGAAAAAAGTAATAACAAATCGCTCATTATATGAGTAATGAATTGTTTGAAGTACAGTATAAATAAAAATGAATAAGAATAAGAACATGATTTAACCTCAGGAAATAGCAATCGATACAAAAAAATTAGGATAAGAAAATGAGTATATGTAAAAAACTAAATTAGGAAAGATACAAATATAAAGAAAAATACAAACAAGGAAATATATTCATATAATGACATACAATGAAACTTAAATAATAAATTAGAAAAATGAAAATAATTAATCACTAATAAAAATGAAGAGTAAAAATGTATAAACAATCAAAATATGTTACAAACTACTTAAACAGATTGTATAACTCCTTTTTGAACTTAGTTGCATTGCCTATGTTCTGAATATAATTAGGTAGTGCATTCCAAAGACTGATGGTGTGTATAAAGAACTGTCGTTTCGACAAAAGAGTCCTATGCCTTAATTGGATAATTTTCCTACCGCGGTTGGATCTAGCAAATCTAATCCTGCTAAATAAGTATACTGGCTGTTCCAAAGTAATAATCTTATGGAGGAGAATTAGGCACTTAATATTCAATAGATTATCAAAATGAATACCACATATCTGGTAAGAAAATTGTGATATATGGTCCCGACGTCCCTTAATAAATACATATCTGGAAATGTTATTATAAGCCAAGTTGAGTTTCCGCCTATCATCCGCATCACAGTTTGCGAAAATTTCCGATCCATATAAAAGAACAGGAATCAAAAACGTTTTTGGCAGTTGCAGGCGTATAGCAAAAGGAGTCGAATATATAACAGCCCATAAGTTCCTAAGAATACCATAAACTTTACCAACGATGACATTAATGTGGCTAGACCACGTTAGCAGACCATTAAAGATAACACCCAGATTAGATGCCGATTCAACAAAATCAATTTTATTCCCCCTGATAATAATTTCCGGCACATCAAACGCTATCTTAGACCTGGAGAGCAATAAACATTTCGATTTAGAGGGATTTATACAAAGTTCATTAGCACTAGCCCAGTTGTCAATTTTCCGTAAATCATCGTTGATCGTATGTACACATAGTCGGATATTATCAATACAAGCGCTCCTATAGAGCTGAACGTCATCAGCGTACATATGTACGCTACAATTATCCAAAACATCAGGTAGGTCGTTAATGTATATACAGAACAAAAGGGGCCCTAAAATTGATCCCTCAGGAATACCTCTTCCAACGTGTACCGAATTCGAGATGTTGCCGTTTAGGTAAACTCGTTGAGATCTGTTAATGAGATAGGAACGTATAAGGCTGCAAGCTGAATTAGAAAAATGAAAGAGGGTCTGTAGCTTTCTCAATAATATTCTGTGATCAACTGTATCAAAAGCCTTAGTGTGATCCAAAAGAACCAAAAACGCTATGTAATTTTCATCCAGCTTCAACCTAAGGTCATCAACTACTTTGACTAAAGCAGTAGTGCAGCTCCTAGCTTTCATAAATCCCGACTGTTTATCAGATTATTATGTGGTATGCACGTGGCTTAGATGAAGTGATGCTACGACAGGAACAGAGGCGTTCGATTTGAGATCGAAATTTTTAAGAACCATGGGAAAACTTGTGGATATTTTCCGAGCTAATGTTTCTATCGAAAGATTTGTTTAAGTCACTTATACAGAAAGTACAGAGAAGGGGATGTGGCAATAATATCTGCCAGTCATGTCACAATTTCAATATTCAGCTAGTTTAGCTCATATAGAGTAGTAGGGGCTGCCTAGGCAAGTTGAATCAGCTAGGCAATCTATATAGGAATTCACTGCAATAAGGAGGAAGATGAACTTTTGAGAAAGGGTGATTTAACGCCGCTGATAAGGAGTTTCAAGAGCTGTTTGGAAGTTAACACTGCTTAGGCAGGTTGAATCAGCTAGGCAGTCTATGTAGGTATTCACTGCAATAAGCAAGAATATGAAATTGGAAGAACGCCAAGGAGTTTTAAGAGATATTTGGCAGATTATACTTGGCGGAGAGGAGACATTGGGAAGAGATTTGAATCATGCTCTAGTAGATCTTGCTATCGTCTGAGAATACATACATAACATAATTGGTCATTACAACCCTTCAGTCAGGATTACGACCTAGTTTCTCATACCACTTATGTGGTGTGTGTTAATTTTATACATGAGTGGCGGGACCTACAGTTTAAACTCGACTCCGAACGACAGATTTTTGAGAAACTTTTCATGGCAATTTTTATTTACAGAGATCTGCTGAGACGAAGTCGCCGAACAAATACTTTTTGTATTTAGTTTTGATGTCTGGCCTGGGGCTCGAACCCTGGTTTTACGTCTAATAAGCCAACACACTACCTACTAGACTACGGCGACTTCGTCTGAGAATAGCAACTGCATTCCTGATCTCGCATTGTATACTCAAGGAACACTTTATCAGAATGAGAATCGCTTCACGTCTAACATGTAGATTCTGTGAGAAGCATATATCACCAGAATACATAATTGGAACCTATGAGGCGTTAATGCATCTCAAAAGGTAACCAATGAGTGGTTCTCAAGTTTAGGTCGGAGTGGTAGCTCTGATATCATAAAGCTCACTTGAGCACGCATAGCGGCCGTTGTGACTTCTCAAGCAGAGAGCAGCGCTAAACAGCATCCTAGAATTTATCAAAGCAAATTGATTTTTTAATGATTTTTTTATGAATTCATTCTTTATGTTCTCTGCTCAATTTCCGATAATGCAACAGTTGTTATCTTAAGTATACCACTAGCATATGAAAGTTGTTGTTATTATTATTATTGTTGTTGTTGTTTTTGGTCTCTTTCCGCTTTTGTAATCCACACAAGTAGTTGTTGTAATCAAGTACAAGTATTACAACAAAGTATGGATAAAGAATTGAGCTGCTGCTGTCCCTTAACAACTAGTTTTGTACACTTTCGTAGTCTTTATTTAAATTTAAATTTTTATTTCAGTCACTAAGACCAGACCAGACCTCAGACCAGTCTTAAATTCTTATCTTCTTCGTATCGTTTACAAAGTGTATACACTTGCAGTTGTGACATACGCATTACATACTACCCGCGTTAACTTACTACAGTCAAGTTAATCGTTTAACTTGTAAAGATTTGCTCTGGTTTCCAATGTAGATTTTTTTTGTTGTAAATGCCATGGTTTCCAAAGCTATGGCTGTTGCCTGACATCATTAAACTAGACACACAGACAGACAGACAGACAGGCAATGAAAGTCAGGGAATAGATTTTCTAATTGCGTTTCTGTCTGAAATTTGTTAATTATTGTGTCTTAAACACTTTATTTAACGTCTTTTTTTTTTGTTAATTTCTTTTAAATTTCTCTAGAACTTCGTAATTGTAGATTTGAATTTCTCAAATGGTTTTTAAAATTGTTCTTAATGATAAATAATTTCAGGTTTTTGCTTTCTTGTTTTTGTAAATAATCTAATGACCTTAATTTTTAAGTTTTGCCTACATACTCTTGTGTAAAGGTTTGTAAATTTATAGCCATTAGCATCCTCTTCTTTTTTACGTTGTTAAATCCGTTTGTTGTGGATTGACACTTGAAGTATTCAGGTGTCCCAAGTTGTTGTTTTCCTCAGACGGAATTCTTATTCCATTTATTGCTTTAAATTTGATTCATCCGTTATTTCGGTTATCTGGCAATACTTACGTCATTCTATTCTGTCACAAAATTCAATAAATTATCTCCACTGAGTGTAATACTATGTTCAGACATGCACCTTTATTGCCTAAATCGCAATAAACGCCATTATTGAGTTCAATATTTCATATAAATGTCAATTAATTATTGTGCAATAAATACGCAAATTGTTCTAATATTGATTAAAACTAGAAATACAGCACAGTCATAAGTACGTTCAGTGAGCATATTAAAATTTTCCGAACACTTTCTATTTATATTCGACAACTCAAGTATCCACAACGACAAAATAAAAACAATGTTGTTGAAACAACCAGCTGTTTTGTTTACCAGCTGTCAAATGAATATTGAATAAGCAGCTGAACTGCGTATATTGTTATGCCTGAACACTTAAAATATTGTAATCAATAAGCCGAATAAATAAAAAAGTGTATGTCTGAACATGGTATAATGAATCGATTTACGCTTGAGCAACGTTCGAATTTATTGGGCCAATGAGAAACTGCATGATGATGAAAAAATCATCTTTTCGGGCGAAGCTCATTTTCATCAGTTTGGGTACGTTAATAAGCAAAATTGTCGTATTTGGGGCTCAGAAAACCCACACGTGGTCTTACAAAAGCCAATGCACCCATTACGTGTGACTATTTGGTGCGACTTGTGGAGCGGGGCATCATTGGCTCATATTTCTTTGATGAAATGAAGACAGCGCAACCATTACGGCCAAAGGAGACACCTATCGCACCATGATAACCAATTTTTTTGTACTCGCTCTTCATGGTATTGATGTGAACGATGTTCGGTTTCAATAGGATGGTACAACTTGCGATATATCTCATGCCAAAATCGTTGTATTGCGTCAAACGTTTGGTGGTCGTTTAACCCATTAGTGCCCAGTGGCAACTTAAGTTGCCAGCAGACGTTGCCTTAGTTTTTATACTCTGAGAGGAAATTGAGTGTAAAAAACAAAACGGTAACCGTTAGAAAAAAAGTAATTTGGGCATTAATGGGTTAATTAACCGAAATGATGATGTCAAGTGGCTGTCAAGAAGCTGCGATTCTACACCTTTGAACTATTTTCTGTGTGACACCGTTAAAGAAAAGTGTTATGCCGGCAAATCAGAGACATTCGAGCATTTTAAGGCCAACATTCGTGATGCCATTGCCGAGATACGACCCCAAACACTCGAAATCTTCAATCGTTATGATATTACAGCGACTGCAGACCGAATCTGTTGTATTTCTTAATTGGTAATCACAGTCCTTTAGTCAGGATTAGGATCTAGCTTACCATACCAGCCATGTTGTGAGTGTTCATTTTATACATGAGTGGTGTGGGACCTACAGTTTAAAGTCGACTCCGAACGAGATATTTTTAAAAAACTTATTGCAGATTTATTTACTCTCCGAGTTTTTGCCAGAAAACTAAGCCTCAGTTGTGTTGTCAGTTGTTGGAAAATTATTACAGACGGCATCTGATGATCACGATTTTAGAAAATTACTTGAAGTTCGTGTGGATCCGTAATTTATTTACCCTCAAAGTTTTTGCCAGAAAACTAAGCCTCAATATTTGGACTGCTGTGGACAATAGGAGAACAGGTTGACTGCTGGGCTTGGATAAGGCCAGCTTAAGGTTGGTTGTCGGTTTTATCACGTGGCACTGCGAGATTAGGTCGCTGACGGGGATCTGGGAGAGATCCCAGCTGGACTATTGCAGGGCATGTTGCGATGAGCAGGAGTTGGAGACTATCGAACACCTCCTCTGTAACTGCCCAGCCCTTGGTAGATTGAGGTTGAGGACCCTTGGCAGTGCTTTCTTTGAGAGTTTGAATTCTGTGTTGAGAGCCGACATCAAGGCTCTCCGTAGATTCATTGGTGGCTTAGGCTGGTTGAGAGGCGGTAGGGCTGCATCAGTGTAGTCACGCCCTCCCCTTTTTGTTGTGTCTAATCTGTGTAATACCTCCACTTCCCATTCTGCCCTTTCCTATATGCTCTCCTTTTTATCCCTCTATTATCCTTCCCTCTGTAAGGACGTTGTACAATGGGTCAATTCGACCTCCGGGTACTGTACTTGTCAAAAAAGACATCCTCTAACCTAACCTAACCTAAGCCTCAATATTAGAGATGGCATTTGATATGATCACGGTTTTTGGAAAATGAATTGAAGTTCGTTTGGATCCGTAATCTATCCATGGCGACAATCTATGTAGGGTTAGTATTTAAAGAGCATGATTATGAATCTAAGCATCCCAGGTTCGAATACAGATAAAGGCAAATATTTTCTGTTAACCAAGTCTCCTGGTCATTTATACTCCACGAAGAGTAACATTGGCGACATCATACGAAGGCAAGGTAGAGCCGGTTATTTTTAAGCAAACCATCCCAGAATTTGTTAAAGTAGACCAATCTCCTTCAAATTTTTCTGTAGTGTTAGCAGTCGCTTAAGACTAGAGTTTCATAAAAACAGAAAATCTGTCGTTTGCAGTTTGTCGCCTTATTTCTGTTTCACTATACATTTTAACCAAAAATATTTCTTCATTTATTTTTTGTTCGTTTCTTTAATTTTATTTTTTAAAAAGACGCTGAATGATAATTTTTTTTTTCCATGTTTACAGAGTAAAGCCTATACAATGATAAGGCTTGGTAATCATTTTTATTTTTTTGTGAGTTTATTTTGTAGTTCTTCTTCTCTGGCAGTTACATTTTGTTGACAACGTTTGCAAAACGCAAAACGCAAAACGTTTTTCTTCAGTTTCAATTAAAATTTCAAAAGTTTAATATCACCGTGTATCCGACAGTTGAAAAGAATACTTATGTATAGCGGGCGTTGCCGGCAGTTTAAAGTAAATACATTTTGAATGTCCAAGTAATTTAATTTTGTTCTGGTGTTTGGTGCTTTACAATAAATTTCATATTTTATAACGAATCCAATTCTAATTATTCTTCCGGCTGTTAAGTGCAAGTTGCAAGCATAGTGCTTGTATTTGAATGATAAAAAAAAATTGACGAAATTTTTTGTTACGTGGCAGGTGTTTTAAATTTATTTCCAATTAAAAGTGAAGACATTAAAGAACAATGGTCATGTTTCAAGAATTTTGGGTAAGTTTTCTTACTTCAATTACTAATAAAAAAACAGCAATAAAAACGTACTGAAGCCATAAATTTCAGTTGAAAGAATAGGAATTTGGGAAACGAAATTATTATTCTTTCTTGTGTAATAAATTTAACAATTGAAAGTGAAAAAATATTAACTTTTTAATAAGAAAAACAAACTGCATTTTAAGCTAAATTACTGGCATAAATTTTTACGTTAATTTACTGGATATATCCCATCGTTCTTATGTATAAAGAGCATAGAGCTTCTTATGTTAATCGTTCAATTTTGAATGAGAATACATCCTGGGACAGATGATGAGACTAGCATCCGAGCCTTAAAACAGATCTTATAAAGGGTGTTTTTTATAGAGGTATAGAACTTTAAGTTGCAATAAAACAACGATGGATTATTCGATTGACATGAATTTTATTTATCCGAAAGATAATCTTGTGGCATTACATTTTAAATATGATTTCTGGCATATGACCGCCACGGCTGGCGCGGATGTATTCCAATCTGGACGTCCAATTTTCGATGACTTTTTCCAACATTTGTGGCCGTATATCGGCAATAATACGGCGAATGTTGTCTTCCAAATGGTCAAGCGTTTGTGGCTTTACCGCATAGACCAATGACTTTACATAACCCCACAGAAAGTAGTCTAGCGGTGTTAAATCACAAGATCTTGGAGGCCAATTCACAGGTCCAAAACGTGAAATTAGGCGGTCACCAAACGTGTCTTTCAATAAATCTATTGTGGCACGAGCTGTGTGACATGTTGCGCCGTCTTGTTGAAACTACATCTCCTGGACATCATGGTTATTCAATTCAGGAATGAAAAAGATAGTAAACATGGCTCTATACCGATCACCATTGACTGTAACGTTCTGCCCATCATCGTTTTTGAAAAAGCACGGACCAATGATTCCACCAGCCCATAAAGCGCACCAAACAGTCAGTTTTTCTGGATGTAACGGTGTTTCCACATACACTTGAGGATTACCTTCACTCCAAATGCGGCAGTTTTGTTTGTTGAATCTACGCCTTACTTGATGATCGTTTGGCTTCAAATATTGCACGAGTTGGATTTTGTAAGCACGCAAACCAAGATCCTTCCGCAAAATCTTCCATAAAGTGGATGGACACAGATCAAATTCCTGTGCTCGATGGCGGATGAATGAGTCCATCCGGGTCTTCCTCAATGCTACGCTCTACAGCAGCAATAGCTTCTTCTGTACGCACCGTACAGCGTCTATGGGGATGCGAGTTATCAATAAGAGTAAACGTGGTGCGAAAACGTTCCATGGTTAATCGAATTAACTGCTCTGATGGACGATTTTGTCGACGATAAAATGGACGTAGTGCGCGATACGTTTTCCGCACAGATCCATTATTTTCGAAATAAAATTGCACTATTTGCAAGCGTTGTTCAGGCGTGAGTCTATTCATGATGAATTGCCAAACCAAACTGAGAATAAATCACTTGACAGCTGTTAAATCGGTCGCCATCTTGAAAAGTAATGCCAACTTAAAGTTCTATACCTCTATAAAAAACACCCTTTATATTGTACAGTCAGGAACTTACAGTTGCATTAACTAGGGAAGGAACCACTGCCGATTGTAGTCCAAAAATTCGGTGAGAACCGAACTGATTGGTGCTTACAAACCTTGTCAATGATCACCATTTGGCAAACATTCGCTTAAAGTGCCTATTACACTTGCAAACTTTGCCTGCAAACACGACCTGATGGCAAACCAACCATCTCGTGTAATAGGGAAAAATTCGTTTGACTAGTTGAATATCAAAACTTTTTGATATTTGCCTGGATAGTGTAGTAGGAAAACTTTCTCTCTCACCAGGCGAAGTTTGCTAGCGTAGTAGCCGCTAAATGCTTAGGCTTGCTTTTTGTTAGAGAACATACGAGCTGTGATCAAAAAATAGCCGTTATTTTCAAACTGCGTGAGTTACGTTCGTTCGATTTTTGCATTTTTGGGGTGATTGGGCTTTGGTTTCAATGTCATAGCCATACACCCAAGATTCGTCATCAGTTATGACCTTTTTGTGAGCAAATCTGGATCGTCGTTGAACGTCGTGAACATCTGCTGAACAATGTCCATGCGACGTTGTTTTTGCTCAAAATTTAGCAATTTTGAAACAATCTTCACTGCCGCACGTTTCATGTCTAAAACATCCGTAAAAATTGCTTGGCATGAGCCGAACGATATGCCAATATCATCAGCAACCTCTCTAATAGTGATTCGACGATTTCTTCACTGCTTCAATGTTTTCATCGGTTGTTGACGTGCTCGGCCGACCAGGGCGAGCATCGTCATTGATATTTTGGGCTTCCTTAAACCGGTTATACCACAATTGAACTTGTGTTCTGCTCATAGTAGACTCGCCAAACGCCACAGTCAACACTTCGAATAGTAACAAATCGAAGAGCACACGAAAACACGACTAACATTTTTATCTGTCAAAAACAAACTGCCAATCCGAAATGGCTGATATTGTCAACATATATAACAGACATGTGTACCAACATGACAAAAAAAATTCAAAAATCAAACATACGTTACTCACGAAATTTGAAAATAACGCTTATTTTTGATCACACCTCGTATATGTACTTTACGTTCTGCAATATGTACGCCGTAGTATAGTAGGTAGTGTGTCGGCTTATTAGACGTAAGGCCACGGTTCAAACCCCCAGGTCAGATATCAAAACGAAAATATGAAAAAAAATATTTCTTTAGGCGACTTCCTCTCAGCAGGTTTCTGGCAAAAACTATGAGAATAAAAAAAAAATTGCCATGAAAAGTTTCCCAAAAATCTGTCGTTCGGAGTCGACTTTAAACTGTAGGTCGCGCCGCTCATGTATAAAATTAACGCACACCACATAAGTGGTGTGAGAAACTAGGTCGTAATCCTGACTGAAGGGTTGTAATGACTAATAATGTATGTATGCATGCATAGGTCGGATAACATAAAGAAGAAGAAGATGACACAAACTCCAGCTGCAAATTAGCAGGGTACCATACCAATATATCCAATACAACCAATTATGCATGTATGAATGTATGTAATATGTACGCCCGTGTGTGCCCCTACAGTTCTAATTACTTTGCAACTCGCAATTCAAGGAATTCCTTTACGGAATAGCAGAAGCGTCAGTTGAAAGGTTCCCTGACATCACTATTTATACGTATTTTCATTAAAATTTCCGCCTTGAGCACATCAGAAGAGTTATTCATCAGATGGAGGGTCATAACTATTTCCGCGTTGTTGCATGAGAGAAATTCTGTTGAAGCCAAGTACTTTGTTATTGTCCTTGAGCGCTGTTATTAATTCCAAACTTCGAATGAGGTAAGGACATTTGATAATATGTTCGACATTTCAATATGTGAATGGCAAATGCTTAGGGAGTTGTATCGCTTTAATATCCTCGAGCATATAATATAAGTAGCTATTGGGAAACTTAACCAAGCTAAATCGTAAAAAAATACCTTTAAAACAGATAAAATACAGCATTTATGCATAAAAGTACTAATTTTTGCCCATTTTTTCTCCCTTTGTCCCATTTTTTCTCCTCTTTTGGTCAAAATTTTGAAAATAATTATAGCCTACAACCTGCACCGACAAAAGCTCGATCTATATCCCAAATTTCAAGAAAATCGGTCCAGTTCTTTCAGGCGTTATTGGCTAACAAACAAACAAAAAAAAAAAACAGACTTACAGAAAGATTTATAATATATATTAGGATTCTCCTCTTTCCAAGTAGAAAACGTTGCAATAATGAAAGTAACAGTATGTTACCGTAGTCTATTAGGTAGTGTGTTGACTTATTAGACATGAGGCCTCGATGCAAACACCAGGTCGGACATATCCAACAGAACAAAATATGACAAAATATTTCTTCGGCGACTTTCGCTCAGCAGATTTCTGGCAAAAACTCTGAGAGTAAACTAAAATTGTCATGGAAAGTTTCTGAAAAATCTGTGATACGGAATCGACTTTACACTGTAGGTCCCGCAACTCATGTATAAAATTTAAGGCACACAACATAAGTGGCTAGAGAAGCTATGACGTGATTCTGACTGAAGGGTTGTAATGACGAACTATGTATGTATGCGTGTATGTAACAGTAAGTTGTGTTTTGTAAATATTTTCCATAATTTTTAATGAAAAAAGTGCTTAAAATCAGGTTTTTTTTTGTTAAATTCTTATCGATTTCTTTAGATAATTCCAAAGATTGGATTGTAATAATTAAAAACTGATTCTGGCAACACTCTACAGGCTAATCTTTAATAATCATTTTTAATTACAGTTTGTTTCCCTGTCTCTCTCTCTCCCTATTTGATATAGCGAAGCTTCTATTGTTTATTTCGTTTGTTTTTAGTTTTTTAATGCAAAGTTGATTGAAAAATGCATTAACTAACGGTAGTTTTTTCTTCTTCTTTCTAACACACACAACGGCACACGTACTGCAAAAGTGTTAAAACAAAATAATAGAATATTGCATAATATGTAGTATGTGTGTATGTATGTACATTGCATTTTGTTATTGTAACTGTTTATTTTCAGAATATTTTGTTGTTGTTTTGTTTTGTGTTTTCTATTTTTATAGTTTTTATTTAGTTGTGTACTTTACGTATTAATTTTATTTGTTTTTCTATTTTTTCTTGCAGGTATGTGTCTATTAAAGCATTTTGAATGTGTGTGAATATATCATATAAGTATGTAAGTATGTATGTAACCAGCCAGTGTTTAAATTAAAAAAGGAAAGTTTTCTAAACAAAAGTAGGCAGATGTACGCTTTTTTCTAATTTAAATATTATTTTTTAGAAAATATTAACAAGTTAAACAATTTCATTAACTTGCAACATCGTTTTTAAATGAATTAAATAAAATAAATCAATAAAAATTATCGTTAATTTTTTTTGTACATAAACCTGTTAAAAATATTAAATTTGTAACAAAAAGCAAATAAAAATAAAAAAAAACAACAACAAAAGAGTCAATATTGCAAATTGAAATTCGTTGACTTCAGTTCTTTTTACAACAAACAAATAAAAAATAAAAAGTGGAACAGAAATTTAATCAATAAAAAAATAAACTCAAAAATATACAGGTAAAGTTAGTGTAAAACGAACTTTACAATGCCCTACAACACAATATCTATACGAATAAGTTTCATCATATCTGGCAATGCCAAAAATGTCCATTATAAGGTTTGCTTCTTCACCATAAATGTGAATAACGCCTGTAACATTCGTCCGGATAAAGAGTGAAAAATTATCTTAAGCGACAAAGCTTGTTCATGGCTCAAGGAGTACAGTGATGTACTCTAGCTTCTAATGCGTGATTTTTTAAGAGCTATAGGAAAATTAAAAAAAAAAACATAAAATTCAGAAAAATGCATGAAATCTTTATTTGAATCGACAGTACGGTCCATATAATTTAATGTTAGAAGATTATTTCATGCAAATGTTGACCGCGACTGCGCCTTAAATGGTCCATCCGCTTAGTCCAATTTTGGCATACTCTTTCCAACATTTCGGCCGGTATCTCACGAATAAATGCTTCAATGTTGTCTTCCAATGCGTCAATTGAAACGGGCTTGTCTGTATAGACATGAGCTTTAACATAGCCCTACAAAAAATAGTCTAAAGGCGTTAAGTCGCACGATCTAGGCGGCCAATTGACCGGTCCCGAACGTGAAATAAAATGTTCACCGAACTCGCCTCTCAATAAGTCCATTGTTACGCGTGCTGTGTGGCATGTGACACCGTCTTGTTGAAACCACATCTCATGCAAGTCAAGCTCTTGCATTTTGGGCAAAACAAAGTTGGATGTCGTCTCACGGTAGCGCTCACCATTCACAGTTACGTTACGATTCGCAGCATCTTTGAAGAAGTACAGTCCAATGATGCCACCAGCCCATAAACCGCACCAAACTGTGACTTTCTGGATGCATTGGTAGCTTTTGCAATGCTTCTGGCTGATCTTCACTCCAAAATCGACAATTCTGCTTATTTACGTAACCATTGAGCCAAAAATGAACTTCGTCTCTGAACACAATTTTTCGATAAAGAAGTGGGGATCTTCGGCCAACTTTCCAAGAGCCCATTCACCAAAAATTCTGCTTTGCGGTAGGGCGGTAGGTTGCGGCTTCAATTTTTGCAGCAGTTGTATTTTGAAAGGCTTCACACTTAAATTCTTCCGCAAAATTCAATGATTTGCAAGCGTTGTTCGTTTGTAAGACGATTCATGGTTAAATTACAGACCAAACTGAAGATGTTTGACAGTGAAACAAAACACGAAACGTGCGTGAGCTGTTTAAACCAGTGTTGCCAAAAAGATAATAATAGCTAAAAAATCACCCGTTATAAAAATTATGTAACAAGAAACAACGGAATGTTATGCAAAATGGAGAGCTTTAGATGTTTTGATGGCGTTGCCAACATACACACATATTTGGTCATTACAACCCTTCAGGCAGGATTACGACATAGCTTCTCACACCACTTACGTTGTGTGTGTTACTTTTATATATGAGTGGCTAGATCTTCAGTTTAAAGTCGACTCCGAACGACAGTTTTTTTGTGAGAAACTTTTCATGGCAATCTTATTTACTCTCAGAGTTTTTGCCAGAAATATGCTGAGAGGAATATTTTTTCATATTTCATTTTGTAGGAGATGTCTGCCTTGGTTTTTGAACCTTGACCTCACGTCTAATAAGCCTACACACTACCTATTAGACTACAGTGACTTCAATAGGTCACTGACATTATTATTTAAGCCAGAACCTTGGCTTGACTTTCGGAGCCTGAACTTTTCCTAATTGCAGCAAATTATCTTCAAATTTATTCATTGAGGTGGCTCCGTTTAATGCTTGAACTGATTTAGCAATTCCGATTAGAACGAAATTCAGAGCACCAGACAAGACACTTGAGTAAGAGCACAGGACTCAATAAACAAAAAGTTTCTGTCCTCTATAGCCAATAGATTTTCACGAATAGAGTTGTTTTGAGACAACTGCAGATGCTCACCCTAGGCAGGCAGATACATAGGTAGAAATGGCTATCGCCCGCGAAATGGTAGACACAGGTAAACCAATGCGGTCCATTGTGAAATCGCAATGAAACCACACGAGATAAAGCCTTTAAATTTCTTAATGTCTGACTCTGAAAGAACAATGCATTGTAGGAACACAGGCGCTTCACTTTTCGACAACACAGAGCTGAGTACGTGCTCAGTATTATGTTGTTATGTAGAGGCACTAAAGCACTGTGGCCTAACGATCTATTATACTGCCTTCAACTCATATAGGGGTTTCCTTTAGTAGCTCACTAAAATTTTGACGATGCTTTTTGTCAACAATTTCCCGCCTAATAATTGCTAAACTCTTAGGCGTTTTCATTTGAAATGCATTGCACATGTTCCATGTGTTCTATTTATTCGTTCTGTTTATCCTAGAAACTGCCTATGAGGCTTGAACCAGATTTTGCCTAATTAAGCCCAGATATTGTTCCTATCTGATGCTTATATTTCGGCAACATAGGAGTCTATTACCACATTGTCAATGTCAAATTTATTGCTTCTTAATGGCACCCTCCGTGTAGAAAAATCGGTGTTAATAGCACGTCTGACCAGGTTATCTGCTGTGAATATCACAGACAGAATATCATTCTAGGACCTGCTACAGTAATGGCAAAAAGAAACAATAAGAAGGTGGTGGCGCTGTTTCTCCAGAAGCCCCATTGCTTCTTAAGGAAACGGAAAAGAAGAAATAAAGAAACATAGATTACACCTATGCTTTGTACGACTCGTACAGGATTCCCAAACAAAATTGTTTTCTTTAACGTGTTGCCAACACTTGTAGATGAGCCAACACTGTATACTTGCACCACCTAAGGCAATGTTGTAGGGCTAAAAACCACCCAGTTTTAGTTGTTAAATTAAAAGTACCTAACAACTGAGAGAGAGAGAGAGAGAGATAGAGAACAACAGAATATAAAAAACGAAAAAAAGAAGAAAAAAAAAAAATTAAAAACAAATATGAACGTTGAGTTCATTGACATGTTGGTAAACAAAATTAAAAGGCAGTGAACTAAAGCCAAGCAGTGCCAAACACTGCTGCTGCTGTTGCCGCTGTTCTTCAGAGTAGTTTAGCGGTTATAGTTCGTGTAAAAAGAACGACAACAACTACAAACAACTGAATTAACAGTTCTTTTCTTCTTTTTTTTTGCATTTTGTTTACATATTAATTGGGTTTTTTTGTTTTGATTATGCCATGCACTTGTATAAGTAATTGACATGGTCAATCATTACAAAATTACCACCACCACGCAAACATGTTTATTTAAATTGACAGTTTTTCGTTCGTTTGAATGTGTTGCAAAAGTTTTATATGACAAATGTCAAGAGGGAGGGGGTAGTGTAGGCAGTAACATAAAAATTTTATTCCTTTTTTTGTTTTCGTTTAAAAGCATTAAAAAACAAAAACAAACCAAACTTATTTTCCCTATAAATTCCCATTTTAAACATAAAGGCGCCTTCGCTCCATTATTTTATTAAAATTTTGTACAAAAAAGAGGGGAGAACATTAAAATTTTTTCAATTTTGTTTTTTTTTTCAATGTTACTGTGCACAAATATGCCTGCAATTTTTTTCTCTTGAATTTTTATTTTTAATTCGCATATAAAAATGACTGCGTGCGTGCATGTTTCGCTCGCGCCTAATATAGCATTGACATTGTAAAGTCTGGGGTAAAAAAAATTTTGTTTTTTATGTTTTCTTTGTGCCATTATATTGGTACCCAACGCCATCGCTACCATTACAACCATCACTACTTAGCCCTTTTACAACAACACACAATGTTGCATCAGTTGGGTGTGGATCAACTGCAAACATACCAGTGTTACATATTTCTTGTCCATGTTGTGTGTGTTTGCGACAACAAGCGGCTTCATCAGTCAGTGATAAGGAGAACAACAACATACAACTACAAAGCGACAGTAATGTTGTTGTATGCATGCATATGTATGTGCTGTTGTCAAAAGGGAAATATTGTGCATAAACGACAGGAATAAAAAAAGAAATGAACATGACATGTTTTTGACTTGACAACAGATGATGACACATCATATGACCGCTGTGACAGTGTGGAAAAAAATTAAATCTCTGAAATGTTAAACGCTGAAACCCTTGATTCTAAAGCTTCATGGCAACACATCAAATTCAATTGATCAAATTTATGTACATATGTGTTGGTAATATTTATTTTGCGTAGCAAAGCAACTTCAAACTTCATTGTTGCGTTTGAAAAATAATTTCTGCAGCTCTGGTAGTGAAATTCAAAGGTATTTCGATATTCTTCAAACTCAACTCGACCTATACGTATGAGTATTTTTTTTTTACCAATACAATCACGAAAAGGTGAGTTTGATACGTTAATTTGATATGTGGCCATACAGCTTAAGTATAACAGTACTATAGATTTCGACATTACGTGCAAAAAATTTTGAATTTCTTGCATAAAATCAAGTCTTGGTTGTGTTTCTCATTTACTCAGTCATTAATAATTATGAGGATCCTTGGGTTTCATTTCATTTCATAACGTCATCATTCCAACTGTATCTATAACAAGGCAATTAGAATTGAAGTCATCTCCACCTGTCTTCAACAAATATGCTTTGGGCTTTCCTATGTTTTTCATTCTATCGCCTCGTCTCGATATGTAATTATTGACTTTTCCCAAGGCGTGCCCTATCCACATACATACATACAGTAGGAATTTGATCTGTGACCTAAGGAAACATAAACTAAAATATTAACAGAATGAGCTGGAACTGAGCATTTGCCAATACCTGTAACTGGCTTGTCGCAGACTTTTGATTTACACTTGCTCGATAGTCTAATGAAGCTATTCTTGCTAGACATCCAATCGATTAATGTTTCTGAAAATAAATTCGAATTTGAAAATCCAAGACGCAATCCTTAAATTTTAGCAGAGCAAAATTTTCACTTAACAGAACTTAATTTGCCCTTAACAGAGCACTGTTAGGTGTTTAATAGTATCCATCTGTATAAGGCCTTGTTTGGAGTCAAATGTAGGATATATACTAGGTCCATGAGTACCATACCACATTCAAGGAAGGTATCAAAGCTCTTAATATAATCAGCAATATAGTCACATATAAAGTGATATGGTATTGAGAAAATTGGCTTTGAAAATATCAATTTTATTTTGCTGGAAAACTCTCTAGAAGATCAGTGGCCATTTGGGATCATATGGAATATAGTACACCTAACCGACTACATGTAAATGGTAGTCTAAAGGGTGCCCTTTTAAATTGTGGTAATGGGATAACTGGAATAATTGTGCAACTCGAGAAAATAAAAATAAATTTGTTCCCACTGTTAAAGTGTTAACATTGTTCTGTTAATATCCGAATTTGTTATGTTAATGCCAAAGGTGACTCCGCTGAAATTGTTGTGTCTTGGGTTTTTAAATTCCAATTTCTCTTCACACACATATTATTAGAATTAAATGTAGAACAGCATGGTATTCGAAATTCAGTTCCAATAGATCTCAACACTCTAATATTTGAACGGCCTGTTGCATTTGTAACCCCTGTAGGTGTAGTATGCCTGAATAGGTTTGTAGAAAAGAAATTTAAATTGCCTTGTATATTTTTTTGCATGCACATGCCATTACAAACCATTTCTTTGTAATTTCCAATTATTATGCAATATTTTCTTAAATAATGGTAGTCCAGAGTGTCCTCTTTCGAACAGTGGTAGTGGATTATCTGGCATAATCGTACAGTTAATAATATAATCGTACAAATTATAATGAGAATTAAATTTCATGTCGATAGTCAACAATAATTTCAAAACAGAAGAATATTATACTTGTTGTCACTGTTAGAGCCACCAATGTTAACGGCTCTGCTGAAATTGTTGGTTTGTGTCTTGGGTTTTTAAATTGAACTCACATACATAATTAGTAATCGATTCAATAAATTTCAAATTAGGTTTTCTGCATTATGCTAAGGGCGTTATGATTCAAATGTAGCATTCTTAATTATTTCTGGCTGATTAGACATAGATTGTGTGCCTATTTTGCACCCACAAGGATGGAAAAACGTGATATCCTTCGTGTAATGTCGCCTCACTTTCCATTTTTGTTATAGAAATGGTTTTGGCAAACACTTGGTAAGTGATCATCGTCTAATGAGTCAACAAGCTCATGCTCTATAAATTTATAAAGTTATTCATTGTGACTCACCAATAACAAGCCTATGGAAAACGACTTCATCATTGACATGTTTCCTCTTTCTCCCGACAAATATGAAGTAAGAGTTCGTGCTTCTTTTGGTATTTAAACTCATGCGAAATGTAGTTCTTCTCGTAGTTGACAACTTTTATAAATATTTGTGCACATTTGATATTAAATTTCTACATTTTAAGACAAAAGTATTGCCGCTTTTTAGAAACATACGTTTATTTATGCTACTGACTGTATAAAAAAAAACTCACCACAAAGGCAAAACTTATGAGTAACTTTTAGGGGGAAAACTTTACTACTCTGTGTGTGTGTGTGTGTGTGTGAGAATACTTACGAGTAAAAAATCATAAAAAATTTCTTATTTTTGTAATGATAGCGGTAAACTGTTGTGGTTTCATATTTTCTTGTTGTTGTTGTAGTTTTATTAACTGGCTCTTTTTGTTTTTGTTTTATTATTGTATCATATCGGTTTTATTTTATACTTGTTTTGTTGTGTTTTCATTTTTAATGTTTGTTTGGCTTTGTTGTTCTTTCTCTTCTTTGTCTCTGTGTAGTACATCTAATTGTTGTTTGTTATGTTCAAATCAAACAACTCATAAATGTCAACCGATATTAAAAAAAAATTATAAACAACCTTACTATTGTGAAAAAAAGACTCAACGACAAGAGCAAGAACAATAAGAAAAAAGAAGAGAGAAAAAAGAGAAATAGAAAGAACAAATGGCGGCCACAAAATACGAGCAGCAGTAGACTCTTGTAATGAAATGAAAAGTGCACTTTTGTATGATTACATGCCAATCATATCATATGAATGAGTGTTTATTGTGACCACCGACTGCACGTCCAACTATGTATGTATGATGAATACCCAGTAAACACATACATATACTCGGATGCAATTGGAAGTGCCTCTCTAAAATAGAAACGTATTTAATAAAGAATACATATTTGCTGGGTGATGATTGTTTATGGTATGGTGTGTGGTTGGGTTTTTTTTTATTATCGGCTGTCTTCGTCATCAGAACGATGATGTTTCATGCAGATTAAGAGCCCATGATGGATTTCCGTTGTATTTTGAATCACAGCATGTTTGTTGTTTTTGTTGTTATTATTTTAACGGAAATTTAAAGTTTTAAAATTGTTACAACCAAAAAAGAAAGGAAGGATGTTTAACGATGAAAATGAAAAAGAAAAAAATAATGCCTACATAACGGGTGCTTACATTAAAAGTTAAAAGAAAAATTTTTTTGTTTTTACATGAGGTTCTTGAAATGTTTTCTATCAGGTCTCTCCGAATTTTAACAGTTTAGAACGGCCATCTTGTTGAAGCTACATCTGTCAAACTAATTGTCATTTACAAACATAGCATAAGTGGTCTTTACAATCCCTCAGTCAGGATTACGACTTGGCTTCTCACACCACTTATATTGTGTAGGTTAATTTTATACTGGAGTGATGGGTCCTACAGTTTAAAGTCGACTTCGAACGACAGGTTTTTAAGAAACTTCTCATGGCAATTTTATTTACTCCCACAGTTTTTGCCAGAAATCTGCTGAGAGGAAGTCGCCTAAAGAAATATTTTTTCATATTTCGCTTGGTTGGAGATGTCTGGCCTGGGTGGTTTAAGCCGTGGCCTCACGTCTCACACGAGACTACTACCCTGGATTATTTATTATGCAGGGAGATTGAACTCTCTCTTCATTTTTAAGGCTTCGAAATCTTAAAATTCTGGTATAAAGTATGGATGTTTAACAATAACTGCTCGTGGCCTAGAATATGCAAGGAGCCAAAACGCCAGGGTACAGTTCTGAACACAAAATTTAAGTAGAAGCTCAATGAGCGCTGCGGAATTATGGTGACGAATGAAAATATCGAGTTTCAGACCTTGTGCTAGACATACGCTCTACAGGGGTACAGGTATTCAATACGTTTGTATTGAATATTCTAATGTTTTTGTCTGACCTCAGATTTAAACCGTGGCCTTATGTCTGTTAAGGCAACGCACTACCCACTAGACAACGGCGACTAATTGTCATTTATTCAAAGCAAATCACCATGAACGGATATAGCATTCGACAAGAAGTGCAAATAATGCGATTGTCATAATCGTCCTACCGGTTCACTGGTTCAGGAAAATGTTCCACAAACACCCGCAATTCTAGGAAAAGCAAGATCTTCCAAAAACGTCGCAGCTGTCCGTGAAAGCATGCAAGAGAATCTGAAGCATATATTTGATTTCGCGTCCCTTGCAAGAACTCTATCTTTCGCCGATCACAACTTTGTGAATATTGTGACGTTATTTGGGCGCCCTACACCCGTCCAAAATTCAGCTGACTTAGGGACTGGAGGTAGGAGGGTAAATAAAATTGCCCTGTAGGTCCCACCACTAATGTATAAAATTAACACACACAACATAAGTGGTATGAGGAAAATGGAGGAAAATGACCACAGACAACACTACGAGCAGTTCGCTAAATAACCTCTGGAGCAGATGTGGTAACTAAACCTAATTTTCTTTGAAAAATCATTTACAGCCATGATGTTAATTTATGGGGCGACACCAATCCACATTCGATCCAAGAGTGTCCAATACATGCCGAGAAAATCACTGTTTCGTGTTTATTATGGGTTGGCCGCCTCATCATTTCATATTTCTTTGAGAATGACGTTGGCCAGGCCATCACTGTCAACGACGACGAGCACTTTACAGCGATGTTGACCAATTACTGGGGTTTAGATTGAATGATGTGGACACCAACGCTGTTACATGCCATACAGCTCATGTTGCATTGAACATTCTGCACTAGCAATTTGTGGGAGTTGTCATCTTACGTGGAGGTGTTGAGAACCGGCCACCGAAATCGTGCGATAAACCTCAACGATCCTTAACCCTGAAATAAACCATGTCTCTGGTGAAATTATATGCGTCTGAGTCATGGATACATATCAGATGCTCCACACAGCCGTAGCGGACGATGTTATATTCCACACATGAAGTCGTCGTAGTCTAGTAGGTAGTGTGTTAGCTTATTAGGCGTAAAGCCAGGGTTCGAGCCCCAGGCCAGACATCAAGACAAGATACAAAAAGTATTTCTTCGGCGACTTCCTCTCAGCAGATTTCTAGCAAAAACTCTGAAAGTAAATAAAATTGTCATGAAAAAGTTTTTCAAAAATCTGTCGTTCGGAGTCGACTTTAAACTGTAGGTCCCACCAATCATGTCTAAAATTAACACACACACAGCATAAGTAGCGAGAGAAACTAGGACGTTCTACAATGGGTCAATTCGACCTCTGTACTGTACATGTCTTAATTGACAAGTACAAGTCCTCTAACCTAACCTAACCTATATTCCACACATAATGCCATCAATAGGTCTTTCAAACGAATAAAAAATTTCGATAACATTTCACACACACTTCACACACACACGATGTTATAAAACTGCACTTATTTCGAGAAACGTTACCGTTAAAGAAAACGTTATTTCACTACTTTGGCTTATAAAGTCTCTAATTTTAGATTGTAAGCGTAAATCTATCGATTTTTTTTCGTTGTTGTATAAAATGGGTTGAATATCTAATTTCTTAAATATTTTTAAATCGTTTTTTTTTATTTTTAAATCTTTTGTTCAAAAACCATTAGGCATTGGCCCATTAAATATGTACCGGTTTAGAGTTTTTCTTATTAATTTAACTGGTCAATTGGAATCATTTTTCATGTGGTTTTTTTCTTCTTTATTTTGTTTTTGTCTACATTGGAACGCCATTATCGTTTATTGTTAATCGTTTATCGTTTGCTGTCATCAAAGTAAACACAAAAAATGTGATTTAAAGTGGCCTAAATACCTAAATATGTACATACGTCTCAAAAGTATTTATAAAGGGTGTTTTTTATAGAGGTATAGAACTTTAAGTTGCAATAAAACAACGATGGATTATTCGATTGACATGAATTTTATTTATCCGAAAGATAATCTTGTGGCATCACATTTTAAATATGATTTCTGGCATATGACCGCCACGGCTGGCGCGGATGTAGTCCAATCTGGACGTCCAATTTTCGATGACTTTTTCCAACATTTGTGGCCGTATATCGGCAATAATACGGTGAATGTTGTCTTCCAAATGGTCAAGCGTTTGTGGCTTTACCGCATAGACCAATGACTTTACATAGCCCCACAGAAAGTAGTCTAGCGGTGTTAAATCACAAAATCTTGGAGGCCAATTCACAGGTCCAAAACGTGAAATTAGGCGGTCACCAAACGTGTCTTTCAATAACTCTATTCTGGCACGAGCTGTGTGACATGTTGCGCCGTCTTGTTGAAACCACATCTCCTGGACATCATGGTTATTCAATTCAGGAATGAAAAAGTTAGTAATCATGGCTCTATACCGATCACCATTGACTGTAACGTTCTGGCCACCATCGTTTTTGAAAAAGTACGGACCAATGATTCCACCAGCCCATAAAGCGCACCAAACAGTCAGTTTTTCTGGATGTTACGGTGTTTCCACATACACTTGAGGATTACCTTCACTCCAAATGCGGCAGTTTTGTTTGTTGACGTAGCCATTCAACCAGAAGTGCGCTTCATCGCTAAACAAAATTCGCTTATGAAAATCGGGAACAACGGTAATCTCGTTTTGGGCCCATTCGACGAATCTACGCCTTACTTGATGATCGTTTGGCTTCAAATCTTGCACGAGTTGGATTTTGTAAGCACGCAAACCAAGATCCTTCCGCAAAATCTTCCATAAAGTGGATGGACACAGATCCAATTCCTGTGCCCGATGGCGGATGGACTCATTCGGGTCTTCCTCAATGCTACGCTCTACAGCAGCAATAGCTTCTTCTGTACGCACCGTACAGCGTCTCTGGGGATGCGAGTTATCAATAAGAGTAAACGTGGTGCGATAACGTTCCATGGTTAATCGAATTAACTGCTCTGATGGACGATTTTGTCTACGATAAAATGGACGTAGTGCGCGATACGTTTTCCGAACAGAATCATTATTTTCGAAATAAAATTGCACCATTTGCAAGCGTTGTTCAGGCGTGAGTCTATTCATGATGAATTGCCAAACCAAACTGAGAATAAATCACTTGACAGCTGTTAAATCGGTCGCCATCTTGAAAAGTAATGCCAACTTAAAGTTCTAAACCTCTATAAAAAACACCCTTTAGTTCAGAGAATTATTATTCCATGCGACTGAACTGCAACTGAAAAGTACTTTTTGTACGTATTATACGTACTTTTTTATGTTGTAAGTCTCTAGGATTTATTGGTTTTTTTTGAGTACAAAATTTGCAAGAAAACATGCAAATTAATTGTTTATAAAAATAGAATATTTGAGAATAAATAACTTGACAGCTGTTAAAACGGTCGCCATCTTGAAAAGTAATGCCAACTTAAAGTTCTATACCTCTATAAAAAACACCCTTTACATACGTCTCAAAAGTATTTATAGTTCAGAGAATTATTATTCCAGGCAACTGAACTGCAACTGAAAAGTACTTTTTGTACGTACTTTTTCATACGTACTTTTTTATGTTGTAAGTCTCTTGGATTTATTGGCTTTGTTTTTGAGTACAAAATATGCAAGGCAACATGGAAATTAATTGTTTATAAAAATAGAATATTAAATGAAAACAATTCCAAACTGGGGAAAATCCCTTTCCCCCAACTACTACTCCTACTACAGTATATATGTACATATATGTGTGTGTGTGTCTGTTTTTCCCCCTTTTCTGTGTAAGAGTAACAGACCTAGTTTAACATACTTTGTGTTGCCAACAAACAAACATGTGTTTAACTATGACAAACTAACTGATTATATTGACTGACTGACTGACTGACTGACTTACTTACTTTGAAATTTAAATCTATTCCGTTAACTCTTTCCTCTCCACCGGAGCTGAAATTCTATGCTTTTGATGAAATCTAAACTCTACATTGCTTGCCTTCCATGCGCCTCTCTCTTTTTCTCTGCCTTAAAGTATGCAGCAAATATTTTGCAATATGAACCCACCCAGATATGTTTCAATTTACATACCAAAAGAATTTAATTTCAATGATGGCTTAGTGGTGGTGTGTAGTAGGATTGAGCGAGTGGTTGGGGAACACATTTGTTAACCAGGTCATAAACATCATTATGTAACACAAACTCTCTCCTCTCTCTGTGGCCTGCCAAGGGCTGAAAGCGACAAATACGAAAAGAAAAACAAACCCAGGTGTATTTACATAACATATGCAGTTGATTTCATCACAAAAGCCTGTATATAATTGAGCGATTTGCAAGATATGAACGAGTTAAGCGTTTTAAAATCGTATTTTTTTTAAATTTATTTTAAATGCTGAAGTTACAGGAGGTGCACCACAAGGAGCTCATAAAGAGATGGGGTTTTTCTTGGCCTTGTTTAACTTGTTTGTAATTTTAATGAAAGTAGTTGCCAGTTACTCAAGATATTGGTCTAGAAAGGTAGCAAGTTCTAGAATGAAAATTTCTAGGTTAGAACGGGAAGTGTGTTTGGTTGTTGTATTGAATATAGTGGTATGGTACCCTGCTAATTTGCAGTTGGAGTTTGTATTTATGTTATCACTACAACCCTTCAGTCAGGATTACGACATGGCTACTCACGTAATTTTGTATGTATACTAGCTGTACACTGCGCGTGTTGCTGTGCCACCAACTAAAATAAATTTGAAGGAAAGACATCGCACAAATGTCCAATTAATTTTGAATCTTTTTATTGATTTTGTTTCCCGTTGTCCTGATGATACACATTCGATCAGTTTCTAATCTCAATTTTCGTTGTACAAGTTCTTCAAGCGAACGGGCCTCAGCGGCATGTACTCAAAGATTTTCCAGTCTCACTGCTCGTCTGATTCTGAGGCTCATAATGTTCTTTTCTTCCGTGCTTGAGGTTTAGGTCGGCCAATTGCTTGTCATTTTGAGTAATTTTCAGTGACGCTAGCCATAGGAAATTAATCGCACCAACCTCATGCGCAACAACTTTGTTAAAAAATGCACAGTTTACGATTTAATTTAATTTTAGTAATTTTCAGTGGCGCCACCTGTCGGAAATTGGTCATACCAACTTAGAAACCTTCGTCGGCTCATGCGCAACAACTTTGCTGAAGATCATAACATGATCACATGCATAGTTTACGATTCTGTAAGGTACATACAAACAAACATTCATTTTTATATTGGTATGTGGGCGTGGCACCTCGCCTACTTGAAATTTTCCCTGCAGACATGCAGGAAGTTACTGTTAAAATTTCAAGAAACTGGGTCCAGCCGTTTAGCCGTCTATAAACTCCAAACAAACCCACAAACAAATAAACACACATTCATTTTTATATATCAGAAGATGAGTGGCGGGACCTACAGTTTAAATTCGATTTCGAATGACAGATTTTTAGGAAACTTTTCATGGCAATTTTTATTTATTCCCAGAGTTTTTGCCAGAAAAATGCTGAGAGGAAGTCGCCTAAAGAAATATGTTTTCACAATTCGTTTTAGTTGGAGATGTCTGGCCTGGGGTTGAATCGTGGACTCACGTTTAACACACTACCTACTAGATTACGGAGGCTTCAATAAATGCTGTTGGCCTGGAATATACACGAGAGGCAAAGTGTCTTGGTACAGTTTTGAATGTAAAATTTAAATGGGAATAAGCGCTGCGGAATGATGGTGAAAATAATGCGCTAGACATACACTGTACACTGAAGTCGCCGTAGTCTAGTACGTAGTGTGTTGGCTTATTAGACGTAAAGCCAGGGTTCGAGACCTAAGCCAGATATCAAGACAAAATACAAAAAGTATTTCTTAGGCAACTTCCTCTCATCAGATTTCTGGCAAAAACCCTGAGAGTAAATAAAAATTGCCATGAAAAGTATCTCAAAAAAAATCTGTCGTTCGGAGTCAACTTTAAACTGTAGGTCCCACCACTCATGTGTAAAATTATCTCACACAACACAAGTGGTGCGAGAAACTAAGATGTTGTACAAGGGGTCAATTCAATCTCCGGGTACTGTACTTGTCTGAATTGACAAGTACACGTCCTCTAACCTAGCCTAACCTACACTGTATAGGGGTACTGAGATTCAATACGTTTGTTGGCTTATTTTAATGTTTTTTTTTTTTTAAAGACAACTTTTAGCTGAGCTTTAAAGGTCATAAAGAAATAAAGTCCTTAAGAATTGTGTCAAGATTTATAAGCAACACAAGCACAGCCATTCACTTTTGTTTATTGCCCTGCCAGTTCAGTTCTTTGCACTTAAAAAACCCACCTGAAGTTTATAAATAAAACCATAAATATTCCATCAGTTTTTATTTTTATTTTCTTGTTTTTTTGTTGGTTTTGTTTTCTTTTCTCTAAGAATGTGTGACAATTGAAAAACTTACAAGTCACCCTCAACCCAACCAACCGACCCAATGACAACAGGGCTCAGGCCACAAACAGAAAACCGCCAACAATCATCACACACGTAAGGCTTCCTTCCATTGCAGGGAGATTTAAAACAGCCGGCATTTAGTTTTACAAACAACATGAAACATGACTTTAGAGGAGGGCGAAGGGGAACGGCAAATGTATTGGTGGTTGTTGTTGGGTGACAGAGTAAGATTGTATTGCAGCAAGTGCACCTGTTACCTTTCAACTGGTGTTTGCGCCTGAAATGTTGGTCAAAACCCAACAATTTATTTTAAACAAAATTTGTTACCATCTTGGATTTCTGTTTCTCTTTCTGTTTTATTTTTAGTTTTGAATTCTTTTGTTTTATGGTGGTTAACATAGTTTTTAAGACTTTTTTCCAAAGAGTTGTACTAGGCTGACCAAAACAGAAGTGTGGTGGTAATGATTGTGATGCCGGTGGTAGCCGTAAATAAAGGGTGTTTTTTATAGAGGTATAGAACTTTAAGTTGCAACAAAACAACGATGGATTATTCGATTGACATGAATTTTATTTATCCGAAAGATAATCTTGTGGCATTACATTTTAAATATGATTTCTGGCATATGACCGCCACGGCTGGCGCGGATGTAGTCCAATCTGGACGTCCAATTTTCGATGACAACATTTGTGGCCGTATATCGGCAATAATACGGCGAATGTTCTCTTCCAAATGGTCAAGCGTTTGTGGCTTTACCGCATAGACCAATGACTTTACATAGCCCCACGGAAAGTAGTCTAGCGGTGTTAAATCACAAGATCTTGGAGGCCAATTCACAGGTCCAAAACGTGAAATTAGGCGGTCACCAAACGTGTCTTTCAATAAATCTATTGTGGCACGAGCTGTGTGACATGTTGCGCCGTCTTGTTGAAACCACATCTCCTGGACATCATGGTTATTCAATTCAGGAATGAAAAAGTTAGTAATCATGGCTCTATACCGATCATGGATGGACTCATTCGGGTCTTCCTCAATGCTACGCTCTACAGCAGCAATAGCTTCTCCTGTACGCACCGTACAGCGTCTCTGGGGATGCGAGTTATCAATAAGAGTAAACGTGGTGCGAAAACGTTCCATGGTTAATCGAATTAACTGCTCTGATGGACGATTTTGTCGACGATAAAATGGACGTAGTGCGCGATACGTTTTCCGCACAGAACCATTATTTTCGAAATAAAATTGCACTATTTGCAAGCGTTGTTCAGGCGTGAGTCTAGTCATGATGAATTGCCAAACCAAACTGAGAATAAATCACTTGGCAGCTGTTAAATCGGTCGCCATCTTGAAAAGTAATGCCAACTTAAAGTTCTATACCTCTATAAAAAACACCCTTTATAATTTTTAAAGAACCCTCACTCTATGCCTGTCATTAAAACATTTTGTATTCTCTAGTAGGCGGAAATGTAACGGTCAAAAGCGGAGTAAAAACAAAGAAAAAGATGAGACCATTACGGTGAGCTTCGTCTATGGTCGATTGCTTTGAACCACAGACAACATGCTCTATTTCAACATGAAATTTTCTGCTTCAATTCATCGTACAGCAAGCAGTTAAACAGTTAAAACTCTTTGGCTGGCCAATTAATCAATTTCTAATAAATTTTGTATACATTGATGTATCGAACGATATATCGATTACAAGATTTTCGAATTGATCAGAAACGGGAAACTGTTGTTAAGACAGACACAATCATGATCAAATGCTGTTGCATAAAAACGATCTGTTGTCTGTGGCAAGAGATTAAACGGCAATTGAAAATTACAAAATCAAAATTGAGTGTTTGTTGTTGTTGTTGTTGCGAAATTGGTTTTTTCTTTTCTTGTTACAGAAATGAAATTTATTTAAGAAAATATTGCATAATAATGGCATGTACATGCAGGAAATATACACCGTTTCTCATAAAGGCAATAAAAAATTTCTTTTCTACATGCCTATGCAGTCATACTATATCATGACATATTTCCAATGTCATGATATTCTTCATTTAATTCTTATAATATGTGTGTGAAGAGAAATTCGATTTTAAAAACCCAAGACACAAACCAACAATTTCAGTAGAGTCACATTTGGCATTAGCATAACAAATTCTGATGTTAGCAGAACAATGTTAACACTTTAACAGTGGCAACAGGTAGATTATTCTTCTGTTGTGCAATTATTGCAGACTATTGGCATAAAATTTAATTCTCACTATGATCATTATTATGTGTGAATTACAGAATTGAAATGGATTGAATGGTTGATGGGGGACGGAGGCTATTCTATCTATCCCACTACCACAGTTCGAAAGACAACCCTCTGAACTATCATTTGCATATAGTCGGTTAGGTGTACTATCTCCCATATGTTTCAAAATGGCCACTAATCTTCTAGAGAATTTAGAGATATTGCGGGATACAATGTTTCGTAACAGCGATGACAAACTCATAAATCTATAATCGCTTGCGGTATTGTTTTACGGAACTTCTTAACCATCATTACGCTTCTTCTTTATTATAAAAACAACAAATAATTTTTTCTCTCAACAGCCAAAGACAAAAAAGTAAGAATTCATGAGAAAATACGAATGAGTACCTTTTGAGTAATAGGCCCAACCTTAGATTGTGTTCATTAGTGACATGTCATGTCATAACATGACATTGCTTGTCATGTGTGTGTGTAAACGATTGATTGATATCGCCAACAATAGAAAGCTGTTGCTATTGCTGTTGATTTTGTGTTGTTTTGTTTTACATTAAAAGGGAAAGTTTTATTGGTTTTAAAAGTTTATTTTTTTTATTGGCTAAGATACGTTGATTATATCAGGTAAAAAACAACAACAACTTTTTATACTCTAACCATCGCGTTAATGTCATACGCAACAAGTGAAACCAGGATTATATTTAGGGGACATTGTTGGGAGAATACGTATAAATAATTAAGTTATCGTAAATTATTTTGTTCATTAGTATGAAGTGAAAAAATTTGTTTTCTGGAAGCATAAAACTATATGCGTTAACAGAGCAAAATTTTCTCTTAACAGAACCAAATTTACCCTTAACACAGCACTGTTAGCTTTTTAACAGTACACATCTGAACAAGCCCACTTGTTTAGGAGCTAATTTTAGGATCTACACTAGGTATATGAGTACCATACTATATGCAAAGGCAGTTTCCAAGGCCTCTTAATATAATCAGCAATATAGTCACATATGAAGTGATATGGTATTGAGAATATTGGCTTTGAAAATATCAATGCTATGCTAGAAAATTCTCTAGACGATCAATGGCAATTTTGGAACATATATGGGACATAGTACACCTACCCCACTATATGTAAATGGTAGTCCAGAGGGTCCTCTTTCGAACTGTGATAGTGGGATAGATGGAATAGCCTCCACCCCCCACCAAGTATCCTACACATTTCAATTTTGTTATTCACAAATAATAATGATCATAATGAGAATTAAATTGTATGTCAATCGTCTGCAATAATTGCAAAGTAGAAGACTAATCTACTTATAGCCACTGTTAAACAGTTAACAGTGCTCTGTTAATAGCATATCTCGAACCATCGTAGTAGGTTACCTAGGATAATCTACAAATTATAATGATGATAATGAGAATTAAATTTTATGCCAATAGTCTGCAATAATTGCAGTATAGAAGAATAATCTACTTGTGGTCACTGTTAAAGTGTTAACATTGTTCTGTTAACATTAGATTTTTGTATGTTAATGTCAAGGATGACTCTGCTGAAACTGTTGGTTTGTGACTTGGGTTTTTAAATTTGAATTTACCTTCACATTCATATATTTTGCTTGGTTTAACCGAAAAATATTCAGTAGTAATGCATTCAGACATTGTATAACAGTGGAAGATGGTGAAATCTTCAACGTCTTCGTACTTATTTCTTGTCCTTGGGAAAGTAAGAGATTTTCATCACCCTTTTGGCAGCTATTTCAATCCGACAAAGTATGTACACCACACTAATGATTGTTCAAGAATGTCGAATATTTCTGGAGGAGATAGGGTGGCACTCAGTTATTATACACTTTTAATTTCCGGGATATTGGTGCGTAGTTGATGCACTTGCAAAAGGCATTAGGACAGCTTATTTCGCCAAATTCACACAATTTCTTCACTAATTTGCAATAAATTGAGTTTTTTATTTCAGTTAAAGAAGCTGTTTGAACATGGGGTTGGTTCTAGAGATTGGAGGGAGAAGAGGGAGGGAGAAAGTGCAAGAAGTAGTGATGGAAGGGGAGAGGCAGAAAGTGAGGGAAGGGAGAGGCATAGAGAGGAGAGAAGAAAAGACGTAGAAAGGAAGAGAGAGTTATAAAAAGATACAACATACATACAAAATTGTCCATTACAACCCTTCAGTCAGGATTACGGCATTACGGCCTTGCTTCTCACACCACTCATGTTGTGTGCGTTAATTTTATACGTGAGTGGCGGGACCTACAGTTTAAAGTCGACTCCGAACGACAGATTTTTGAGAAACTTTTTCATGGCAGGTTTATTTACTCTCAGAGTTTTTGGCAGAAACCTGCTGAGAGGAAGTCGCCGAAGAAATATTTTTTTTTCATATTTCGTATTGATGTCTGATCTGGGATACGAACCCGGGATTTACGTCTAATAAGCCAACACCCTACCTATTAGACTACGGCGACTTCACTAATCTACTTATAGCCACTGTTAAACAGTTAACAGTGCTCTGTTAATAGCATACTTTGGCAAAAAGTGGCGCCGCTCAAAGTGTAGGTTTAAGTCTTTGATTTTTAAATTTGAATTTATCTTCATACACAATGAAATTTTTAGTTGCCATAAACATAATTTTAATTATTTAAGTTTTCTTTTTATTGAATTAAATTTAATGAATAATTTTAATATTTTTTTTAATTTTTTTTTTATTTTTTTTTTAAATTTATTTATTTTTTTAAATTTTTTTTAATTTTTAAAAAATTTTTAAAATTTTTTTTTTAATTTTCTCTTCTAAGAAAAGTGCCTGCATTAGAACAGTGCTTCGTAATAAGGGGTTAAAAAATTTTAAAAATTCCGGTCAATGACTTACAAACGTTGGTAACAAATATTTTTTAGAACCAAATTTTTGTTGTCGTTTTTGTTGTTGTTGGCGTACACATAACACTGCCATGGAAGTGAGAGTAAATTCTTTAAAAAAAATTTTTGCTGACAAAAAAAAAATCGTCAGCAAAAAGTTATGAGAGCGTAGAAAGTAAAATAGAAATTCCAAAGTATTAGAGAGAGAGAAAGATAGAGAGAGAGAGAGAGCGTACAACGCAAGAGGTTAAAAGGGAAAGGTACTGCAATAGTTGTGTTGTTGTAATAAAAAAACAAATAAAAAATTCCAAACACGTAATACACCAGAAGAAATACGTGCAATCATTACGTTTGAAAAACAAAAAATGGTTGTAGTACGCTATGACACTACCAGAGCTATAAAGGAATGAAATGATTTCATAGTTTTGTAATGGATTTAATTTAACTGATCAAATTTGCATATGTGTGGGTAATATTTGTTTTTTTTTTCAAATTACATGTTAAAGTTGTTGTAAAGAAGAAACGAAGAAATGAATTATTAAATGCATGTAAAGGTGAGTTTGATTCATTATTTGATCTGTGGCCAGGCAGCTTAACTTTGCTTTTTTAATTCCATTTAAAGTTTGCATACCTTTAATGCACTGCACATGCTGCATTATTCAAACAGAAACAAATCTTCGTAGGCAAATAGTTTTTTTTTTTTTGTTTAGCTCGACTGCCTGACTGACTGACAATCTAATTCTGATACAACAATTGCATTTCAAATGGAAAAAAATTTTGTAACATTTTGTTTTCATAGTCACGATAAATAGATGAATGGATTGATGAATGGCTTGATGGATGATATGATAGATTGTTGTATTGAATGCATTAAATTTTGTATTAAAAAAAAATTTCTTATTAATTTACACTGAGAGCCGCCCAAAAGCAAAATGCAGCAGTTATCGATTTTTGTTTTCGATATTTTTCATTCATTTCTTATGATAATTTTTCTTTGTAACACAGTGTAATTTTGAAATATTTCATTTTAATCTCAACGAAATTCATTTAATTATTCTTCTATAAAATAATGTTCCTAAGAATTATTGTTTGCCCGTTAATAGTCTTGCATTAGTTTTCATTTTCTTGTTAGTTTTTTTATTTATATTTCCATTCATTTCAATTCATCTCTTCAATTGAAAAATCTTGATTGTATTTGAATCATTTCCATACAAATTTGGAGGTGCTAATGTGCCAAGTAGTTCAGTAAACAATTATTTTTTTTGATTTATAAGTGATTTTAGTCTTCAACATTTCCAAAATACGCTGTATGCAAGTCATATGATTTATTATGCAATTCAAATAGATTTTCAGATTACTTTTGAAGGAGGTTTTGCATTTTTATTTATTTTTTTTTAGATGAGTGTGAAGATGAATTCGAATTTAAAAACCAAAGACGCAAACCCACTCATTTAGCAGCGCCACTTCTTGCCTCTAACAGGGTAAGCTTTGCTATTAACAGAGCACTCTTAACTGTTTAACAGTGGCGATAGTAAATTATTTTTCTACTGAAATTAACAGCGTTTCTGCAAAAACTCTTTCAATGTCAAACCAAAAAAAAAAATGACAAACTACAGAGCTGCTGAAACATAACTTATCCAAGTTTATTGCCGATATCACACAGATGTTCTACAGCAAAAAATGGTCTGAAGTAATCTATACATTTGATTTAAAAAAATCTGTGTAAAATGTACCGAATACCGTGGCCTATCACTAAAAAATGTGTGTGAAGATAAATTTGAATTTGAAAATCCAAGACGCAATCCACAAAATTTTAGCAGCGCCACATTTGGCGTTGACAGAGCAAAATTGTCTCTTAACAGAACCAAATTTGCCTTTAACAGAGCACTGTTAGCTGTTTACCAGTATCCATCAAAACAAGCCCACTTGTTTAGGAGTTAATTTCAGTATATACTCCGGGTATGTGAGTACTATACCACACTCAAGGGAAAGTTCCAAGGATTCTTAATATAATCAGTAATATAGTCACATATAAAGTGATATGGTATTGAGAAAATTGGCTTTGAAAATATCAATGTTTTGCTTGAAAATTCTCTACAAGATCGATGGCCATTTTGGAATGTATGGAACATAGTAGACCTAACTGACTATATGCAAATTGTAGTCCAGAAGGTCCTCTTTTGAGCCGTGATAGTGGGATAGATAGAATAGCCTCCGTCCCCCATCAACAATTCAATCCATTTCAATTCTGTAATTCACACATAATAATGATCATAATGAGAATTAAATTGTATATCAATCGCCTGCAATAATTGCAAAGTAGAAGACTTATCTACTTATTGCCACTGTTAACATTGTTAACATTGTTCTGTTAACATCAGAATTTGTTATGTTATTGCCAAAGCTGTCTCTGCTGAATTCTGGTTTGTGTCTTGGGTTTTTAAAATCGAATTTATGGCTGCCTTCCAAAATGTATCAGTACAAAGTTTGTATGCAGTTCTACTACTGTATATAAACTATGTAGATATGCAAAGTAACCAAACAATGCATCAACTATAAATCCGATGCCTGATTGCTTTTTGACTGCGTTAAAAATACACATTGACGACGTTTTGAAATAGAATACATTGTAAAGGGTGTTTTTTATAGAGGTATAGAACTTTAAGTTGCAATAAAACAACGATGGATTATTCGATTGACATGAATTTTATTTATCCGAAACATAATCTTGTGGCATTACATTTTAAATATGATTTCTGGCATATGACCGCCGCGGCTGGCGCGGATGTAGTCCAATCTGGACGTCCAATTTTCGATGACTTTTTCCAACATTTGTGGCCGTATATCGGCAATAATACGGCGAATGTTGTCTTCCAAATGGTCAAGCGTTTGTGGCTTTACCGCAACCGACCAATGACTTTACATAGCCCCACAGAAAGTAGTCTAGCGGTGTTAAATCACAAGATCTTGGAGGTCAATTCACAGGTCCAAAACGTGAAATTAGGCGGTCACCAAACGTGTCTTTCAATAAATCTATTGTGGCACGAACTGTGTGACATGTTGCGCTGTCTTGTTGAAACCACATCTCCTGGACATCATGGTTATTCAATTCAGGAATGAAAAAGTTTGTAATCATGGCTCTATACCGATCACCATTGACTGTAACGTTCTGGCCACCATCGTTTTTGAAAAAGTACGGACCTATGATTCCACCAGCCCATAAAGCGCACCAAACAGTCAGTTTTTCTGGATGTAGCGGTGTTTCCACATACACTTGAGGATTACCTTCACTCCAAATGCGGCAGTTTTGTTTGTTGACGTAGCCATTCAACCAGAAGTGCGCTTCATCGCTAAACAAAATTCGCTTATGAAAATCGGGAACAACGATAATCTCGTTTTGGGCCCATTCGACGAATCTACGCCTTACTCGATGATCGTTTGGCTTCAAATCTTGCACGAGTTGGATTTTGTACCACGCAAATCTTGCACGCAAACCAAGATCCTTCCGCAAAATCTTCCATAAAGTGGATGGACACAGATCCAATTCCTGTGCTCGATGGCGGATGGACTCATTCGGGTCTTCCTCAATGCTACGCTCTACAGCAGCAATAGCTTCTTCTGTACGCACCGTACAGCGTCTCTGGGGATGCGAGTTATCAATAAGAGTAAACGTGGTGCGAAAACGTTCCATGGTTAATCGAATTAACTGCTCTGATGGACGATTTTGTCGACGATAAAATGGACGTAGTGCGCGATACGTTTTCCGCACAGAACCATTATTTTCGAAATAAAATTGCACTATTTGCAAGATTTATTCAGGCGTGAGTCTATTCATGATGAATTGCCAAACCAAACTGAGAATAAATCACTTGACAGCTGTTAAATCGGTCGCCATCTTGAAAAGTAATGCCAACTTAAAGTTCTATACCTCTATAAAAAACACCATTTATATATTTTGTACAGCAGCATTATGAAACACGACACTTTGTTCAAACACAAAGCAACTAACATTTTGGAAGGCAGTCTATCTTTACACACATTCAATATTGGTCGGAATGGAACTAAAAATTTTTAAATCAAATATTTATTTAAAAAATGGATACCACTTTTGCTCCACCTTATTTACGATGATCATTAAAACTGTTGTATTTCCGAACATTATTTTTTATGTTATCAACAAATTGATGATGTAAATTATGTTTGCTTAGATGTTTTTTATTCAGGAAAACTACGTTTTAAATTCAAAATGCCTTAGAGGAAGAGTTTCTTTAAACGAAGTTAACGAAAGGGAAGCTTTATAAATTGTAACTGAATTTTTTTCTTTTTGATTTGTTCGGAACATTTTTATAAAGGGTGATTTTTTAAGAGCTATAGGAAAATTTATCAAAAAAAAAAAACATAAAATCACAAAAATGCATGAAATCTTTATTTGAATCGACAGTACGGTCCATATAATTTAATGTTTGAAGATTATTTCATGCAAATGTCGACCGCGACTTCGCCTCAAATGGTCCATCCGCTTAGTCCATTTTTGGCATACTCTTTCCAACATTTCGGCCGGTATCTCATGAATAAATGCTTCAATGTTGTCTTCCAATGCGTCAATTGAAACGGGCTTGTCTGTATAGACATGAGCTTTAACATAGCCCCCAAAAAATAGTCTAAAGGCGATTGACCGGTCCCGAACATGAAATAAAATGTTCACCGAACTCGCCTGTCAATAAGTCCATTGTTACGCGTACGTAACATTTTTTGCATTTTGGGCAAAAAAAGTTTGATATCAGCTCACGGTAGCGCTCACCATTCACAGTTACGTTAACATTCGCAGCATCTTTGAAGAAGTACGGTCCAATGATGCCACCAGCCCATAAACCGCACCAAACTGTAACTTTTACTGGATGCATTGGTAGCTTTTGCAATGCTTCTGGCTGATCTTCACTCCAAAATCGACAATTCTGCTTATGTACGTATCCATTGAGCCAAAAATGAGTTTCGTTGCTGAACACAATTTTTAGATAAAGAAGTGGATCTTCGGCCAACTTTCCAAGAGCCCATTCACCAAAAATTCTGCGTTGCAGTAGGTCGTTCGGCTTCAATTCTTGCACCAGCTGTATTTTGAAAGGCTTCACGCCTAAATCCTTCCACAAAATTGTACACGTTGTTGAGTAAAAGAGGCCCAATTGCTGCGAACGGCGACGAATTGATAATTGATGGTCATCATTAACACTGGCCGATACAGCTGCGATATTTTCTTCAGTTCGCACTCTACGTAAGCGTGTTGGTGGTTGAATGTCCAACAATGTAAATTTGGTGCGAAATTTAGTCACAATAGCCCGAATAGCCGCTTCAGTGGGTCGATTAAACTGACCATAAAATGGAAGAAGCCCGCGATGAACTTTCTTAACAGAGCACGCATTTTGATAATAAGTTTCAATGTTTTGCAAGCGTTGTTCGTTTGTAAGACGATTCATGGTTAAATTACAGACCAAACTGAAGATGTTTGACAGTGAAACAAAACACGAAACGTGCGTGAGCCGTTTAAACCAGTGTTGCCAAAAAGATAATAGCTAAAAAAATCACCCGTTATATCCCCAGGGTCAGTTATGTTAATCTTTTAAGTGCATTTGTACAATTGTTAGACAATAAAAAAAAACAAAAAGGGTGAATAAATAAATCTTTAAAAAACAATTAATCATGGGACTGATAAAACATAAATAAATGGTTTTTTAATGATTTCAGAAGACAAAAAAAACCCTAATTAATGTAAATAAAACATAAGGAACATAAGAAAAAAATTAAAAAAAAACAATTCAAATAATTTGTAAAAAAAATTTTATGAACAAAAAAATCTTTAAAGGCCACACCCAAGATTTAAACAAATAGAAGAACAAGACAAAAAAAAACACTAACGTTCATACATACATACCATTATAGTAATGAGCCTTATGCACACCACAACCTTGACCTTTACAACATGATAATGATGAGTACGTTGTTGATTATGGTCAACAATACTAGTTGTGATGGTGATGAGACAACAAAAATTAAAATTTTCTACAAGTTTTCTTTCATTCTGCTCCTTTGAAAGTCAGCCAGCCAGCTAGCCACCCAAATACAAAAAATTAAAAATAAAACAATAAAAACAAAAGAAATAATAATTTATGCTTAATTTACGTCATTGATAGCAGTCATAGCCATAGCCATAGCCATTGCCATAGCCATGTAAAATCAAGTTTTTGTATAGAAAGATTGAGGGGTGTCTTTGGCAGCAGCATCAGCTCTTTAGGGAGACGAGCACGTAGACTGTAAGTGTTGGCACAAAGATGTTACCGAATTAAAATAACGCAAAAACTTAAATGGAAGTGCAAGACTCTTAAGCTGTGCAACAAGACCCTCCTAATTGATCTTTAAGCAAGTGTTGCTGCACCATGTTGCCATACATGCAGACAGACAAACGTATGTAATTTTACAATCACCACCAATCACACCACATGATCGGCAACAGCAACAGCATCATTATCATCATCAACAGCATACATCAGTAGACTTTGGCGTCATCATCACCAGCAGTGTACGTGGTTGGGTATGCCGTCCGTTCGAAATAATTTTTTTTTATTTGTTTTTATTTTTTTTTATTTTTCAACATGTTTTACCACTTACGGCAAAGGCAAAATCACCATAAACGCAGTAACATTTAAAATTATGAATTTTGAACCATGGCACGCTGGTTCAACCGGCGGCACACATGCTATGTGTATAAACAACCCTCTTTTCATCAACACCATCGCATTGGCAAACTTCACATACGCATGCGCGCTTACAAATGGAGGGGGGGGAGAGCCTATGTAAATAGTATATATAGGCACATAATTTTTTTTTGTCTTCTTCTTTTTCTTTAGCTTTAAATGTCATTTTGTGAATGACAAACCAGTAAGAAGAAAAAAACTACAAAAATTATGAAAATGTTCAGTGTCAACCAACGAGCCATATGTGAGACTAAATGACAAAATTTTGAGCAGAAATATATCTTTGGTCTCATGTAGAAAGGCCCTAACTCACATTTTTTTCGAAATAGATTTTTTTTTGGGATTTCAATGCATTTAACACAAATACACATTGGAATCACAAAAAAAAAAAAAAAAATCAGTTTCGAAACAAATGTGAGTTAGGGCCTTTCTACATGAGACCAAACCAAAAAAGTGGTGGAGAAATAAAATTCACTAAAAAAATTTCTTATGTATTCTGGTAAAATTTTAAAGCCTGTTGCTAAGCTATACTATTGGCACCCCGATATTATTTTTAATTAAGGCCAGGGTCCATTAAGGGTAATGGGTCCGCCAAATAACTTTTTTTTTTTTGAAAATGCTTTAAAAAAACTACTGAATATTTTCTCAAATTTCTTTTTTTTTTATTTGAAAGTACAATCCTTCCGGTTAATAATGGAAAATAATTTCATTCAAATGGCTGCCTCGGCTGGCCATGCACTAGCCTACACGATCGGTCCAATTTTTAAGCACATTATCGATTGTGTGCAGCTGTATTTCACCAATGGCTTCACGAATATTGTCCTTTAAAGCGTCAATTGTCTCTGGCTTGTCGGCGTAACACTTATCTTTGACGGCACCCCACAAATAATAGCCCAACGGTGTCAAATCCCAGCTCCGAGGTGGCTAAACGACATCAGCTCTGCGGCTGATAATGCGATCTTCAAAAACAGGGCGCAAAACATCGAGTGTAGCTTCGGCTGTGTGGCTCGTGGCAATTTTTGTGAACAAAAATTCGCTCAACGTTCATTCGGCCCGATAACGATCGCCATTTTTCCTTGCTCATTTTCGAAAAAAAATGGCCCAATCATGCCTCTGTACCAAAATCGGCACCAAACAGTGACTCGTTTTGGGTGCGTCGGCTTTTCAATGTATACGTGCTGGTTTTCTGTGCCCCAAATGCGACAATTTTGCTTGTTTACATACCCGCCAAGATCAAAATGAGATTCATCTGAAGAGATGATTTTTTTTTTGCCAAAATCGTCATCTTCTGTAAGTCGATCGCAGGCCCACTTAGCGAAGTGAAAACTCCTGAACCAATTGGACTTTGTATGGCGTCATACCAAGGTCTTTATGCAAAATTCGTCTCAATGATGTCTCCGAAATGTTCAATTGTTGAGAACGACGGTGAATTGATGTTGATGTTGATGGTGCTTCACGCACACTTTTTGCCACAGCAGCAATATTCTGGGGTGTACGCACTGTTTTTGACTTTTCACGCTTTGGTTTATCGATGAGGATGCCAGTTTGTTTCACATTTTTCACAAGATAACGAACATACGGAGCTGACGGTGCTTCTCTTCTTCCAAAATCCGTACGCAATTTTCGCATACATTACCATGATTTTCAAAGTAATGTCACAATATTTCCCAGCGTTGTTCAAGCGTATACACAACCATATTCGTTCAGCGGAAGGATAAAACTAATTATCTGTCAAATCAGACATGAGCTAAGTGTTACCATTCACGAAATAAGCACTAGTTGAAAAAAAAACGTTAGATGGCGGACTCGTAGAATCCGTCATACAGACATTGCTGTCGGTTAAGAAAGTCAAGTTACAACCTAAAACAGTTTCTATGTGTCTCGGCCTTTAGCCATCTTTAACCAGCGTTTTACATCTTTAACCATCAAAGTGTGGCCATCAAATTAAAACCAACTTATGTTAGGTTAGGTTAGAGGACGTGTACTTGTCAATTAAGACAACCATTGTACAACGTCCTAGTTTCTCACACCACTTATGTTGTTTGAGATAAATTTATACATGAGTGGTGGGACCTTCAGTTTAAAGTCGACTCCGAACGACAGATTTTTGAGAAACTTTTTCATGGCAATTTTATTGAGCCTCAGAGTTTTTGCCAGAAATCTGTTGAGAGGAAGTCGCCTAAAAATACTTTTTGTATTTTGTCTTTGATGTCTGGCCTGGCGCTCGAACCCTGGCTTTGCGTCTAATAAGCCAACACACTACTTACTAGACTACAGCGACTTGTGTGAACATTTTTAACAGTATCATCAGCCTGACTTTACGAGAATCCCAAAAGTGATAAGGAATTCCATTTTTTAGTAGAAGATCTTAACTTTTCAATGTTTGAAGATTTTATTTATTTTTAATTAAAAAATTATATTCCTTAAATTAGATTTTTTAATGAAATTTTTTTTCTTTTCTTTACAGGTAAGTGTGCCTTTTTCGATGTCTTGTTTGGATAGTTTAAATTCAAGTGTGGTAAAAGGTATGTAGAACGATAGATTTGAGGAGAAAAGGCCAATCACGCCTATCGGCTTACATTTAACACATCAAGTAAAATGTAAGTGAAGATAAATACCAATTTAGCAGCGACACTTTTGGCGTTAACAGAGCAAAGTTTTCCCTTAACAGAACACAATTTTCCCTTAACAGAACACTGTTAGCTGTTTAATAGTTAACAGTGTGTAGAAGAGGCCTATCATGCCTACCGGCTTATACCTAAGCCATCAAGTAAAATGTAAGTGAAGATAAATACCAATTTAGCAACGCCACCTTTGGCGTTAACAGAGCAAAACTTGCTCTTAACATACCACTGTTAACTGTTTAACAAAACCAATCCATCTGTAGTATACATCCAATAATTGGCTCCTAAATCTGGGATTATTCAAATTGTTTTGTTTAACATTTAACAGTGGTTGGTTAATAGCAAACTTTGCCTTTAAAGCTAAATTTTTGTACTGCTAATGTCAAAAAGTGGCTGTGCTAAAAATATAGGTTTGTAGCTTTGGTTTTTAAATTCGAATTTATCCCCACACTCCTTTAAGCAGGCCTGTTGAGTGTTCCCCTATTAGGAGTACTGACTATAATTCCTTAAATTCTTCTTTTAGTCCATTCCTATGAGATGAGTTATGTCTGGTTAGTAGCAACCACAAAATATTGGGATCTTAAGCCTACGAAGAATAGGCCATGACATAAAAAGTGTTGCATCACTTTTATCATATTCCACCACGTCAAAACCGCTTAGGTGTACGTGTAAGGAGGAGTGGGTGGCCTGTAGAGATGATCAGCATACTCAACTTCGCCTTTTGTTCAGTCTCAGTATTCTAACGGTTTTCCTCCCTTCAGCATTACCCCAGGCGGTCTATCTACTTAGCTTTACCTACTGTACCATTATTGGGTTGTTTATTTTCAATGCCTTAAAAGGCATTGGGTTATCTAAGTTTACATCATGTAATACTCTGGCTCTATTAACCGGATTATTCGTTTTCTGATTTCCAATCATTCTCTGATGGCTAGGTACCCATATAATGCTTGCTATGCCTATGCGGTTTGAACATTATTGAAGGCTCTCTCTATACGAATGCTTACGGCGAAAGAATATACTTTGTAATGGAGGCTCTTTCTCATGTAGTGAGTGGCTTAGGATAGAGAGAAAACTATGTGAAGAATCTTCCTTTGATGAAGGCAGTCTTAGCCTTTCAGCAAATCTGTTGCTATTCAATATCGTATCGAGTGTAGTCGCCATAGTCTGTTGGATCACACGGTTTAAACACCAAGTCAGACATCTACAACAGAACGAAATATGAACAAATATTTCTTCGGCGAGGGCCTCCCTCAGCAGATTTCTAGCAAAAACTCTGAGTTTCGCACAAACTGTAGGTCCGCTGCCGCTAATGTATTAAATTAACAGACACAAGTGGTGGGAGAATCTAGGTCTAAGGGGTTATAATGACCAATCAGGTATGTAGGTATGTATCGAATTTAGGCTAATCGGTCGAAAAACTTTTGGTCTCACCTACCTTTTACAGTTTTGGGTATTAACCCAACCACATTTTTTTTGCGCTGAAGAGGGGTAAATGTACCTAACCGCACCATAGAGGAAGTCGTGTGTGGGGCCCTCACCCACTAAATATCCCCCTCGTCTCCTATGGGCTTGTTTGTGCCCGCTCCGGAACTACGGTGGTGTTACTTCGGAGTGGGGTTTTTTGACCCTTTGTCCTCTCCATGTCTATATCCGCGTCCGGATTGCGTATCGAAAGTTGAGGAGACATCTAAGCGTCTCCACTATTCCTTTCGTCTAAATCACCGTTTCGGTTTCGCTTGGCACGTGTGACAGTATCCTACCTATGCCGACATGCTTACTTGTTCTTCAGCCTCAAGATCTCTCTTTTTCCGCCTCAGAATGCGCTCTACATAATTCACCACCGAGGTCCAATTTCCACTACTCGCAATCATGACCCCGACAATGTTAGTGGCTGTGATCGTTCCAACTATTGACGTCAATACAGAGCGATAGCTCTGCCAGCGTGCACACTCGAAAACAGTGTGCTCTGTGTCATCAATTACCTTCCCTTCCTCGTAAAGACAGTAAGGGGAGACGGTCTTGACGATTTTCTAAAATATCCTTGACCCGATAGCATCTGTGTAACGTAGTAATTTACCTCTCCAAATTTCCGACCAATCCAAGGCCTTATATCCTTAATAAGTCTCGCCGTCCATCTTTCTCTATTTTCCTCGTTCCATCGTTGTTGCCATGAAATGGTGTTTTCCCTGAAGTAACCGGTTATCTGATTTCCAGCCGATTTCGCCTCATAAATCTACATCCGCTCCGCTGCCACCAGATCCGCAGGGATTATACCACCCTTGCCTCCACCCAATTTTTAGGTATGTAGGCTTAGGTTAAATGGCCCAATTTGCTTGTCTCACTGAGTCAGTTTAATTTGCTATTTGAAGAGCAGTGCGGCATATTTTTTTTTTGATAAAATACGGGAAAAATATAATAAAAGTAGGGTATTTCCCCTATCTTCAGATCTACTAATCAAGTTTTTTTTTAGCTAAGAAAATACTTGATCTGTTGTTGCAAAGATTGGTTGGGTTGACATTTAGCATTAACTGGAAACTGAAGTCACCGTAGTCTAGTAGGTAGTGTGTTGACTTATTGGACGTAAAGCCAGGGTGCGAGCCCCAGGCCAGACATCAAAACAAAATACAAAAAGTAAATACTTCGGCGACTTCCTCTCAGCAGATTTCTGGCAAACACTCTGAGAGTAAATAAAATTGCCATTAAAAGTTTCTTAAAAAATCTGTCGTTCGGAATCGACTTTAAACTGTAGGTCCCACCACTCATGTCTAAAATTAACATACACAACATAAGTGGTGTGAGAAACTAGGTCGTAATCCTGACTGAAGAGTTGTAATGACCAATTATGTATGTATGGTGCTGCTAGGATTCTCGTATATAATGCCGTTGTTGATGTTAAACAGTGGAAAAATAAATTCGATTAGTTGCCCTGATTAAAGGCAGTCATGTGGTGTTTTTTTTATTTTAAATAAAATATTCGCGGAATTAATTTATTTTAAAATTACAAACATTTATATACAATTATATTTTCCATGCACCAGTATTCAAATTCATAAAATTTTCATTTGTTGGAGCCAACAATATTTTGTAATCGATATCTTGTGGGTGGGGTGTGGAGTATATCGTTTGGCTAGAACAATGTTTATTATTTAATCGTTTTTAATTGAATTCAATTTCATTTCATTTAATTTTTATTTTCTTTCATTTTATTGTAATTGATTTATTAACAATGATTTATTATGAATTTTATTTTTTTAATTATGAAAAGATTTTCAAAGTGTAGAGATTTTTTCTAGGAATTTTTCTTAATTAAATGAAATAAACGATAATAGAGTTGCCATATGAATGGAAATATTTTTTTTTAAACAATTTTGTTTATGCAAAATACGTTATTGAAATATGTTAACGCAGTCATAGACCTTACGCAAACAAATATTTCTTTAATGGCCAAGTCTTGTGACAAAACTATAGAAACGTGATTGAATTTCAAAAACCATATACAGAGAAAGACGCAGCAGAAGAAGAAGAAGAAATTATCCATTAATGAAATATCTAATTAGCATTCATAGATAATGAGCCTAATGAAATTTTTAATGCAAAAAGTTATTGGCAATTGCCAATTAGGATGGATAAGGCATTATGGTTTCTATTTCTAATTAAAAGTCATAAACACTATTCTAAAGCAAAACTATTTTCCACAAAATAATGCATAAAAGACGAATTAAAAGACGTCAAAATACAGTCAACACTACGTTTAATGGACATAATCTTAAAAATTCCACACCCATGGAAACATGCTCTCAAAGCTTCTTAATCAAATTGAAGATGAAAACTTTCACACCCTTGGTGAAAAGTTTTAATTAAGGCGAATGATTATTTTTCCATGTGGATAATAAAGGATAAATTCGAATTTGAAAATCCAAGATGCAAACCAAAAATTTTAGCAGCGCCACATTTGGCGTTAACAGAGCATTGTTTTCCCTTAACAGAACACAATTTTCCCTTAACAGAACACTGTTAGCTGTTTAATCGCATCCATCTGCACAAGCTCACTTCTTTAGGATTATTCTAGGTGTATTAGTACCATACCACATTCAAAGAAAGGTTCCAAGGCCTCATAATATAATATCAGCAATATAGTCGCATATAAAGTGATATGGTTTTGAGAAAATTAGCTTTAAAAATTACACATTTTTTGCTTGAAAATTCTCTACAAGATCAGCGGCCATTTTGGAGCATATGGGACAAAGTATGCTTACCCGACTATAGGCAAATGGTAGTCCAGACGGTCCTCTTTCGAACTGTGGTAGTGGGAAAGTTGGAAAATTTTAGGATTTAAGAAAATTAGGCCTTCCATCCTCCACCGAAGTCGCCGTGGTCTAATAGATAGTGCGTTGGCTTATTAGACGTAAGGCCACGGTTGAACCCCCAGGCCATACATCAAAACGAAAATATGAAACAGATATTTCTTCGGAGACTTCCTCTCAGCAGATTTCTGGCAAAAACTCAAGACAGTAAATAAAGTTGCCATGAAAAGTTACTCGAAAAATCTGTCGTTCGGAGTCGACTTTAAACGTACGCAACATAAGTGGTGTGAGAAACTAGGACGTTGTACAATGGGTCAATTCGACCTCCGGGTAATGTACTTGTCTTAATAAACAAGTACACGTCCTCTAACCTAACCTAACCTAAGTTGGTTTTAATTTGATGGCCACACATTGATGGTTAAAGATGTAAAACGCTGGTTAAAGATGGCTAGAGGCCGAGACACATAGAAACTGTTTTAGGTTGTAACTTGACTTTCTTAACCGACAGCAATGTCTATATGACGGATTCTATATGCCCTGGCCTTAATTAGAAATAATATCGGGTTGCCAATATGATGATAATAATCGAGCATAGCTTGTGTTTATTCCAGCAAGACTTGAAATTTTTACCAGAATATATAAGAAATATTTTTAGTGAATTTTATGTCTCCACTAGTTTTTGTTTTTAACGATGAGCATATCATTGGTCTCATGTAGAAAAGCCCTAACTCACATTTTTTTCGAAATTGATTTTTTTTTGACTAGGTCGTAATCCTGACTGAAGGGTTGTAATGACCAATTATGTATGCACATATGTATGTATGTATCCTCCACCTACCATTCCACTCTGTTATTTACAAATAATAATGATCACAATGAGAATTAAATAGTACGTCAAGCGTCTGCAATAATTGCAAAGTACAAGACTAGTCTACTTATTGCCACTGTTAAACAGTTAACAGTGCTCTGTTGATAGCATAATTCGATTCATCCTAATTGGTTATCTAGGATTATCTACAAATTATAATGATGATAATGAGAATTAAATTTTATGCCAATAGTCTGCAATAATTGCAGTATAGAAGAATAATCTACTTGTGGTCACTGTTAAAGTGTTAACATTGTTTTGTTACCATTAGATTTTTTCATGTTAATGCCAAGGGTGACCCTGCTGAAACTGTTGGTTTGTGTCTTGGATTTTTAAATTCGAATTTATCTTCACATACATATATTTTGCTTTGTATAACCGAAAAATATTCAGTATAAATGCATTCGACATTTTATAACAGTGGTAGGTGGTGAAACCTTAAACGTTCTTCGTACTTATTTCTTTTCCTAGGGAAAGTAAGCGCATTTCATCACTCTTTAGGCAGCTATTTCAAACCGACAAAGTATGTACACCTCACTAATTATTGTTCAAGAATGTCAAATATTTCTGGAGGAGATAGGGTGATACTCAGTTATTACACTCTTTTAACTTTCGCGATATTGTTGCGTAGAAGACAGTTTTGTGGGGATTTGATTTGAATAAAATCGAATTTTTTTATTTCAGTTAATGAAAGGATACATTGGTTGGTGTACGGTTTTAGATCCTTTAGAATATTAGAATATATAGTCTTCTAATTCTCGTGCCTTGTTACTAAATAACTTCCGTTGGCGATATCTGAAGAGAAATTTGAAGAAATTTTGGAAAGAAATATTTCTTTCAGCGGCGTCCCTTCAGCAGTCAGTCGCAGTTCTGAAACCTAAAATGAAAACCAATTGCAGAGAAGATTATTCTCATATCTGTCGTTCGGATAGGACGTAGGTCCTGCCACTCAGTTATAATATTAACTCATACAGCATGAACCTGAACTAAGGCCTTGTAAAGGTAAGAGAGGTAGAGAGAGAGAGAGAGAGAGGAGAGAGAGTGGTAAAGAGAGGAAAGAAGGAAATAGGAAGATAGGGGAGATAAGGAAAAAGAGAGGAGCAGAGAGTGGAAAAAAGATATAGGGGTAGAGAGAGGTAGAGTCAAGAGTGAGAGGAGGAGAAGAGAGTGAGAGGAGGAGAAGAGAGTGAGAGGAGAAGAAGAGAGTGAGAGGAGGAGAAGAGAGAGAGAGGAGGAGGAGAAGAGAGAGAGAGGAGGAGAAGAGAGAGAGAGAGAGGAGGAGAAGAGAGTGAGAGGAGAAGAGAGTGGAGAAAAGATATAGGGGGAGAGAGAGGTAGAGACAAGAGTGAGAGGAAGAGAAGAGAGTGAGAGGAGGAGAGAGAGTGAGAAAGAGAGAGAGAGAAGCAATTAGTAACAAATACATACAAAGTAACATAAAAACACATGAAGAAGGAAATAGGATAAGAAAAAGGGAAATAGAGAGAATAATAGAAGAAAAATTAAGTTAAATTTAAAATTAAACAATAAACTGCATAATTTAAAATGTCATTCGATTACGTCAACTTTCACTATCTCAAATAAACAAAAATCAAATAAACTTACTTAAAGAAAATAAAAATAAAAATAAAAATAAAAATAAAAGAAAGAAAACAGCAAAACCAAAATCATTGATTAGTGTTGTTGGTTTTCTAAATTATTTGTTAAATAAAGATTTATTATTTAAAAACAACAATTTACTTTTGCATTTGACAATAACAAATACGTACGTACATGGGTATTTAAAAGAAGGGGAGATAAAAAGAAAATACAAAAAAACATAAACAAAGTGTTGAGTAAATGTGAACGCGCTAATAAATGACACCTGACGCTTAACCAAAATGCTTTTCAATGCATTCACCACCAACCATAACGCACTCTACACCGCAGCACACTCCCCCCTCCCCCCGTACTCCATGTTATCATTATCAATACCAATGAAAATTATACGAATATAATGTGTGAGTATAACAGTAATAAAAATTTTTTTTGTCTTTTTTTTAATGTATTTTTGGTATTAATGGGTGATTTTTTAAGAGCTATAGGAAAATTTAAAAAAAAAACATAAAATTCAGAAAAATGCATGAAATCTTTATTTGAATCGATAGTACGGTCCATATAATTTAATGTTTGAAGATTATTTCATGCAAATGTTGACCGCGACTGCGCCTCAAATGGTCCATCCGCTTAGTCCAATTTTGGCATACTCTTTCCAACATTTCGGCTGGTATCTCACGAATAAATGCTTCAATGGTGTCTTCCAATGCGTCAATTGAAGCGGGCTTGTCTGTATAGACATGAGCTTTAGCCCCACAAAAAATAGTCTAAAGGCGTTAAATCGCGGCCAATTGACCAGTCCCCAACGTGAAATAAAATGTTCACCGAACTCGCCTCTCAATAAGTCCATTGTTACGCGTGCTGTGTGGCATGTGGCACCGTCTTGTTGAAACCATATGTCATTTAAGTCAAGCTCTTGCATTTTGGGCAAAAAAAAATATGGATATCGTCTCACGGTAGCGCTCACCATTCACAGTTACGTTACGATTCGCAGCATCTTTGAAGAAGTATGGTCCAATGATGCCACCAGCCCATAAACCGCACCAAACTGTGACTTTTTATGGATGCATTGGTAGCTTTTGCAGTACTTCTGGCTGATCTTCACCCCAAAATCGACAATTCTGCTTATTTACGTATCCATTGAGCCAAAAATGATCTTCGTCGCTGAACACAATTTTTCGATAAAGAAGTGGGGATCTTCGGCCAACTTTCCAAGAGCCCATTCACCAAAAATTCTGCGTTGCGGTAGGTCGTTCGGCTTCAATTCTTGCACCAGCTGTATTTTGAAAGACTTCACGCTTAAATCCTTCCACAAAATTTTCCACGTTGTTGAGTAACAGAGGCGCAATTGGTGCGAACGGCGACGAATTGATAATTGATGGTCATCATTAACACTGGCCGATACAGCTGCGATATTTTCTTCAGTTCGCTTTCTACGTAAGCGTGTTGGTGGTTTAATGGCCAACAATGTAAATTTGGTGCGAAATTTAGTCACAATAGCCCGAATAGCCGCTTCAGTGGGTCGATTAAATTGACCATAAAATGGAAGAAGCGCGAGATAAACTTTCTTAACAGAGCACGCATTTTGATAATAAAATTCAATGATTTGCAAGCGCTGTTCGTTTCATGGTTAAATTATAGACCAAACTGAAGATGTTTGACAGTGAAACAAAACACGAAACGTGCGTGAGCTGTTTAAACCAGTGTTGCCAAAAAGATAATAGCTAAAAAAGCACCCGTTATATCTTACAGGGTAATCCATTGTATGGTTTCAAAAGTAATGTTGAATAAAACAAACATGATTCTAATCAATCTGATTACAATGCTTGGGAATGACTTCGTCTAGCTTCATTGCAGAAGTCAATCATTTTGGGGTAGTTTTTAATCAATTCTTGGGCGGTATTTCGATGGTAACTTGACAAATATTGGTTTTGGAATGCTTCAACCTTATGGGATTATATGTTTAGAAACGATCTTCGACGTAGCATCACAAAAAGTTGTCTAATGAAGCCAAATTGCATCATCTTAATTGCCAATATTTTACGCGTTTTTCGCTTGCTAAACGATCCGTATTCGTAAATGACAAAGCTTTCTTCAGATAAAAGATGTTTAATAGCAAACAGTCTTTCCCGACCGATTGTTCACTTTTCTGAGTTCTACATGAGCAGGAATTCATTTTATTTTGTGTCTACTAAGCTGGCTTAACTAACTCAAACTATCACACACTAAATTACTTGGAAGGAAGATTAGATATCACGCAGTGTTGATGTGTCCTGTCTTCTGCACATCTTAGGCCCATTCAAATAGACCACTTATGTTGAAAGTTCCTTGCCAGACCAACAGTATTGAAACCACTAAATGGATAACCCTATACCATTGGCTATTTTTGAATTTTGTAATCAATGTGTGAGTATGTGCGTTTCATGTTTTCATGTATTTTGTATCATCGTTTACATATGTATGTACTATACTTACAAGTACGATGGGTGTAGGGACGCCTAGACCATTTGCAATTCTCTCGTTTGTTTACATTTTCAAAACTAATCTTAAAAACAAAAATAAATAAGTCTTTCAGGGCTTGGTTTTTGTTTTTCTTTTCAAAAAAAAATTATTTGCAAATTGATTGCTTAACAATTAATTTCAAACGATTTCTTTAGCGCTTCAACATCCAAATTGTTTGCCTAAGCGCGGGTGGTGTTGCGAATTTCTAGTGAAAATTTAAACTGAAACACACATTTCGACCTGCTTGGAATATTTAAATACGTACTGTTATAAAATATTACGTTTCTTTCTGTTTATTATTTAACTTTTTAATAATAAATTAACGTATTCGTTATAAAAACAAACGTAACAAAACTACGAGTATAAATAAGTAAGTGTTTTTTGTTTTTTAAATTTATGTTTCTATTTAAACATGACTATGATGCATTTTAAGTGGTTTCATACCCATTTTTTATTGAATTTAATGCCCTAAAACCACTATACAGTGGGACTAAGGCAAAAACAAAAAATAAATAAAATAAAAATATATAATAAAATAATAATTAATATCAATAATTGATAAATTAATAATTAATAAATAATTAATAATTTACTATAATTAAATAATTAATAAATTAATATTAATAAATAATAAAATAATAAAAAATAATTAATAAAATAATAGAAATAAATAAAATTAATTCATAAAATAATAGAAATAAATAATAAAAAATTAAAATTATTCAAATAATAAAAATAAATAATCAAATAATAAAAAAACATAATAAAAAAATAAAATAAAAATTAAAAAGAAAAACAGAAAATTAAAAATAAATATATAAATAAATAATAAACAATAAAAATAAATAGTAATAAATAAATAAATAATAAACATAAATAATAAAATAAAAATATAAATAAAATAATAATTAATATTAATAATTGATAAATTAATAATATATATTAATAAATAACAAAAAAATTAATAAAATAATAGAAATAATAATAAAAAATTAAAATAAATAATCAAATAACAAAAATACATAATAAAAAAATAAAATAAATTAAAAAAACATAAAAAATTAAAAAAATAGAAATAAATAATAAACAGCTAAACAAATAAAAATAAATATTAAAAAAGAAATAATAAACGTTAATAATAAAATAAAAATATATAATAAAATAAATTAATAATTATTATTAATAATAAATTAATGTTATTTAATATTTTTAATTTATTATTACTATATTAATAAAATAAAATAGAAATAAATAATGAAAAAATAAAAAAAATAATAAAAAAATAATAAAAAATAAAATAATTAAAAAAATAAAAAAAAATAAAAAAATAAAAAAATTGAAACAATTAAAAAAACAAAAAATAAAAAATACAAAAATAAAAATAAATAATAAACAAATAAACAAATTGAAATAAATAGTAAAAAAAAATAAAAATAAATAATAAACATAAAATATAAAAAATACAGAAAATATAAAAAAATATAAAAAATTATAAACTAATATAAAAAATATTAAAAAAATATAAACTAATATAACAAAGTTTCAAAAGAAATAAACAAATATAAAAAATATTAAAAAATATAAACTAATATAAAAAAGTTTAAAAAGAAATTTTTATAAATAAAAAAATATAAACATACATACATACATAATTGGCCATTACAACCCTTCAGTCAGGATTACGGCCTAGCTTCTCACACCACTCATGTTGTGTGCGTTAATTTTATACGTGAGTGGCGGGACCTACAGTTTAACGTCGACTCCGAACGACAGAATTTTGAGAAACTTTTTCATGACAGTTTAATTTACTCTCAGAGTTTTTGCCAGAAATCTGCTGAGAGGAAGTCGCCGAAGAAATATTTTTTTTTTTTTTCATATTTCATTTTTGATGTCTGACCTGGGATACGAACCCGGGCTTTACGAATAGTAAGCCAACACACTACCTACTACACCACGACGACTTCATAAAAATATAAAATAAAGATGAAATAAAGAAATAAAAATTTTAAAAGTAAAAAAATAATAAATGAGAATTAAAAAAATATGACTAAAGAATAAAACAAATAAATAAAAAACAAACTAAAAAAATATTGATGAATTTGCCTTCTATATAAAAGAAAAAATTGTATTTCAAATTCCGAAATTATTTGAAGACAAAAATGTTTCCCATTATACATATTTTAATTTTTTTTTGTTTTCTAAATAAATTCCAAGTTTTTAAACTGTCATGTGGTAATTAAATAGTTTTTAAATAAAGCCATTATTAATGACACACAACTAAAACCACAAAATGTATAAATTATTGTCATAAATTATGAAAAAAATGAAAAATCCATATTTCATGCGTTAATGAATGATAAACAACAGTTGTCGCATAGAAACTCTACTCTCTTGTGTATTTACTGTATTGGAATATTCAGATGGTTATTGCCAATCTCTTCATTCCATTCCAGTATGGTAGTAGACTTACACGCTGCTAAGATTTTTGATCAAGATTTCATATTGGTAAAAAAAAGCTTATATTAAAAAGAGAGGCTTACCGCCTATGAAAGCCATTCGATCTATAATACCTGAATTTCCTCTTAATGTCGCCTACAGTCTGAAGACTGAGGAACTTAACAGTACTGGTCGGTATTAGTTAGTATAATTCTATGCGCCGTTCAGGTGCCTCTTTCTCCAATGTATTGACTCCTTAAAGGTACCAAGTATGCGGTCTGATGATTAGGTTTCCTTCTCATAATAAACTGCATATTGAACTTGAATATTCTGTGCAAATGTATCTTAAGTTTACAATGATAGATCAAAAGGCCAGCTGATATTATTAGTCTTGAAAGCTTAGAGTAGAGTAGTACGTCTAATAAGTCAACACACTATCTACTGGACTACGGAAACTACTGCACTTCTTGGTCCATTCAAATTGACCACATCTATCCAAAGTGTAACCCTCCGCTTGTAAAGCATCATCAAGTTTTCCCATCGATTTCGAATACTTTAGACTTGCTGCTCTAGTACCATCGGATTTTCATTCATACGCTTACCACTAAATAGTGCGTTTTTTAAATGAGTATGTTGCCTTCTTCACTTCTATTACTCAGTTTCGTAGAAAGAAACTCTCTTCGCCATTAAAGATCTATGACTGCCAGATCTGTGGCTTCGTAGAAGGAAGGACCTAATTTGGTTCTGAATAGAGCACTAGAATTACTATACAACGCCGCTTAGGTATATAAAAGTGATTAACAATGATTTATTAGTTCCAGTCTCAACTTAGTCGCCGTCGTCTAGCAGGTAGTGTGTTGGCTTATTAGACGTAAGGACACGGTTCATACCACTGCTCAGGCATCAAAACGAAATATATAAAAATATTTCTTCTTCGACTTCCTCTCAGCAGATTTCTGGGAAAAACTCTGAGAGTAAATAAAAAAATTGCCATGAAAAGTTTCTCAAAAGTCTGTCGTTCTGAGTCTACTTTAAACTAAACTGTAGGTCTCGCCACTCATGTATAAAATTAACAAACATAACATGAGTGGTGTGAGAAGCTAGGCTGTAATCGGGACTGAATGGCTGTAATGGCTAATTATGTAGTCTCAGCTTAGTTATCGTCAAGGGACCACAGTGGTTTGCATCCAAGCATTGCTTTGTAAAGTAGCTCGGGTGGACTGCTGTGTTGACAAGTTTTGTCCTTTACGGCAAATTCTAGAGCTTGGAGAAATCCAAAACCAACCCAGTTATATGCAAAACCCTGAGTTTGATCGTTTTAATAGATTTGTATACGTAACTACACTGTCTATGGTATTGCGGCTTATAAAATTGCCTTCTCACCCTCTAAAACTACTAAAATTTCATTTTCATTTTTCTTTCATTTTTGCTTTGCTACTGCGGCCGCCTAATCTTGTAAGATTTTGTGGAAATTGTGTCATTTTGTGTTTATTTTTTTTATTTGGGGGTCTTTTTAACAAATTGCTGTTCTGACTTTGAGCGTAATAGACGTAACGCAACGCAACGAAATGAGACGAATTCGATTTGAAACACTTTCAATTACAAAAAAAAAAAAAAATGTTATTTATCGATTGCTACCGAAATAGATACAAAATGTCAGTGTGTGCTGTATGGTTTGCTTTGTAATCGTTTTTATTTTTATCGAATGATTTTGTTTTTGTTTTTCTTCTATTCATTTGATTTTATTAAATATTTTGTGGTATTTTCTTTAGAATATCTAAATATAGATCTACTCGTTGTTTTATTTTAAAAACAAGTGGTTGTGGCTGCTTCGCTTCTTCTTATTTCGTTTGAAAATATGGGTGTTTAAACAGATTTAAACATTTTTTTATTTTTTTTTATTTGACGTCCAATCGTCTTCAGTCTATGTATTCTGTTTAAAATTTATATGTAGACGAGGTATTTTAATAGATTTTTTTTAGAGATTTATTTGATTGTAATAAATTTATCTTCTCTCAGTCCTACCTTTGCTTTGTAGAGTGTCATAAGTTACAGTGTGTTTCATATATTATATACTATGTACATACAGTGGTCGTTGTCATAATTCGTTTTAAAAAATTCAAACCCATGGATTTTTACAAGTCGTGGAAGGATATTAACAAACAGCATCTTTAGTTACTCATTTGAAGGACTTTTTTCTTGGTTGCAGTACTGCTAAGACGCCGGCATGTTTATGTCCGATAGTCTATGCTTTCCGTAGTCTAGTAGGTAGTACATACATACATACATAATTGGCCATTACAACCCTTCAGTCAGGATTACGGCCTAGCTTCTCACACCACTCATGTTGTGTGCGTTAATTTTTATACGTGAGTGGCGGGACCTACAGTTTAACGTCGACTCCGAACGACAGAATTTTGAGAAACTTTTTCATGGCAGTTTATTTTACTCTCAGAGTTTTTGCCAGAAATCTGCTGAGAGGAAGTCGCCGAAGAAATATTTTTTTTTTCATATTTCATTTTTGATGTCTGACCTGGGATACGAACCCGGGCTTTACGAATAGTAAGCCAACACACTACCTACTACACCACGGCGACTTCAGTAGGTAGTGTGTTGGCTAATTAGACGTAAAGCCCGGGTTCGTATCCCAGGTCAGACATCCGAACGAAATATAAAAAAAAAAAATATTTCTTCGACGACTTCCTCTCAGCAGATTTCTAGCAAAAACTCTGATAGTAAATAAACCTGCCATGAAATAGTTTCTCAAAAATCTGTCGTTCGGAGTCGACGTTAAATTGTGGATCTCGCCACGCACGTATAAAATTAACACAAACAACATAAGTGGTGGTGTGAGAAGCTAGGCCGTAATCCAGACTGAAGGGTTGTAATGGCCAGATACATAATATGTATGTATGTATGTCTTTGCTTCCCACTTCTGGTGCCATAACCATGATTGTAATCAAATGTTGGTAAAATGTCAATAGAGTGCGTTGTAGTTGTACAAACAAAAAGGGGAGTGTTTCATTTTGGAATCTCCATCTTTCTTTTTTCTAGTGGCCTTATATCAGGATTAGAAGAGGTTCCACTTAGGTCAGCATTTAGGTCCATTGTGATACAATTACACCCAAACGATAATTTTAAAGCTTAAGCGATTTAATATAGGCTTTGTGAGCCTACAACTTGTTTGTTTCGTATGTTAGGTTAGCGGCTAGGTTGTCGTTCACAGGCAAGTTCACTTGGTGGCCATATGGTATTGTGTTACCCAGTGTGAGGTAAGCCCCCTTGTCATGATCCGTTAATAGTGACTTCCAACGATTCCGTTTCCCGTATATCACGGCAGCTGCTGCAGTAAACCTAGTGGGGCAGACCGAGCATGTCAACGAAATTGTCAATAGCGCAGTGTACCGTTAAAATTTCTGTTACAGTACGAATCGTACTCTTGTCGAACTCAAGTAGTAGTCCCTTGGTTTTCCTGCTGTCCATTGCTGGTTTGCCACAGCAGTTTTGAAACTCGGCAAACAGGTATGTTGAACCACTCTCGGTTTATTGAATTCCATGCTGCTCTTTCCAATTTGGAAAGTATTCCTTTATATGTCCCTCCTCAGACATCTTCGATCCCTACAGTGACAGTTCGTCCCCCTTATCGTTCTCCTCTATGCCACAGTGACCCGGAACCCAGTAGAGGCGGGTGTTGTGTGGACGTATACGATGTAGAGAGTCTATGCAACTCCTGATGTCCTTTGATTTGACGGGATGGGGTCCCAGCGCTTTGATTGCTGCTTGACTGTCCACACATATGATCAAGTCCGAATTAGGCAGGCACCGGTTTCAATCATGTGTGCAGCTTGTTCAATATCAAAAATCTCCGCCTGAAATACTCTGGCCTGGTTGGGTAATCTATATAGTCCGCTCAGTGCAGTTCCAGCTACGTTTCGGAGGAAGATGTCCAATGGTTGTAGAGACAAGATGACCTCGAGGTCAGCCTACGGCTTGGTCTTCAGAGCACCCGTGATGTCCAAGCATGCCAGAATCTGTACCAAGTCCAGCGTTGCGAGATAGGTCCCGTTTCGTATAGTCGGCCTACATACCAATTCTCCTTAGGAGAGTATAGGCCGTGCAACCACTGAATACATCCAGTGCGAGGATGCAAACCTATCTACCCCCAAACGTCCTTTCACAGACATGCAAGGCACGCATCGCTTTCTTCATCCTCTCCTCAGTGTTCCTCTTGTTGTCTGTCCGTAAATGACGCAGTAATAGTTTTAAAATATTTCCCTAGAATCATTATAATCATCAGTCCTCAATTCATATATTTGTTGACAACTAAAGTAGCTCTTGATATGGAAGGTTATGTATGTTTTAAAGTATTGCAATTCAATCCTTAGATGTCACTGTTCGTGGTATAAACCATTTCTGAATGTTTTTATTTTCCTTCCTGAAAAAGGAACGTTCTACGCCTCTAATACAGTGTTTATCTCGTCTTTCGGTTCTTCGTAACCCTAAACACAAATTCCTAATTTATCATATGCTGAGTGTCGTCCACATAATTTTGTCATACACTGTTTGCAAAAGTAGGAAATTAGTTTAGGCAAACAAGTTGATTTTTGTTTGTTTTGTAATTCATTAATATTTTCAGTTCGTTCGTGATTGTAATGGAATTTATGAACCAATTTTGTTTTACAATTTAATTCCATTTTTAAAAACCCAAACCACCAGCAAATAGTCAATATTTATGCAACAATTGAAACAAAAAAGAAAAACAAAAAAGATTCCAATCCGCGCTATTAGGTAACAATATCAACAAAACAAAAACACAGATGTTGGTCGTTGGGCGTTGGCGGTTGCTGGCGATGAATGGAATTTTTTAAAAATTTTGGTCAGGTCTTGTGATATGATTATGGAATTAGTTGACACGTAATTTTAAGAAATTATGTTACACGGTCAATTTTAATGAGTTTGAGAAAAAAACACATTTCAATATGCAGGTAACAAGGGCGCCTGCTGACAATGGGTTTTAGTTTGGTTTTTTAAACAAAAATTTCCCTTCTGAAAATAGGAAGTAAGATACTTGTGACAACGCATTTTTGAAACTTTAAATCCCTACTAATCAGCATTTTTCGGTACTGTTGTGGTGCAGCATTTACCTCGTTAACCGTTGCAAAGGCCTCTCTTCATATGAACATATTTAGTTGTAAAAATCCGTTGAATACGGTGACAGACGGCAGTACAGCTACGGCGTTGTGTTTTTAGCCAAAATGTCAAATACATACATACGCTTATGGTTACTGATTATTTTTCATCGACACTAATACCGGCTCTAGTAGTCGCCGTAGTCTAATAGGTAGTGCGTTGGCTTATTAGACGTAAAGCCCGGGTTCGTATCACAGGTCAGACAACAAAACGAAATATGAAAAAAAAAATATTTCGTCGGCGACTTCCTCTCAGCAGATTTCTGGCAAAAACTCTGAGAGTAAATAAAACATGTCATAATAAAGTTTCTCAAGAATCTATCGTTCAGAGTTGACTTTAAACTGTAGGCCCGGCCGCTCACGTATAAAATTAACGCACACAACATGAGTGGCGGTATAAGCTAGGGCGAAATCCTGACTGAAGGGTTGTACTGGTCAATTATGTATGTGTACTAATACCGGCTAATATCTTTCTCATCGATAAATACAAAAAAAATGCAACTATTCTTTCAAAAAAATACAAATCATCATTCAAAAATGCATGTCATTGACCCAAAAATGCAAGTCATCGTCCAAAAAATACAAGTCATTGAGACAAAAACGCAATTCATCGGCAAAAAAAATGCAAATCATCGTCCAAAAAATTCAAGTAATCCTCCAAAAATGCAAGTCATGGTCCAAAAAATACAACTCATCGAAATAAAAACGCAAGTCATCGACCTAATAATATAAGTCATCGTCCAAAAAATGCAAGTTATCGAACAAAACATGCAAGTCAAGTCGACAAAAAATGCAAGTCATGGACCAAAAAATTTAAGTCATCCTCCAAAAATGCAAGTCATCGGAAAAAATGCAAATTATCGTTAAAAAATGCAAGTCATCCTCCAAAAAATGCATGTTATCGAACAAAAAATGCAAGTCATCGATCAGAAAAATGAGAGTCATAGACCAAAAAATGTCAGTCATCAACACAAGAAATGGATGCCATCCACAAAAAAGTTCGTCATCGACAAAAAGACTGCAATGAGACAATTTTGCACGCTGTATATAGAAACCTTTTGGTGGCTCATTTGAAGAAAACAATTACCTTCATCGCCTATATCTCTGGTCCCAAGTAACGCCCTTAATATCATGACTATCCAGCCTATTAGTCCATTTTTATCCGATTTAGCCCCATTTATTTCCGATTGTATGACGGAAAAGATCAGGATGTTACGCTTAATGAGTGTGTTACCTTTGACAATGGGTCAATTCGACCTCTAGGTACTGTACTTGTCTTAATTGACAAGTACACGTCCTCTAACCTCACCTACCTTTGACATGCCGATGAAATCTGACAGAGAATTGTCTTTAATACATCGAACGGTAAGATTTGGTGGGAAAATCCATGTGGTATCGTGTCCAACTAGTCTTTGGCTAATAATCATTGTCTTCATGTCATCCTGTGGAGAAAATTTCAGCCTTGCCGCCTTTATGCCCAGATGAGCTAGTTAGACTTTGAATTTTATTTCTGGTAGAGATCTACCACTGTTTATAATAAGAAATGAGTATGAGCGATTTGCCAGGATTAAAAAATAAACATTAAACGACGGTGTCACAAACATCTTTCCAATCTCTTTACTTGGTTTTAGGGTATGAGAAGAAATATTTAAGAATTCAAACAAAATGAAAGACTTGATGAAACAACACTTGTTCGAAATAAAAACCAAAAAAAAAAAATCTGATTTTCTTTATGGGAAAATAAAAGTAGAGCAGCAGCTTTTTTTTCATGTTTTTGTATACAATGTTTTTATGGTTGTTGTTAGTGTTGCTGTTGCTATTGACAAATCGATGTTTTGTTATGTATTTAAACAACAACAAACATTTTCGTTTTCAACATTGTCAATAACAAATCCCCACCCCACTGTGCTGAAATATCAATGAATTGCTATCGTTTTCGATTGACAGTATATTTGGCACTTATGTATGTATGTATAGTATATCGGCATATTTTGTTGTTTTTGTAAAAGTGGCGCTTTGATACGATTTATTGTTTTTTCTCTCTCTCTCTCTCTCTCTCCCTCTCTCTCCCTCTCTAAGTTCAAACATCAAACGACAGAAAAAGAAATATTATGTCAATAAAAAAAAAGTCATTTAATATTGATATATAAGAGAGCAGAGCTTTAAATATATGAAATCATTCAATAATTTTTTTTACTTTATTTATGATTTGGAAAGCATGTGTTGCGGCAGGCCGAAATCCGTTAATCGGTTTGTCAATGGCCAAATAAGTAAGTAAGTATGATTTGGAAAGGAAATTGTACAATTCTATTGAAATTTTCTCTTTAAAAAATAAGTTGTGGCACGAAAAAAGAAAATAACTTTAAAATTCACACTAATCTAGTGAAAGAGATATGCCCTGTCCCCAGAAGATTAAGCTCAAGCAAGAAACGATACGTGAATATCGAAAGTTTGGTAATTGGCGCTGATAAAAGATTACAATCTTTTTAAGTAAAATTGTTTTCCGATGGATTGAGCAACATATCTGATTTATTTAATGTGTGTGAAGATAAACTCGAATTTGGAAATTCAAGACGCAATTTAAAAATTTTAGCAGCGCCACATTTGTCGTTAATGAAGTAAACTTTTCTCTTAACAGATCAAAATTTGACCACTTGTCTAGGAGCTAACTTTAGAATATATTGTAGGCGTATGAGCGGAAGGCTTCAAAGCAATACATTTTTTGCTTGAAAATTCTCTATAAGATCAATGGCCATTTTGGAACATTTTGGACTTAGTACACCTAGCCAACTATATGCAAATGGTGGTCCAGAGAGTACTCTTTCAAATCGTGGTAGTAGGATAGCTGGAAAAATTCTACAGCTCGAGAAAAGAAAAATAAATTTGTTGTCACTGTTAAAGTGTTAACATTGTTCTGTTAACATCAGGATTTGTTATCTTAACGTCAAAGGTGACTCTGCTGGTTTGTGTCTTGGGTTTTTAAATTCGAATTTACCTTTACACATAATTGCTTACACTATAGTGAGTTCGCCGTGGTCTAGTAGGTAGTGTGTTGGCTTATTAGACGTAAGCCCACGGTCCAAACCCCAGGTCAGACATTAAAACGAAATATGAAAAAATATTTCTTCGGCGACTTCCTCTCATCAGCTTTCTGGCAAAAACTCTGAGAGTAAATAAAATTGTCGACTTTAAACTGTAGGTCCCGTCACTTACGTATAAAATTAACACAGACAACACGAGTGGTGTGAGAAGCTACTTAGGTTGTAATCCTGACTGAAGGGTTGTAATGACGCATGGGTGCATTTTTTCTTGTACCTTTTTTTTAGTAATTAAGCTCTTAATTGAGTTCCATTATTGAGTGATAAATAAATGCTTAGTGAGGTAAAGAAGTAAATCAATTTGAATTTAGATTTGCTTTTATTAAGCCCCACCCCACCCCATAAATGAAAATAAATTTAAAAATACTAATTAAAGAAAAAACGAGCATAAAATATTTCCTTTTCACACGTTTTCTTATTTTTAATTAAAAATAACATTCCATCGCCCCATGCACATACACTTAACATCAGTGTGAAGCAGTTTTCTAAATAAAATTCTTGCCAATATTGGTGGCAACGGATTTAATTAATTTATTTTGTTTTATCGCTTTTATCGCTTGTGTTTGTGTGTTTTTATTTGATCAAACTTAATTAAAATTAATTTTGTTTTTTAATTTTGAAATAAAATTTATTTTTAATTTCAATTTTTTTCTTCTTGTATTTGTTTTTAATTACAGGATCAGTACGATAATTTAGCGATACACACAAATAAAGGCATCGAATTCTTGGATAAATATGCAAATTTTATACGCGATCGCTTAGCGATAGAAACAGAATATGCTGCCAAATTGAGGTGAGTGTTTTTTGGAAATATTTTTAATTATTTTCTTTCTCTCTGTCACATCTTTACAATTTATATAAAAATAATTTAAAAATGTTAAAGAAAAATTGGGGGGTAAATCGATTTTATTTATGATATTAAAACAATTTGTGTAGAGGATACAACATTTAAGCCTATTATGTCTCTCCCAGATGATAATCTCTTGGTGCCAGGCAAATGTATAGATAACATCACAGTTTATCTGTGATTTGGCATTGTCCTGATGCCAAATAATTGTTATTGATTTGGACCACAATTATAAATTGTATTCTATTTATTACGTTACGGTTTAGCGGAAATCGAACCCAAAACCTCCACTCTGCACTAGCCCCTTGATTACCATGACAACTGTATTTTAATAAAACATCAAAAAAATCCTTATATTATTGCATATCTTTAGGCATTGACTGTATTAAACAAAATTCCTTATCAGTTCCACTTAATCTTTTCACATTTCTAATTAAAACTAAAAACTTTAAACTGTATTTAATAAGAAATACCAGTATTGGCCTTGATGCATTCCAAATAGCTGGTTAAACGAGTGTAGGCACCTGGATGACCCAATTCACATTCAAAAAAATCCTTATATTATTGCATATTTTTAGGCATTGACTGTATTAAACAAAATTCCTTATCAGTTCCACTTAATCTTTTCACATTTCTAATTAAAACTAAAAACTTTAAACTGTATTTAATACGAAATACCAGTATTGGCCTTGATCCAATCCAAATAGCTGGTCAAACGAGTGTAGGCAGCTGGATGACCCAATTCACAGCCGGCTTTAGCACCGAAGGAAGTCAAACCAACTTGTACTTTAGTGGATTCCGAAACCAAAGGACCGCCAGAATCACCACTGCAAGTTGATACGCCACCGGGTGTAGCAACACAAATGTTAGAGGCAAGGACAGTGGTTTTGCCATAAGTGGCTGCACACTGACTATTGGGAATAACTTCTAAACGGGCCCATTGCAAGTTCTTGGTAACGTCAGAAATGTTATCCGAAATACGTCCCCAGCCAGAAGCAATAACATAATCACCAGTGTAGGCAGAATAAGAGCTGGCAATAGCGGGCAGTCTTACGGGTTGGATCTTAGCAGTGTAGCTAACCGATGGTATTCTAATCAAAGAAATGTCATTCTTTAAGGTGTTGTCATTGTAGGCAGCATGAATGATTATGTCGTTGGCAGTAACAGTGTATGTAACTTCGGCAGAAGTGCGTTCTGTGGCACCCAAGTATACGGTTGCCTTTTTAACACCGATCGTACAATGGGCTGCGGTCAAAACCCAATTTGAAGCAATCAAAGAGCCACCACACCAGGATGAAGACAAGACATTCATTTGCAACGATAGACCCACTTGATAGGGAAATTGACCCGCTGAGGCGGTATTGCCATTGGTAATGCGTCCTTCAGTTTGCACTACGGGCATCACAACATTACGTGAATAAACTGCTGCTGAAGCAGAGGCCAATAAGGCGACAGCCAAAACGATTAAGAATTTCATGATTTAAGAACGTTTGCTCTTTGACAGCCGACTAAAATAAAACAACTGATGTCTTTGGGCAAATATTTGCCAAGTTTATACCCAATCCTGAATCGCTGTTCTCAGTCTTAGTTGTCCAGAAAGACAAAGAAAGAAGATAAGATTTCATTGTATTTTGTTAGCTGTTTGGAAAACCCTTTTTTTCAGGTGTAATTTTCATTAAGATTAGGCCATAAACTCTGCATTTTTTTTTTCTTCTGCCTTCACTGATACGACCACTTTGATATCTTAAAAAAACCCATGCGTTTGTGGTCGTCTCGTTATCTTCAAATAACTTCTACTACGAATTCTTAATCTTTTTACACTCAGAGCTCTTTTAACGGCCAACTGTGTGCCGTTGCTGTACTTAGTATTACATTTGTAGTTCGTCTTCTATGGAATTCCAAGAGAAGAGTCATAAGACCTGCAATAAGACATCGCTGGAGTATTTTGCCGTCTTTTATATTCCAAATCCTGAAGAGATTAGAAATCTGAACAACAATTTTTTTTTTACTGAAGGACAAACACTTCGGCCATAAATTAGTTTTAGAGATGGATCGTGCCAAGTGCATAGTATTTATAGCAGAATGATGTAAGGCTTTATTGCTTCATTTTCGTACATAAATTGCCGAAAAAATAATACAAATCGCCGATAAAACAATCTTAATAGGCACCTCTTATACCGTGAAGTTATGTTACGCGTACACTACCTACGCCAATTTGAAAGGCTTGAGAGAATATTGCTAACTTCGAAACCTTTTCTTCAGTCTTCATGTTTGAATCAAGGAATTTCAAATCACAGACATATTCCAGATGTCCTGCATGTGTGGAAGTAGTTGCAGTACCCAACTTAAGGAAATTTAAGAACAAAAAAAATATATATTATATCTCCTGGAAGAGCTAAACAACTCACTCTGTTCTGGATTCACGCAGATGCGTAAGTTGTTGCAAGTAATTCTCCAACATTCTCAGTTCACAACCTACCCGCAGCAAGTCCCATTTTTTCCCACAATATCGCGCATTCTCTGTAGACATTGTTAAAAGGTGAATATTTTTGTTTAAGTTTCTAAATTTCCACAACCATTTGCGGAGTACCATTGGAACTCTTTTACTTAGGAACGTGGGGTGTGATTTTAAGGGGTGGGATTCATATTTCCTACTCCGATTTTCCGCATTCGAATGATTATTTCCATGACAATTTTTTTTTTTAATTTTGTTAACTATTTAACATTGTTCTGTTAACTTTACCATTGACTCTGTTAAAATTGTCGGTTCTTGTCTTTGCTAATTAAATTAATCACTTTGAATCTCTCAGTTGTGATCGAAAATATAATTCTAAATGGATGGAAAAGGCCGCCATTTTCCACCATTTAATTCCTAGCTTATAAACTAATTCCCTAAATTTTTCAATTAAACTTGCGGACTTCTTCACAGTTCTCATCAAATTAAATTTATTACAATTAAGGAACGTGAACTACCTGCCTGGCAGTAAATGTCAAGACTTAGTAGAATAAGTTGCCGTAGTTTAGTAGGTAGGACGTTGGCTTATTAGAAGTGAAGGCACGGTTCAAACCCCAGGTCAGACATCTCCAACAAAACGAAACATGCACAAATATTTCTTCGGCGACTTCCTCTCAACAGATTTCAGGTAAAAACTCTGAGAGTAAATAAAATTGCCATAAAAAAACTTTTCTCTCAAAAATCTGTCGTTCGGAATCGACTTTAAAAGTGTAGGTCCAGCCACTCATGTAAATGGTGTTTTTTTATAGAGGTATAGAACTTTAAGTTGGCATTACTTTTTCAAGATGGCGACCGATTTAACAGCTGTCAAGTGATTTATTCTCAGTTTGGTTTGGCAATTCATCATGAATAGACTCACGCCTGAACAACGCTTGCAAATAGTGCAATTTTATTTCGAAAATAATGGTTCTGTGCGGAAAACGTATTGCGCACTACGTCCATTTTATCGTCGACAAAATCGTCCATCAGAACAGTTAATTCGATTAACCATGGAATGTTTTCGCACCATGTTTACTCTTATTGATAACTCGCATCCCCAGAGACGCTGTACGGTGCGTACAGAAGAAGCTATTGCTGCTGTAGAGCGTAACATTGAGGAAGACCCGAATGAGTCCATCCGCCATCGAGCACAGGAATTGGATCTGTGTCCATCCACTTTATGGAAGATTTTGCGGAAGGATCTTGGTTTGCGTGCTTACAAAATCCAACTCGTGCAAGATTTGAAGCCAAACGATCATCAAGTAAGGCGTAGATTGGTCGAATGGGCCCCTAAAACGAGATTACCGTTGTTCCCGATTTTCATAAGCGAATTTTGTTTAGCGATGAAGCGCACTTCTGGTTGAATGACTACGTCAACAAACAAAACTGCCGCATTTGGAGTGAAGGTAATCCTCAAGTGTATGTGGAAACACCGTTACATCCAGAAAAACTGACTGTTTGGTGCGCTTTATGGGCTGGTGGAATCATTGGTCCGTACTTTTTCAAAAACGATGGTGGCCAGAACGTTACAGTCAATGGTGATCGGTATAGGGCCATGATTACTAACTTTTTCATTCCTGAATTGAATAACCATGATGTCCAGGAGATGTGTTTTCAACATGACGGCGCAACATGTCACACAGCTCGTGCCACAATAGATTTATTGAAAGACACGTTTGGTGACCGCCTAATTTCACGTTTTGGACCTGTGAATTGGCCTCCAAGATCTTGTGATTTAACACCGCTAGACTACTTTCTGTGGGGCTATGTAAAGTCATTGGTCTATGCGGTAAAGCCACAAACGCTTGACCATTTGGAAGACAACATTCGCCGTATTATTGCCGATATACGGCCACAAATGTTGGAAAAAGTTATCGAAAATTGGACGTCCAGATTGGACTACATCCGCGCCAGCTGTGGCGGTCATATGCCAGAAATCATATTTAAAATGTAATGCCACAAGATTATCTTTCGGATAAATAAAATGCATGTCAATCGAATAATCCATCGTTCTTTTATTGCAACTTAAAGTTCTATCGATACCTCTATAAAAAACACCCTTTATAAAATTAACACACACAACATAAGTGGTGTGAGAAACTAGGTCGTAATCCTAGCTGAAGGGTTGTAATGACCAGTTATGTATGTTTACCCATGAATTTGTATCCTTTTTTCTGATTTTTCTTTCCAAGTCTCAAATTAATTATTTAACAGAGTTCTGTTAGTAACATAACAGACCTCTGTTAATTGACTATTAACAGTCCATCTGTACATACTTTGAATATAGTCTCAGATGTATTTTCCGCAAGACTTCACATAATCCAACAAGATATCTTCGACATCTTATCAAAGTCACAAATTTTTTCTTGAACCTAGAAAATTATCTGACTGAGAAGCTCTTGATATACCATACTAATGCTAATTTCCACTCTCGACAAGCGTTAACATAGTCTTTAGTGTAAATTTGAGCATTTAAAATTGAACTTTTAAATTAAATACTCAACATACAGATGTTGCTATATCATAGGAAATATTTATTCTAGTCAATCAAATCAAACATTCAGAATTTCATTTCGTATCAAGAGAAAGATTACTTAATAGGCAATGCCAGTATTGGCATTGATCCATTCCAAATAGCTGGTCAAACGCGTAAAGGCAGCTGGGACACCCAATTCACAACCAGATTTAGCACCGAAAGACGTTAAACCAATTTGTACTTTAGTGGATTCCAAAACCAAAGGACCGCCAGAATCACCACTGCAAGTTGATACAGCATCAGGAGTAGCGATGCAAACATTGGTGGCGGTAACAGTGTTTTTAACATAAGAGGCAGCACACTGTGTATTGGAGATGACTTGGAAGCGTGCCCATTGCAAGTTCTTGGTGGCGCCAGGAATATTATCAGAAATACGTCCCCAGCCAGAAGCAATAACGTAATCACCAGTGTAGGTAGCATAAGAGCTGGCCATGGCGGGTAATTTTACGGGTTGAATCTTAGCAGTGTATCTAACCGATGGTATTCTAATCAAAGAAATGTCATTCTTTAAGGTGTTGTCATTGTAGGCAGCATGAATGATTATGTCGTTTTCAGAAACAGTGTATGTAACTTCGGCAGAAGTGCGTTCTGTGGCACCCAAGTATACGGTTGCCTTTTTAACACCGATCGTACAATGGGCCGCGGTCAAAACCCAATTTGAAGCAATCAAAGAGCCACCACACCAGGATGAAGACAAGGCATTCATTTGCAACGATAGACCCACTTGATAGGGGAATTGACCCACAGAGGCGGTATTGCCGTTGGTAATACGTCCTTCAGTATCCACTGCAGGTACTACAACATTACGTTGATAAACTGCAGCTGAGGCAGAGGCCAACAGAGTTACAACCAAAACGATTAAGAATTTCATGATTAAACAACACTTGCCGGGGCAAAAAGAACTGATGTCTTTTGGCAAATGTTTTGCGGATTTTATACCCAATCGATTATTGAAGCTGATGTCTGAATTGAGCGAAAAACAAGATAAGATTTCTTGTTAGTTCTAGTAATGTGTGATATTTGGAAAATTCTTTATTTCCTATGAAATTCGATCACATAGCTTCTGAATTGATTTGTTTTTTTTGTTTTTCTTTTTGCAATATATTCGTTTCAATATTTTTTAAACTATAAATCCATATCATGTAGATAAGGGCGGTATTCACAATTTATTGTCTCATTATCTTGTAGTACTTGAAACTATTCGCCTAGGAATTCCTTAAGACGTATTTTCCTGAATTTCGTATAATAACATGATGTTAACATTTAGTGGAGCCGTTAACAGTCAGAAATTTGGCACGTGCCTCTGTTAATGTTATCTTAACAGTTAATCTTTAATAAATTGTGAAATGTTATTTTTTCGTAGTCAAAGTTTTGATAATCCAACGTTATCTTCGAACATGGACTATCTAAAGCAATGGTGGGTTATCGAAAATTAAGAAAACATAGGTTCAGTATATACGATTCGAATGGACAATTTCACTTTAACAGTGGATTTTCCATAATTTACACACAATCAGTACGAATTCATCGGGTCTGCAAGATCAAAGCTACTAGAAAATATTTATAATCCACCAAGTAGTTGTGGTAGAACATTAGTTCTTCTACGACAGAGGTTGTGGCAAGAAATACTTGTTATTGAGGATGATATTCTTAATAATTTCAGATTTAATTTACTCGGTTATACCCATGTAATGTAAAGTCGCCATAGTCTAGCAGGTAGTGTGTTGGTATTTTAGACGAGAGCCCCTGTCTCCTACATTTCGAATATATTTCTTTCGGCGACATTTTCTCAGCAGTGTCCTCTGGCAAAAACTCTGAAAGTAAAATTAAAATTGGTATGAAAAGTTCCTCAAATCTTTCAGTATCCACCGCCTGTCACTCTTGGATAAAATTACCACACCCAACATGAGTGGTGTGAGAAGCTAGGCTGTAATCCTGACTAAATAGTTGAAATGACCAATTAACTAAGTAAGTAACGTGCTGTTAGGGGATAGTAAATGGAGCATTACTAATAGGAATACAATAATTACCCAATTGAGTGGATCTGTAGTTAAAATTGAATATCAGGTGCTTTTCTTGGCATGGTGGGAAGACTGTCAGTGTGGCTCAGTTTCCCTATTAGATCGGTTTATTAATTAAAATTGATTGAATGGGTTGGTGTTTAGTCTTAGATTGGCTATCGATTGTTTTTGATCGTGGTAAACTGTTCCATCGCATCCGTAGTAGTATAGTAGCTAGTGTGTTGGCTTATTAGACTTGAGGCCTCGGTTCAAACACCAGCCCAAACATCTCGAACAATACGAAATATGAAGAAATTTTTCTTCGGCGACTTTCTCTCAACAGATTTCTGGCAAAAACTCTGAGAGTAAATAAAATTGCCATGAAAAAGTTTCTCAAAAATCAGCCTTTCGGAACCGACTTTAAACTGCGACTCATGTATAGAATTAACACACACAATATGGGTGGTGTGAGGAACTACAGTGAGCGCCATAAGTGAGTCAACACTTTTGTTCTTAATTATAAAAAAGTTCCTTTATCATGAATTGTTGTTTTTGTTTTAACATTTTATAAGTAATAGATAAACGTTTTTATTATTGGAAATTTATTCGACTATTCTCATTTACTTATCTCGCTATCCTAAGAAAATGAATTATTTCAGTGGTGTTTTCTCACTTTTGGCGCTCAGTGTAGGTCGTAATCCTGACTTAAGGGTTCTAATGACAAATTCTGTGTGTATGTGTTTGTATGTAAACTGTTCGATTGATGTTAAGTCAGGCACAGATTACTCTGTTGCCACCACATGTACTCTCCCAAAGTTACTTAACACGTTGACTGCCGACTACGAGATAACTCGTAGATTGCGTTCCCTTCTAGGGCGCCAAACTACGAGTTTTCTCGTACTCACTAATGTGAAAAAATCAAATTGTCGTTCTTTGGCAAGTTTTCTGAAAATTGCAGCGGCAGTCAACGTGTTAAACTGTTTCTAATACTACTACTTGCTACTACTATGTGTTGACTAAAAATCAGCCAGCTATTCATGATGGATCTACTTGCACACTGGTATTCCTTATCAAAGAAACTTTTCTGCGGTAAACAATTGAATGTTTTATAGAATAAAACGCAAGCTTATAAAATAAAATAATAAACATTAATGCCCTAAAATATGTGACACTTTTTACGGTAAAATTCAATCAATCAATAGATTAGGGAGCCCAAAACTGCAATGTAAACAAATCCGAAGTAAAGTCATCTACAATTTCTAAAAGATGTCGGTTGAATAAATTTTTAATAACTTAAATGAATAGCAAGTGTGAAGTCGCCCTAGTCTAGTAGATAGTATTTGTTAGCTTATCAGACTAGAGTCCGTAGTTCAAACCTCAGCCCAGACATCGTGATTAAAACGAAATATGAAAAAATACATTCCTTAGATGATTTCTTCTGGCAAAAACCCGGACAGTTACTAAAAATTGCCAAATCAGTTTTGAGCCGATGTTAAGCTGTCGGTCCCGCTACTCATGCTCTTTAGTAAGGATTACAACCTAGCTTCTCACAATACTCTTGTTGTATGTTTTAATCTTATATATGAGCGGCGGGATATTTCCGGAGCAGGTATAATTCTTCCGGAACCTCGACAAGCATCCAACTGGGTGTACCACTTACCTCGGCTAAATTGGCTATTTGGCAAAAATTCGTCCAGGACGCTAAGCATTTCTCTCCCACTGACCGACTCACATGGCTCACGATGGAGAGAAGAAATACCCATCAACTACTCAAACTTGATCGCAATGTCATTTCGACCACAGTGGCCATGCTTACAGGTCACTGCGTCATAGAAAGACATGTGAAAAGATTGCAGCTCCTAGTAAACGACTTCGGTCGAGCTGAAGAGAAAAAGACGTTCTTTGTCAATGCCCATTTCTTGCTAGATGCAGATTTAAGTTATTTTGCTTTCCATTCCTTGTCACCTTAATACGTTGTTCAGATATGCAGCTTTATTGCGGAAATCGCAATAAACGCCATTATTGAGCTCAATATTTCATATAAAGTTTAAATTAATTATTGCGCAATAAATTCATAAATTGTTATAATATTGAGTAAAACTTAAAATGCAGCACTGTCATAAGTGCGTTTAGTGAGCATATTACAACTATCCGAACAGTTTCTGTTGATATTTGACAACTCAAATGTCAACAATGACAAACAAAATAAAAACAATGTTGTTGAAACAACCAGCTGTTTTGTTTACCAGCTGTCAAATGAATATTAAATAAGCAGCTGAACTGCGTATATTATTATGTCTGAACATTTAAAGTATTGTACTCAATAAACCGAATATTGACTCAATAAAAGTACATATTTGAACATATTATAACGGAGATCTCATCCATTGATATCAGGGATATTCCTTCGTTTATTAAACTCTCGTGCTAGTTTCCAGCATAGGGGAGTTGTGCTTTGGTGTGCAGCCCCTGCGCTGACCAGCTTTATGGATAAGCTTTGTGTAATTCGGTCGGTATAGGGACTGCTCTCACTTTGTGGTTTTACAATGCGCCACTATATGTGCTCAAGTGAGAGATGCTATCAAAGCTACCACTGTAACCTATCCACCAAGACTTGGCGGACATCCTGAAGATTACTATCTTGATCTTGATCTCGCCGTAGTCTAGTAGGTAGTGTGTTGGCTTATTAGACGTAAAGCTAGGGTTCGAGCCCCGGGCCAGATATCAAGACAAAATACAAAAAGTATTTCTTCGACGACTTCCTCTCAGCAGATTTCTGGCAAATACGCTGAGAGTTAATAAAATTGCCATGAAAAAGTTTCTCAAAAATCTGTCGTTCGGAGTCGACCTTAAACTGTAGGTCCCGCCACTCATGTATAAAATTAGCACACACAACATAAGTTGTGTGAGAAACTAGGACGTTGTACAATGGGTCATTTCGACCTCCGGGTATTGTACTTGCCCTAATTGACAAGTACACGTCTCTAACCTAACCTAACCTAACCTTCTGAAGATCACTATACTTTTCAACAAGATGACGGAGCTGTACCTGTTACGTATAGACAGGAGGAATGATTTTTGTTACTAAAAATGTTCATCTACTTCTGTGGCTGGTATGCAGTTCCGAATCCTTATACCAAAAAGCTTACACACAGCGTAGATAGAAAATCATGGAATTCTGGTTCTGTTCATTGATATTCAAAACCTCGTAAACCGTGAATCCATTTGATTTCGGGTTTTGATTCGGTTCCTGTTAAAAAATATTGCCAGAAAGTGTGTCCACTGAAATTACTTCCCGATTTGAATTTTACGTACACTTGAGTGAGTTGTTGTTAGTTTTTCAAATGTTTTTAAATTTCTTTTTAAAGAGTTTAAATTTTATTTATTTGAACATAAAAAAATCATTAAAAGAAATCATAAATCATGTCTTAAGTATAATAAATACCCGTGTAGTACTTAATCCAATCCAGATAGCTTGTTATGCGGGTGAAGCCAGCCGGGTAACCCAATTGACAGCCAGCTGTAGTGCCAAAAGAAGTCAAACCAATTAGTATCATAGAGGATTCTAATACCATTGGGCCGCCAGAATCGCCTTTGCAAGTTGAGATACCACCGTTAGTGTAGACGCAAATACTTGTAGAGGTAACAAGGGTTGTACCATAAGTGGCCGCACAGACGTTGTTGGACATGACTTGTAAGCGAGACCATTGAAGATAATTGCTGCCAGCAGAATTCGAATCGGAAGTTTGTCCCCAACCGGAAGCAATAACAGTTTCACCAACATACGATGAATACTGATTAGAAATGGCGGGCAATTTAACAGGCTGGATGTAAGAGCTACTTAGGCTGACCGCTGGAATTTGAATCAAGGAGATATCGTTTTTTAAAGAATATGGATTAAAACCATGATGAATGACAATATTATTCTTGGGAACAGTGTAGGTAAATCCATATGTGCGTCGAGTATCACCTAAGTACACAGTTACACTTTGTACACCGCTGGTGCAGTGAGCGGCAGTCAAAACCCATTGGCTACCAATAAGAGAACCACCACACCAGCTGTTGCCATACTGTAGGCCAACTTGATAGGGAAATTGTCCTTGATAGGCGTTATTGCCATTAGTAATGCGACTTTCGATTTTTTCATATGTTTCATTAACACCAGCTGAAGCCATAGCATCAGCATTATAGTAATTACTAATGTGATCTTCGTTTTCCTCGCGGGTTTCATTAACACCAGCTAAAGCTGCATCATCAGCGTTATTGCCATTAGTAATGCGGTCTTTGCTTTCCTCGCTAGTTTCATACATACCATCTGAAGGTGAAGCATTAACGTTGTGGCCATCAGTAATGCGATCTTGACTTTCCTGGAGGATTTCATTAACACCAGCTAAAGCCAAAGCGCCTTCGTTGTCGCCATTATAAACACGATCTTCGATTTCCTCGATGGTTTTATAAACACCAGCTGAAACCGAAGCAGCCAAAGCCAACAGGAATGCCACGACTAATAATTTCATCATTACACCGTAATCGTTAATAGGCAACTGATAGTTTTCCGGTTCGGTTCTTGGGTATTTATAGGTTAAATTCTTATCTTGTGTTACATATTTTTTTTTTATTGGTTTATCGATTAAAAATAAGGCAGAAATCTATGAAATTCGATAACCAATATATTTTTTCTTATTTACTGTTGAAATTAGTAGACATTTGACATTGAAAAGTAAGTTTACATTGTAATTTATGACCATACCATACCACATAACATGGTATGTTATATATACAGTGGACAGCAAAAGTCTTAGTACATACATACATAATTGGTCATTACAACCCTTCAGTCAGGATTATTGACCTGGTTTCTCGCACCACTTATGTGTGCGTTAATTTTATACATGAGTGGCGGGACATACAGTTTAAAGTCGATTCCGAACGACAGATTTTTGAGAAACTTTTCATGGCAATTTTTATTTACCCTCAGAGTTTTTGCCAGAAATCTGCAGAGAGAAAGTCGCCGAAGAAATACTTTTTGTATTTTGTTTTGATGTCTGGCCTGGGGCTCGAACCCTGGCTTTACGTCTAATAAGCCAACACACTACCTATTAGACTACGGCGACTTCAAAAGTCTTAGTATGGCAATATATTTTGACAAAAAAGGTCCCCACAGGCTTAATATTCTTGCACAAAGTCCCGATATGACTTCAAGAGAGTATTTAGGAGATCATTTGAAAGAACGGTTACGTAATCGCTAAACCTCAAACAAAAGTCAATCGAAAAACTTGCTCATGGTGCCACCAGAAAACACTAAAGAAAACTTGTATATTCAATTCCCTATGGGTTAAATGGAGTGCTTGACCTTTAGAGTTATTCTACTAAATACAAGCGATAACATTTTCATATATTAGGCCTTTGAATTTTAAATTTACTCAGGGTTCTCCTTGGGGGTACCTATGGAGTTATCTGAAATTTTTCCTTATTTTTCTCTGGTTTTATGAAAAACATTAAAAAAATTTTTTGTTTTATAATAAAACAAAAATAAATTAATAAAATAAATATATAAACGATAAATTTTTATACAAACTTTTGGCTAAAATTCATGTAATTGCTAAAAATATATTGCCGTACTAAGACTTTCGCTATCCACTGTATATTGAGCACAGCTACATTTTTTTCTATCCACTGCAGGTGTATTAAGCACGTTCCACGATTTGTTTAACATTGCTGACTGTATTTCCAGATGCCGCTGGGGTATTCTCTGTGATAACTGTTCTGGGGACATGCCCGTCGGATCTCGATTTTAATTAGGCTCCGTCCGGTTTGTGTTCCGTGTTGAGTATTGCTGAGAGAGGTCAGAATATTTGTTGGATTCGGCTAATGATTGTACTGAATTCGTATTCATGCAAAGAAATTGACTTCACGTCGCTATCGTAACCATTAAGCAAAAAAAGTTCCACGTTGAGTGTAATTAGGCGTAATATTGTCTGATCCAGTGTTCAGATATGCACCTTTATTGCGTAAATAGCAATAAACGCCATTATTGAGCTAAATATTTTATATAAAGTTTCAATTAATTATTGCGCAATAAATACGCAAATTGTTATAATATTGAGTAAAACTTAATATGCAAAAATATGTTCAGTGCGCATATTACAATTATCCGAACACTTTCTGTCGATATTTGACAACTCAAATGTTAACAACGACAAAAAAAAACAAAATAAAAACAATGTTATTGAAACAACCAGCTGTTTTGTTTACCAGCTGTCAAATGAAAATTGAATAAGCAGCTGAACTGCGTATATCTGAACACTTAAAATATTGTTTTCAATAAACCGAATATTGACTCAATAAAAGTGCATATCTGAACATAGTATTACCCAAATACTGCAGTTTTCAATGTCCTCTATACAGCCAACATACGTTGCAAGAATTCCGAGATAGGAAATTTATATTGTAGTTGTCTCATGGCTTTGGTTTTAGGAGTATTTATCTTGAAACCATATTATGCCTCTTTAGCCTTCAATAAGCTCAGTATCGATATGCATATCGCTGAAGTTGTTCTAGAGCAGACATCTTCATACATTATTGGTCATTACAACCCTTTGGTCTGGATTACAACCTAGTTTCTCGTGTTTTATACATGAGTAGAGGGACCTACAATTTAAAGTCAATTCCGAACGTCAGATTTTTAAGCAAGTTTTTCATGGTAATTTTATTTTACCATAAGAGATTTTGCCAGAAATCTGCTGAGAGGAAATCGCCGGAGAAATATTTTTCATATTTTGCTTTTGTTGGAGATTTCTGACCTGGGGTTTGAACCGTGTTCTAATGTCCAATAAGCTAACACATTGCCTACTAGACTATGGCGACTACGACAGCAGACATCCACGATAGCAGACATCTATCATTCGCATACCTTAGATCTTTTAGACAACCATTCATGTGACTTTCGTCATACTGCTGTCAATGGCCATGTTGAAGAGCAAATTAGACAAGGGCAACCTTAACGGATATCGACATTCACACTCACTGAGCCGCTTGTCACGGTCTTGTAGTGGTATTTAAGGGATACAATTAGTGTGTTGTACAAGAGTTATTCTGGTAGACCTATGCATCTCAGTGTATTCCATATGACATAATGGTTTAGGGTGTCCAAAACCCTTTTTAAAGACCTTCTAAAGACCACAGTTTATTCTGTGATTGCAAGTATACTGTAGGTGTAATCAAAAATAAGATTTCTACATTACTAAAGTTGCTGGTGAGAGTATCTACCAGTCGTTTATCGATGACATTCACAATTACCATTTTAGTCTTTCAGTTCCTGAACTCAGTTAAGTTTTCTTTTTTTGATAAGCGATTAAAATGAGTCTCCTAACACCTTTAGGGGTCATTTTATAGTTAAAAAATTATAATACTTGGGTTCGTTCGCTCATTCTCAAGCGACCCCGCAAACCTTATAATCAGGATTATGGTCTGGTGCCACACACCACCCAAGCTGTGTATGTTAATTCTATCCATGAGTGGCGTTACTTATGCTATTACGTTGATCCTAAACTTCGGATTTAAAAAACTTTTTCATGGCAAGAATTTACTCTCAGAGCTTAAGCCAGAAGAGAGGGGAACGCTGTCAAAAGTATTTTTTTTTTATTATTTTTTCGCGATATCAGACCTGAGGTCTGAACTCACGAACTCTCGTCTAGTAAGCAAACATAGTACCTAGTGGTACTACGACAACTTAGCAAAGTTATCATTTAACATCGAAGAAGCTTAAATCTTAAGTGTTTGAAAGGCTGGAAGTTTTTAGATACTAAGTTATCTACGATTCAGAAACTTCGTATTCTGATAAATAATTTTAAATCAACTTTGGTGTCCGTTCAGTTTATACAGTTTTTTTTTATTATTATTATTTTAAATACAAAGCACAGTTATAACAGAAAAAATTAATAAATTTTTTTAAGTATAATAAATACCAGTGTAGTACCTGATCCAATCCAGATAGCTGGTTATGCGGGTGAAGGCAGTAGGGTAACCTGATTGACAACTGCTAGTAAGAAAAGAAAACACACCAATCTGTTCTTTAGAGTTTTCCAAGAACATTGCTCCACCGGAATCACCGAAACAAGGAGAGACTCCACGGGACGTGGAAATACAAATGTTTGTGGATGTGAATTGACCACCAAAAGTGTAAGTACAGACGTTGTTGTTAACAACTTGAAAGCGAGACCATTGGAGATTATTTGAGCGAGAAGTTTGTCCCCAACCGGAAACAAGAACAGTTTCACCAACATAGGAAGAATAATAATTCGTGATGGCGGGTAGTTTAATAGGCTGGATGTAAGGGCTATTCAGGCTCACAGCTGGAATTTGAATCAAGGAGATGTCATTCTTAAACGTATAGGGATTATAATGTTGATGAATGATAATATTATTCTTGGAAACAGTGCGGGCAGTTCCATAATAAAGTTGAATTGAACCTAAGTAGACAGTAACACTTTGTGCATTGATGGTACAGTGAGCAGCCGTCAAAACCCATCGGCTACCAATAAGGGAACCACCGCATAAAGTGGACTTTTGGTATTTTGAGAGACGCAGAGAAACTTGATGGGGAAATTGGCCTTGATAGGCGTTATAGCCATTAGTAATGCGACTTTCACTTTCTTCATGGGTTTTATTAACTCCATTTGAAGCCGAGACATTAACGTTATAACGATTAGCAATGCGATCTTCATTTTCCTTGCTGATTACATCATTGTTATAACCATAATAATGGTTACCTTCACTTTCGTCAGTACGAATTCATCGGGTCTGCAAGATTAAAGCTACTAGAAAATATTTATAATCCACCAAGTAGTTGTGGTAGAACATTAGTTCTTATACGACAGAGGTTGTGGCAAGAAATACTTGTTATTGAGGATGATATTCTTAATAATTTCAGATTTAATTTACTCGGTTATACCCATGTAATGTAAAGTCGCCATAGTCTAGCAGGTAGTGTGTTGGTATTTTAGACGAGAGCCCCTGTCTCCTACATTTCGAATATATTTCTTTCGGCGACATTTTCTCAGCAGTGTCCTCTGGCAAAAACTCTGAAAGTAAAATTAAAATTGGTATGAAAAGTTCCTCAAATCTTTCAGTATCCACCGCCTGTCACTCTTGGATAAAATTACCACACCCAACATGAGTGGTGTGAGAAGCTAGGCTGTAATCCTGACTAAATAGTTGAAATGACCAATTAAGTAAGTAAGTAACGTGCTGTTAGGGGATAGTAAATGGAGCATTACTAATAGGAATACAATAATTACCCAATTGAGTGGATCTGTAGTTAAAATTGAATATCAGGTGCTTTTCTTGGCATGGTGGGAAGACTGTCTGTGTGGCTCAGTTTCCCTATTAGATCGGTTTATTAATTAAAATTGATTGAATGGGTTGGTGTTTAGTCTTAGATTGGCTATCGATTGTTTTTGATCGTGGTAAACTGTTCCATCGCATCCGTAGTAGTATAGTAGGTAGTGTGTTGGCTTATTAGACTTGAGGCCTCGGTTCAAACACCAGCCCAAACATCTCGAACAATACGAAATATGAAGAAATTTTTCTTCGGCGACTTTCTCTCAACAGATTTCTGGCAAAAACTCTGAGAGTAAATAAAATTGCCATGAAAAAGTTTCTCAAAAATCAGCCTTTCGGAACCGACTTTAAACTGCGACTCATGTATAGAATTAACACACACAATATGGGTGGTGTGAGGAACTACAGTGAGCGCCATAAGTGAGTCAACACTTTTGTTCTTAATTATAAAAAAGTTCCTTTATCATGAATTGTTGTTTTTGTTTTAACATTTTATAAGTAATAGATAAACGTTTTTATTATTGGAAATTTATTCGACTATTCTCATTTACTTATCTCGCTATCCTAAGAAAATGAATTATTTCAGTGGTGTTTTCTCACTTTTGGCGCTCAGTGTAGGTCGTAATCCTGACTTAAGGGTTCTAATGACAAATTCTGTGTGTATGTGTTTGTATGTAAACTGTTCGATTGATGTTAAGTCAGGCACAGATTACTCTGTTGCCACCACATGTACTCTCCCAAAGTTACTTAACACGTTGACTGCCGACTACGAGATAACTCGTAGATTGCGTTCCCTTCTAGGGCGCCAAACTACGAGTTTTCTCGTACTCACTAATGTGAAAAAATCAAATTGTCGTTCTTTGGCAAGTTTTCTGAAAATTGCAGCGGCAGTCAACGTGTTAAACTGTTTCTAATACTACTACTTGCTACTACTATGTGTTGACTAAAAATCAGCCAGCTATTCATGATGGATCTACTTGCACACTGGTATTCCTTATCAAAGAAACTTTTCTGCGGTAAACAATTGAATGTTTTATAGAATAAAACGCAAGCTTATAAAATAAAATAATAAACATTAATGCCCTAAAATATGTGACACTTTTTACGGTAAAATTCAATCAATCAATAGATTAGGGAGCCCAAAACTGCAATGTAAACAAATCCGAAGTAAAGTCATCTACAATTTCTAAAAGATGTCGGTTGAATAAATTTTTAATAACTTAAATGAATAGCAAGTGTGAAGTCGCCCTAGTCTAGTAGATAGTATTTGTTAGCTTATCAGACTAGAGTCCGTAGTTCAAACCTCAGCCCAGACATCGTGATTAAAACGAAATATGAAAAAATACATTCCTTAGATGATTTCTTCTGGCAAAAACCCGGACAGTTACTAAAAATTGCCAAATCAGTTTTGAGCCGATGTTAAGCTGTCGGTCCCGCTACTCATGCTCTTTAGTAAGGATTACAACCTAGCTTCTCACAATACTCTTGTTGTATGTTTTAATCTTATATATGAGCGGCGGGATATTTCCGGAGCAGGTATAATTCTTCCGGAACCTCGACAAGCATCCAACTGGGTGTACCACTTACCTCGGCTAAATTGGCTATTTGGCAAAAATTCGTCCAGGACGCTAAGCATTTCTCTCCCACTGACCGACTCACATGGCTCACGATGGAGAGAAGAAATACCCATCAACTACTCAAACTTGATCGCAATGTCATTTCGACCACAGTGGCCATGCTTACAGGTCACTGCGTCATAGAAAGACATGTGAAAAGATTGCAGCTCCTAGTAAACGACTTCGGTCGAGCTGAAGAGAAAAAGACGTTCTTTGTCAATGCCCATTTCTTGCTAGATGCAGATTTAAGTTATTTTGCTTTCCATTCCTTGTCACCTTAATACGTTGTTCAGATATGCAGCTTTATTGCGGAAATCGCAATAAACGCCATTATTGAGCTCAATATTTCATATAAAGTTTAAATTAATTATTGCGCAATAAATTCATAAATTGTTATAATATTGAGTAAAACTTAAAATGCAGCACTGTCATAAGTGCGTTTAGTGAGCATATTACAACTATCCGAACAGTTTCTGTTGATATTTGACAACTCAAATGTCAACAATGACAAACAAAATAAAAACAATGTTGTTGAAACAACCAGCTGTTTTGTTTACCAGCTGTCAAATGAATATTAAATAAGCAGCTGAACTGCGTATATTATTATGTCTGAACATTTAAAGTATTGTACTCAATAAACCGAATATTGACTCAATAAAAGTACATATTTGAACATATTATAACGGAGATCTCATCCATTGATATCAGGGATATTCCTTCGTTTATTAAACTCTCGTGCTAGTTTCCAGCATAGGGGAGTTGTGCTTTGGTGTGCAGCCCCTGCGCTGACCAGCTTTATGGATAAGCTTTGTGTAATTCGGTCGGTATAGGGACTGCTCTCACTTTGTGGTTTTACAATGCGCCACTATATGTGCTCAAGTGAGAGATGCTATCAAAGCTACCACTGTAACCTATCCACCAAGACTTGGCGGACATCCTGAAGATTACTATCTTGATCTTGATCTCGCCGTAGTCTAGTAGGTAGTGTGTTGGCTTATTAGACGTAAAGCTAGGGTTCGAGCCCCGGGCCAGATATCAAGACAAAATACAAAAAGTATTTCTTCGACGACTTCCTCTCAGCAGATTTCTGGCAAATACGCTGAGAGTTAATAAAATTGCCATGAAAAAGTTTCTCAAAAATCTGTCGTTCGGAGTCGACCTTAAACTGTAGGTCCCGCCACTCATGTATAAAATTAGCACACACAACATAAGTTGTGTGAGAAACTAGGACGTTGTACAATGGGTCATTTCGACCTCCGGGTATTGTACTTGCCCTAATTGACAAGTACACGTCTCTAACCTAACCTAACCTAACCTTCTGAAGATCACTATACTTTTCAACAAGATGACGGAGCTGTACCTGTTACGTATAGACAGGAGGAATGATTTTTGTTACTAAAAATGTTCATCTACTTCTGTGGCTGGTATGCAGTTCCGAATCCTTATACCAAAAAGCTTACACACAGCGTAGATAGAAAATCATGGAATTCTGGTTCTGTTCATTGATATTCAAAACCTCGTAAACCGTGAATCCATTTGATTTCGGGTTTTGATTCGGTTCCTGTTAAAAAATATTGCCAGAAAGTGTGTCCACTGAAATTACTTCCCGATTTGAATTTTACGTACACTTGAGTGAGTTGTTGTTGGTTTTTCAAATGTTTTTAAATTTCTTTTTAAAGAGTTTAAATTTTATTTATTTGAACATAAAAAAATCATTAAAAGAAATCATAAATCATGTCTTAAGTATAATAAATACCCGTGTAGTACTTAATCCAATCCAGATAGCTTGTTATGCGGGTGAAGCCAGCCGGGTAACCCAATTGACAGCCAGCTGTAGTGCCAAAAGAAGTCAAACCAATTAGTATCATAGAGGATTCTAATACCATTGGGCCGCCAGAATCGCCTTTGCAAGTTGAGATACCACCGTTAGTGTAGACGCAAATACTTGTAGAGGTAACAAGGGTTGTACCATAAGTGGCCGCACAGACGTTGTTGGACATGACTTGTAAGCGAGACCATTGAAGATAATTGCTGCCAGCAGAATTCGAATCGGAAGTTTGTCCCCAACCGGAAGCAATAACAGTTTCACCAACATACGATGAATACTGATTAGAAATGGCGGGCAATTTAACAGGCTGGATGTAAGAGCTACTTAGGCTGACCGCTGGAATTTGAATCAAGGAGATATCGTTTTTTAAAGAATATGGATTAAAACCATGATGAATGACAATATTATTCTTGGGAACAGTGTAGGTAAATCCATATGTGCGTCGAGTATCACCTAAGTACACAGTTACACTTTGTACACCGCTGGTGCAGTGAGCGGCAGTCAAAACCCATTGGCTACCAATAAGAGAACCACCACACCAGCTGTTGCCATACTGTAGGCCAACTTGATAGGGAAATTGTCCTTGATAGGCGTTATTGCCATTAGTAATGCGACTTTCGATTTTTTCATATGTTTCATTAACACCAGCTGAAGCCATAGCATCAGCATTATAGTAATTACTAATGTGATCTTCGTTTTCCTCGCGGGTTTCATTAACACCAGCTAAAGCTGCATCATCAGCGTTATTGCCATTAGTAATGCGGTCTTTGCTTTCCTCGCTAGTTTCATACATACCATCTGAAGGTGAAGCATTAACGTTGTGGCCATCAGTAATGCGATCTTGACTTTCCTGGAGGATTTCATTAACACCAGCTAAAGCCAAAGCGCCTTCGTTGTCGCCATTATAAACACGATCTTCGATTTCCTCGATGGTTTTATAAACACCAGCTGAAACCGAAGCAGCCAAAGCCAACAGGAATGCCACGACTAATAATTTCATCATTACACCGTAATCGTTAATAGGCAACTGATAGTTTTCCGGTTCGGTTCTTGGGTATTTATAGGTTAAATTCTTATCTTGTGTTACATATTTTTTTTTTATTGGTTTATCGATTAAAAATAAGGCAGAAATCTATGAAATTCGATAACCAATATATTTTTTCTTATTTACTGTTGAAATTAGTAGACATTTGACATTGAAAAGTAAGTTTACATTGTAATTTATGACCATACCATACCACATAACATGGTATGTTATATATACAGTGGACAGCAAAAGTCTTAGTACATACATACATAATTGGTCATTACAACCCTTCAGTCAGGATTATTGACCTGGTTTCTCGCACCACTTATGTGTGCGTTAATTTTATACATGAGTGGCGGGACATACAGTTTAAAGTCGATTCCGAACGACAGATTTTTGAGAAACTTTTCATGGCAATTTTTATTTACCCTCAGAGTTTTTGCCAGAAATCTGCAGAGAGAAAGTCGCCGAAGAAATACTTTTTGTATTTTGTTTTGATGTCTGGCCTGGGGCTCGAACCCTGGCTTTACGTCTAATAAGCCAACACACTACCTATTAGACTACGGCGACTTCAAAAGTCTTAGTATGGCAATATATTTTGACAAAAAAGGTCCCCACAGGCTTAATATTCTTGCACAAAGTCCCGATATGACTTCAAGAGAGTATTTAGGAGATCATTTGAAAGAACGGTTACGTAATCGCTAAACCTCAAACAAAAGTCAATCGAAAAACTTGCTCATGGTGCCACCAGAAAACACTAAAGAAAACTTGTATATTCAATTCCCTATGGGTTAAATGGAGTGCTTGACCTTTAGAGTTATTCTACTAAATACAAGCGATAACATTTTCATATATTAGGCCTTTGAATTTTAAATTTACTCAGGGTTCTCCTTGGGGGTACCTATGGAGTTATCTGAAATTTTTCCTTATTTTTCTCTGGTTTTATGAAAAACATTAAAAAAATTTTTTGTTTTATAATAAAACAAAAATAAATTAATAAAATAAATATATAAACGATAAATTTTTATACAAACTTTTGGCTAAAATTCATGTAATTGCTAAAAATATATTGCCGTACTAAGACTTTCGCTATCCACTGTATATTGAGCACAGCTACATTTTTTTCTATCCACTGCAGGTGTATTAAGCACGTTCCACGATTTGTTTAACATTGCTGACTGTATTTCCAGATGCCGCTGGGGTATTCTCTGTGATAACTGTTCTGGGGACATGCCCGTCGGATCTCGATTTTAATTAGGCTCCGTCCGGTTTGTGTTCCGTGTTGAGTATTGCTGAGAGAGGTCAGAATATTTGTTGGATTCGGCTAATGATTGTACTGAATTCGTATTCATGCAAAGAAATTGACTTCACGTCGCTATCGTAACCATTAAGCAAAAAAAGTTCCACGTTGAGTGTAATTAGGCGTAATATTGTCTGATCCAGTGTTCAGATATGCACCTTTATTGCGTAAATAGCAATAAACGCCATTATTGAGCTAAATATTTTATATAAAGTTTCAATTAATTATTGCGCAATAAATACGCAAATTGTTATAATATTGAGTAAAACTTAATATGCAAAAATATGTTCAGTGCGCATATTACAATTATCCGAACACTTTCTGTCGATATTTGACAACTCAAATGTTAACAACGACAAAAAAAAACAAAATAAAAACAATGTTATTGAAACAACCAGCTGTTTTGTTTACCAGCTGTCAAATGAAAATTGAATAAGCAGCTGAACTGCGTATATCTGAACACTTAAAATATTGTTTTCAATAAACCGAATATTGACTCAATAAAAGTGCATATCTGAACATAGTATTACCCAAATACTGCAGTTTTCAATGTCCTCTATACAGCCAACATACGTTGCAAGAATTCCGAGATAGGAAATTTATATTGTAGTTGTCTCATGGCTTTGGTTTTAGGAGTATTTATCTTGAAACCATATTATGCCTCTTTAGCCTTCAATAAGCTCAGTATCGATATGCATATCGCTGAAGTTGTTCTAGAGCAGACATCTTCATACATTATTGGTCATTACAACCCTTTGGTCTGGATTACAACCTAGTTTCTCGTGTTTTATACATGAGTAGAGGGACCTACAATTTAAAGTCAATTCCGAACGTCAGATTTTTAAGCAAGTTTTTCATGGTAATTTTATTTTACCATAAGAGATTTTGCCAGAAATCTGCTGAGAGGAAATCGCCGGAGAAATATTTTTCATATTTTGCTTTTGTTGGAGATTTCTGACCTGGGGTTTGAACCGTGTTCTAATGTCCAATAAGCTAACACATTGCCTACTAGACTATGGCGACTACGACAGCAGACATCCACGATAGCAGACATCTATCATTCGCATACCTTAGATCTTTTAGACAACCATTCATGTGACTTTCGTCATACTGCTGTCAATGGCCATGTTGAAGAGCAAATTAGACAAGGGCAACCTTAACGGATATCGACATTCACACTCACTGAGCCGCTTGTCACGGTCTTGTAGTGGTATTTAAGGGATACAATTAGTGTGTTGTACAAGAGTTATTCTGGTAGACCTATGCATCTCAGTGTATTCCATATGACATAATGGTTTAGGGTGTCCAAAACCCTTTTTAAAGACCTTCTAAAGACCACAGTTTATTCTGTGATTGCAAGTATACTGTAGGTGTAATCAAAAATAAGATTTCTACATTACTAAAGTTGCTGGTGAGAGTATCTACCAGTCGTTTATCGATGACATTCACAATTACCATTTTAGTCTTTCAGTTCCTGAACTCAGTTAAGTTTTCTTTTTTTGATAAGCGATTAAAATGAGTCTCCTAACACCTTTAGGGGTCATTTTATAGTTAAAAAATTATAATACTTGGGTTCGTTCGCTCATTCTCAAGCGACCCCGCAAACCTTATAATCAGGATTATGGTCTGGTGCCACACACCACCCAAGCTGTGTATGTTAATTCTATCCATGAGTGGCGTTACTTATGCTATTACGTTGATCCTAAACTTCGGATTTAAAAAACTTTTTCATGGCAAGAATTTACTCTCAGAGCTTAAGCCAGAAGAGAGGGGAACGCTGTCAAAAGTATTTTTTTTTATTATTTTTCGCGATATCAGACCTGAGGTCTGAACTCACGAACTCTCGTCTAGTAAGCAAACATAGTACCTAGTGGTACTACGACAACTTAGCAAAGTTATCATTTAACATCGAAGAAGCTTAAATCTTAAGTGTTTGAAAGGCTGGAAGTTTTTAGATACTAAGTTATCTACGATTCAGAAACTTCGTATTCTGATAAATAATTTTAAATCAACTTTGGTGTCCGTTCAGTTTATACAGTTTTTTTTTATTATTATTATTTTAAATACAAAGCACAGTTATAACAGAAAAAATTAATAAATTTTTTTAAGTATAATAAATACCAGTGTAGTACCTGATCCAATCCAGATAGCTGGTTATGCGGGTGAAGGCAGTAGGGTAACCTGATTGACAACTGCTAGTAAGAAAAGAAAACACACCAATCTGTTCTTTAGAGTTTTCCAAGAACATTGCTCCACCGGAATCACCGAAACAAGGAGAGACTCCACGGGACGTGGAAATACAAATGTTTGTGGATGTGAATTGACCACCAAAAGTGTAAGTACAGACGTTGTTGTTAACAACTTGAAAGCGAGACCATTGGAGATTATTTGAGCGAGAAGTTTGTCCCCAACCGGAAACAAGAACAGTTTCACCAACATAGGAAGAATAATAATTCGTGATGGCGGGTAGTTTAATAGGCTGGATGTAAGGGCTATTCAGGCTCACAGCTGGAATTTGAATCAAGGAGATGTCATTCTTAAACGTATAGGGATTATAATGTTGATGAATGATAATATTATTCTTGGAAACAGTGCGGGCAGTTCCATAATAAAGTTGAATTGAACCTAAGTAGACAGTAACACTTTGTGCATTGATGGTACAGTGAGCAGCCGTCAAAACCCATCGGCTACCAATAAGGGAACCACCGCATAAAGTGGACTTTTGGTATTTTGAGAGACGCAGAGAAACTTGATGGGGAAATTGGCCTTGATAGGCGTTATAGCCATTAGTAATGCGACTTTCACTTTCTTCATGGGTTTTATTAACTCCATTTGAAGCCGAGACATTAACGTTATAACGATTAGCAATGCGATCTTCATTTTCCTTGCTGATTACATCATTGTTATAACCATAATAATGGTTACCTTCACTTTCGTCGCGGAATTCATAGACACCATCTGAAAGTAAAGCATCAGCTTTATAGCTATTAGAGATACGATTATCGCTTTCCTCCAGGATTTCATTACCATCAACTGAATCCGAGTTACCAATGTTGTAGCCATTAGCAATGTGACCTTTGCTTTCCTTGATGATTTCACTAACATCAGCTAAAGCGTCTTCATTGTCGCTGTTATTAACACGATATTTACTTTCTTCGAAGATTTTATAAACACCAGCTGAAGCCGAAGCAGTCAAAGCCAAAAGTAATGCCACCAATAAGAATTTCATCGTTATACCGTAATTGTTTGAATGAAACTGATACGCTTTCGCTTCAATTCTTACGTATTTATAGGCCAAATTCTTATCTTTTTTTAAAATATCTTTTTTTTATGGGTTTTATAGACTGGAAATAAGGGTCAAATCTATAAAATTTGTTAGCCAATATGTTTTTTTGGTTGGTAATTGACTGCTGATAGTTGAAATTTGTCATTGAAAAGTTTACACTGTAATTTATTTATGACCATATCTTGTGACCCATTTTCAAAGTAAATCTACGAAGACCAATGAAATTGAAGTTTCTTTTAACAAGAAGAGTATTTCCCGCGAGGCGGGAATAATAATTAATATTTAATAATAATAATTGGCCATTACAACCCTTCAGTCAGGATTACGGCCTTGCTTCTCACACCACTGATGTTGTGTGTGTTAATTTTATACATGAGTGGTGGGAGCTACAATTTAAAGTCGACTCCGAACAACAGATTTTTGAGAAACTTTTCATGGGAATATTATTTCACCCTCAGAGTTTTTGCCAGAAATCTGCTGAGAGGTAGTTGCCGAAGAAATATTTTTTCATAATTCGTTTTTTTGAGAGATGTCTGCCCTAAAAGCGTATTACGTGACTTAAACTCACCTTCACGAACCATGAGAATCCTAAGCTTCTTTAATATTAATTGATTACCTGTTTTTGAGAGAGCATTTGACAATAAACGAGAGTCAGTTGAGTCATAAAATAATGGAAACTTTTTTAAAGAATACATTACACGAAATCCTTTTTGTTCGAAAACTCATTTACATGGAAATGTAATAATGCAACAAGAGTACCTATCGGCACTTCAGGGAAACAAGATCCGGTCGTGTTAACATAGCAAACTTACCAACCCTTCTGCAAAGAAGTTTTCTCTCCATACAGCAAGACAGAACATAATCAATGTACTGGCGGAGAAGTTAGAGTGGAAATTCATGTTGCGAACAGTGGTCTCTCTGAAGTTAATGTAGGAAATTTCGATTTTCATAAACAAACTGTCCCTTTTACTGAAGTCGCCGTGGTCTAGTAGGTAGTGTGTTAGCTTATTAGACGTTCGTTTGGGGTTCGAGCCCCAGGCCAGACATCAATACAAAATACAAAAAGGATTTCTTCGGCGACTTCCTCTCAGCAGATTTCTGGCAAAAACTCTGAGAGTAAATAAAATTGCCATGAAAAGTTTCTCAAAAATCTGTCGTTCGGAGTCGACTTTAAACTGTAGGTCCCACCATTCATGTATAAAATTAACACACACAACATATGTGGTGTGAGAAACTAGGTCGTAATCCTGCGTGAAGGGTTGCAATGACCAATTAAGTATGTATGTACTGCCCCTTTCACTTCGTTTTTTTCTCATCTTTTTGTACAGAGAAGCCACTTGAATGTATTTATAATATTGAGAAACCGCAATTGAATATCGAAATCAAACCAAAAGGCGGAAACACTTGTACTTGCACTGTTAACAATAATCTTATGAAAGAATTAAACGACCATTTTTTGCTCTTTCGTAATCTTGCCCGATCTTCAGTTCATTTAAAGACGAGATGATATTAAAAATATGAAAGGATTGTGTGTTGATTAGAAATCACTTTGCGGTGTGAGCTTCACGTACAGGTTAAAAACAGTTTACAGTTTAGAAAGATTTTTAGATTTCAATGTTTATACAGTTTTTTTTTTTTAATTGTTATTTAAGTTTTTATTTAAACACAAAGCACTGTTATTATTAAGATCATAAAATTATCTAAGTATAGTAAATGCCAGTATAATATCGAATCCAATCCAAGTAGCTGGTTATGCGGGTGAAGCCAGACGGGTAACCCAATTCACATTTTGATGATTTACTAATCGAACTCAAACCAATTAGTTCTTTAGAGTTTTCCAATACTATTCCGCCGCCGGAATCACCATAACATGGAGAGACTCGATTAGGAGTGGCGACGCAAATTTTTGAATGGTTAATATAATAGGAACCAAAGGTGGCAGCACAGGCATTAGTGGTAATAACTTGAAAGCGAGCCCAGTGAAGATAGTTGGTGCCATATACATTAGAGTCGGAAGTTTTTCCCCAACCGCAAGCAAGAACAGTTTCACCAGCATAGGAAGAATAATAACTGGAGATGGCGGGCAGTTTTACAGGCTGGATGTAAGGGCTATTTAGGCTTACAGCTGGAATTTGAATCAGAGCGATATCGTTCATTAAAGATGGGCGATGATATCCATGATGGACGATAATATCTTTCTTGTATGCAGTTCTGCTAGTTCCATAATAACGTCGAGTAGAGCCTAAATATACAGTAACACTAACTGCATTGCTGACACAGTGAGCAGCTGTCAAAACCCATTGTCTACCAATAAGGGAAGCACCACACCAGGATGACCCGTTATAATTTCGAATACTTAGAAAAACTTGATATGGAAATTGGCCCTCATAGGCGGTATAGGCATTAGTAACGCGACCTTCAATTTCCTCACGAGTTTCATTAAAACCTGATGGAACTGGAACACCAGCATTATAGACATTAGCAATGCCATCGTCCCTTTCCTTGTTGGTTTCCTCGTTGTTAAGGGCATTAGTAATACTACCTTCGATTTTATCGCCTTCTTCTCTTGCCTCGAGGATTTGGTAAACACCAGCTGAAGTCGAAGCAGCAAAAGCCAAAAGGAATACCACGATTAGGAATTTCATCGTTATACCGTAATCGTTGATAGGCAACTGATAGTTTTCCAGCACAGTTCTTGGGTATTTATAGGTCAATTACTTATCTTTTGTTAAATATTTGTTTATTGGTTTATCGATTAAGAATATGATCGAAATCTATAAAATTCGATAACCGATATCTCTTTCTTAAATGCCGCTAATAGTTGAAATATGTCAATGAAAAGTTTACACTGTAATTTATGACAAAATCTTTTCGAAAAAATAAGGGACTTATCTAGTGAAGATATGGGTTTTTAAAGTAACGAAGAAAGGCTGACTTTCAAAATGTATCAATACAAAGTTTGCATGCAATTCTACTACTGTGTATAAACTATGTAGATATGCAAAGTAACCAAACAATGCATCAACTATAAATCCGATGCCTGATTGCTTTTTGGCTGCGTCAAAAATACACATTGACGGTGTTTTGAAATAGTATACATTGTAAACATTTTGTACAGCGGCTTTATGAAACACTATACTTTGTTCAAACACAAAGCAACTAACATTTTGGAAGTCAGCCCATTTCGTAATAAAGAAAACCGGCGAAAAAGTAACCTTTAGAGACTTTTTCGATATTAATTGAATACCTGCTTTTGAGAGAGCATTTGAGAATAATCCAGAGTCAGTTGAGTTACAAAAAAATGGAAGCTTTTTTAAAGAATACATTACAAGGAATTCTTTTCGTTTGAAAACTCATTTACATGGAAATGTATTACTGTAAGAAGAATACCTATCGGTACGTCGGGGAAGTCCAGAAGTTTCACCGTCTTTTGGGAAAACTGAAACTAGATTCTATCGTGTTGACGTAGCAAGGATAGCAATCATGGTTTTATGCCCACAAGGGCGGAGCGAACAAAGTCGATATACTTGTAGGAAAATTGAAGTGAGGAATCAATAAGACAAACTAATCGCAGTCATGCTGCTAACATTAGCCTCTCTGAATGGTTCCATTCAACAGAGGGGAAGTTAATTTAGGAAACTTCTATTTTTCATAACATACATACATAATTGGTCATTACAACCCTTCAGTCAGGATTACAACCTAGTTTCTCACACCACTTATGTTGTGTATGTTAATTTTATACATGAGTGGTGGGACCTACAGTTTAAAGAAGTCGATTCAAAACGACAAACTTTTCATGACATGTTTTATTTACTCTCAGAAATTTGCTGAGAGGAAGTCGCCGAAGAAATACTTTTTGTGTTTTTGTTTTGATGTCTGGGGCTCGAGCCCTGGCTTTACGTCTAATAAGCGAACACACTACCTACTACACCACGGCGACTTCTTATATTTCTAATAAACAAATTGGCCTTTTTATTTAGTTTATTTCACGCCTTTTTGCCTAGGGAAGCCGCTCGAATGTATTGAGCGTCGTTGGTAAATCAAATTAGACAGCGAAGTCAAACAAAATTCTCTTGAATAGCGATAGGAGAAGATACAACGGGCCGCTATGCGTGCTCCAGTGAGCTTTTGGTATGAAGCTACCACACTAACCTAACCTAATAGCAGAAGAACTGTAAGAAATAACTTTTTTCTCATTTTTAAATTGTTTTTGATACCCAAGCAGACTATGTTTGAGTTTAAAAATACATTTAAAGTTGACTTTCGCGCTAGCGAATCTTTTTTAATTCAGTATAGTTCTTCTAAAGTCTTTCTCTTGACATAAATCACTTGGAGGTTCGACTTTAAGGACAATCTAGAGAAGTGAAACAACCCAGTTTTCTCCTCCAGGTGGAAAAACATTCGCATATGCGACAGATTTTAAAACGAACTATTCGCAGAAGAGGACTGATACGCAAAAGTTTTTAAGAATCTGAGTATGTTTTCTGAATTTTAAAATTTTTATATATTCCCGTCGCAGAATTTAAATTTTGTAAATATTCAACTCTCCAGACCTCTAACGCTTACCGGCGTTTCTTACAAGAAATCTCGTATTAAGGATATTCACAAACCCAATAATCACAATCTATACTTACCATTATTTATTCAAAATCAAACGAAAAACTTATTTGTTACACATTTGGGACACCGTTATCCCGTATAATTAAAAGGTTTAAGGGCATCTACCAGAACGTTGACTCCATGATAGCTTATATAAAAATATGACGCAATATTATTAGTAGCTATGTCGTAATCCTAACTGAAGGGTTGGAATGACCACGACAAACGTCGTCGTCCAGATGTATTCGTTAAGGCCTGTCCTTATCGAACTAAACCAACTGTTGTCTTCAATGCTTCAAACCCAACGATCTCTCAATCGTTTTTAAATATTTTTTCGAAGAAATATTTTTAAAAATTCGTTGATTTAAGAGACGAAAAATAGTTGAAGAACTTGAGAGATTTTACTGACTATTCCAAACACTCAAAATAACCCTCGTTTTTGCTATGCAAGGTAACGCAAGCAATAGTTATATAATGAGAACTGAAGAGACAAGTAACATAAATTTGTAGCTTGATTTTGAAACACATTTTAAATACGAAGTGATGTTACAATCATTTAAAGAATATGAGTTGATTAGAAATCACTTTGCCATGGAAAGTTTAAGTACATGTTAGTTTAAAATGATTTTAAGGCGGCACAATTTTATTTTATTTAAATACATGGCACGGTTATACAAAAATTTATAAAATTATCTAAGTATAGTAAATGCCAGTGTAATACCGAATCCAATCCAAGTAGCTGGTTATGCGGGCGAAGGCAATTGGGTAACCTGATTGACAACTACTTGAGTAAAGGAAAGAAGTTACACCAATTAGTACCCTAGAGTTTTCCAAGACCATTGGACCGCCGGAATCGCCAAAACAGGTAGAAACTCCACTGTAAGTGGAGACACAAATGGTTCCGGATGCGATTAGACTCCCAAATGTAGCAGCACAAACATTGTTGGTAATGACTTGAAAGCGAGCCCATTGAAGATACGTGCTGCCAGCATAATTTGTTGTTTGTCCCCAACCGGAGACAATAACAGTTTCACCGGCATACGAAGAATAATAATTCGAAATGGCGGGCAATTTAACAGGCTGGATGTAAGAGCTACTTAGGCTGACAGCTGGAATTTGAATCAAGGCAATATCGTTTGTTAAATAATAGCGATTAAAGCCATGGTGGTTAATAATATTTTGCCTGGAAACAGTCCTGCTAGTTCCATAATAACGTTGAATGGAACCTAAGTACACAGTAACACTTACAGCATCGATGGTACAATGAGCAGCCGTCAAAACCCATTGGCTACCAATTAAAGAACCACCACACGAGAGAGACGTTTTATAATTTCGAATAAGTAGGCCAACTTGATAGGGCAATTGACCAGCATAAGCGGTATAGCCATTAGTAATGCGACCTTCGATTTTTTCATATGTCGCATTAACACCAGCTAAAGCAGCATCATCAGAGTTATTGCCATTAGTAATGCGATCTTGGCTTTCCTCGTTAGTTTCATAAACACCATCTGAAGGTGAAATATTAACGTTGCGGCCATCAGTAATGCGATCTTGGATTTCCTTGAGAATTTCATTAACAGCAGTTAATGCCAAAACGTCTTTGTTATTGACATTATTAACACGATGTTTGTTTTCCTCGATGGTTTTATAAACACCAGCTGAAACCGAAGCAGCCAAAGCCAACAGGAATGCCACGACTAAGAATTTCATCATTACACCGTAATCGTTGATAGAAGGCAACTGATAGTTTTTCCGTTCGGCTCTTGGGTATTTATAGGTTAAATTCTTATCTTTTTTTAAATTTTTGTTTATTGATTTATTGATTAAGAATAAGGCCGAAATCTATAAAATTCGATAGCCCATATTTCCTGCTTAATTGCCGTTATAGTTGAAATATGTCATTGAAAACTTTACCTTGTAATTTATGATGTGCTTATTACTAGTAAGGCAGAAACTGAGAATATGGTATGCCTACATACGTACATATATTGCCGAAATTCATTTCAAATAACTGCTATGTGAAGAGGAAACCTTGGTGCCCTGGTAGTCTAATGGCTTGTGTGCTAAACCGAGATGTAATCTCCTGTGGGTATGCATTAACTGACGTAGGGCAATCAAACGTGTTTCGGCCTAGACGTATTCTTTTTCGACTTCCGAATTTCCTCCAGTTGATCTTCATTTTGTTCCCGAAACTTATAGTATAGGGCGATGGGCTCTCTAAGCAATTTGTCATGTCTTATAATAACACTGCCCTCAGAGTGATTGGGTCTTTCGTTTTAGGATATTCCTTTAGGACCATCGCTCTATTGTTGCACTTAGTATTACCAGCCCATGCAAGTGTGGTATGTCTTAACTTCGCTTTCTAATAATACTTCTACACCTATTTTGGTTTTTGTTGCTCCGACCAGATGTTGTGCGTCTCAGCACTGTTGCCTTGAAAGTTGATCACTCTGAAGAGAAAAGAAAACCTAAGTTATTGTGACGTATAACACAAGTTCTCGGGCAAGTCTCTTTATGTGTATATGTGAGTTTGTAATTCATTACCATTGTTGCTACCGTCTTCGGTGAGAGTTGCACTCGATAACTTCAATCATTCGTCCTCATGCAGTCGGTCCTTTTAGGTGTTGGCGGCCACCTCCCCCTCCACCAGTGTGTACTGTTAACTTGCCGTTGCAATGTTTGTTTTACCAGTTTTGGAGAAGAAAGTTTCAGACACAAAGATTGGCCCACGCTTTATCCCTGTAGAAATACACGATTGAGAATTCCATTTGGATCCCATTGCTCTATGCACAGTTCCCTGTTCTGATTGTCAAGGACTCTGAGCATGCGATACACTACTTACTTACGGTGTCATTTGTGTCACGATTCGGATTTGGTTTTAATCAAACACTCCCATAGGCGCTTTTGACTGTCCTGAAGTCTTTCATAGACTTCTAGACCATGAACACATTGTCTTACCTTGATCAATCAAGTCAGTTTATAGTGATCGCTATTCGAAGTCTTGCACTTTGAAAAGCTACTACTCTGTCAGCCACAATGGACGCGGTCATTACACTTCACTTTATGGCTAAAAGAATTGCGATAATTTGATTTGAACGTGCTCACTCACTCCTAAACAAGCTCTGAGGATCTATTATGGATGGCAAACGATCTCCAGTTGAGTTTTCAGGGGCCGTAGCTGCCAACTACAAATTGTCATCCATAATGGATTCGACTGTAGAGGAGTTATAAAATTTGATAGATTTTACTGACGTGTTTGCTTTTGAAAACCTAAAATTTTAATTTCTTTCGATTGGTTTTAGAGTTCCCGAATGAGCTGCCTTAAGAGCTCACACATTGAAATGAATTTCTAACACAAGCGATAATTGCTCTGTAGTCTGAAGGAAAGAGTCACAGAAATTCCAAAAGTAAAGAATTCGCTCATTTTAGGAATCGTAAGGGTACTGCGCCTATTTTTAAATTAATTCAACCCTTAATTGGTCCTGATAAATATTTTAAAATTTCGCACTGGATTTATTGACTGACTTTTTACACAGTTTCCTTGGTTGCTGTCAAAGAATATTAATGTAACAACACTTTAGTTAAACTTTTTTTTATTTTTTTATTATTTTTTAATGCTTTTATAATTTTTATTCAAATACTTTGTACATCTGTACCTAACGACATCATATTATAATCTAAGTGTAGTAAATGCCAGTGTAATATTTGATCCAATCCAGGTAGCTGGTTAAACGGGTGAAGCCAGCTGGATAACCCCCTGTACATTGTCTTGAATAAAGAAAAGCACTTAAACCAATCTGTACCTTACCGTTTTCTGTTACTATTGGGCCGCCAGAATCACCAAAACAGATAGAGGTGCCACCGGGAGTGGCGGTACAAACTTTTATGCAGGCAATTGTATATCCATAAGCTCTAGTACAGGCATTGTTGGTAATAACTTGCATACGAGTCCATCGAAGATAGTCGGTGCCAGCATAATTAGTGTCGGTACTTTGTCCCCAAGCGGAAGCAATAACATTTTCACCAGCGTAGGACTTAGGGTAATAAGATATGGCGGGCAATCTAACAGGTTGAATGTAAGAGCTACTTAGGCTGACAGCTGGAATTTTAATCAAGGCGATATCGTGGTCAGCATAATTTCGCCTATAGAGGTGGTGGATGATAATATTTTGCCTGGGGACAGTCCTGCTAGTACCATAATAACGTTGAATAGAACCCAAGTATACAGTAACACTTTGTGCTTCAATGATACAGTGAGCAGCCGTCAAAACCCATTGGCTACCAATGAGGGAAGCACCACACCAGGACGATCCGCTATAAGTGCGAATACCCAGAAAAGCTTGATAGGGCAATTGACCAGTATAGGCGGCATAGCCATTAGTAATGCGACCTTCGATTTTTTCATATGTTTCATTAACACCAGCTGAAACCAGAGCATCAGCATTATGGAAATCAGTAACTCGATCTTCGTTTTCCTCGCGGGATTCATTAATATCAGCTAAAGCTGCATCATCAGCGTTATTGCCATTAGTAATGCGATCTTTGCTTTCCTCGCTAGTTTCATACATTCCATCTGAAGATGATGCATTAACGTTGTGGTCATCAGTAATGCGATCTTGACTTCCCTGGACAATTTCATTAACACCAGCTAAAGCCAAAACGTCAGCTGAAACCAAAGCAGCCAAAGCCAACAGGAATGCCACGACTAAGAATTTCATCGTTACTCCGTAATTGTTAATAGGCAACTAATAGTTTTTCGATTCGGTTCTTGGATATTTATAGGTTAAATTCTTATCTTGTGTTACATATTTTTTTATTGGTTTACCGATTAAACATAAGGCCGAAATCTATAAAATCCGGTAATCAATCAATTGAAATTTGTCATTGAAATGTTTACATACATTGTAATTTATGACCGTATATTTTGGGATTGAATTGAAAGAAATTGAAAATAAAAACCGATTGACAATAACCGTGACCGAGGTGAGCTTCAAAATAATTGAAATTGAAAAAGTCTCCGAATAATTTCCACTTGCAACTATTCAATCATCTGTCATTCAAGTATGGATTGAAGAAGCGTAAACGCTTGTCTAATAAATTCTTGTCATCCAAATTACCAATTTATACTATTTTTGGCAATTAGCAACTCAACTGGAGTTCGTTTCCCATCCATAATCGATACACAGAGCTTGTTTAAGAGTGAGTGAGCGCATTTACACAATTCTTTTAGCCATAAAGTGATCCCTTAAAAAATATATGAATATCAATGAGGCTCGCGGTAGATGTCGAACTTCTAGAGAGCGCGTCGCCCGTTAGCGGGTAGGGGATGAAGATGATTGAGGAGGAATGAAAGCTGCTTTTAAAAGTCCAAAACGTCGAATAGCAACCACTATGAACTGACTTGGTCGATCCAGGTAAGAAAATGTGTTCATTCACTAGAAGTCTAAGAAAGAGATTCAGAACGGACGATCTGAAAGCCATTCATAAATTCGCTTGTAGTGGGGTTACCAAATGGATTAAAATTGCAGAAACATTCTTATCTGATAAACAGTCGGGATTTATGAAAGCTAGGAGCTGCTCGTAGTTAACGTAGTTGATGACTTTAGACTGAAACTAGATGAAAATTACATGGAGTTTTTAGTTCTTTTGGATCATACCACACACTTTTGATACGATTGATCTGAAAATATTATTGAGGATGCTACAGACACTCTTTAAATTTTCTAATACAGCTTGTAGTAGGGTTTACCTAAACAACAACATCTCAAATCCGCTAAACATTGAAAGAGATATACCACAGGGTATACGTCCTCTTTTGTTCTGTGTTCCAATGTCTTGGAGCGTAGCGTACACATGTACTCTGATGACATTCAACTTTATAGGAGCACTCCGTATTGAGAATATCAAATTTTGTATAAATTTTACAATGTAAATTTTTCAATGCCATATTTCGACTATTAACAGCACCCAAGAAGCAGATATGGGCTATCGAATTTTATAGATTTCGGCCTTATTCTTAATCGATAAATCAATAAACAAAAATTTAAAAAAAGATAAGAATTTAACCTATAAATACCCAAGAACCGAACCGGAAAACTATCAGTTGCCTATTAACGATTACGGTGTAATGATGAAATTCTTAGTCGTGGCATTCCTGTTAGCTTTGGCTGCTTCAGCTTCAGCTGGTGTTTATAAAACCATCGGGGAAATCGAAGATCGTATTAATATTGACGACAACGAGGGCGCTTTGGCTTTAGCTGGTGTTAATGAAATCCTCCAGGAAAGACAAGATCGCATTGGTGATTACCACAACGTTAATGCTTCACCTTCAGACGGTATGTATGAAACTAGCGAGGAAAGCAAAGATCACATTACTAATGCCAATAACGCTGATGATACAGCTTTAGCTGGTATTTATGAAACCCACGAGGAAAACGAAGATCGAGTTACTGATTTCCATAATGCTGACGCTCTGGCTTCAGCTGGTGTTAATGAAACATATGAAAAAATCGAAGGTCGCATTACTAATGGCCATACCGCCTATACTGGTCAATTGCCCTATCAAGCTTTTCTAGGTATTCGAACTTATAGCGGATCTTCCTGGTGTGGTGCTTCCCTCATTGGTAGCCAATGGGTTTTGACGGCTGCTCACTGTATCTACTATGCTGCAAGCGTTACTGTATACTTGGGTTCTATTCAACGTTATTATGGCATTAGCAGAACTGTTCCCAGGCAAAATATTATCATCCACCATGGCTATGTACATGGCTATAATCACAACGATATCGCCTTGATTAAAATTCCAGCTGTCAGCCTCAGTAGCTGTTACATCCAACCAGTTAAATTGCCCCCCATATCTTATTACCCTAAGTCCTACGCTGGTGAAAATGTTATTGCTTCCGGTTGGGGACAAACTAGCGACACTAATTATTATGGCACCGACTATCTTCAATGGGCTCGTTTGCCAGTCATTAGCAACTACGAATGTGCTAAAACTTATGGTAGTATAGTTACATCCTCAAAAGTTTGTACCTCCACTCCCGGTCGCTCTTCTATCTGTTTTGGTGATTCTGGCGGCCCAATAGTTTTGGAAAACTCTAAGGTGCAGATTGGTGTAAATGCATTTTGTCATTGGTCAAGACAATGTACAGCGGGTTACCCAGTTGGCTTCACCCGCTTAACCAGCTACCTGGATTGGATCAAATATTACACTGGCATTTACTACACTTAGATTATAATATGATGTCGTTAGGTACAGATGTACATTATATATGAATAAAAAATTTAAAAAGTATTAAAACATATAAAAAAATAATAAAAGTTTAACTAAAGTGGTGTTACATTAATATTCTTTGACAGCAACCAGGGAAACTGTTTAAAAAGTCAGTCAATAAATAAAAAAGTGTGAAATTTGAAAATATTTATCACGACTAATTAAGGGTTGAATTAATTTAAAAATAGGGACAATACCCTTATGATTCCTAAAATGAGCGAATTATTTACTCTTGAAATTTCTGTGACTCTTCTCCTCAGACTACAGAGTAACTATCGCTTGTATTGGATATTCCTTTCAATGTGTGAGCTCTTAAAGCAGCTCATTGGAGAACTCTAAAACCAATCGAATAAAATTAAAATTTTAGGTTTTCAAAAGCCAACAGGTCAGTAAAAGCTATTAAATTTAATAACTCCTCTGCAGTTGAATCGATTACACATACATAATTGGTCATTACAACCCTACAGTCAGGATTACGACCTAGCTTCTTCCATCACTAATGTTGTGTGTGTTAATTTTATTGTATATGAGTGGCGGAAACTTTTCATTGCAATTTTATTTATTCTCAAGGTTTTTGCCAGAAATCTGCTGAGAGAGTCGTCGAAGAAAAATTTCGTCATATTTCGTTTTGTTCGAGATATCTGACCGGGGGTTTGAACCGTGTCCTCACGTGTAATAAGCCAATACACTACCTACTAGACCTCGGTGACTTCAATATTATGCAATTGAATTCAGAGTTCCATCGGATCTGATTTCAGCCATAGAAGATAGCATTCATTATGTCTAATTTAAACAAGACGCTTTCATCTTAACATATTGGCGTCCAATACGCCTGAATAATTTCACTCGAATTTCATTAACGAACGTCCTTATTTATAAAAATTCAATGGATTTAAACTTTGAATTGTTGACTCTTATAGTATGTTCAGACATGGACTTTTATTGAGTCAATATTCGGTTTATTGAGTACAATATTTTAAGTGTTTAGACATAACAATATATGCAGTTGAGCTGCTTGTTCAATATTCATTTGACAGCTGGTAAACAACACAGCTGATTGTTTCAACAACATTGTCTTTATTTTTCTTAATATCAATAGAAAGTGTTCGGAAAATTGTAATATGTTCACTGAACGTACTTATGACAATGCTGTATTTCAAGTTTTACTCAATATTATAACAATTTATGAATTTATTGAGCAATAATTAATTGACATTTTATATGAAATATTGAGATCAATAATGCCGTTTATTGCGATTTACTCAATATAAATACATGTCTGAACATAGTATTAAGTAAATTCAGTTATAAAAATAAAAAAATAATTCTAAAACGCTCCTAATTTAAGCGCCACCAAACCAAATCAAATTCCTTTGAATACGAATACAAAAGCACTTGTTCTTGTACCGAAAGCAATAATTTCAATGAGAAAATCCAAACGACCTTAAACACTCCTTTCCCAATTTCAAAACTAAATTCTTAACATCAACCATCAGCCCCCTCCCCCAGCAAACTGTGTGAAAATGGACACTTTACATTGAGAAAAAAAATTCTTTTCACATTTATTTACACTCGCTAGGTCTTCTATGGCAAATTCTGTTTTCCTCTGCTGGCTAAGCAAATTAATATTGAGTCCATGTTGTCATGGCTGCTTAAGGTGTGCTGTTTTAATTGTAATCTAAAAAAAATATTTTCATTTCACTTTTTAAGACTGATAAATAAATAAGAAATAAAAATAAAAATATATTACAGGCCCCTTCCCCTTATTTGTGGAACGTTCTTTGATGGTTTTTCATTTTTGGCGTTTACAACTTACCTTGTATGAGTGTGAATACAAATGAATGAGAATAATTAAGAAAATAAGGAGTGACGGCCAGTATGACTGACTGACTGGCTGACTGGTTTAATATATGGATTGTAAAATAAATGGAATTTAAAAAAAAATAATTTTAATTAAATTCTTAACAATTTTTTTTTATTCTGCTCAATAATCAATACTGTTGTTGACCACATACAGTGAGTGTCAAAAGAAACTGTACACTAAGAGGATAAAATTCCAACAATCACCAAACTCAACTTTTACCATTTAAAGAGAGTGCCCGAAATTTTTTTTAAAAATATTCGAAATTTTTTGTAATTTTTCCAAACCTATTATGAATCCATCGAGAGTCCTAATGTCGACTCTCGACAGAAAGTTCAAATCTTCGCAATGTGCTCTGGCCAGGGTTCTCAACCTCAAGCTACTAAGTGCTGGACAGTTGCAGAGGAGATGTTCGACAGTTTCCAACTCCTCCTCATCGCAACGTAGGCTGCCTTCCAAATTGTTAGTTGCTTTGTATTTGAACAAAGTATCGTGCTTCAAAATGCCGCTGTACAAAATATATACAATGTATTCTATTTCAAAACGTCGTTAATGTGTATTTTTAACGCAGTCAAAAAGCAATCAGGCATCGGATTTATAGTTGATGCATTGTTTAGTTACTTTGCATATCTACATAGTTTATATACAGTAGCAGAACTGTATACAAACTTTGTATTGATACTTTTTGAAGGCAGACATACTCTGCAATAGTCCAGCTTGGACCTGTTCCAGATCCTTGTAAGCGATCTAATCTTGCAGTGTCCTGTAATGAAACGAATAACTAACCTCAGACAGGCCTTATCTAAGCCCAGCAGCAAACCTGTTCTATCACGGTCTATAGCAGGCCATAGACTCCTAGACGCAAAACATTTCGAAACATAAAGAAATATCCCAAAAGAAATTTTTTTAAGATATCCAAGCTGAGGTTTGAATACTCGAGGCCATGTCTAGCAAGCCAACACAGTGCTAGAGTGACCAGTGTAAATATGTTGTGTGTGAAAATAAATTCGAATTAAACTAGCAAAGACAAAAACCAAAAATTGTTACCGGGCTAATGTTAAAGTTAACAGAACACTATTAAGTTTAGGTTTAGGTTTAGATCGGAGTGGTAGCTCTGATATCACAAAGCTCACTTGGACACGCATAGCGGCCCGTTGTGATGCCACGGGTGAACGCAGTCCCTGTACTGTCCAAGTTCCACCAAAATCAGGGAAGAGGAAGATGTTGGTCAGCGCATGGGCTGCACATCAAAAGCACGACTTCCCTACACTGGAAAACCACCGAGAAAGTTTGATGAATGAAGCTATATCCTTGATACCAATAGATGATAGCTCCGTCAAGCTGACAAGAAATGGGGAGCCAAATAACCTATATCTACACCTAGCAAGAGACGGGCACTGACAAAGAAAGTGGATAACAGTCTCCTCTTCCTCAACGGATCTGCATCCACGGTAGAAGTCGTTAAATGGGAGCCTCATTCTTTCCCATAACGCAACGACCTGTAAGCATGGCCACTGTGGTTGAGATGATGTCACGACCAATACCAAGTAATTGGTTGGTACGCCTTCTATCCATCAAGTGCCAGGTGAGTCTAGCGGTGCAGCAGGACTCCTCATTGACCCAGGATATGTTGGCGTCCTGAAAGAATTTCCGCGCAATATCCAACTTGACCGGGGCAAGTGGCATACCCAATTCAATTGAAGAGGATTCCGGAAGGAGCGCACCAACTCTGGCGAGCTCGTCGGCCCTACAGTTTCCCGGAATGTTACTGTGCCCGGGGACCCACACCAGTGAGACACTAGTGAAGCGCCCAGAAAGAAGGTCAAGACAGCGGCAGCATTCCCTAACGATCCTAGAGTTATTCACGAAACTCGATAGAGATCTTATCGCGGTCTGACTATCAGGAAAGACCGGGTTTAGTGAGTAGTTAAGTGTTTAACAGAAAATAGTCCAGGAAGAAATCACCCAAATATACGATATCAGAGAATGCAATACCTAATCCATCCCTTTAAAATTGTGCTCCACACATTCCTGGGTGGAACAGCTGCTCTGGTAATTCGGTAATTCTTTGGAAAATTGAAAAACTTCGACAAAAAATGTATTAGAATGTCTAGGTAGGATGATCGATATTGTGGGAAAATGGGACTTGATACAGCTATCCCACTATATACAAGTTATAGCCTAAAATGTCCCTAATAAAATCCCAATAAGTGGTATACCCCATATAATTTTGGTAATTGTGATATCGGGCTTCAAATGTCCACTCTGTTAACAGTGTCTGGGTAGGATAATCGATATTGTGGGAAAATGGGACTTGCTGCAGATATCCCATTATAAACAAATTGTAGCCTAAGGTGTACCTAAATAAACCCAATAAGTGGTATGTATATGCCAAATAATTTTGGAACTTGCGATATCGGGCTTCAGAAATCCACTCTGTTAACAGTGTCTGGGTGGGAAAACTAGAACTTGTAGCAGATATACTGTGATAACTGAATCTGGCCACCCATCTTCTGACAGTAGAGCTGCTCGTATATTGTAATAATCAGATGGTGTATACGAAAATAAAAAATCTTTGAAAAGAAATGTTTCTTTTAAGAGTGAATTTTGGATCTTTTCTTTGTAAAAATATAAAATTTTCTATTAATTTCTTGTGTATACCAGTGTAAATAGAGTTCATTTAAGTCGTTCTAAATGATTTCTATATTTTTTTTTATTATTTTATTTTTTTTTATTTTATTTTTTATTTTTTTTTTTTATTTTTTTTTTATTTTTTTTTTTATTTTTTGTGCAAATAAAACCTCGATTCATGATGCCAATCGATACGATATTTGGTTTCTTTTAAAACATTTTTCTGCAACTGCATTTCAATGCAATTGTAGTTTGAAACAATTGTATTGCGAACTTGTTTTTGTCAGCTGGCCCTGTCTGTCTCTCTGTCTGTCTGTCTGTCGATCATTTGTATGAGAATGTCTTTTTCTTGTCTAAATTCGGTTTCCATATACTTTTGTTTCTTCGCTTTAATGTTTGCCTGCCTATTTAGTGCCAGTATAACGGCTTAACATTTGTCGAAATAACCTTGAAGTTGAAATACAGTTTATGCTGCTGTATATGAAGCACACAGTAGTGGCGGTAAAGATTGTATGCTTGGTGTTGGTGGTTAAAATCTTTGTAAAATTTTAACCTTTTTTGGCATCACCATCAAAATAACAGCAAAAAAAAAATCGAAAAAAATAAATAAAAACATAGATTGACAGTTAAACTGTTAAGTATGGCTTACTAAGAGGTTTACAAATTTCATACGTCTTCTTAGTCAATTTTTATTGATACACGGCATATACAGCGGCGAGCAAAAGTCTTAGTACGGCAATATGGCTGCCTTCCAAAATGTTAGTTGCTTTGTGTTTGAACAAAGTATCGTGTTTCATAATGCCGCTGTACAAAATATATACAATGTATTACATTTCAAAACGTCGTTAATGTTTATTTTTAACGCAGTCAAAAATCAATCAGACATCGGGTTTGTGGTTGATGCATTGTTTGGTAACTTTGCATATCTACATAGTTTATATACAGTAGTAGAACTGCATACAAACTTTGTATTGATAGATTTTGGAAAGCAGCCTATATTTTGACAACAAAAAAAGTCCCCACAGGCTTAATATTCTTGCACAAAGTCCCGATATGACTTCAAGAGAGTATTTAGGAGATCATTTGATAATCATTGAACCTCAAACAAAAGTCAACCGAAAAACTTGCTTATTGTGCCACCAGAAAACACTAAAGAAAATTTGTGCATTCAATTCCAAATGGGTTAAACGGAGTGCTTGACCTTAAGGGTTACATACATATACATAATTGGTCATTATAACCCAGGATTACAATCTAGCTTCTTACACCCCTTATGTTGTGTATGTTAATTTTATACATGAATGGAGGGGGAGCTACAGTTTAAAGTCGATTCCGAACGACAGATTTTTGAGAAATTTTTCATGGCAATTTTTATTTACTCTCAGATTTTTTGGCCAGAAATCTGATGAGAGGAAGTCACCGAAGAAATACTTTTTCATATTTCATTTTTCTGCAGATTTTTGACTTGGTGTTTGAACCGTGGAATTACGTCTAATAAGCCAACACACTACCCACTAGACTAAGCGCGACTACCGCGACCTTAAGAGTTATTTTACTAAATACAAGCGATAACATGTTCATATATTAGGCCTTTGAATTTTAAATTTACTCAGGGTTCTCCTTTGGGGTACCTATGGAGTCATCTGATACTTTTTCTTATTTTTTTTTGTTTTATGAAAAAACATTAAAAAATTGTTTGTTTTGTAATAAAACAGAAATAAATTAATAAAATAAATATATAAACTATAAATGTGTATACAAACTTTTGGCTAAAATTCATGAAATTGCTAAAAAAAAAAATATATTGCCGTACTAAGACTTTTGCTGTACATACACTGAGCGCCAAAAGTGAGTAAACACCACTGAAATAATTCATTTTCTTAGGATAGCGAGAAAAGCAAATGAGAATAATCGAATAAATTTCCAAAAATAAAAACGTTTATTTATTACTTATAAAATGTTAAAACAAAAACAACAATTCATGATAAAGGAACTTTTTATACTTAAGAACAAAACTGTTAACAATAGTGTTGACTCACTTATGGCGCTCAGTGTATATGTGGCAAAATATTTTCTAATATTTAAAAATGCAGAAATAATCATAAAAATCACTGTATCAATTGCTTTTAATTTCATATTTTATTTATCTTCATATCATTTTCTTGTGAAAAAAACCCACGAATTTTTAATGGGAAAGTAAAGAATAATTTACTCAAAGTATTGGCCTCTGACCACGGTTCAAACCCCCCCTAGGTCAGACATCACGAACGAAACGAAATATGAAGACATTTTTCTTCGGCGACTTTTTCTCTGCACATTTCTGGTAAAATCTTTGAGGGTGAAATAAAATTTCCATTAAAAGTTTCTCAAAAATCTACCGTTCGGCGTTGACATTAAACTGTAGGTCCTCCGCCACTCATGTATAAAATTCACACACACAACATAAGTGGTGTGAGAAACTAGGACGTTGTACAATGGGTCAATTCGACCTCCGGGTACTGTACTTGTTTTAATTGACAAGTACACGTCCTCTAAACTAACCTAACCTAACCTAACCTACCTTCATATCATTTTCTTGTGAAAATAACCCACGAATTTTTAATGGGAAAGTAAAGAATAATTCACTCAAAGTATTGGCCGCTGGCCACGGTTCCAACCCCCTCCTCCAAGGCCAGACATCTCGAACAAAACGAAACGAATGATTTCCGGCAAAAACTCTGAGGGTAAAAAAATTTTGTTTTGAAAAGTTTCTTCAGTATTCCAGACTGGATTGTAATGGCCAGTTATGTCTGTATGTATGTATGAATGTATGTATGAATGTATGTATGAATGTATGAATGAATGTATGTATGAATGTATGAATGAATGTATGTATGTATGTATGTATGTATGTATGTATGTATTTATGTACGTTATAACTGATAAGACCTCAATAGCTTCATGTGACACTGTGTGGAAACCACTGCCAATTTTAAAAGCGCCCTAGCATAGTTTCATAACCTCTGCTTATGTATTAAAGATATGTATTATTAGTTTCACTATGTTTTAAGAGCTCTTAAGAGCTCTAGAGGAAGTGCGCACAAGCCTACTTGAGGGCTTAAGAGTATGCCGATAGGCATGGACACCCTCTTAGTTTCCTCTAATTCAGTCTACCTACCTATTACCATTTGTAGTGGACTTCAATTCCTTTTTTGCATATGTATTAAAGATCTGTATTAATGGTTTCATTAGTTTAGGAACTTTTAAGAACTCTAGAGGAAGTGCGCACAAACCTACTTGAGGGCTTAGGCGTCTGCAGATAGGCATGGAACCGTGTTACGTTTCCTTTAATGCAGTCTACCTACCTATTACCATTTGCAGTGGACTTCAATTGCTTTTCTAATTGAAACCTTATATCGGGTGGGCCATACATCGGTTTAAATTTGAACCAATAGTTATTTCGGTTATCTGGCAATACTTATGTCATTCAATTCTGTCTTAAAATTCAGTATTTGATCTCCACTGAACGTAATGAATTGATTTACGCTTGTGCCACATTGGAATTGGGAAACTGCACGATGATGTTGGCTCACCCTTTATTTGAAATGCAAATTACATCAGCAGTCTTTTGTGGCGTGAAAATTCGGAAATTAAAAATCATTCTCTTTAAAAATAATTCATTCAATATTTTGCATTGCTTGGCCTATTTAGAATGTAAAAATGTCATCTCAAAATAATTGCCAACCTACGGTAATTTTAGGCAATTAATGTCAAATAAATTTGTCCAACTGTGGACTCACCAAAGCAAGTAAACTCATATGAATAAAGCAGAGTGGAATCCATACAGATTATTATGATAAATACATGCAGCCGTTTACTTCTTCCTTCTGTCTCTTTCCCATTTCAAATTGGGTTAATCATGGGAAAATATTAAAAGAAGAAGACTTGGTTGCTACGTCTAATGGAGGCTAAAGAAAAAGGAAAATGTAACATAAAATACTTTACTCGTGTAATTTTGTTTTTCTTTTCTTTTTTTCTTCTTGTTGCCATTTGACTAAGTTTTATGAATGAGTAACTTTTTTTTTTTTTATAGATCGTTTGTGGCTAAAAGCAATAGAGACAACAGCAGAGAACTATCATTATAATGAACACGTCTCTCTTGTCATTGTAAATTTATGTTGTTTGTTAGCAATTCTTGGGAATTTTTCTTTTTTTTCTTTTTTGTTTTGTTTGGTAGTTTGTCACTGGCTTGAAATCAATTTTCAAAGCCAATGAAACTCATCTGCTTTTCTTGTTTTTTAAGAAAATTTATTGTAATGCTTCATTATAAAATAATTTTAATAATCATGGGGATTATTATTAAAAAAATTCGAATAATTGAGCAACATCATGACTAGAAGGAACATGATTTTTATTTAATAATGTTTATAATTTTATTAAACGTGCTTATCTAGCTAGAAACCTCGATTGAAATTGGTATTCATGCTAAGAAAAACAGAAAAAAAGGAAAAATCCAAGTTAATTGAACTTGACTTGTTCAATAGTTTCGTAATTGGTTGGCTCATTGCTATTACTAGGAGCCAGGATGCCAGAAATTGGACACTAAAAAAGAATAAAAACCAATAAAAACACAAAACAAGCGTTTGATAATGTGAAAATTATTCATGTAGCAGATCCTAGGATGATAGGTTTGCCATCTGCCTTTGTGACCATATATTGGATGTACCTGATGGAGTTGTACTATTTTTTTTTTACCTGACTAGCATATGATGTTTGTTGTTGATTTTATCCTCTCTAAGGCATAGAGCTGAAGTCGCCGTAGTCTATTAAGCAGTGTGTTGTCTTATTAAACGTAAGGCCACGCTGTTCAAACCCCAGATCAAGCATCTCCAACAAAATTGTTTTGATGACAAATCATGCTCAGGAGATCTCTTCTGGTAACTTGCGGGTTCTGTGGCAAAGCCTTGTGTAGTATTCGAATAGTTTACTAACTCCAAGGCAATAAACATGTTTAACACGTTCATCGCCATGTCAGTCATATGTGTCTGACGCTAAGAAGTTCTACATGAGCCATGTCAGTCATATGTGTCTGACGCTAAGAAGTTCTACATGAGCCTTGTCAGACAAATTTGTCTGACGTACGCGATTTGTAGTCCACACTATTTTGGAATTGTATTTTACAAATTTATTTGTGTAAAATACGCATTTTAAATAAATAAAAAATGTTTTAATATAGGGTCATGTCAGTCATATATGTGTGACATAAAAAATAGTATTTTTCCGGGAATTTTGGCAAAAAAAAATTTTTCTGTGATACATTAAGTTTCCTTGATACATTTTTAACACAATTATCTAATAAAGTTCCCGTGGCCCATGTGAGAATTTTTATGATATTGTCGTGGCGATGAACGTGTTAAATAAACATTATCTAGGGCCCTGTAAACGCACTCTAATACTTACATTGTCTATCATTCAATAAATATGACAACCATTTTGCAGGGCTTTTGGATGTATTTCTCATGACTTTTAAATGTCGGAAGTCGTCGTAATTTAGTAGGCAGTAGTAGTTTAGTAGTGGCTTACGTAAGGCCATGCAGTTCAAACTCCAGATCAGACATCTCCAACAAAACGAAATACAAAAAAATATTTCTTCGCAACTTCCTCTCAACAGATTTCTGGCAAAAACTCTGAGAGTAAATAAAATTTTCTCAAAAATCTGTCGTTCGGAGTCGACTTTAAACTGTAGGTCCCACCACTCATGTATAAAATAAACACACACAACATAAGTGGTGTGGGAAACTAGGACGTTATACGATGGGTCAGTTCGACCACCGGGTACTGTACTTGTCTTAATTGACAAGTACACGTTATCTAATCTAACCTAACCTTTAAATGTCAGAAGTCACCGTAGTCTAGTAGGCAGTGTGTTGGTTTATTGGACATAAGGCAACACCATTCAAACCCCAGGTCAGAGATCTACAGCAACATGTAATAGAAAAAATATTTCTACGGCGACTTCCTCTCAGCAGTCAGTTCTGGCAAAAACTCTGAGAGTAAATAAAATTGTCATGAAGAATCTGTTGTTTGGAGTTGTCTTTAAACTGTAAGTCCCGTCACTCATGTATAAAAATAACACACATAATATAAATGGTGTGAGAAGAAGAAGGGTCGTAATCCCCTGACTGAAGGATTGTAATGAATAAATTATGAATGTACGTAAGGGACAGAGCTTCGGAGGCCTTCTGGATCGATTATTCGGTTTTTGTTCGACTTTTTAAGTTTTAATATTCGAAAACAGTTTGCTGACGTTTGGAAGCTAGCACACTTTAAAAACTACACTGTGCCAAAAACCATCGACATGTAATTGCATGATTGGATGTCATGTTACTTCTGTTTCAATTGCTTGGAAGTTAAACATTTTACGCAAACAAATTTCGTTAGAACCACTAGAAGAATAAAAAAAATTCTTGAAAGCATCGTCGAACTAATTTACCTTTTGTGAATCAGTGTACAAAAAATCTCCCAATTAGTAAAGCATTTAGTGTGTCACGAGAACGAATCATAGTAAGTTTGTTCAAATCCGTACTGTGTGTTCAGTAAACTTTGTGGACCAAATGTCTTCTACAAGCCGAATACTTAAATCGAAGCTGTACTTTCAGATTATTACGAAGAAATTTTCTTTCTCAGTGGTACTCTTTAAATTGAGCAGCCCTTGCACTGACTAACTTCCGTGATAAGTTCGATGGAATTCGGTTAACACAGGGACTACGCTTACCTATTGCGTCATAATGGTTGGTAATCAAAGCTACTGCTTCGAACTGACAAAACCTAACTTTCTAAATTTCTACAAAATGGTGATTAGTTCTCACTTTCATTCCTTTTATTTTCCCTGTTGATAGCTCCTTTTATTTTATTTGATTGTGTTCACGATTCTTTTCCCAACTCCTTAAAAAATCTTCAACAACAAATAGAGGCACTCTCCAATCGAATTTTATAATTGTGAATCAAATCTGAAAATCATAACTTTACTTAGTTCATTTTTATGGCACTAATAAAAATGCCTACAACTGATAATGTAAGTTCTTACTTCTGATCCAATTCGAAGCGCTCTTATCGATGTGTAAATTACAAAAATCGATATGAAAATATCGATTATTATCGTTTTATTATTAAATTACACGTTTTTTTTTTAAGTGAATTTCAATTAAATTTTTAATTACATTGTAAATTAGTTCTCATGGCAAATTGTTCTTTTGATTATCCACTCCATTTCGAGAGGCAATCAATTAAAAACGATTATTTCATAAAACCTCTCACCCTTCATATACTAATTAAACTCTTATCTGGGCCAGTGAATGTATTGCTATACGTGCTTATCAAACCGATTATTTTGATTACAAAAAAAGGTTCATAGGGGGTGATAAAGAAGTTAGTAATTTTATTTTAAATAGTTTATATTGGGTATACGCATAAGTTTCCATTGTTTACATTTAAAAAAATGTACGAGTTTCTTTGAAATAGTTTGCCATTTCCTTGCAATTTGACATTCCATAGACAGTACAAATCCAATCAATTTTTTTTATTCTTTTATTTGAATTGAATTCGTTGGAACAAATTACCATGAAAAAGTTTCTCAAAGATCTCTCCTTTGGAGTCGACTTTAAGCTGTAGGAACCGCCACTCATGTATAATATTAACACATACAACATAAAGTGGTGTGAGAAGCTAGGTCGTAATCCTGTCTGAAGGGTTGTAATATATGTATGTATGTGGTAGTAGTTTCTAAAATCATTTAATATTGCCCATATAAAATTGAGACAAAGCTAATCCCCAATTATTTTTCAAACTATTTTTAATGAGGATGAGCAATTTATGATTTTATATCGTGGTTGTTTTCTGTTTCATATTCTCTCAAATGGATTAATTGATATTCGATTATCTTTTCAAACGTTTGATTACTTTTTTATTTTATTAACATTTTCCATAATTGGTCCTTCGAGGCCGGTGCACAGTTTAAATCAAATCATATAAAAAAGGGACAAAACTAATCAACAATTATTTCTCAAACTGGCTTCTTTCTCGGGAATACCTTCTCAAACTGATTAATTAATACTGGATTATCTCTTCAAGCTGTATTAATTTTATTTTTATTTTATTGACATTTCTCATAATTGGTCCTTCGAGGCTAAATACGTTCAAAATCAATTTTTTCAAACAGAATTGAAAAAAAATTGCGGGGTGCCCTGGTAGTCTAGTGGGTAGTGTGCTAGACTATTAGCGTGAGGGTCGTGGGTTCGATTAAGTTGGCCAAGTTCCTCCGCTCGTATATAATTAGAATATAATTTGTAATTGTATTGTAATTAACCCATTAATGCCCGAATTACTTTTTTTCTAACGGTTACCATTTTGTTTTTTACACTCAATTTCCTCTCAGAGCATAAAAACTAAGGCAACTTAAATTGCCACTGGGCACTAATGGGTTAATAAATAAATAAATAGAAGTTGCGATAGACCCTAGCGCTCGTAAATTTTAATTTCCTTGGCAATAAATAAATTGTAAATCAAAAATTGTTGTGTTTAATGCTATAATTGACTAAAGCCATGTATTTTAAAAATAATGTCATCCTACAGACAGTATCTTGATCTACATTCCATTATCGGTGAGAATTTTAATGATAAAACGTACACTCAGCCACAAAAGTATACATACGGTTAACAAATTTCAGAAATTTTTTAACCAATCCGTTTTCGTTGAAAATCTTTATAATTGTCTGACAACTTTCCTCGATTTTAAGACGGTCTTGGTTCAAAAATTTCTTAGATTTGTTAACTTTTGTGGGCCTGTGCAAACCTGTGCATTTCAGAAATTTTTTAACTGTATGTATACTTTAGTAACTGTGTGTACGTCCTTAACGCTTGAGCACCGTTTCAAACATACCAAATTTTATACAACAACAAATTTGTTAGCTTTTAAACAATTTCTCTGCAATCTATGCTCTCAAACGTTATTGTTGCTTGATATAATCCTAATGCTACGGAAAGAACATGTTGAGCGAGCAAACCCTTACATTCCTTATAACCAAACGAATTTGACTCACTGAAACGAGCCTTATCCTACCTATTGAAATTTCTAATTTGTCTTAAACCTTTGACTATGAAAGGTGGAACTCTTCAGATTGAAAGATTTGAAAAATATCATTGCTTTTCTTCCAAGTGAGTGAAAGATTCTCATTTAAAATAAATTCAAATGGCTATGGGATGATACTACAGAAATTAATGCTTATACCCAATAGCTTATCATTAATATTATTATTATGATTATTTTTTAAGTAATTCTAATCAGTATTTAAGTAATTATAGTCGTGCGACTCAAGTCATAAATTAATGACTCTTATCGGTCCAAAAAAATTTTTCTTTGAAAATTCATTGAGAAAACAGAGCCTCTACACTACTATCACTGCCCAATAATAAAAAATCTTTAAGGTTTCTAAACTATCATATTGGTTGCCTTCCAAAATGTGTCAATACAAAGTTTGTATGCAGTTCTGCTACTGTATATAAACTATGTAGGTAGATATGCAAAGTAACGAAACAATGCATCAACTATAAATCCGATGCCTGATTGCTTTTTGACTGCGTTAAAAATACACATTGACGACGTTTTGAAATAGAATACATTGTATATATTTTGTACAGCGGCATTTTGAAACACTATACTTTGAAGTCGCCGTAGTCTAGTAGGTAGTGTGTTGGCTTATTAGGCGCAAAAGCCTGGGTTCGAGCCCCAGGCCAGGCATCAAAGACAAAATACAAAAAGTACTTCTTCGGCGACTTCCTCCCAGTAGATTTCTGGCAAAAACTCTGAGAGTAAATAAAAATTGCCATGAAAAGTTTCTCAAAAATCTGTCGTACGGAGTCGACTTTAAACTGTAGGTCCCACCACTCATGTATAAAATTAACACACACAACATAAGTGGTGTGAGAAACTAGGACGTTGTACAATGGGTCAATTCGACCTCCGGGTACTGTACTTGTCTTAATTGACAAGTACACGTCCTCTAACCTAACCTAACCTAACCATACTTTGTTCAAACACAAAGCAACTAACATTTTGGAAGTCTTATCTATTTTCAGTCTTACTTACTTACTTATTGAGATAAGTCTCAATGAATATGTCCCATATTGCCCCTATTGACGACCAAAGCACCTTTTTTTCAAGGCCCATTTCAGTTTGATGTCTTTATACTCTTGGTGTGTTTTTACTTTTGGTTCAAACGGTGTCGATACTCTTCCATTTACAACAATATGTTGTTAATTTTTCCCAAAACTGATACATCTGAGTACACAATAGCAATAGGTAAATTATTGTCTTGTACAGCAGGAGTTTTTTTGTTTAGCCTTGTCCCTGAAAATTCATATTGGCCCTATTGACGCCCAAAGCACCTTTTTTTCAAGGACCATTTCAGCTTGGTGTCTTTATACTCTTGGTGTGTTTTTACTTTTACTTCCAAAACTGATTCCTCTGACTACATAATATCCCAGTGCTGAACATATTAGGTCAGATTAGCGAGGGCCTTGTCGCTGAAAATGCTCCGTAATATTTGATCGAAAAATATAATTCCTTTCTTAATTTCGTTGATAGTGTAGTTTTATGCCGCCGCCTTGGCCTAGTAGGTAGTGTGTCGGCATATTAGAAGTGAGGCCACGGTTCAAACTCCAGACCAGACATCTTCAGCAAAATGAGATATGAAAAAGTGTTTCTACGGCGACTTCCTCTCAGCAGTGAGTTCTGGCAAAAACTCTGAGAGTAAATAAAATTGCCATGAAAAATTTCTCAACCAACCTGTCGTTAGGAGTCGACTTCAAACCCGCCACGTATGTATAAAATAAACACACAAATGAGAAGCTAGGTCGTAATCCCCTGACTAAAGACTTGTAATGATTAAATAATGAATGTACATAAGGGACAGAGATTCGGAGGCTTATTGCGCATTATTATTCGGATTCCCTTCGACTTTTTAAGTTTTAATATTCGTAAAATAGTTTGCTGAAGTTTGGAAGCTAGCACACTTTAAATACTACACTGTGCCAAAAACCGACTTCCTCTCAGCTTTCAGTTCTGGCGAAAACTCTGAGAGTAAATAAAATTGCCATGAATAAGTTTCTAAAAAATCTATTGCTTGTAATTGACTTTGAACTATAGGTCCTGCCACTCATGTATAAAATTGACACACATAATCTACATAAGTGGTGCGAGAAGCTAGTTCGTAGTCCCCTAACTGAAGGGTTGTAATGACCAATTGTATAGGGCAGCCCTTGTGCTGACCAACTTCTACCTTTTCCCTGATTTTGGTGGAACTTGGTTAGTACAGGGACTGCGTTCACCCGCGGCATCACAACGGGCCGCTATGCGTGCTCAAGTGAGCTTTGTGATATCAGAGCTACCACTCCGACCTAACCTAACCTAATTATGTGTATATCTTAAGATACTAGAAACTAAACTCCTATGCATGGTTTTCTAATTTTTTAAAAACAATTTAATTTTCACTTTGAAATCATATTAGAAAACAAAAAAAAAAAAATAAAGAGAAATAAAAAATATTAAATAAACGTTGCATGTTCAAAACTTGCAACTTCGTTTAACTGAAAAAAAAATGTTTTTAAATTTATTGCCACTTGCTTGTGCAGCACATGTAGTATATAAACTGGTTGGCTTATACAGTAGTTGCCTGTTTTGCTGCATGCCACACTTCAATCTTGATGTGGCTTACAATTTTTTTATGTTGTTTTTGTTATTTTTATTATTAATAATTTACATAATTTTCTATCTCTTTCGCTCCAGCTATCATGTGTAAATTGTTTAAGACCGTAAAACCATTCATTACTAACCCAATTAATCAGTGATTAATTAAAATGCATTTCATTAATAATTTCTCTTTTTTTTCCAATATTTTTTTATTTTTGTATCTTCTTTCATTTAATTGAATTTATTTTATTTTGTTTTTTCTTTACAGGCGATTAGTGAAAAATTATCAGCCCAAAAAGAAAGAAGAAGAAGATAATGAGTAAGTATTTACCACATCGTTAACGAACACTGTTTTTCTTTTTCTACACTAGTTTTGCTTCATTATTCATAAAAATTATTCATATTAAATAAGAAAAAAATTGAAATTAAAATTAAAAAATAAAAGTATTGTTATTAATAATAAATAGTACGTATGTATGGCGGCACTGCCCACTTCCCAAATTTATTTATTTTTTATTTCTCATTTTTTTTTGTTTGTTTAATTTATTTGTTTTCTTCAATTAAATTTAACATTTTGATAGAAACCATGTGAAAGAAGAAAGAAGACGCATACAAAACAAAAACAAAAAAAACACTTGAAACTTTGCCAAAATTCTATAAAAAAAAATAAATTGAAAAGGAAAAAAGAAATACAAACGAAAGAAAAAACAGAACAAATAAATTTAAAGTTGTATGTATGTATGTGTACATATGATACCATCCTACATAGCAATATAATTTTTATAAAAATTATTCCTACTCATGAAAGTGCATGCATTGTATGGGTTTTAGGAAAATAATGCGATTCCCTGCAGAGATCAGCAATGAGTATTCAAAAAGATGAGTAGATTCGAATCATACTCATACTTTCTGATACTTATACGCATTCATACTGATTTTAATATCATAATCATACTACTCATATTTAAAGTTTGAAGTACTCATCATACTCATACTAAAACAACACATATGATGTTTTTGATTTTGACTGTCCTTTACTCAACATTTACAAGAATCACAAAATAAGTATGATTCGCGTACGAACACTACATTACTCACTAGAAGGTTGTGTGTTTGCTTTGCTTGCTGTCTTTGTCTTTCTTCTTTTTTTTTGTAAATGCAACAACAACTAGGACTGTAAATTTTGATGAATGATTCGAATCACTGGAATCATTTATGAGTATTACAAGTATTTTTCTAAATTTATGAATCTGAATAAGTAGGCTTATGAATCAAACATATTTCGAATGTTATGAGTTTGATGTCAACGTTGTACTCATACTCATTGAACCTGTAGTTATAAATCAACGTTGTAGTGAGTACTAATGAATCAGAGTAGTTGAATTTCAATACTGTTGACTCACTCATACTCGAAATTTCATGAGTACTAATGAGTAGCGAAAAAACGATCATTGCTGATCTCTTATTCCCTGTCCAAAACATGAGATATCCGGTAATGAGTTGCCTAATTTAGTCAGAAGTCAGCTTAGCATTGTATTATAGTCTGAAAAGAAACGAAAAAAGTAATCCTTGGTCCTAGGTATTGATTCCATGAATTTATGTTGTGGCAGAAGAGAAAGATAGCCACCAGTGTTGGTCAATATTGAAGTCATTAATTTTGCTTACACTATAACTTAAAGGATAGGCGTTTACATGCATAATTGGTCATTACAACCCTTTAGTCAGGATTACGACCTAGCTTCTCACACTATTTATCTTGTGTTTGTTAATTTTATACATGAGTTTCGCGATCTACAGTTTAAAGTCGACTCCAAACGATAGATTTTCGAGACTTTTGGCAATTTTATTTACTCTCGAGAGTTTTTGCCATAAGGCTGTTGAAAGGAATTTGCCGAAAAAAATATTTTTTTTAAATTTTTGTTATGTTGGAGATGTCAGACCTGAGGTTTGAACCGTGGCCTCACGTCTAATAAGCCAACATACTACCTACTAAACTACGGCGACTTCGAGGATAGATGTTTACTGGTTTATAATTCTGCAAATTAATACTACAATTGTGGAACACATTTTTCTATTAAAGCATTGTTCGGGCCACTGGTCATTGCACTACAAGTGGATCTCACCTACGCTAAAGTCGGGAATGAAATTTTTGAATTTGTCGAAAACACATTTATTGTAGTGGGAATAGAAGGAGTGACTATACCTTAATTATTTATGAGTATACATGTCAATAAGCAATTGACCCTATATGCGGGCCGCCACTCGTTGGACTGTTTTATAACCGTATAAAAAAATGAAACAGATAATTTGTGTAACGAGTGAAAAATTTATTTGATGTAACAAAGAAATCCATGCTACTCACTTCTTTGTGATTAAGTTAGGTAAGGTCAAAGTGGTAGCTTTGATTACCAAAGTTAACTTGAGCACGCATAGTGGTCTGTTGTGACGTCATAGCTAAGCATATTCCCTGTACTGAGCGAATTCCACCAAACTACCTAAAAAGTTGGTCAGCGCATGGGCTGCACATTTAAAGCATGACTAACCGTCTTCAAGATTATTTCACGTAAATGTTGGCATTCATAAACTTCAGTTTTGGTACAAATTTTCCAGTATTTCGCTCTGTATCTCATCAATTGCTGCTATGATGTTTTATTTGAGAGCTGAACTTGTGGCTGGATTTTGCCTGTACAAATGTTTTAACACCGCACGGTACCATTGGCTCCATTGGCAGTAATGTTGTAGTTTTAATCGTTCTTAAAGAAGTACCGATCAAATCGAACCAAATGGCGCAGTTTTTAAAATTTTTTTTAAATTGCTTTTAAACTGCCTCTGAATAGTCTTCACAGCAAATCCGGCAATTACGTTGCTAAAGTATCCATTAATCCAAAATAATGATCGTCTTTGAAGATAATTTTTCAATAAATATCAAATGTTGCAATGATGAAATGTTGCATTAGCTCATGTCACGAAAAACCTCACCCGTTAGCTAACTCACTATCAATGCCTATGATATACACAAACATATGTTGTATAAGAAGCTAGGTCGTAATCCTGATTGAAGGATTATAATGACCAATTATGTATGTATGTACACACAGTTACTAAATTATACGTACGGTTAACAAATTTCAGAAATTTTTTAACTAATCCGTTTTCGTTGAAAATCTTTATAGTTTCCTTGATGTTAAGACGGTCTTTTGCATTGGCTAAAAAATTTCTGAAATTGAACTGAATTGTAGCCCTGCACAGGCCCACAAAGGTATGCATCCGATTTACAAATTTCACAAATTTCTGAACCAAAGCAAAAGACCGTCTTCAAATCGAAGAAAGATGCCAGACAATTATAAATATTTTAAAAAATTGGATTGGTTAAAAAATTTCTGAAATTTGTTAACTTTTGTGGGCCTGATGTACAAGACCGTCTTAAAATCAAGGAAAGTTGTCAGACAATTACAAAGATTTTCAACGAAAACGGATTAGTTAAAAAAATTTCTGAAATTTGTTATCCGTATGTGTGCTTTTGTGGCTATGTGTATATAATTAGAGTTCAGAGTTTGACAACTCTTAAGCGAAATTTCAATAAATTATCTGATTTATGTATTGAATGCCTGTCATGTCTACCTAACAAGAGGGTACTGCAAACACACTCTTCGCGCTATAGCATACCACCTTAAAAGACTGCCCTTTACATTCTTCTTCTTATGACCTTTGATACTAAAAGCACTACATAGCCGTCCTATATCTATATACCTCTGTATTTTGTAAACACACACACACACACTCAGACAACCATTGCGTCAGTCAACTGTCACTCTATTCAGTCATTCAACTTGTTGAATTCAATTTTCTTCAAACTTTTTTTTTTAATTTAATTTTAGACGTGGGCTTTACAAGTGTCATTACGTGCTGACACGTGAAACTTAATGACTTGTTGGGGTCTCTCTAAATAATTTGTAATAGACTTTATCGCGATTGGAAATCGCTGTCGTAAAAAGAAGCTTGTAGGTGTCAAAATTATGTGATTAAATTTTTTTAATGGTTTTGAAATAAATTCAAAATTTAAGATTTTAAAACTTTTAATTGTTAATATTTAAAAAATTTAAAATTTAAAAGCTTTTTAATGTAGTTTAATTGAATTTTCTTTTTATTTCAATATTCGAGTATGAAATAATTTCATTAAAATACCAAAAAGTACTTTTAAGGTCCCTTTTTTCTTGGTAGATTTTTCATTCTGTATTGTATATCACGCATATAAATTGTTTCTAGTTCATCTCAGTACTTTTGTTTTAAGTACTTTTTATAAAAAATAAATTCCTTAAATATTAGTACCATACGGTACAGCTGGACCTAGTAACTGTAATCTTTATGGTACTTCTTTTTCCATAAATTATACTTTTTTGGTACTTTTATAAGCATATCGTACATGTGTAAAAAAATTACAAAGTTTAAACAATTTTACATACATACATATTTACATTTACATACAGTGGTGTCCTTATAATTAGAAACGACTTAGCAACATGTATGTTTGTTAATTTGTTTTACAGTTTTCACTGTGTACCTGGGATCAAAGGCTTTGTTTGGAGGACGTCTCACATACGTTTTTCCATCAGATTGAGACAAATTAAACTTAGATTCGTCACTCCAGAGAACTCTGTTCCAGAAACATTGTTTCTAATTGTAAGGCCACCTACTTTGTACTTTTTAAAAAAGTACTTTCGTTGTAATACGAAAAAATGGAAGCTTTTTAAATTATTTTCTATGGTATTACATTCACCCTTCGAAGTATTTTACACAAACAATTCATATATACGTCCTTAGAAATGGTGGAAAATAATGAAATATAGGGTACTTTGTAAATAGTACCCTTTGGAAAAGAACTTTATTTTTCCTCAAATATTATTTTTTATTATTTATCTGTAATAATATAAATTAAACATTTTTTTATATTTACAAGTTATATTAAAGAAAAGAAATTTTGAAATAGTACCAAAAATAGTACCTTTTGCGTAATATTTTATAATCTGTTAATACAGTATATTCTTATTTTCATGCATTTTAATTATGTACTAAATGAAATAAAGAAAAATAATAAAATATGGTACTTTAAAAGGTACTTTGTACTAAAAGTTCAATATCAGTTAATATTAAATGAAGCCTCCGTTGACTAGAAGCTTGTATGTTAGCTTATTAGACAAGAGCCCGTGGTTAAACATCTCAGATATTTCGAACAAAAACGAAATATGAAAAAAAATGTCGATGACTTCCTCCCAGCTATCTCTGCGAATACTATGACAAGTTTCTTCAAAATCTGTCTTCGGAGTTGACTGTTAACTGAGAAGCTAGGTCGCAACCTTGACTAAAGGGTTGCAGTGAAAAAAAAATATTTTTAATATGTACACATAGCCACAAAAGTATACATACGGATAACAAATTTCATAAATTTTTTTAACTAATCCGTTTTCGTTAAAAATCTTTGTAATTGTCTGACAACTTTCCTCGATTTTAAGACGGTCTTGGTTAAAAAATTTCTGAAATTTGTTAACTTTTGTGGGCCTGATGTACATATTTTTTTGAAAATATTTATAATTGTCTGACATCTTTCTTCGATTTTAAGACGGTCTTTTGCATTGGTTCAGAAATTTCTGAAATTTGTTAATCGGATGCATACCTTTGTGGGCCTGTGCAGGGCCACAATTCAGTTCAATTTCAGAAATTTGTTAACCAATGCAAAATACCGTCTTAACATTAAGGAAACTATAAAGATTTTCAACGAAAACGGATTAGTTAAAAAATTTCGGCAATTTTTTAACCGTACGTATAATTTAGTCACTGTGTGTAAGTTAATATGAAAATTATAATTATAAAGTAGTTTTGGAACAGTACCAGAAAAATAGTACTTTACTTAAATTACACTGCTATATACACTGTTTTTGATTTAAATTAAGAAAAATAATCAAATCTCGGTTTTTTAAATAGTACTTTTTTGTACTTTCCTTTCGCATTAAAAGATATACCTGAATAATAGGAGAAATAAAATATTTTGAAAAAGTACCAAAAAAAAAACCTTTGAATTTATATCAGGTTTACAATAATCTATGAAATATTTTAGAATAATCAACTAATTAAAGTACTTTGTAAAAAGTACCTTTTTGCTTACTTAAAAAAAGATACCAATTGGTCTCACAACTCTTTTTTTAAATTTATTTTCAAAAAGTTCTTTTTTTATAGTAATAAAGCTGAAAAGTTAAGAAAAGTGCTAAAAACACTGGCAATTTAAATTAAAAGTTTTCTTTGATTAATTCATACGTTTTTCAAAAGTATTGTGTTGGTTAAAAGCCTTTATTTTTATTATTACCACTTTGAAAAGTACTTTTTATTAATAGTACCAAAAATAGCATTAAAAGTTACAAAAAAAAAAATAAAAGAATAATTTATTGAATTTTTAATATGTACATTTGGTCACCCTAATCAACAAAGTTCATTTACTGTATGTTATGTTATGTTATCGATATCTAAGAATTCGTTGAGCAAATATACTCACACTCTTCAAGTGTAATGAAAACAATTTCAATTCCTACTGTAGTGCGTACGTACTTTACTGCTGGTGAAATATTGTTTTTGTTTGTTTCATATTTTCTTTATTCTCCTCCCCTCCAACCATAATTTCTTTATTTGATCAAGTAGAACACACTCATTTATGCTAATGGCCGATTATGGTCGTTTATATTGTTGCGAATATGCGTTTGAAAATAAAATTTACAAAATTGAGACATGATGTCACCTACGACGCCAATATAAGCAACATTTATGAATTCTTAAGTACTCTTTTATTCTTCTTCTTCTTGCAAGTACTAATATGTTATGTGTCGATGGACGGACATTAGGCGGCGCTAAGGTTTGTCTGTTTGTCTAGCTTTGACGTCTGAGTAGGCAATTTTTCATTCTCTTTTTGTTTACTATTTATTCATTTCAGGGATTGTCTAGTTTCTGCGTTTATTACTTACTGTACACTTGATATCCTTTTATAGAGAGAGTAACATTTGGAAATAATTGAATACAGTTTTGTTTGTTATACCATATTAAAATACTTAAAGAATTCCATTAATAATAGTGTCAAAAGCTATGATAGAATTTTGAGAAATTGATTCAAATTGTACATACAAAAAAATATTAAAATTTAATACGCATTTTATCACGAAAATAAGCACGTTTTAAAAAATTTTACATGCCTTAAGTGAGTAGTGCTTTAAAAGTATTTATAATGACGTCATGTGATGTGAGGTATTATCTGTCGGTGCTAGTGATCTAATCAAAATTATTTCGTATTAAATCCGGGAAATAAGAAAATTGTCACCCAAGTGAAAATACCCTCCGGCAAGCAAAAATTAAATTTATGCTTCTTAAAGCGACACAAAATGCTGTGAAAGGTGAGCAAAAAAAAATTGTAGCTTTCAATAGATAATATATGTTTGAATATGTATGTGCATGTATATATTGTACATAATAAAAGGTGGGAAGTACACACAGTTACTAAATTATACATACGGTTAACAAATTTCAGAAATTTTTTAACCAATCCGTTTTCGTTGAAAATCTTTATAGTTTCCTCGATTTTAAGACGGTCTTTTGCATTGGTTAAAAAATTTCTGAAATTGAACTGCATTGTGTTCTTGCACAGGTCCACAAAAGTATACATCCGATTAACAAATTTCACAAATTTCCGAACCAATGCAAAAGACCGTCTTAAAATCTAAAAAAGATGTCAGACAATTACAAAGATTTTCAATGAAAACGGATTGGTTAAAAAAATTCTGAAATTTGTTAACCGTATGCATACTTTTGTGGGCCTGTGCAGGCCTGTGCACAAAAAGTTAACAAATTTCAGAAATTTTTTAACCAAGACCGTCTTAAAATCAAGGAAAGTTGTCAGACAATTATAAAGATTTTCAACGAAAACGAATTGGTTAAAAATTTCTGAAATTTTTTTAACCGTATGTATACTTTTGTGGCTGAGTGTATGTATATATTGTACATAATATAATTTGGGAAGTACAATTGTTCCGGTTAGAAATGAAATATTATTTCATTCATGTGGCTGCCGCGACGGTCCTCACAATACCTCATTCTATCGGACCAATTTTCATGCACTTTTTCGATTGTATGGGGTCGTATCTCGTTAATGGCATCACGAATGTTGGCCTTGAAATACTCAATTGCCTGTGGTTTGTAGGTATAACACTTTTCTTTAACGACACACAATCCCCCCCCCCCCCCCCCACAGAAAATAGTCCAACGTTGGGTGTCAAATCTCAGCTTCTCGGCGGTCAATTGACATCACCATTTCGGTTTATTAAACGACCATCAAACGTTTGACGCACTGAATCGATTGTGGCATGAGATGTGTGGCAAGTTGAAACCAGACTTCGTTCACATCAATACCGTGAAGAGCGACTATAAAAAAATTCGGTTATCATGGTGCGATAGGTGTCCCAATTGACCGTAATGGTTTCGCCGTCCTCATTTTCAAAGAAATATGGGCCAATGATGCCCCGCTCCGCAAGCCGCAAACAAACAGTCACTCGTAATGGGTGCATTGGCTTCTGTAAGACCACGTGTGGGTTTTCTGAGCCCCTAATACGGCAATTTTGTTTATTAACGTACCCACCAAGATGAAAATGAGCCTTATTCAAAGAAATGATTTTTGTTTTTGGCAAAAGCGACATCATCGTGCAGTTTCTCGTTTGTTGTTGGCCTTCAAATGCTCAATTGTCCCTGGTTTGTCGGCATAACACTGTCCTTCAACGAGGCCACGCAGCAAATAGGCCAACGATGACAAATCTCAGCGTCTTGGCGGCCAATTGACATCGCCATTTCGGCTAATTAAACTGCCATCAAACGGTTGACGCAACAAATAGATTGTGGCATGTACCATCCTGTTGAAACCAAACATTGTACGCATCAATACCATGAAGAGCGGCTACAAAAAAAATCGATTAGTATGGTGCGATAGGTGACCGTAATGGTTGCGCCGGCCTCATTTTCAAAGAAATATGGGCCAATGATGGCTCCGCTGCACGATTGTAGACTCCGTCAATAATAGGTGGCCGGCTTCGGGCACGGGCAGAAAGCCTTAGAAAATCTAGCCAAAGCTGGTTGAAGGGCTCACAGTAATTCTTCTTAGAATCCCAAGAAGCAAGCTCAATATGGTTGTCGGGGTTATTACGGGGCATGCGGGGTGCATTGGTCTTGGACACCTCCCAAATGATTTCTGTAGAAGCTACAGAGGATGAGAGTGCTCGTCACCTATTGTTTACAAGCTCGGCACTATGACGGAGGAGAAAAAGGCCTACTATATGGAAGATCTGAATGAATTGTCATGAATTGATATTGGCAGTTTGAGTCGCTTCATCGGAAGGTTCGAGTGGTTCCGAAACTAGGGTATAAGCAGAAAACTGTGGTAACGCAATAAGCCCTATGTGGCCTAAGTGCGTCCATTTAAATTCCTCTACCTATTTACTTTTGTTCAATACTAGTCAAGTTTCGCAGAGGCATAACAGAGTAGAGTTTACATTGCACATACACGCTGAATATGTGTGGATACTTGTTACGTTTTACTTCTTTTTAAAACTTAAATAATATTTTAAATATTTTGTTTTTGAAATTGTCTTTTTAAAAACTATTTTCAAATCTATTTATTGTTAGTAACAAAACAAAAATTTTTTTTATTTCAATTCATTTATAACGTTACGGCTTAATTTAAATTAATTGATTTTTAAATGGCTGTTGGGCCATAAAATTAAATTTTTTTTGATTAATTTGTCTTGTTCTTCACAATTTAGATTTACATCATGGCAAGCTTTCCGTAAAGTACTCAATGAAATCAGTGATTTGGCTGGACAACGGGAAGTGGTGGCGGAGTCCCTGCAATTACAAATTATACAAGGCATTACATTGCTTTCGAAAACCCTAAGAGAAGAAAGAAAAGTAAGTATCTTTCCTTTACGATAAAACTTTCAAAATCAATAATCTGTTGATTTTGGTTTTCTTTTTTTTGTGTAGAAATGCCTGTCGAATGGCACATATTTACAACAAAACCTCACCACACAATTGGCTTCATTGGAGCGGGCCAAACGTAACTATGAGAAGGCCTATCGAGATTCGGAAAAAGCTGTTGATAATTATAAAAAAGCCGATATGGATTTAAATTTAAGTCGAGCCGAAGTTGAACGTTATAAAAACATAATGACAGCAAAAATACAACAATCGGATGATGCGAAAAATGAATACGCCAATCAATTACAGAAAACAAATAATTTACAGCAACGGCATTACAATGAACTATTGCCAGAGGTAATGTCAATCAATACTACAACTTTATTATCGTTACTAATTTAAAAATTTTGTTTGTTAAATATTTAAGGTTTTTAATCGTTTACAAGAATTGGATGAAAAACGTACTCGAGGCATACGCGAGTTTATAATAGGAGCTGCAGATGTGGAATCTTCTGTAGCTCCGATAATTGCCAGATGTTTAGAGGGTATTGTTAAAGCCGGTGAAGCGATAAATGAAAAAGAAGATTCTTATAAAGTTATAGAAAGGTTTTTATTAAAAAGGTTTTTTAAAAAGAAAAAGAAAAATTTAAAATATTTTTTTCATTATTTTTTAGATATCAATCTGGTTTTACACCACCACAGGATATACCATTTGAAGATTTATCAAAACAAGATACCCTCGATTCTTCACAAGATTCCCACTATAATCATCCACTACAGTCAAGTCATTTAACAGTTAAGGGTACAATAAGCGCGAATAAATTGAAAAAACGTGTCGGCATATTTAATATATTTGGCAGTAATAAGGTATGTAATGAATCTGTTAAGATTTTGTATTTATAATTTTTAAATATGTAGCTACTAGTATATGTCTACTATTTATTTATTTTCAAAATGTTTTATGAGAAATACTTTCATACATCCATATTTCTATAAAAAAATATTTATTTAAGATACTCAACAAGCGTATGTTTTCTTCTTATTTATCTTTTTCTTTTTTCTCTTTCTCTTATATATTTATTATGATTACTTTTTATTTTGAATTTGAATCATCGTTTTTATTTTTTGTAAACAAACAAAAAAAAACATGATGATATTCGAATATTTAAAAAATTTCGGACCATCACTCTCTCCATGTGTCATTATGTGCTATTCTCTGCGTTTGTTGTTGAAAACAATACCTTGTAAATCTTAACTAAATAAACGAAATATGCATTTTCTATGGCTGTTTATGCAAAACAACAATGTGAAATGAAATCTAAAAAAACAAAAAACAAAAAAAAAACTTTAAAAATCTTGTTAAAATATTTCATTTTTTTTTTATCCAACTGCTCTTCTCTTCTATTTCTACTACTGCTTTATCATTAATGTAAGTACAATATGTCCTTAAATATACATATAAATAGTCTTCTGTGGTATGTTGTTGTCTCACATTTTTTTTTGTTACCCCTTTACCCCTGTTAACCTAGAATTTCCTATTCGAACAACTACTACTATTAGTTACTTTGTCTCTCTCCCCTTGTCCCTAAATTCGAATTTCGTATTGGCTTACCATTTCATTTAAATGTTATTTGTTGTTACATTTGTTTCTAATATTTGTTTATTTCTTTTTGTTATACATTCATTCATTCGTTTGTAACTGTTTTTTTCTTTCTCCCTGTTTTTGATTGTCTTACGAATAATGTTAATTGTCTTTTTTTTATTACTTTTTACATGACACATATTTTTTTCATTCATTCATTCATTCATTCATTCATTAATTTTGGTCTTTCTTTGTTTTTTACATTGAATTCGTTCTTAAACAGTTACTTTATTCTCTCTACCCCCACATAATAAAAACATAAAACATTTCGCTCTCTCTCTCATAAACGGTAAAATTTATTTTGCATCCATTATTTGTTGTTTTCATTTGTCTAAAGGCCATATAATTTTGCCATGTGCTGCTGTTATTAATATTTCAATATAAAATTACCATTAAGTTCCTAATTTTAATGTTATATGTATTAAAATAAGTCTGTGTTTTATTTGTATCATTTTAAAATATTTATTTATGCTGTATTATTGCTATTTAATTAATTCTTAAGTTTGCTAAAGCAATTGATCTTATTTTCTTATTTTAAGTCTACGAATGCCAGAGTTTGAATCTGTTTTTATACTCGTAATAATTTTATTTTATTACTTGCCTTATACTTAAGAAACTAGCGTGTTACTGGTTAGTATTTCGGATATAACTCACCAGCTCATCCAAATTCACTTACAAAAGGCATGGCATAGCCTTCTCTGTTTCAATTCATTTTGAACTTATTTACCAGTTTCACTCTGTTTCCGTATTTTCCAGAATTAAACAATTTTAAGAAATTCCCCTGTTCTACTAAGAAAAAACTTTATCTAAGAAAAACTTTATCTTTAGGTAGGTAGGTAGGTAGGTAGAAGCGGCTGTCCCCTCGATGGAGTCATGAGCGGACACACTTAGACCGCACACAGGGCCCATTGTGATACCACAGTTCCTCATTTCCCCTATTCCAGGAACCATTCGGAGCTTCCGATGAAGGGACTCAGGCTGCCAATATCCATACATGACAGTTCATCCATATTCTCCATGTAGTAGGCACCCAGGTACCTCTTTCTCTTCGGACTAAGTGCCGGACATGTGCACAATAGGTGAAGAATAGTCTCATCTTCCTCTTCATCTGCACAGCTTCTGCAGAAATCATTTGCAAAGTGTCTAAGACAAATACGCCTCGCATGCGCTTCTATAATGCAATGCCCCGTAATAACCCCAATAACAATGCTGAGCCTACTTCTTTGGAGTTTAAGCACAGTCGTCCTGCGCCTCCTATCCAGCCTCAGCCAGATCTTTTGCGCCGCTCTGCCTTTATTCGAAGTTGCTCACATTCTGTTGACGAGATCTACAGTTGCATTGTCATTTATAAGTTTGCAGTTCCCCAATGGGATCCCCAACGTAGAGAATCTATCAGACAATTCGATGGTCGTTCCCCTTCTGGCCAGTTCATCCGCTCTGCAGTTGCCAGGAATATCATTATGTCCCGGTACCCATGTGATACAAACATCATATCTGTTCGCCACCTCATTGAGATATCTGCGACAGTTGTACACCGTCTTGGAGTTTATTACACTGGAACCCAATGCCTTGATAACCGCTTGGCTATCGGAAGGTATGATGATTTTCCGTCCGTGAACATTTTTGTCCACAATAATTTTCACCGCAGTCTGAATTGCTTACACCTCCGCCTGAAAGACGTGTGCAATGATCTGGTAGCCTTATAGACTTGGATATTCCGATTGATTCCGAATAGTTACCAATTCCAACGGCTCCTTCCAGTTTGGAGCCATCGGTGTAAATTTGTGCGGAGTCCCTTGGGAGGTTCACTGAACGACTCCTGCAGTCCTCCCTTTTCGGAATGGATGTCCCAAAGTTCATTGAGAAGTCATATCGCGGTGTAATGTAATCATTGCTCCCGACAATATCAATTTCTCCCAATATCTGTGAATGGCCGATGCCCGATGCATGCCATTGTCCAGTAGCCCGGAGACGCCTGCTAACCTTTGCCGCCACGCTCCTGCAGTAGAGGTCAGGCGGCAGAAGGTATAAGATTATCTCCAGAGCGATCGTAAATTTATCTTTATTCAAACGTAATTGCTGTTTGGACGCTGGCCTTGTAGTCGCTGTAGGGTGACAGGTAGTGTGTTTTCCTCATATCCTTCCTATTTTATATTATATATTTTCCTACCTCTTCTTTTCTAATTTCTCCTTCATTATTCTCCCTCACTCTCTCTCTCTCTCTCTATATCTCTCTCTCTCTCTCTCTCTCTCTCTCTCTGGGTATTGTACTTGTCTCAATGAGAAGAACACGTCCTTAAACCTAATCTAACCTAAAATTATCTTCACTTTTTCTAGTGCAAAATTATGTTTAAGTTAAAAAAGGAATAATACAGTAAGACCCCGCTTAATGCTGTCTCAGAATTACGCTTTAGTATTGGGATTAACCTAAATCGCACACTGTGTTGATACTTGTTGTATATATGTGCAAATGAAATGACCATTTACCAAGCAAAAGCGATGCACTATATAGCGACGGTGTATACTTTGTATCTTTTTCAACGCTCTTTTGTTAGTCTGTCCAGAATAAAGATTCCAACTGTATTTTCCGAAGTCGCAATGACAGTACGAACGCATCTTTCCTGCATCACAGTTGATTTATTAGTTGCCTCGTTTAGCGCTGGAACTTATTGGACTCGTATCCCCCGCGTTAAGCGGGCTCTTATCGTACTTTCATTTTTCATTCATAAAAATTTTAACGTACAGCTGACTATTATCGGGCTTTGTCATCAGAATTATCTTTTATAGAAATAGAACTTATATGCGATCTAGAACTGATATACAATCTGGTGTTGGACACAACGATTAAGGCTTTGGATTCTTTTACCACAAGGCCAACGCACATAACATAACATGCATAATTGGTCTTTACAATCCTTCAGTCAGGTTTACGACCTAGCCTCTCCCACAGCATATGTTGTGTGTGTTAATTTTATACATAAGTGGCGGGACCGAACGACAGGTTTTTGAGAGACTTTTCATGGCAATTTTATTTACTCTCAGAGTTTTTGCCAGAAATCCGATGAGAGGAACTCGTCAAAGAAATATTTGTTTTCGTATTTCATTTCGTTCGAGATGTCTGACCTGGGGTTTAAACAGTGCCCTCACGACTAATAAGCCAACACACTACCTACTAGACTACGACGAGTCGATTATGGATGGCGATTTGTAGTTGACAACTACGGCCCCTGAAACCTCAACTGGAGTTCGTTTGCCACTCATAATCGATCCATAGAGCTTGTGTAAGAGTGAGTGAGCACGTTCAAATCGAATTATCACAATTCTTTTAGCCATAAAGTGATCCATAAAAAATATATGAGTATCAATGTGGCTCGCGGTAGATGTCGGATTTCTAACAGGTGCATCATCTGTTGACTGGTAGGGAATAAAGATGGTTGAGGAGGAATGAGAATTGCTTTTAAGAGTCTAAGACATCGACTACTATTAACTGACTTGGTCGATCAAGGTAACACAATGTGTTCATTCTCTAGAAGTCCGTCGTGAAGGCATTTCGCACGTTCTTTTTCGACGTGTAAAACGGTTGATTTATTTATCATGCATCTTGTAATTTTATCATATTTCGATTAGTTTTTTGTGACATTTGTCAGAAAACTACAGGAGAACACGAGTTTCTTAAAAAAATTGCGGTGGAATAATTTCATTGTCCATAATCGCTAACAAACTATCATGTCTCCAAGTGATATACTAGACTTACGTTGTCCCCTCAAAAAAGACAGCCGAGTACAAAGGGTTAAGTACTGAAATAATTTCTGAAAATATGTTTTTAACATTTGAAATGATATGAGGTTAACAAAAATTGCTAAAATTGCTTCTAGCATTGAGATCTATACAATATATGTATATATGTATATTGTTTTTATATTTTGTGTTTTTTTTTTACATATTTATTGAAATATTTCCAATGACTTAATTTGTTAAAATTATTTTCTAATTTTTAATTTGTTTTTTATTCTATTTTAAAATGCCTTTTTTTGGTTATCATTTATATTTCAAAGCTTTATAATTGTTTTTCTTTCTATCATCTTAATCTGAAATCATAATCAAAATTAAACTAATTTTCTGTAATCATTCATCTACTTTTTTACTTTTAAATGCCATTATCAATCAATAATCATTCCACAACACATTAAAACAACACCATTTCCAATTTAATTGATTTAATGATTTTGTTTGATACCAACAAAAAACACACAAATTTTGTTTCAAAATATAAAAAAAATTGTTAAAAAATAAAATTGAAAAAAAATGTGATACAATTTCAAAAATTCTCTCTGTCACAGCAACAGAAGATTATTGAAGCCTGTATCACTATGAAGGTATGAATAAACAAAATTAAAAAGAAAATAAATGTTTTTAAAATAATAAATTAAGAGAAAAAATAAAAATTAACAATAAAATAATAGTAATAATTAATATTGTAATAGTAATAATAGTATTTTTAAAAAATTAGTGAATACACAATGTAGGACTAACATAAAAATATTATCATTATTTAAAAAAAATGATTTAAAAAAGAAAATAATATTTAACATACAGTCAAAGAAAAAAGTCAAATTGAAAAAGGTGTTATAACGTTGGTAAAGACAGTTACAATAAAGAATATTTGAAGCCAAAAAGAATATAAAAAATATAACCTAGAAATTTTCATTGTATGTTGACTTTTTTCTGTGACTGTATGTATTTTATTTTATTTATATATACAAAAAAATTAAATAAATCATTTTTGCAAAAACAATGATAATAGAAGAGTATAAGTAACTTTGTGCATTCATTATTTTGTGCAATTAACAGTCTTTATTTAAGTTTAATATCTCTTAAGGCTAATATAAATGTATTAGAAAATATTGCCGTATATGTAGAGGGTGGGCCATTTGAAAGTTTAAATTTAAAAATGCAATAAAACAGAAACGGTTTAAAATTTTATCAATTTTTTTTTTGTTTTGCTGTGGATATTGTTTCATTCATACGGCTGACCTCCAGTACCTCATTCGATCGGAACAATTTTCGTGCACTTTTTCGAAATCGCCGTGGTCTAGGTTCAAACCACAGGTCAGGCATCTCCAACTGAACGAAATATGCAAAAATATTTCTTCGGCGACTTCCTCTCAGCAGATTTCTGGCAAAAATTCTGAGAGTCTGAGATCCGTCGTTCGGAGTCGACTTTAAACTGTAGGTCCTGCCACTCATGTATAAAAAAATAACACACACAACGTAATCCTGACCAAAGGGTTTTAGTGACCAATTATGTATGTATGATGTATGTTTTCGAGTGTATGGGGTCGTATCTCGGCAATGGCATCGCGAATATTGGCCTTCAAATGCTCAATTGTCTCTGGTTGCTCGGCATAATACTTTTCTTTAACGGCGCCGCACAAAAAATATTCAAACGGTGTCAAATCGCAGCTTCTTGACGGCCTACTGGCATCACCATTTCGACCATCAAATGCTTGACGTAATAAATCGATTGTGGCATGAGATGTTTGGCAAGTTGCAGTATACTGTTAAACCCAAACACCGTTCACATCAATATCATGAAGAGCGAGTACAAACAAATCGGGTATCATGGTGTAATGATTCCGCCGTCCTCATATTCAAAGAAATATGGGCTCGTAATGGGTGCATTGGCTTCTGCAAGACCACGTGTAGGTGTTTTGAGCCCCAAATAAAACAATTTTGCTTATCAACTTACCCACCAAGATGAGAATGTGGTTTTCGTGCAATTTCCGACCAACTGTCTTCATTTGGGAAATAAATTTCCAACGTTGCTCAAGCGTAGATCGATTCATTACGTTCAGTGGAGATAATATATTGAATTTTGCGACAGAATACAATAACCGTTGGTGCAAATTTTAACCAATAGATGGCCCACCCGATATAAGTAACATTAGTATCACTCTTTAAACACTTTCGTAACACTGTCTCTCTATCAATCACTCTCTTCGAATTTACTATTTCACTGTTTTAAATATCGTCAAGAAAAAATTATTTTAGTCACTTCACTTCAACTTCTTAGATGAAACACTTTTAATTCGCCAACTTTTCTTTATAATTTTAAGTTTTTGATTTTTCTTTAATTATAAATTTATTTTAGGTTATGTTATTTATTTATTTAAGCATTGCCATGTAGTTTATAATTTAAAAGATTTATTTTCTTTATACGCCTACATAAGTTTAAGTCCTTTGTTCTTCTTCATTGGCCTGGCAAATGTTGTTTCGCATGCTCCCTGGTTTTTGATAATATCATAACTGTATGTGTGTGTGTGTGTTTGAAATAATAAGTTAAAAATATACTGAAATTCTCGTTAAATAATATTAAAACATTACTTTTATAATTTGTTATCAAAAGCTTTTGTCTAAAATATCTTCTTTTTGAATTTTCACCACCGTCTTTAGAATTCTTTAACTGCGGACGGACAAAAGGAAGATTTCAGTGATTTACCGCCTAATCAGCGACGTAAAAAGCTTCAAGCTAAAATAGCCGAATTACAACAGAAAATTCAACAAGAAACCGCTGCCCGCGATGGCCTAATGAAAATGAAAGTGGTTTATGAGGCCAATTCATCGCTGGGCAATCCCATGACCGTGGAGGGTCAACTGAATGAGTCGGAGCATAAATTGGAGAAACTAAAAATTGATTTGAAAAAATATCAAGGTTATCTAGAGAAGGCCAATCAAATACCCATGGCAAATAATAGTCCGCAAGCAAATCGTAACACCATGAATAATGGTCATCGATCATCAAGGTGGGTTTTCATTTAATCACACAATTAACAACGGATTTTAAATTTTTATTTTTGAAAAATTTTATTTGTATAGGCATTCCAATGGTAGTACTGAGGATAATAATTACGATGGTGAATTCCAACAAGATGATGGTGGCAGTTTAAGCAGGTCAGATTCTGAGGATAATGTGGCGCAAATACAAAATGGCCATAATAATAACAATAACGGGTACACTCATAAGTCTATGTTTGAAACTATTTTTTCCCCCCTTTCAAAGAAACAAAATTATTTCGTTTTCATTTTGTGTCATTTTCATTTAAATTTCATTCATTTCACTTATGCGAAAAAAATCTAAAACTCAATCACATTCATACATACTTACAAATACATACATACGAAGTAATTAAAAATAATTCAAAAGACAAATTGCATTTTAATATTTAATGACCATTTTTCTGAGAAATTATTTCTAACATGTATTATACATACATATGACATGTATTAAACATGTATTATACATACATATGACATGTATTAAACATGTATTATACATACATATGACATGTATTAAACATATCAGAAAAAACAAAACACATCTGACATGTATAATACATGTCTGGACCTGTATAAAACACATCTGACATGTATAATACATGTCTGACCTGTATAAAACACATCTGACATGTCACATACAGTTTGATTTCTTTAATGTTCTTGGTCAAATAAGAACTGTCAGGTGCTCATAACAATAATAAAAACTATTTTTAATTCAATTGAAATAAAAATGTTCTCCAAAAAGAAAGAAAAATTCGAACTTTTAAAATCGGAAAAAATATATGTTTTTTACATGCAAAATTTAAACATCATAAATGGTTTCCAAAAAGAAAGAAAAATTCGAACTTTTAAAATCGAAAAAAACAAATGTTTTTTACATGCAAAATTTTAACATCATCAAATCAAATTTCTTTTGTTTTTGAAAGAGAAAAGGGAAACATATCTACATATTAAGCCATTTGTATATTATTTAACCCGTTATAAACTTTGAGACGTACACAATACAAATTAATTTTTAATTTCTATGGAATTGTTTTAATATTTAAAAAAAAAACTTAAATTAAATTGAAAAGAATAATCTGTTAACCAATAACCGATTTTCTGTCTCCGTTTGCTTATGTCTATATCCAGCAGTTCGGCAAGTCCCGAAAGTGGCTTAGGCACATCGCACACCTCACTGCCTGGTTCGGGGCAAGGCAGCAATCACGAAAATGCCATGGGTGAAGAGACATACTTTGAAAGTGAACTGGAACCACTGCAACCTCTGGGTACATGTCGAGCTTTATATCCATTTGAAGGTAAGTTATTGAAAAAAATTAAAATTAAATATACGAACTAATATTGTTTTGTTGTTTGCATTTTAAAACAGCCACCAGCGAAGGCAGCATACCTATGAATGAGGGTGAAGAATTGCAAGTTATTGAAATAGATCAGGGTGATGGTTGGACGCGAGTGCGTCGTTTAAATCATACAACTAATGGCTGGGATGAAGGTTTTGTGCCCACAAGTTATATTGAATGTACACTATATGCTTAAGTCAGTAAATATTACAATAAATAACACACACACAGACACACACCTATACACCTACACGCATACACACGATAAAGCTATAAGTAAGTAAATTATGTTGGTGAAACAAAACAAAGTAAATATAAATTTAAATTTAAATTAAAAACGGAAAGAGCAAAAAAAAATATGAAAAAAACGTAATGTATTGAAGAAACTATATATAAACACCATAAAGATTTAACGTATCTAAGAAAGTATAATAATTTAATTTTAAATATCCACAACAATTACATTTTCTTTTTTGTTGTTGTAGTTTTTATTTTTTTATTGTAATAACTTCTTCCTTTTTTTCTTTTTATTATTAAAATAATTGTACCATTTCTTGATGAGTGTCTTTTGTATTTTCTTTTTTAATTTTAATTACATAAAAACAAAACATTTTTTTACGTGCTTAAGTTGTATTATATTTAATATATGTATTCTTTTATAAATTGCTAACGTGAACACATAATAACACACTTATAAATAATTTCCTTTTCCCTTGATTTTTTCATTTTAATTTTTCTTTTTTCTTTAAAAAATCATTTGCAATGTAAGTTTTAGGTTTTTTTGTTTTTTTTTTTTTTCGAGAAACACAAAGCGCCACAACTACCTTAAATAAAATTTGTATTTCTTTTTTTTACTTAATTTTTTTTAAATTTAATTTTCATTAGCAATTTTTTTTTTATTTTTTTTTTTGTAAAAAAAATAATATTAAATAGTAATAATTTTTGTTAAAAAAAAATAATAGCTTAACACCTAACAAGTGTTGATGCAGCTGAATTGTTGAGTATTTTCATTTTGAGCTTTTTTAAAGAACTTTTTTATGATAATTTATTTTTTTTGTAAAAAATTAAAAGAAAATTTAACAAAGTTTCCCTTTTTTTGCATAACTTATAATGCAATGGATTTATTTCTTTGTTTAAAAATATTTCTAAAGTATAATTTATAATATCATGTTTTACTTTGCAAAACAAAAATGTTTTTAAATATTAAATATTAAAAATAAGTTTTCACAACTCACATTTTAAATATTTGAATTCGAATATTGAATCTACCAGGCATGTTCTGACAAACGCACGATTTGAAATCGCATGTGATTTTAAAAACGCAAAATTTATTTCACTCAAAAATAGAAAAATATTCTAATGGAGACCGTGGTTACTGGTTGCTGGCCGAATCAGCATATGCCATACAGCCGTATGTTTTAGTACCGTACGTTCGTTTAAATCGCCAATTTTAGTAAATAAATGACGCTAAAAATTGGTTAAAAATAAAGCAAGTTTTTAGCTTGGTATTTTTATTAAAAAAAGTGTAAAATTGTTATCATTTTTGTTAAGAAGTTTTGCTTGAACATATTTCATCAGTCCACTACAATATCATCTTGTGATTTGAAATCGCATTTTTTGTTAAGAAGTTCTGCTGGAACATATTTTCATCAGTTCACTGGAATATACTTTTTTGATTTGAAATCGCAAATTTTTAGCGTTAAGCGTTTTCCAGAACACCTATTTGGCGATTTCGAATCGTATAAATTTTTTTTAGCGTTATGCGTTCGCCAGAACACCCTCTTGGCGTTTCTAAAACGAAAACGCAAAATTTATGCGATTTGCGTTTTTCAGAACATGCCCGTACATGTATTTCAAGATTTTCGAAAGCTTTTCAAAATTTTCAAAATTATCAAAATTTAAAAGAGCGAGATATTTAAACATTACAGACCGAAATTTAATTTTTCTTTACTTTCCATTTGAAAATAATTGAAAGTTTTACTTTTAACACAATACGGGTGGACTACATTTGAAAACATTTAAATTCGAGTATTTATTCTACATGTTTTAGAAATCTTCTAAAATTTTCGAAACTTTAAAAACTTTTAAAACTTTTAAAAATTTAAAAGAACGTATGTTTTATATCTAAACTACTGAAATCAATTTTTACTTTAAAACCCAAAACAAAACACAAATTTTACTTGAAAAGATAGAAGCAATGCGTATTTAATTCTGTATTTCAATCATGATTAAAAAAAAATATCATGACTGTGATAAAGTTATTGAAATTTTTTTATGTTTGTTTTCCATTGTGCTAAACGTGAGACCATTTAAAATATTCTATGATAATAACATCGATTATATAACAACTGATTTTGGTTTTGATAGTTACAAATACTTTCAATCGGTGGCCTGTTTTAACTCAAATTCTTTTCCAATTATTTTCTCTTTTAAAAGCGTTTTCAAAACAAATTTTTTTGTTCAATTCAAATACTGCAAGAATTATGAATTTTTGTGTTGTTTCCTGAGTAATACTTAGGCCATAGTGAGTTTAGCATACTCCGGTTTCGGTTTCGTTTTTATAACAATTTCATTGCGTTTTAAATACAAAATTTGGAATGTAATTTTAAATTGTTTTAAATCAAGAACATTTCGTATTTACAATGCCATAATAAACTGTGCTGAAATTTATTTAACGGTGGAAATTAAACTTAATCAATTTGCTTGACCAGATAGCAATCAATATCATCCTACAACTGATTAATATTTTTTGTGTTGAATTTTTACTCCTCGACTGTGAATATTTTGATGAGTTTTTATTTTACTTGGAATTAAGAACGAAACATTGTTTTATTACAGTTTATATTTGCTGAGTTATTAAAATATAGGCGTTAATTTTTTTATTCAATATTTTTTAAATTGTTTTCCTTTTAGGGAACTTTGTTTTGTATTTCAAGTTTTTAAGTTTATCTCCGAAAAAAAAAAGAAAAAATACTTTTGAAATGAAAATTTTCATTCGGTATATAGAAAAGAGAATTGATTTCATGTAACTTTAGTTTCTATGGTGTATTATGAAAGTATTAAAACACAAATAAGAATTAATTTTTGTTAAATAAAACAAAATAAAAAAACAAATATTTTCCCACAAAAAATAACATTTAAAAAAATTCGGTGCGTTTTTTTTTTAATTAAATTTTTATTTAATTAAAATTTTTTTTTAAATATTTAAATTTTTTTTTAAATATTAAATTTTTTTTAAAATATTTAAATTTTTTTAAATATTTAAATAAATAATAAATATAATAATAAATAATAAATATTTAAAAAAAAATTTAAATATTTAATTTTTTTTTTTTCAGTATAAAAAATATTTGAAAACACATTTTTTTAACAAAAATATAAAACTGCCATACATTTTTACAATAACAAATTTTTTTATATTGTATAAAACATGATGCCAAGATAAAATTGAACTGAAATATGAAAAAAATAAAAATTAAATTATGTATTCCCTTGTAATTGAAAAAAAAACTGGATTTAAAACAAGAAAAAAATATTTTCTTAAATTACAATTAAAACAATACGTATTATTTAAAATCATTATATTAAAAAAGAAAGAAAAAACAGCTTTAAAAACTTAAAGTAAAAAAGCAAAACAACCCACTCTCCAAAACAAAAAAAAAAAATTAAAGAAAATCATCTCAAAAACCTTAAAAATATCTTCACTGACCTGAAACATTTTTAATATAAAAAAAACCTTTGCACCTTAACATAAAAATTAAAAAAAAGATATAAAATATAAAATATTTAAAAACAAAATTATTACAGAACTAAATCTATATTATTACTACAAGAAAAATTTAAATTAAAAATTAAAAAAAGATAACAAGACTCAAAAAAAAATAAATCTTAAAGAAATTATGACAAGAAAAATCGCAAAAAAAACATCATAAACTTCACAATTTTCTGCTCTCACTTATGATTTTTTATTATGATTTTAATATTATTTTTTTTTTAATACTAAAAATTTTCTAGAAGCGCTTTTAATTTCTTAATTTTGTGTATAAACTTTTTTAAATCATTTGTGTTCTTTTTTTCCCCTTTAACTTTAAGTTAAATTTAAACAATAAAAAATGAATACAAAATAGGAATTATATGTTAAGGTTTAAGTCAATTTTTTATTATTATTATTATTATTATTATTCATTTATAAAATATTTGATATACAATTAATTAACGTAATAAAAATAAATATAATGTAATAATAAAACAACAACATTTATTCATTACTTTAAATAAATAATTGAATTGGCAGTACTTCTTCCTTGCATATAAAAAAATTAAAACAAAATAAAAAAGAAAATATTTTTTATACGATAAAGAAATAAAAACGAAAACATTTCCCAGTGGCAAGTGAGAGAAGATTTTTTCCTACAAGAGATCTCTACTAACACAGCTTAAGGTCAAGTATTTAAATGTTTTAATTTGTTTTATTTATTTTAATTTAATTTTTATTTAATTTTTCAGATCATTTTAAACAAAAAACATGCTTGACATAAGACTCTTTTTTTTAATTTCATGTGACATGAAATGCCACATTACAACAGCTGCTCTTATTACATGGCCTTGGTGGCATTTTTACTTCAAAGTGTTATCGTGTTTTCTACTCTAAGTAACTTACAACCTGTAATTGCTACCATAGAACTGGTAGTAGTCGCCGTAGTTTAGTAGGTAAAGTACATACATACATACATAATTGGTCATTACAACCCTTCAGTCAGGATTACGACCTAGATTTTCACACCAGTTATGTTGTGTGTGTTAATTTTATACATGAGTGGCGGGATCTACAGCTTAAAGTCGACTACGAACGACAGATTTTTGAGAGACCTCTTCATGGCGATTTTTCTTTACTCTCAGAGTTTTTGTCAGAAATCTGCTGAGAGAAAGTAGCCGAAAAAATACTTTTTGTATTTTTTTTTTTGATGTCTGGCCTGGGGCTCGAACCCTGGCTACTAGACTACGACTTAGTAGGTAAAGTGTGCTGGCTTATTAGACGTAAGGCTACACGGTCCACAACCCAGATCAGACATCTCCAACAAATTGAAATACGAAAAAATACTTCTTCGGCTACTTCTTCTCAACAGATTTCTGACAAAAACTTTGAGTGAAAAATAAAATTGTCATGAAAAGTTTCTCAAACAAAAATCTGTCGTTCGGAATCGACTTTAAACTGTATGTCCTCTACCACTCATGTATAAAATTAACACACACAACATAAGTGGAGTGAGACGCTACGCCGTGTATTTCTGACTGAAGGGTTGTAAGGGTATTAGCAGTGGAATCCCTTAAAAATAGTGACGCTTGGAAACACTGCTTTAGTTTACTGATCATTTGTAAATAATTTTTGCCGTGAGCACCTAATCCATGCATTAAGCTTTGTTATACATATTGTTGGTCTTATGTAGAAAGGCCCTAACTCACACTTTTTTCGAAACTTTTTTTTTTTTTTTTTTTGTGATTCCAATGTCTATTTGTGTTAAATGCATTGGAATCACAAAAAAAAAAATTTCGAAAAAAGTGTGAGTTAGGGCCTTTCTACATAAGACCAACGATATGTACATACGTCCATTGATTGGTACGTACAGCTAAGAGTTTTGGGAGAAACTTATGCTTCAAAGAAATTAAATTTAAATCTCGTTTAGTTTTGAATGGAATTAGTTTTGATCGTAATGATTTTAATATTGTTGTGTTGGTTCAATTTCCTTTAGAGATGGATTAAAAGTTTTTTTTTTTTTTTAATTGAAAATTTTATAATTTATTTTATTTAAAAATTTTTATATTTAAGAAAAATACGTTACTTTTGTACGCATTTTAAATCGTTTGAAATTTATCTTTTCTCTCGCTGGGTTATAAATATTTAAAAAAAAAAATTATGTAATCAAAAATTAAAAATATTTGCATTGTAATTATATTTCAAAAATCCTCTCTTTTATGCATAATTTCAATTTATTTTTAAAGTTTATTTATTTCATTAATATTAGCATTAAAAAAATTAAATATGTTGCCTTTAAAATTGTCCTGTAAAAGGATAATTTAATTATTTTATTTCATTTTTTTTTAAATTTATTTTACATTTTTAATGATAATATTTTTTGCTTAAGATTTAAATTAATTAAAAAAGAATTTAATTAGTAAAAAAAAATTAGCTTAACTATTTATGAAGAAAAAAAAAACAAGAAAATTAAACACTAAAAATATTTTCAATATGATCAACAATTTACCAATTTTTTGTAATGGCCTCTAACAGAAATAGTCCGAAATAGTCAAAAAAAGTCATTGTCTATTGAGTTTGGGTAAATAAATAAAACTAATAGAAACAATAATAAAAAAAATAATAACTCGAAAATTCTTAAAATTATACAATAGAAATTAAAAAATTAAACAGAAAACATTAATTCTTCTTATATTATTCTTATTATTAATTTATATACTTAAAAATATATTAATTAATATTAATTATTATAAAATTGTATTAATAAAACTGATGACAAAAAGAAAATGAAATAAATTTAAAGTTTACACAACAATAAGAACATGGTGAAAAAATATATGAAAGAAAAATAAAAAAAATATAACTTATTTTATTTTCTCTCAGAGTCTTTGAAAGAAATCCTAAAAAGTACATCCTTAGACCTTTCCAATGGCAGCCCTTTCATTCTAATAGGTCCAGTCGGTCCAGAGTTATAAGCGTTTGAAGATTCCTATTAACCTCTGGCCTTTCTAGACTTGGACTTGGACCTGGTCGATTTTATTTTGGCACTATCAGAAAGTACGACCTCAGACCTTTTAAATGGCCCCCATTTTATTCTAATAGGTCCAATGGATCCAGAGCTATAAGCGTTTAAAAATTCCTGTTAGAAAAAAATTTGAACTGAAAAACCGTTACTGTGTGTGTGTGTGTGTGTGTGTGTGAGTGATGAAGGCCTCGTTTACACTTTCAAAAATTAAACTTTCTCGCCTCGGACTTGGACCTGGTCGATTTTATTTGGGCACTATCTGAAAGTACGTCCTCAGACCTTTCCAATGGCAGCCCTTTCATTCTAATAGGTCCAGTGGGTCCAGAGTTATAAGCGTTTGAAGATTCCTATTAACCTCTGGCCTTTCTAGACTTGGACTTGGATCTGCTCGATTTTGTTTTGGCACTATCAGAAAGTACGACCTCAGACCTTTTCAATGGCCCCCATTTTATTGTAATAGGTCCAATGGGCCCAGAGTTATAAGCGTTTAAAAATTCCTATTAATCGGCAGTTGCTTGCTGTATGTTTCTGTTGGCCTGGTATTTGAAAAAAAATGTTCACAAGAAATTTGAATTGAAAAACCGTTACTGTGTGTGTGTGAGTGATGAAGGCCTCGTTTACACTTTCAAAAATTAAACTTTCTCGCCTTGGACTTGGACCTGGTCGATTTTATTTGGGTACTATCTGAAAGTACGTCCTCAGACCTTTCCAATGGCAGCCCTTTCATTCTAATAGGTCCAGTGGGTCCAGAGTTATAAGCGTTTGAAGATTCCTATTAACCTCTGGCCTTTCTAGACTTGGACTTGGATCTGCTCGATTTTATTTTGGCACTATCAGAAAGTACGACCTCAGACCTTTTCAATGGCCCCCATTTTATTCTAATAGGTCCAATGGATCCAGAGCTATAAGCGTTTAAAAATTCCTGTTAGAAAGAAATTTGAATTGAAAAACCGTTACTGTGTGTGTGTGAGTGATGAAGGCCTCGTTTACACTTTCAAAAATTAAACTTTCTCGCCTCGGACTTGGACCTGGTCGATTTTATTTGGGCACTATCTGAAAGTACGTCCTCAGGCCTTTCCAATGGCAGCCCTTTCATACTAATAGGTCCAGTGGGTCCAGAGTTATAAGCGTTTGAAGATTCCTATTAACCTCTGGCCTTTCTAGACTTGGACTTGGACCTGCTCGATTTTGTTTTGGCACTATCAGAAAGTACGACCTCAGACCTTTTCAATGGCCCCCATTTTATTGTAATAGGTCCAATGGGTCCAGAGTTATAAGCGTTTAAAAATTCCTATTAATCGGCAGTTGCTTGCTGTATGTTTCTGTTGGCCTGGTATTTGAAAAAAAAATGTTCACAAGAAATTTGAATTGAAAAACCGTTACTGTGTGTGTGTGAGTGATGAAGGCCTCGTTTACACTTTCAAAAATTAAACTTTCTCGCCTCGGACTTGGACCTGGTCGAGTTTATTTGGGTACTATCTGAAAGTATGTCCTCAGACCTTTCCAATGGCAGCCCTTTCATTCTAATAGGTCCAGTGGGTCCAGAGTTATAAGCGTTTGAAGATTCCTATTAACCTCTGGCCTTTCTAGACTTGGACTTGGACCTGCTCGATTTTATTTTGGCACTATCAGAAAGTACGACCTCAGACCTTTTCAATGGCCCCCATTTTATTCTAATAGGTCCAATGGGTCCAGAGTTATAAGCGTTTAAAAATTCCTATTAGAAAGAAATTTGAACTGAAAAACCGTTACTGTGTGTGTGTGTGTGTGTGTGAGTGATGAAGGCCTCGTTTACACTTTCAAAAATTAAACTTTCTCACCTCGGACTTGGACCTGGTCGATTTTATTTGGGCACTATCTGAAAGTTCGTCCTCAGACCTTTCCAATGGCAGCCCTTTCATTCTAATAGGTCCAGTGGGTCCAGAGTTATAAGCGTTTGAAGATTCCTATTAACCTCTGGCCTTTCTAGACTTGGACTTGGATCTGCTCGATTTTATTTTGGCACTATCAGAAAGTACGACCTCAGACCTTTTCAATGGCCCCCATTTTATTCTAATAGGTCCAATGGGTCCAGAGTTATAAGCGTTTAAAAATTCCTATTAGAAAGAAATTTGAATTGAAAAACCGTTACTGTGTGTGTGTGAGTGATGAAGGCCTCGTTTACACTTTCAAAAATTAAACTTTCTCGCCTTGGACTTGGACCTGGTCGATTTTATTTGGGTACTATCTGAAAGTTCGTCCTCAGACCTTTCCAATGGCAGCCCTTTCATTCTAATAGGTCCAGTGGGTCCAGAGTTATAAGCGTTTGAAGATTCCTATTAACCTCTGGCCTTTCTAGACTTGGACTTGGACCTATTCGATTTTATTTTGGCACTATCAGAAAGTACGACCTCAGACCTTTTCAATGGCCCCCATTTTATTCTAATAGGTCCAATGGATCCAGAGCTATAAGCGTTTAAAAATTCCTGTTAGAAAGAAATTTGAATTGAAAAACCGTTACTGTGTGTGTGTGAGTGATGAAGGCCTCGTTTACACTTTCAAAAATTAAACTTTCTCGCCTCGGACTTGGACCTGGTCGATTTTATTTGGGCACTATCTGAAAGTACGTCCTCAGGCCTTTCCAATGGCAGCCCTTTCATACTAATAGGTCCAGTGGGTCCAGAGTTATAAGCGTTTGAAGATTCCTATTAACCTCTGGCCTTTCTAGACTTGGACTTGGACCTGCTCGATTTTGTTTTGGCACTATCAGAAAGTACGACCTCAGACCTTTTCAATGGCCCCCATTTTATTGTAATAGGTCCAATGGGTCCAGAGTTATAAGCGTTTAAAAATTCCTATTAATCGGCAGTTGCTTGCTGTATGTTTCTGTTGGCCTGGTATTTGAAAAAAAAATGTTCACAAGAAATTTGAATTGAAAAACCGTTACTGTGTGTGTGTGAGTGATGAAGGCCTCGTTTACACTTTCAAAAATTAAACTTTCTCGCCTTGGACTTGGACCTGGTCGATTTTATTTGGGTACTATCTGAAAGTATGTCCTCAGACCTTTCCAATGGCAGCCCTTTCATTCTAATAGGTCCAGTGGGTCCAGAGTTATAAGCGTTTGAAGATTCCTATTAACCTCTGGCCTTTCTAGACTTGGACTTGGACCTGCTCGATTTTATTTTGGCACTATCAGAAAGTACGACCTCAGACCTTTTCAATGGCCCCCATTTATTCTAATAGGTCCAATGGGTCCAGAGTTATAAGCGTTTAAAAATTCCTATTAGAAAGAAATTTGAACTGAAAAACCGTTACTGTGTGTGTGTGTGTGTGTGTGTGAGTGATGAAGGCCTCGTTTACACTTTCAAAAATTAAACTTTCTCACCTCGGACTTGGACCTGGTCGATTTTATTTGGGCACTATCTGAAAGTACGTCCTCAGACCTTTCCAATGGCAGCCCTTTCATTCTAATAGGTCCAGTGGGTCCAGAGTTATAAGCGTTTGAAGATTCCTATAAACCTCTGGCCTTTCTAGACTTGGACTTGGACCTGCTCGATTTTGTTTTGGCACTATCAGAAAGTACGACCTCAGACCTTTTCAATGGCCCCCATTTTATTGTAATAGGTCCAATGGGCCCAGAGTTATAAGCGTTTAAAAATTCCTATTAATCGGCAGTTGCTTGCTGTATGTTTCTGTTGGCCTGGTATTTGAAAAAAAATGTTCACAAGAAATTTGAATTGAAAAACCGTTACTGTGTGTGTGTGAGTGATGAAGGCCTCGTTTACACTTTCAAAAATTAAACTTTCTCGCTTTGGACTTGGACCTGGTCGATTTTATTTGGGTACTATCTGAAAGTACGTCCTCAGACCTTTCCAATGGCAGCCCTTTCATTCTAATAGGTCCAGTGGGTCCAGAGATATAAGCGTTTGAAGATTCCTATTAACCTCTGGCCTTTCTAGACTTGGACTTGGATCTGCTCGATTTTATTTTGGCACTATCAGAAAGTACGACCTCAGACCTTTTCAATGGCCCCCATTTTATTCTAATAGGTCCAATGGGTCCAGAGTTATAAGCGTTTAAAAATTCCTATTAGAAAGAAATTTGAACTGAAAAACCGTTACTGTGTGTGTGTGTGAGTGATGAAGGCCTCGTTTACACTTTCAAAAATTAAACTTTCTCACCTCGGACTTGGACCTGGTCGATTTTATTTGGGTACTATCTGAAAGTATGTCCTCAGACCTTTCCAATGGCAGCCCTTTCATTCTAATAGGTCCAGTGGGTCCAGAGTTATAAGCGTTTGAAGATTCCTATTAACCTCTGGCCTTTCTAGACTTGGACTTGGACCTGCTCGATTTTATTTTGGCACTATCAGAAAGTACGACCTCAGACCTTTTCAATGGCCCCCATTTTATTGTAATAGGTCCAATGGGTCCAGAGTTATAAGACTTTAAAAATTCCTATTAATCGGCAGTTGCTTGCTGTATGTTTCTGTTGGCCTGGTATTTGAAAAAAAATTTTCACAAGAAATTTGAATTGAAAAACCGTTACTGTGTGTGTGTGAGTGATGAAGGCCTCGTTTACACTTTCAAAAATTATACTTTCTCGCCTTGGACTTGGACCTGGTCGATTTTATTTGGGTACTATCTGAAAGTTCGTCCTCAGACCTTTCCAATGGCAGCCCTTTCATTCTAATAGGTCCAGTGGGTCCAGAGTTATAAGCGTTTGAAGATTCCTATTAACCTCTGGCCTTTCTAGACTTGGACTTGGACCTGTTCGATTTTATTTTGGCACTATCAGAAAGTACGACCTCAGACCTTTTCAATGGCCCCCATTTTATTCTAATAGGTCCAATGGATCCAGAGCTATAAGCGTTTAAAAATTCCTGTTAGAAAGAAATTTGAATTGAAAAACCGTTACTGTGTGTGTGTGAGTGATGAAGGCCTCGTTTACACTTTCAAAAATTAAACTTTCTCGCCTCGGACTTGGACCTGGTCGATTTTATTTGGGCACTATCTGAAAGTACGTCCTCAGGCCTTTCCAATGGCAGCCCTTTCATACTAATAGGTCCAGTGGGTCCAGAGTTATAAGCGTTTGAAGATTCCTATTAACCTCTGGCCTTTCTAGACTTGGACTTGGACCTGCTCGATTTTGTTTTGGCACTATCAGAAAGTACGACCTCAGACCTTTTCAATGGCCCCCATTTTATTGTAATAGGTCCAATGGGTCCAGAGTTATAAGCGCTTAAAAATTCCTATTAATCGGCAGTTGCTTGCTGTATGTTTCTGTTGGCCTGGTATTTGAAAAAAAAATGTTCACAAGAAATTTGAATTGAAAAACCGTTACTGTGTGTGTGTGAGTGATGAAGGCCTCGTTTACACTTTCAAAAATTAAACTTTCTCACCTCGGACTTGGACCTGGTCGATTTTATTTGGGCACTATCTGAAAGTACGTCCTCAGACCTTTCCAATGGCAGCCCTTTCATTCTAATAGGTCCAGTGGGTCCAGAGTTATAAGCGTTTGAAGATTCCTATAAACCTCTGGCCTTTCTAGACTTGGACTTGGACCTGCTCGATTTTGTTTTGGCACTATCAGAAAGTACGACCTCAGACCTTTTCAATGGCCCCCATTTTATTGTAATAGGTCCAATGGGCCCAGAGTTATAAGCGTTTAAAAATTCCTATTAATCGGCAGTTGCTTGCTGTATGTTTCTGTTGGCCTGGTATTTGAAAAAAAATGTTCACAAGAAATTTGAATTGAAAAACCGTTACTGTGTGTGTGTGAGTGATGAAGGCCTCGTTTACACTTTCAAAAATTAAACTTTCTCGCTTTGGACTTGGACCTGGTCGATTTTATTTGGGTACTATCTGAAAGTACGTCCTCAGACCTTTCCAATGGCAGCCCTTTCATTCTAATAGGTCCAGTGGGTCCAGAGATATAAGCGTTTGAAGATTCCTATTAACCTCTGGCCTTTCTAGACTTGGACTTGGATCTGCTCGATTTTATTTTGGCACTATCAGAAAGTACGACCTCAGACCTTTTCAATGGCCCCCATTTTATTCTAATAGGTCCAATGGGTCCAGAGTTATAAGCGTTTAAAAATTCCTATTAGAAAGAAATTTGAACTGAAAAACCGTTACTGTGTGTGTGTGTGAGTGATGAAGGCCTCGTTTACACTTTCAAAAATTAAACTTTCTCACCTCGGACTTGGACCTGGTCGATTTTATTTGGGTACTATCTGAAAGTATGTCCTCAGACCTTTCCAATGGCAGCCCTTTCATTCTAATAGGTCCAGTGGGTCCAGAGTTATAAGCGTTTGAAGATTCCTATTAACCTCTGGCCTTTCTAGACTTGGACTTGGACCTGCTCGATTTTATTTTGGCACTATCAGAAAGTACGACCTCAGACCTTTTCAATGGCCCCCATTTTATTGTAATAGGTCCAATGGGTCCAGAGTTATAAGACTTTAAAAATTCCTATTAATCGGCAGTTGCTTGCTGTATGTTTCTGTTGGCCTGGTATTTGAAAAAAAATTTTCACAAGAAATTTGAATTGAAAAACCGTTACTGTGTGTGTGTGAGTGATGAAGGCCTCGTTTACACTTTCAAAAATTATACTTTCTCGCCTTGGACTTGGACCTGGTCGATTTTATTTGGGTACTATCTGAAAGTTCGTCCTCAGACCTTTCCAATGGCAGCCCTTTCATTCTAATAGGTCCAGTGGGTCCAGAGTTATAAGCGTTTGAAGATTCCTATTAACCTCTGGCCTTTCTAGACTTGGACTTGGACCTGTTCGATTTTATTTTGCCACTATCAGAAAGTACGACCTCAGACCTTTTCAATGGCCCCCATTTTATTCTAATAGGTCCAATGGGTCCAGAGTTATAAGCGTTTAAAAATTCCTATTAGAAAGAAATTTGAATTGAAAAACCGTTACTGTGTGTGTGTGAGTGATGAAGGCCTCGTTTACACTTTCAAAAATTAAACTTTCTCGCCTTGGACTTGGACCTGGTCGATTTTATTTGGGTACTATCTGAAAGTTCGTCCTCAGACCTTTCCAATGGCAGCCCTTTCATTCTAATAGGTCCAGTGGGTCCAGAGTTATAAGCGTTTGAAGATTCCTATTAACCTCTGGCCTTTCTAGACTTGGACTTGGACCTGTTCGATTTTATTTTGCCACTATCAGAAAGTACGACCTCAGACCTTTTCAATGGCCCCCATTTTATTCTAATAGGTCCAATGGATCCAGAGCTATAAGCGTTTAAAAATTCCTGTTAGAAAGAAATTTGAATTGAAAAACCGTTACTGTGTGTGTGTGAGTGATGAAGGCCTCGTTTACACTTTCAAAAATTAAACTTTCTCGCCTCGGACTTGGACCTGGTCGATTTTATTTGGGCACTATCTGAAAGTACGTCCTCAGGCCTTTCCAATGGCAGCCCTTTCATACTAATAGGTCCAGTGGGTCCAGAGTTATAAGCGTTTGAAGATTCCTATTAACCTCTGGCCTTTCTAGACTTGGACTTGGACCTGCTCGATTTTGTTTTGGCACTATCAGAAAGTACGACCTCAGACCTTTTCAATGGCCCCCATTTTATTGTAATAGGTCCAATGGGTCCAGAGTTATAAGCGTTTAAAAATTCCTATTAATCGGCAGTTGCTTGCTGTATGTTTCTGTTGGCCTGGTATTTGAAAAAAAAATGTTCACAAGAAATTTGAATTGAAAAACCGTTACTGTGTGTGTGTGAGTGATGAAGGCCTCGTTTACACTTTCAAAAATTAAACTTTCTCGCCTTGGACTTGGACCTGGTCGATTTTATTTGGGTACTATCTGAAAGTATGTCCTCAGACCTTTCCAATGGCAGCCCTTTCATTCTAATAGGTCCAGTGGGTCCAGAGTTATAAGCGTTTGAAGATTCCTATTAACCTCTGGCCTTTCTAGACTTGGACTTGGACCTGCTCGATTTTATTTTGGCACTATCAGAAAGTACGACCTCAGACCTTTTCAATGGCCCCCATTTATTCTAATAGGTCCAATGGGTCCAGAGTTATAAGCGTTTAAAAATTCCTATTAGAAAGAAATTTGAACTGAAAAACCGTTACTGTGTGTGTGTGTGTGTGTGTGTGAGTGATGAAGGCCTCGTTTACACTTTCAAAAATTAAACTTTCTCACCTCGGACTTGGACCTGGTCGATTTTATTTGGGCACTATCTGAAAGTACGTCCTCAGACCTTTCCAATGGCAGCCCTTTCATTCTAATAGGTCCAGTGGGTCCAGAGTTATAAGCGTTTGAAGATTCCTATAAACCTCTGGCCTTTCTAGACTTGGACTTGGACCTGCTCGATTTTGTTTTGGCACTATCAGAAAGTACGACCTCAGACCTTTTCAATGGCCCCCATTTTATTGTAATAGGTCCAATGGGCCCAGAGTTATAAGCGTTTAAAAATTCCTATTAATCGGCAGTTGCTTGCTGTATGTTTCTGTTGGCCTGGTATTTGAAAAAAAATGTTCACAAGAAATTTGAATTGAAAAACCGTTACTGTGTGTGTGTGAGTGATGAAGGCCTCGTTTACACTTTCAAAAATTAAACTTTCTCGCTTTGGACTTGGACCTGGTCGATTTTATTTGGGTACTATCTGAAAGTACGTCCTCAGACCTTTCCAATGGCAGCCCTTTCATTCTAATAGGTCCAGTGGGTCCAGAGATATAAGCGTTTGAAGATTCCTATTAACCTCTGGCCTTTCTAGACTTGGACTTGGATCTGCTCGATTTTATTTTGGCACTATCAGAAAGTACGACCTCAGACCTTTTCAATGGCCCCCATTTTATTCTAATAGGTCCAATGGGTCCAGAGTTATAAGCGTTTAAAAATTCCTATTAGAAAGAAATTTGAACTGAAAAACCGTTACTGTGTGTGTGTGTGAGTGATGAAGGCCTCGTTTACACTTTCAAAAATTAAACTTTCTCACCTCGGACTTGGACCTGGTCGATTTTATTTGGGTACTATCTGAAAGTATGTCCTCAGACCTTTCCAATGGCAGCCCTTTCATTCTAATAGGTCCAGTGGGTCCAGAGTTATAAGCGTTTGAAGATTCCTATTAACCTCTGGCCTTTCTAGACTTGGACTTGGACCTGCTCGATTTTATTTTGGCACTATCAGAAAGTACGACCTCAGACCTTTTCAATGGCCCCCATTTTATTGTAATAGGTCCAATGGGTCCAGAGTTATAAGACTTTAAAAATTCCTATTAATCGGCAGTTGCTTGCTGTATGTTTCTGTTGGCCTGGTGTTTGAAAAAAAATTTTCACAAGAAATTTGAATTGAAAAACCGTTACTGTGTGTGTGTGAGTGATGAAGGCCTCGTTTACACTTTCAAAAATTATACTTTCTCGCCTTGGACTTGGACCTGGTCGATTTTATTTGGGTACTATCTGAAAGTTCGTCCTCAGACCTTTCCAATGGCAGCCCTTTCATTCTAATAGGTCCAGTGGGTCCAGAGTTATAAGCGTTTGAAGATTCCTATTAACCTCTGGCCTTTCTAGACTTGGACTTGGACCTGTTCGATTTTATTTTGGCACTATCAGAAAGTACGACCTCAGACCTTTTCAATGGCCCCCATTTTATTCTAATAGGTCCAATGGATCCAGAGCTATAAGCGTTTAAAAATTCCTGTTAGAAAGAAATTTGAATTGAAAAACCGTTACTGTGTGTGTGTGAGTGATGAAGGCCTCGTTTACACTTTCAAAAATTAAACTTTCTCGCCTCGGACTTGGACCTGGTCGATTTTATTTGGGCACTATCTGAAAGTACGTCCTCAGGCCTTTCCAATGGCAGCCCTTTCATACTAATAGGTCCAGTGGGTCCAGAGTTATAAGCGTTTGAAGATTCCTATTAACCTCTGGCCTTTCTAGACTTGGACTTGGACCTGCTCGATTTTGTTTTGGCACTATCAGAAAGTACGACCTCAGACCTTTTCAATGGCCCCCATTTTATTGTAATAGGTCCAATGGGTCCAGAGTTATAAGACTTTAAAAATTCCTATTAATCGGCAGTTGCTTGCTATATGTTTCTGTTGGCCTGGTATTTGAAAAAAAATTTTCACAAGAAATTTGAATTGAAAAACCGTTACTGTGTGTGTGTGAGTGATGAAGGCCTCGTTTACACTTTCAAAAATTATACTTTCTCGCCTTGGACTTGGACCTGGTCGATTTTATTTGGGTACTATCTGAAAGTTCGTCCTCAGACCTTTCCAATGGCAGCCCTTTCATTCTAATAGGTCCAGTGGGTCCAGAGTTATAAGCGTTTGAAGATTCCTATTAACCTCTGGCCTTTCTAGACTTGGACTTGGACCTGTTCGATTTTATTTTGGCACTATCAGAAAGTACGACCTCAGACCTTTTCAATGGCCCCCATTTTATTCTAATAGGTCCAATGGATCCAGAGCTATAAGCGTTTAAAAATTCCTGTTAGAAAGAAATTTGAATTGAAAAACCGTTACTGTGTGTGTGTGAGTGATGAAGGCCTCGTTTACACTTTCAAAAATTAAACTTTCTCGCCTCGGACTTGGACCTGGTCGATTTTATTTGGGCACTATCTGAAAGTACGTCCTCAGGCCTTTCCAATGGCAGCCCTTTCATACTAATAGGTCCAGTGGGTCCAGAGTTATAAGCGTTTGAAGATTCCTATTAACCTCTGGCCTTTCTAGACTTGGACTTGGACCTGCTCGATTTTGTTTTGGCACTATCAGAAAGTACGACCTCAGACCTTTTCAATGGCCCCCATTTTATTGTAATAGGTCCAATGGGTCCAGAGTTATAAGCGCTTAAAAATTCCTATTAATCGGCAGTTGCTTGCTGTATGTTTCTGTTGGCCTGGTATTTGAAAAAAAAATGTTCACAAGAAATTTGAATTGAAAAACCGTTACTGTGTGTGTGTGAGTGATGAAGGCCTCGTTTACACTTTCAAAAATTAAACTTTCTCGCCTTGGACTTGGACCTGGTCGATTTTATTTGGGTACTATCTGAAAGTATGTCCTCAGACCTTTCCAATGGCAGCCCTTTCATTCTAATAGGTCCAGTGGGTCCAGAGTTATAAGCGTTTGAAGATTCCTATTAACCTCTGGCCTTTCTAGACTTGGACTTGGACCTGCTCGATTTTATTTTGGCACTATCAGAAAGTACGACCTCAGACCTTTTCAATGGCCCCCATTTTATTCTAATAGGTCCAATGGGTCCAGAGTTATAAGCGTTTAAAAATTCCTATTAGAAAGAAATTTGAACTGAAAAACCGTTACTGTGTGTGTGTGTGTGTGTGTGAGTGATGAAGGCCTCGTTTACACTTTCAAAAATTAAACTTTCTCACCTCGGACTTGGACCTGGTCGATTTTATTTGGGCACTATCTGAAAGTTCGTCCTCAGACCTTTCCAATGGCAGCCCTTTCATTCTAATAGGTCCAGTGGGTCCAGAGTTATAAGCGTTTGAAGATTCCTATTAACCTCTGGCCTTTCTAGACTTGGACTTGGATCTGCTCGATTTTATTTTGGCACTATCAGAAAGTACGACCTCAGACCTTTTCAATGGCCCCCATTTTATTCTAATAGGTCCAATGGGTCCAGAGTTATAAGCGTTTAAAAATTCCTATTAGAAAGAAATTTGAATTGAAAAACCGTTACTGTGTGTGTGTGAGTGATGAAGGCCTCGTTTACACTTTCAAAAATTAAACTTTCTCGCCTTGGACTTGGACCTGGTCGATTTTATTTGGGTACTATCTGAAAGTTCGTCCTCAGACCTTTCCAATGGCCCCCATTTTATTCTAATAGGTCCAGTGGGTCCAGAGTTATAAGCGTTTGAAGATTCCTATTAACCTCTGGCCTTTCTAGACTTGGACTTGGACCTGTTCGATTTTATTTTGGCACTATCAGAAAGTACGACCTCAGACCTTTTCAATGGCCCCCATTTTATTCTAATAGGTCCAATGGATCCAGAGCTATAAGCGTTTAAAAATTCCTGTTAGAAAGAAATTTGAATTGAAAAACCGTTACTGTGTGTGTGTGAGTGATGAAGGCCTCGTTTACACTTTCAAAAATTAAACTTTCTCGCCTCGGACTTGGACCTGGTCGATTTTATTTGGGCACTATCTGAAAGTACGTCCTCAGGCCTTTCCAATGGCAGCCCTTTCATACTAATAGGTCCAGTGGGTCCAGAGTTATAAGCGTTTGAAGATTCCTATTAACCTCTGGCCTTTCTAGACTTGGACTTGGACCTGCTCGATTTTGTTTTGGCACTATCAGAAAGTACGACCTCAGACCTTTTCAATGGCCCCCATTTTATTGTAATAGGTCCAATGGGTCCAGAGTTATAAGCGTTTAAAAATTCCTATTAATCGGCAGTTGCTTGCTATATGTTTCTGTTGGCCTGGTATTTGAAAAAAAAATGTTCACAAGAAATTTGAATTGAAAAACCGTTACTGTGTGTGTGTGAGTGATGAAGGCCTCGTTTACACTTTCAAAAATTAAACTTTCTCGCCTTGGACTTGGACCTGGTCGATTTTATTTGGGTACTATCTGAAAGTATGTCCTCAGACCTTTCCAATGGCAGCCCTTTCATTCTAATAGGTCCAGTGGGTCCAGAGTTATAAGCGTTTGAAGATTCCTATTAACCTCTGGCCTTTCTAGACTTGGACTTGGACCTGCTCGATTTTATTTTGGCACTATCAGAAAGTACGACCTCAGACCTTTTAAATGGCCCCCATTTTATTCTAATAGGTCCTATGGATCCAGAGCTATAAGCGTTTAAAAATTCCTGTTAGAAAAAAATTTGAACTGAAAAACCGTTACTGTGTGTGTGTGTGTGTGTGTGTGTGAGTGATGAAGGCCTCGTTTACACTTTCAAAAATTAAACTTTCTCGCCTCGGACTTGGACCTGGTCGATTTTATTTGGGCACTATCTGAAAGTACGTCCTCAGACCTTTCCAATGGCAGCCCTTTCATTCTAATAGGTCCAGTGGGTCCAGAGTTATAAGCGTTTGAAGATTCCTATTAACCTCTGGCCTTTCTAGACTTGGACTTGGATCTGCTCGATTTTGTTTTGGCACTATCAGAAAGTACGACCTCAGACCTTTTCAATGGCCCCCATTTTATTGTAATAGGTCCAATGGGCCCAGAGTTATAAGCGTTTAAAAATTCCTATTAATCGGCAGTTGCTTGCTGTATGTTTCTGTTGGCCTGGTATTTGAAAAAAAATGTTCACAAGAAATTTGAATTGAAAAACCGTTACTGTGTGTGTGTGAGTGATGAAGGCCTCGTTTACACTTTCAAAAATTAAACTTTCTCGCCTTGGACTTGGACCTGGTCGATTTCATTTGGGTACTATCTGAAAGTACGTCCTCAGACCTTTCCAATGGCAGCCCTTTCATTCTAATAGGTCCAGTGGGTCCAGAGATATAAGCGTTTGAAGATTCCTATTAACCTCTGGCCTTTCTAGACTTGGACTTGGATCTGCTCGATTTTATTTTGGCACTATCAGAAAGTACGACCTCAGACCTTTTCAATGGCCCCCATTTTATTCTAATAGGTCCAATGGGTCCAGAGTTATAAGCGTTTAAAAATTCCTATTAGAAAGAAATTTGAACTGAAAAACCGTTACTGTGTGTGTGTGTGAGTGATGAAGGCCTCGTTTACACTTTCAAAAATTAAACTTTCTCGCCTCGGACTTGGACCTGGTCGATTTTATTTGGGTACTATCTGAAAGTATGTCCTCAGACCTTTCCAATGGCAGCCCTTTCATTCTAATAGGTCCAGTGGGTCCAGAGTTATAAGCGTTTGAAGATTCCTATTAACCTCTGGCCTTTCTAGACTTGGACTTGGACCTGCTCGATTTTATTTTGGCACTATCAGAAAGTACGACCTCAGACCTTTTCAATGGCCCCCATTTTATTGTAATAGGTCCAATGGGTCCAGAGTTATAAGCCTTTAAAAATTCCTATTAATCGGCAGTTGCTTGCTATATGTTTCTGTTGGCCTGGTATTTGAAAAAAAATTTTCACAAGAAATTTGAATTGAAAAACCGTTACTGTGTGTGTGTGAGTGATGAAGGCCTCGTTTACACTTTCAAAAATTAAACTTTCTCGCCTTGGACTTGGACCTGGTCGATTTTATTTGGGTACTATCTGAAAGTTCGTCCTCAGACCTTTCCAATGGCAGCCCTTTCATTCTAATAGGTCCAGTGGGTCCAGAGTTATAAGCGTTTGAAGATTCCTATTAACCTCTGGCCTTTCTAGACTTGGACTTGGACCTGTTCGATTTTATTTTGGCACTATCAGAAAGTTCGTCCTCAGACCTTTCCAATGGCCCCCATTTTATTCTAATAGGTCCAATGGATCCAGAGCTATAAGCGTTTAAAAATTCCTGTTAGAAAGAAATTTGAATTGAAAAACCGTTACTGTGTGTGTGTGAGTGATGAAGGCCTCGTTTACACTTTCAAAAATTAAACTTTCTCGCCTCGGACTTGGACCTGGTCGATTTTATTTGGGCACTATCTGAAAGTACGTCCTCAGGCCTTTCCAATGGCAGCCCTTTCATACTAATAGGTCCAGTGGGTCCAGAGTTATAAGCGTTTGAAGATTCCTATTAACCTCTGGCCTTTCTAGACTTGGACTTGGACCTGCTCGATTTTGTTTTGGCACTATCAGAAAGTACGACCTCAGACCTTTTCAATGGCCCCCATTTTATTGTAATAGGTCCAATGGGTCCAGAGTTATAAGCGTTTAAAAATTCCTATTAATCGGCAGTTGCTTGCTGTATGTTTCTGTTGGCCTGGTATTTGAAAAAAAAATGTTCACAAGAAATTTGAATTGAAAAACCGTTACTGTGTGTGTGTGAGTGATGAAGGCCTCGTTTACACTTTCAAAAATTAAACTTTCTCGCCTTGGACTTGGACCTGGTCGATTTTATTTGGGTACTATCTGAAAGTATGTCCTCAGACCTTTCCAATGGCAGCCCTTTCATTCTAATAGGTCCAGTGGGTCCAGAGTTATAAGCGTTTGAAGATTCCTATTAACCTCTGGCCTTTCTAGACTTGGACTTGGACCTGCTCGATTTTATTTTGGCACTATCAGAAAGTACGACCTCAGACCTTTTCAATGGCCCCCATTTTATTCTAATAGGTCCAATGGGTCCAGAGTTATAAGCGTTTAAAAATTCCTATTAGAAAGAAATTTGAACTGAAAAACCGTTACTGTGTGTGTGTGTGTGTGTGTGTGAGTGATGAAGGCCTCGTTTACACTTTCAAAAATTAAACTTTCTCACCTCGGACTTGGACCTGGTCGATTTTATTTGGGCACTATCTGAAAGTACGTCCTCAGACCTTTCCAATGGCAGCCCTTTCATTCTAATAGGTCCAGTGGGTCCAGAGTTATAAGCGTTTGAAGATTCCTATAAACCTCTGGCCTTTCTAGACTTGGACTTGGACCTGCTCGATTTTATTTTGGCACTATCAGAAAGTACGACCTCAGACCTTTTCAATGGCCCCCATTTTATTCTAATAGGTCCAATGGATCCAGAGTTATAAGCGTTTAAAAATTCCTATTAATCGGCAGTTGCTTGCTGTATGTTTCTGTTGGCCTGGTATTTGAAAAAAATGTTCACAAGAAATTTGAATTGAAAAACCGTTACTGTGTGTGTGTGAGTGATGAAGGCCTCGTTTACACTTTCAAAAATTAAACCTTCTCGCCTTGGACTTGGACCTGGTCGATTTTATTTGGGTACTATCTGAAAGTATGTCCTCAGACCTTTCCAATGGCAGCCCTTTCATTCTAATAGGTCCAGTGGGTCCAGAGTTATAAGCGTTTGAAGATTCCTATTAACCTCTGGCCTTTCTAGACTTGGACTTGGACCTGCTCGATTTTATTTTGGCACTATCAGAAAGTACGACCTCAGACCTTTTCAATGGCCCCCATTTTATTCTAATAGGTCCAATGGGTCCAGAGTTATAAGCGTTTAAAAATTCCTATTAAAAAGAAATTTGAACTGAAAAACCGTTACTGTGTGTGTGTGTGTGTGTGTGAGTGATGAAGGCCTCGTTTACACTTTCAAAAATTAAACTTTCTCGCCTCGGACTTGGACCTGGTCGATTTTATTTGGGCACTATCTGAAAGTACGTCCTCAGACCTTTCCAATGGCAGCCCTTTCATTCTAATAGGTCAAGTGGGTCCAGAGTTATAAGCGTTTGAAGATTCCTATTAACCTCTGGCCTTTCTAGACTTGGACTTGGACCTGCTCGATTTTGTTTTGGCACTATCAGAAAGTACGACCTCAGACCTTTTCAATGGCCCCCATTTTATTGTAATAGGTCCAATGGGTCCAGAGTTATAAGCGTTTAAAAATTCCTATTAATCGGCAGTTGCTTGCTGTATGTTTCTGTTGGCCTGGTATTTGAAAAAAAAATGTTCACAAGAAATTTGAATTGAAAAACCGTTACTGTGTGTGTGTGAGTGATGAAGGCCTCGTTTACACTTTCAAAAATTAAACTTTCTCGCCTTGGACTTGGACCTGGTCGATTTTATTTGGGTACTATCTGAAAGTATGTCCTCAGACCTTTCCAATGGCAGCCCTTTCATTCTAATAGGTCCAGTGGGTCCAGAGTTATAAGCGTTTGAAGATTCCTATTAACCTCTGGCCTTTCTAGACTTGGACTTGGACCTGCTCGATTTTATTTTGGCACTATCAGAAAGTACGACCTCAGACCTTTTCAATGGCCCCCATTTTATTGTAATAGGTCCAATGGGTCCAGAGTTATAAGCCTTTAAAAATTCCTATTAATCGGCAGTTGCTTGCTGTATGTTTCTGTTGGCCTGGTATTTGAAAAAAAATTTTCACAAGAAATTTGAATTGAAAAACCGTTACTGTGTGTGTGTGAGTGATGAAGGCCTCGTTTACACTTTCAAAAATTAAACTTTCTCGCCTTGGACTTGGACCTGGTCGATTTTATTTGGGTACTATCTGAAAGTACGTCCTCAGACCTATCCAATGGCAGCCCTTTCATACTAATAGGTCCAGTGGGTCCAGAGTTATAAGCGCTTGGAGATTCCTATTAACCTCTGGCCTTTCTAGACTTGGACTTGGACCTGCTCGATTTTATTTTGGCACTATCAGAAAGTACGACCTCAGACCTTTTCAATGGCCCCCATTTTATTCTAATAGGTCCAATGGGTACAGAGATATAAGCGTTTAAAAATTCCTATTAAAAAGAAATTTGAACTGAAAAACCGTTACTGTGTGTGTGTGTGTGTGTGTGAGTGATGAAGGCCTCGTTTACACTTTCAAAAATTAAACTTTCTCGCCTCGGACTTGGACCTGGTCGATTTTATTTTGGCACTATCAGAAAGTACGACCTCAGACCTTTTCAATGGCCCCCATTTTATTCTAATAGGTCCAATGGGTACAGAGATATAAGCGTTTAAAAATTCCTATTAAAAAGAAATTTGAACTGAAAAACCGTTACTGTGTGTGTGTGTGTGTGTGTGAGTGATGAAGGCCTCGTTTACACTTTCAAAAATTAAACTTTCTCGCCTCGGACTTGGACCTGGTCGATTTTATTTGGGCACTATCTGAAAGTACGTCCTCAGACCTTTCCAATGGCAGCCCTTTCATTCTAATAGGTCAAGTGGGTCCAGAGTTATAAGCGTTTGAAGATTCCTATTAACCTCTGGCCTTTCTAGACTTGGACTTGGACCTGCTCGATTTTGTTTTGGCACTATCAGAAAGTACGACCTCAGACCTTTTCAATGGCCCCCATTTTATTGTAATAGGTCCAATGGGTCCAGAGTTATAAGCGTTTAAAAATTCCTATTAATCGGCAGTTGCTTGCTGTATGTTTCTGTTGGCCTGGTATTTGAAAAAAAAATTTTCACAAGAAATTTGAATTGAAAAACCGTTACTGTGTGTGTGTGAGTGATGAAGGCCTCGTTTACACTTTCAAAAATTAAACTTTCTCGCCTTGGACTTGGACCTGGTCGATTTTATTTGGGTACTATCTGAAAGTATGTCCTCAGACCTTTCCAATGGCAGCCCTTTCATTCTAATAGGTCCAGTGGGTCCAGAGTTATAAGCGTTTGAAGATTCCTATTAACCTCTGGCCTTTCTAGACTTGGACTTGGACCTGCTCGATTTTATTTTGGCACTATCAGAAAGTACGACCTCAGACCTTTTCAATGGCCCCCATTTTATTGTAATAGGTCCAATGGGTCCAGAGTTATAAGCCTTTAAAAATTCCTATTAATCGGCAGTTGCTTGCTATATGTTTCTGTTGGCCTGGTATTTGAAAAAAAATTTTCACAAGAAATTTGAATTGAAAAACCGTTACTGTGTGTGTGTGAGTGATGAAGGCCTCGTTTACACTTTCAAAAATTAAACTTTCTCGCCTTGGACTTGGACCTGGTCGATTTTATTTGGGTACTATCTGAAAGTACGTCCTCAGACCTATCCAATGGCAGCCCTTTCATACTAATAGGTCCAGTGGGTCCAGAGTTATAAGCGCTTGGAGATTCCTATTAACCTCTGGCCTTTCTAGACTTGGACTTGGACCTGCTCGATTTTATTTTGGCACTATCAGAAAGTACGACCTCAGACCTTTTCAATGGCCCCCATTTTATTCTAATAGGTCCAATGGGTACAGAGATATAAGCGTTTAAAAATTCCTATTAAAAAGAAATTTGAACTGAAAAACCGTTACTGTGTGTGTGTGTGTGTGTGTGAGTGATGAAGGCCTCGTTTACACTTTCAAAAATTAAACTTTCTCGCCTCGGACTTGGACCTGGTCGATTTTATTTGGGCACTATCTGAAAGTACGTCCTCAGACCTTTCCAATGGCAGCCCTTTCATTCTAATAGGTCAAGTGGGTCCAGAGTTATAAGCGTTTGAAGATTCCTATTAACCTCTGGCCTTTCTAGACTTGGACTTGGACCTGCTCGATTTTATTTTGGCACTATCAGAAAGTACGACCTCAAACCTTTTCAATGGCCCCCATTTTATTCTAATAGGTCCAATGGGTCCAGAGTTATAAGCGTTTAAAAATTCCTATTAGAAAGAAATTTGAACTGAAAAACCGTTACTGTGTGTGTGTGTGTGTGTGTGAGTGATGAAGGCCTCGTTTACACTTTCAAAAATTAAACTTTCTCGCCTCGGACTTGGAGCTGGTCGATTTTATTTGGGCACTATCTGAAAGTACGTCCTCAGGCCTTTCCAATGGCAGCCCTTTCATACTAATAGGTCCAGTGGGTCCAGAGTTATAAGCGTTTGAAGATTCCTATTAACCTCTGGCCTTTCTAGACTTGGACTTGGACCTGCTCGATTTTGTTTTGGCACTATCAGAAAGTACGACCTCAGACCTTTTCAATGGCCCCCATTTTATTGTAATAGGTCCAATGGGTCCAGAGTTATAAGCGTTTAAAAATTCCTATTAATCGGCAGTTGCTTGCTGTATGTTTCTGTTGGCCTGGTATTTGAAAAAAAAATGTTCACAAGAAATTTGAATTGAAAAACCGTTACTGTGTGTGTGTGAGTGATGAAGGCCTCGTTTACACTTTCAAAAATTAAACTTTCTCGCCTTGGACTTGGACCTGGTCGATTTTATTTGGGTACTATCTGAAAGTATGTCCTCAGACCTTTCCAATGGCAGCCCTTTCATTCTAATAGGTCCAGTGGGTCCAGAGTTATAAGCGTTTGAAGATTCCTATTAACCTCTGGCCTTTCTAGACTTGGACTTGGACCTGCTCGATTTTATTTTGGCACTATCAGAAAGTACGACCTCAGACCTTTTCAATGGCCCCCATTTTATTCTAATAGGTCCAATGGGTACAGAGATATAAGCCTTTAAAAATTCCTATTAATCGGCAGTTGCTTGCTATATGTTTCTGTTGGCCTGGTATTTGAAAAAAATTTTCACAAGAAATTTGAATTGAAAAACCGTTACTGTGTGTGTGTGAGTGATGAAGGCCTCGTTTACACTTTCAAAAATTAAACTTTCTCGCCTTGGACTTGGACCTGGTCGATTTTATTTGGGTACTATCTGAAAGTACGTCCTCAGACCTATCCAATGGCAGCCCTTTCATACTAATAGGTCCAGTGGGTCCAGAGTTATAAGCGCTTGGAGATTCCTATTAACCTCTGGCCTTTCTAGACTTGGACTTGGACCTGCTCGATTTTATTTTGGCACTATCAGAAAGTACGACCTCAGACCTTTTCAATGGCCCCCATTTTATTCTAATAGGTCCAATGGGTACAGAGATATAAGCTTTTAAAAATTCCTATTAAAAAGAAATTTGAACTGAAAAACCGTTACTGTGTGTGTGTGTGTGTGTGTGTGAGTGATGAAGGCCTCGTTTACACTTTCAAAAATTAAACTTTCTCGCCTTGGACTTGGACCTGGTCGATTTTATTATTATTGGGTACCATCTGAAAGTACGTCCTCAGACCTTTCCAATGGCAGCCCTTTCATTCTAATAGGTCCAGTGGGTCCAGCGTTATAAGCGTTTGAAGATTCCTATTAACCTCTGGCCTTTCTAGACTTGGACTTGGACCTGCTCGATTTTATTTTGGCACTATCAGAAAGTACGACCTCAGACCTTTTCAATGGCCCCCATTTTATTCTAATAGGTCCAATGGGTCCAGAGTTATAAGCTTTTAAAAATTCCTGTTAGAAAGAAATTTGAACTGAAAAACCGTTACTGTGTGTGTGTGTGATGAAGGCCTCGTTTACACTTTCAAAAATTAAACTTTCTCACCTCGGACTTGGACCTGGTCGATTTTATTTGGGCACTATCTGAAAGTTCGTCCTCAGACCTTTCCAATGGCAACCCTTTCATTCTAATAGGTCAAGTGGGTCCAGAGTTATAAGCGTTTGAAGATTCCTATTAACCTCTGGCCTTTCTAGACTTGGACTTGGACCTGCTCGATTTTATTTTGGCACTATCAGAAAGTACGACCTCAGACCTTTTCAATGGCCCCCATTTTATTCTAATAGGTCCAATGGATCCAGAGTTATAAGCGTTTAAAAATTCCTATTAATCGGCAGTTGCTTGCTGTATGTTTCTGTTGGCCTGGTATTTGACAAAAAAAATGTTCACAAGAAATTTGCACTGAAAAACCGTTACTGTGTGTTTTTTTTTTTTTTTTTTTTATAGCTTTACGAGCTAAAGGTTGGGAATCTTCGAAAGACATTGGTAGCCCGGCCTACCAATGTGCACGATTCGCCGCAAGACTTACTCTCGGCTTGCTAAACGCATACGTACTAAACCCAACCTAGTTCGTCACACTTCCATTAAGTCGCCCCCCCGGGACCACAATCAAGTATTACATCGGGGGAGGTAAAGATTCAGCGAGTGCTGCTATCCATTTCTGCTGTTCTTGCTCTCTCTATTATTCTCTGTTGTACTAGAACTTCCTTCGCGAATAAACATACCGCGTTCCAGTTTTCGCGCGATGTTAACATCAGGTTAACCACGTTGTCGGGAGTCACCTGGGAACCGATCGTCCTCTCAAGGAAATTTCGTCGGAATTCGTAGCGCGGGCAAGTAAAGAATATATGCTCCGCTGTTTCACTTGTATCCAGACATGATGGACACGCTTCATCCACGTCATGCCCATACTTGTAAAGGTATGTCCTATAGCATCCGTGGCCCGTTAGGAACTGAGTAAGGTAAAAATTCAGCTGGCCGTGCTTCCTTCCAGTCCATTCTTCTATATTCGGTATCAATCTGTAGGTCCATCTTCCCTTTGTGGAAGAAGTCCACTCGTGCTGCCACCTATTCATTACATCATCATTCACCTGGTCAGGGTGCACTAGCCCCGTTCTCCTACTTATTAAACGTTTTCTCCTCTCTATCTCTACCAACATTCGTAGCGGCATCATTCCCGCTATCACCAAGGCTGCATCCGTAGATACTGTGCGAAAGGCAGAAATTACTCGGAGGGCAGATCTCCTGTAGGCCCCATCAACTCCTATTCTATATGTCTTCTTATCCATGGCCTCGGCCCATATAGGGGCTGCATATAAAGCAATCGATCTAACCACTCTCATCAGCAATTGCCTCTTCTCCTGTCTGGGACCTCCCAAGTTGGGCATTATCCGCGCGAGTGCGCCCGTTGCCGCCGCACACTTCCTACTAATATACGTCAGGTGCTCCTTGAATGTGAGTCTGTTGTCAATCATAACTCCTAAGTACTTGATAGACTGCTTCGATGTTATAATTTGTTCGCCAACAGTTATGGTGATGTATTCCATTTTCTTTCTACTGCTTACTAATACGACATCCGTTTTATGGTCAGCAAGTTTCAGACCTATACTCGCGATCCAGCTTCTAACTCTGCTAACTGCCGCATTGGACGTTCGTTCCAAATTATCAAGGTGTTTACCCCTCACCACGAGGGCTATATCGTCCGCAAATCCGAATATTTGTGCGCCCGTAGGAAGCCTAAGCCTCAGTACACCATCATACATGGCGTTCCATAGTATTGGGCCCAGCACCGAACCCTGTGGTACCCCTGCTGTTATAGCGTATGACTTTCTGCCTTCGTCTGTATCATACAAAAGTACCCTATCCTTAAAATAGTCCACTATGAGTTCCATCAAATATCCAGGTACGCTCCTCTCATCAAGTGCAGCCAGGGTGGCGTCCCAATCTGCCGAATTGAATGCGTTTTTGACATCCAGGGTGATGATTGCGCAATACTCCTTATCACCTTCAAACCAGCGGTCACCGCTGATGGCCTCTTTCGCTACGGTAATGACCGCCTCCATTGCGTCCACTGTGGAGCGCCCTTTTCGGAAGCCAAATTGGCGATCCGACAGGCCGTCTCTCTCCAATATCGTTTCGAGTCTTCTACATATTATCTTCTCCAGCAGTTTACCTACGGTATCAATCATACAAAGTGGGCGGTAACCTGTTGCATCCTGCGCACCGTTGCCCTTCGGGATGAGAACCAACCTCTGTCGCTTCCATATCCTTGGGAATTTCCTCTCCTGAATGCATGTATCAAATACTTTCCTAAACACCTCAACGTTGTTCTCTATAGCCACCTTAAGTGCGACGTTTGGGATTCCATCAATTCCCGGAGCCTTCCTGAGTTTCATTTCCTTCCAGACTGCATCGAATTCCTGGCCGCTGACTTCAGGAATGTCATCGTGCGACATACTGTCTCGCACAGCATACGTGATCTCGGCCCTCTCCGGAAAGAGGCCTTCAACAATTGACTGCAGCTTCTCCGCGCTTTCCGTGGCCGGTGGTCGAAAGCAATTCAGCTTCCTCATTACCACCTTATATCCCGTGCCCCAGGGATTTTCATCCAAATCGGCACACATTTCCCTATAGCACCTTCGTTTGCTCCTGTCAATGGCCCAGTTAAGGTTGGCTCTGAGCACTTTGTATCTTTCCCGAAGTTCTGTGAAGTCATTGCGACCCCTTGCTCTCTGGAATATCCTCCGCGCTCTATTACATTTCCTTCTTAGTTCAGCTATCTCCGCGTTCCACCAATAAACGTGTTTCCTGCCTGGCAGGTGAGACTTCCGCGACATAGACGCGCTGCAGGCTTCCGTTATACAGCGCATAAGTTCCACCGCCATGTTGTTTGCGCTTCCGGTCACCCGAATGTCGCTCATCGCGAGAACAAATGTTTCCTCATCAAAAGTAGAGTCTCTCCACAAGGGATTAGGAGGGGCGGCAGTAATGGGGTTCACTGCAGCGCGTTCCTGGATATCAAAAATGATCGCCCGATGGTCGCTATGAGTGTAGACATCGGACACAGTCCAATTCGATGTCGTTGCCAGTGAATCGCTGATGAATGTTAAGTCAATCTTAGAACTCCTTCCATTTCTCGAGAATGTATCAATCTGCCCACAGTTGAGTAAGACAACCTCCAGAGTTGCAAATGCGTCAAGCAGGCTCTCACCTCTTGGGTTCGTGTACGCTGAACCCCATTCCACTGCCCATGCATTAAAGTCCCCGGCAATCACCACGGGTCTTAGATTTCTGGCCTCGCGAACGATGTCGTCCAATCTGAGTCTGTACTCCTCCATTGATAAGCTGGGGGGGAGATAACAGCTGAAGAAATGTACCCCATTAACAGTGCATTTCACAAAGCCTTCTCTCCTGTTGTCAACATTTCCCACTGGGAATTTACCGCATGACCATATCGCTGCCTTGTTGCATTTACTGGTAGCCCAACGCTGATTGTCAGGTGCCCTATAGTGTTCACTCAAAATTGTAAGGTCTATTTTCTGCTCCCGGACTGTCTGCTTAAGAAGCTCCAGCGCCGCTTCGCAGTGGTTCAAATTCAGCTGCAAGATCCTCATTTTCCTATGTTCATCATCCTCCGCCGAGCTGCCAGGTACTGTGGACACTTAGGTCCCCCCGTGACATGTTTTGAGTCCACATTACGATCGCTCCTACAGAGTAGGCAGTGAGGGTCACCACTATTACTGTGTGTGTGTGTGTGTGTGTGTGTGTGTGTGTGTGTGTGTGTGTGGGAGTGATGAAGGCCTTGTTTAAACTTTCGAAAGTTAAACTTTTTCGACTCGCACGTGGACTATGGACCATCGGATAAAGAGAGAGACACCCAAAGCCGTGAGAGATCCTTTATAGAAATTTTAAACTCATTTAAATACTTTGTTTTATATTTTATTGTTTTATTTATTTATTTATTTTATTTTTTATTTTCATTTCTTTTCAATGTAATATACATACAATATATATATATTTTTATTTCCTTTAATTTGTTTTTATTTTGTCTTCTGATTAATATATTTATTTTTTTATTTTTATTTATTTTTTTCTATATAATATGACCATAAAGTACATTAATAATATGTTTTGTTTTATAAGGTATTTTAAGTAATTATTTATATCTTCTTCTATATTGTTTGTTGTTGCTCTATATATGTATAGGTATGTATATGGTGATATATAATTTAATATGAATATGTACTCATCATATGTCCTTGTTTCAATTCACTTTCACTCTTCTTACTTTAATAGTATTTGTCTTGTTCTGGTACAAAAAAGTGGTACTTTTTCTCAGTTTATTTAAGATTCCTTTTACAATTTTTCTTTTTTTTTAGTTTTTAATTTTTAATGAATTATTTAATTAAACGACGCTTTGCTGATATGGTGTTTTTCCTACAGTTTTCATTAAATTTTTATTTTTTTCAAATAAAAACAAATTTTAACTAAAATCTGTAATTAATTCTGAGTGTAATTTAAAAGTGAAAAAAAAAACTGAATTTCAATTTAAAGGAACTTATGATTTTATGAATAAAACTTAAAACTATTTACGAACTACCAATTAATTAATTCATTAATTAATTTAATCATTATTTTTATTGTTTGGTTTCTTAACATACAGTAAATATGTATATGTGTGTGTGTATAATATTTTCAAACATTATATATGAATTTTGCATTTCTTATGTATTTTTTAAGTTGGTTTTTACTTTCATTTAATAAAATTTATTTAATATTGAGAAATTATTTTGTATATTTTTATAGATATATATATATACCAGGCCATTAACACAGCGTTCAGGTCGAGATGTTTTAAAATTTTAGTTTGAATTTATTTTAGTAGGTTTTCAAAACCAGAGTTGTAGAATATTTCGGCCATTTAGGATAACAAATTCTTAGTATACATACATATTTCTTTAACCCTTTAAATGTTTACAACGAATATTAAAGAGGTCCTTATATTGTATATTAGACATAGTAATGTAATGTAAACCACATCAATAAGACCAATTATTTCAAATGATCTCCGAAATACTTGTTGCTCGATGTCGGAATTGGATTCATTGACGTTCACTGTTTTTTTTATTTATTTTTCCTCAATAAATTCTAAACTTCAAATACCTGGTGCATTATTATACTATCATAACGACCATGATTAATACGGTATGCAGATATGCACCTTTATTGCGTAAATCGCAATAAAAGCCATTATTGAGCTCAATATTTCATATATAGTTTCAATTAATTATTGAGCAATAAATACGCAAATTGTTATAATATTGAGTAAAACTTCAAATGCTGCACTGTCACAAGTATGTCCAGTGTGCATATTACAATTATTCGAACACTTTCGGCTGATATTTGACAACTCAAAGGTCAACAACGACAAATAAAAAAACAAAATAAACACAATGTTGTTGAAACAACCAGCTGTTTTGTTTACCAGCTGTCAAATGAATATTGAATAAGCAGCTGAACTGCGTATATTATTATGTCTGTACACTTAAAATATTGTACTCAATAAACCGAATATTGACTCAATAAAAGTGCATACCTGAACATAGTATAACTATTTAACGCAAATTCTTTAGATTGGAGCTCTTTAAAGCACGTTGGAATAATGGGTTTTTTTTATCAGACAAGTCATAATATAATATTTTTACTCGGGGCGAATGTACTTTAATATGGATGGAGGAAACAGAAATGTAGATCTCTAACTCAGGGTACTATAATGACGTAGGATTGTATGTCGGCACCAGGTATAAGCAGTTTCCAATTTACTGAGCCACGTACGTTCATGCACATAAGTATGTATATAGGAGTTTCAGTGTCAAGAATTTTGGGAATTCTAAAAGGTAGGAAGTGTTTGGAAAACAAATTAGAAGTATTTTTAGAGGCTAAGTACAGTATATCTACATATATATATGTATATAGCAATGCAATTTATCAATATTAAACAAAATTTATTTAATTATTTTTTAATACTTATTTCAAGCTAAGGAATAAATAAAGTATACTTTTTTGTATAATATTACCAGAAATAAATATTTTTGTTTTTTGTCATATGGTAGAACGCAAAAGATTTTTAACTACATTTAATGAGTTTTAAACAAATATACAAATGTAAATAGAGTTGAGTGGTGTCTTAGCCAAATAGCGTGAGGATAGAGTTCGATTCCTACCAAAGACTGGTCAGGTCTGTTACATTACTGAGAACGTATAATATATAATCTGTAATTATATTGTAATAAATAAATATATAAAATAAATAAAAAAATTTAATAAATAAAGTAAAAATAATAAAGAACGTATAATATATAATCTGTAATTATATTGTAATAAATAAATATATAAAATAAATAAAAAAATTTAATAAATAAAGTAAAAATAATAAATAAAGTAAATAAAATAAATAAATAAAAAAATTAAAAAATAAATATTAAAATAAATATATAAAATAAATAAAAATAAGTAAAATAAATAAAGTAAAAATAATAAGCAAATAAAATAAATAAAGTAAATAGAATAAGTAATAAAAAAGTAATAATTAAATATACAAATAAAATAAAAAAATAAATAATAAAATAAATAAAATAAAAAATAAATAATAAATAATAAAATAAATAAAGTAAGAATAATAAACAAATAAAGTAAATAGAATAAGCAATAAAAAATAATAATAAAATATACAAATAAAATAAAAAAAATAAAAAAAAAAATAAAAAAAAGAATAAATAATAAAATAAATAAAGTAAAAATAATAAATAAATAATAAAAACTAAATAATAATATAAATAAAGTAAAAAAATAAGTAATAAAATAAATAAACTAAAAATAATAAATAAAATGAAGTATATAATGTAAATAAAATAAATAAAGTAAAAATATTAAATAAATGAAGTAAATAAAATAAATAAATAAAATAAAAATAAAAAATAAATATTATAAATAAAATAAATAAAAATAAATATAGTAGAGTTGCTTGAAATAATGATGAAAAAATATAAAAAAATATTAAAAAAATTATTTATTATATATATTTATTATTATTTACAAAAATTTAATTTAATAATTAAAAACAATATTTTAATTTTTTTTTTAAGATTAAGAAGAACATAATTTTTTTTTTATTAATATATCCTAAATCTAAATTACATTTTTAGAGATTTTAGAGTATAAAGAGAGCATTTTTATGTTTTGTTTTTAGCAAAGAAATTTGTATTAAGATTCGTCAGATGTTTTGTATAAATATTTAAGATAGTTTTATATTTTGTTAAAGTAGTAGTAAAAGTAGAGACTTTCTTTCCTAGTAATAATAGTAGTAAAGGAAAAACGAAAAATTGTTTTTACCTTTCTGCTATACTTCTTTTAAATATTTTTAAATACTAAAAATCTTTTTAAATAACTTCGAATTCTTTTTTAAGTATTTTTTAAGTAATTTTTTAATAATTCTTTTTTTGCACAACCATATTTGTGTTTGAAACATTTTTTCACTATTTTTTTATAAGTTTTTTTGTATTTTTTTTTTTTATTAATTTTCAGTTTTTATAAGACTCTCAACATTTAATATAGAAAATATAAATTATATGCTGTATATAAATTGTCTGTATGTAAATTTAACATTAAATATATAGGTTCAAAGAGTTCATTCATTCCATTTATTATTATAAAGAAGAAGCATATTTAGTTTTTAATTTTCAGAAAAATTATAACATTTTCATTTATTTTTAAACATTATTATGATGTAATTAGGTATTTAAGCATAAATGATTTCTTATTTATTTTTTTTTAATTTATTTTGAAAAACAAACTTTAAGTTTTCCCTGCCTTTTCCTGTCAGTTTAATATTTTTTAACGTTACCACTAAAATACTTTTTAAATTCTATTTTGATAATCCTGCTTCATGCTACATTTGCTTGTAAAAATAATAATTTACACTGTGCTACACACCATATATGCAAGAGTTCTGTCAGTGGACCGACACAGGCTCTACAATAATTCGTACTTTTTTTGTACTTAAAAACGTTGTGATTTAAGAAATCGATAGGAACATTAGGAACTCCTGTTGCTTAAGCATGGTCCAGGGGAACCATTGCATATTCTTTTAGAAAAATTTTTATATCACAGTGTAAGTTTAGTTTAATATTTTTTTTTTTACAAAACTATGCATATACCCGTGCCATCACAACAGGCTACTATACGTGCTCATGTGAGTTTTGGTATCAAAGCTACCACTCCAGCCTAACCTAACCTATGCTACATATAGTGAAATGTGCTGTATGACAGAACTTAACGAATTTAATATATTTATATACGAACGCACGCTTCTTTACTTTCCTAAAACGTTAGACTAATTTTATCATAACTGTTCATGAACTTTCTCGAGTGAAAATTCTTCGAAGTTTGGGAACTGTTTCAGTATAATTTTCAAATTTTTTTAATAAATTTTCACAATTAAAATGCGTTGTTCTTTTGTAAAACGTTGCTCTCTTAATAAAAGACAAAATTTCAGAGTTAACACATGCTTATAAAAAATTGCTTTATTACTGAGACAATTGGCCCAATTCACACGACTTTGTATCGTGTATGTTGTATTGAATACACTTGGTTGTTTGTGAACGCTCAATGCTATGATGTATTGTGTATGTCGTATTCTTCTTCGTAATTTTTGGCATTCAAACAATTTGATAGCACGAAACCAATACATATGAAAAAAATGTGTACCAGTGTATTGGATTTTTACATGAAAATTATCAACAACAAGCATACACTGTTGTGTAGTCGTCCAACAATACAATGAATACAACGATACAACGGCTTGTGTGAATTGACCAAATCTATTTTTATACAGTCGACAGCATAAGTATAGGTAGCCCAAAATCTGCATTCAGAAAGCTTATCTTATTGTTCTTTTGTTGTGTTGAATACATCAATAATTGTTATGTTTTATTTATAGAATAGAAATAAAATAATAAAATAAATGTACAGTCACAGAAAAAAGTCTACATACATCGTTGTATACAAAATTTTTCCTCAAATTCATAAAATTGTGTAAAATATATTGAAGTACCCAGGCTTATGCAGTCCACAGTAATGCATACATACAATGGACAGCAAAAGTCTTAGTACGGCAATATATTTTGACAAATAAAAGTCCCCACAGGCTTAATACTCATGCCTAAAGTCCCGATATGACTTCAAGAGAGTATTTAGATCATTTGAAAGAACGGTTACGTAATCGATAAACCTCAAACAAAAGTCAACCGAAAAACTTGCTCATGCTGCCGCCAGAAAATGCTAAACAAAACGTGTGTACATTCAATTCCAAATGGGTTAAATGGAATGCTTGACCTTAAGGGATATTCTACTAAATACAAGGGATAACATTTTATATTTTTTATATATATTAGGCATTTGAATTTTAAATTAACTCAGATTTCTCCTTGGGGGTACATATGGAGTCTTTTGAAATTTTTCTTTATATTTTTCTTGTTTTATAAAAAACATTAAAAAAACAAACATTAAAAAATGTTTGTTTTATAATAAAACAGAAATAAATTAAGAAAATAAATATACACTGAGCACCAAACGTGAGTAAACACCACTGAAATAATTCATTTTCTTAGGATAGCGAGAAAAGTAAATGAGAATAGTCGAATAAATTTCCAAAAATAAAAACATTTATTTATTACATATAAAATGTTAAAACAAAAACAATAATTCATGACAAAGGAACTTTTTTATACTTAAGAACAAAAGTGTTGACTCACTTATGGCGCTCAGTGTATAAACTATAAATTTTTATACAAAACTTTTGGCTAAAATTCATGAAATTGCTAAAATATATTGCCGTACTAAGACTTTTCCTGTCCACTGTATATCTGTACTGTTTCATGGGGGTTACAAAATTTTTTAATGAATTTCATCTCGAGTATCTGGATTTCTGCTGGCATAGTAATGGATATTGATTGTAAGCATAGTTTTGTAAAAAATTGATTTCGTTATTCATTTAAATATTTAACCAATTCGTTTACTGTATTAAAAATAAATAATTGAGGAAAAAAATTTCTATCATCGGCTGTCTTTGTTTTCTTAACTTTTTTTCTTTTTGTTTTGGAATAAAATTCTATGATGGTATTTATATAAGTTTTTTGTCGCTTGTTTTGAAACACTGTTTTTTTTAATTTTAATTTTGTATAATTAAAATAGAAGTTCACATTGGTAAATTTAGAAAATTTTCTAGATTAAGATTCGTTTTTTTTTTATTTTCTTTGTATTTAATTGCAGCGATTTGAAGTAAAAAGTGCTTTATTTTTAAATATTTTATGTTCGATTTTTATTTAACGTTGCAGTGTGCGTTGGTAGATTAGATTAGCGAAGGAGAAAAGTAATTTTGCATGCTTCAATCCCATGTCTTATGAATTAAATATAATTTTTTAATTCAAATACTAGAAACATAATAAACGCAGCGCAGGAAACACAGTAATTTTGCAAAGACAATTGCCGCGTTGCCTTTTGAAATAATCATTACCAGATGCAGACGCTGCATTCTATATCGAGAGATTGCTGTGTTTGCTGCCTTTCGTTTATTGTGTTTAAAGCATAAATTGTTACGTTCTTTTGAAATTTCATTACAAAATTACTTTCATCCTTTCAGCTTAGTTTAATTTATAATTTTTTATTTAAGAGTTTAAGAGTTAAAAAGTTAAAAAAAGAGACTATCTATCCTACCAAAGTTAGTTTTGTTTTTTGTTTTAATTTTTAATTTTTTTTAATGTTTATAAGTTTATTTAATATTTAATAGTAGTATTTAGAAGAAACACTAACAGCCATTTATGTTTGTTTTTTTTTAATTTATAACTTAATTTAAATGATTTAATTTGTACCCTACATAATGTTAAGGAATACATTCTTATATACAGGGTCATTAAATCGTTAAATATAAATATTTTTGTAATAAAAATAAAAAACTTAAAAAAAAATTTTTTGATGCTTAATTTTAAGAATCTCATTTCAAAATGAAAATTTTTATGATATGGTGAAATAAATTTTGATTGATATTAAGTTTGATATGTATAAGTTTAAATGATAAATGTAAAGCTTCTCAATGATTAAAATAATAAAAATTATTCCCATCTGGATTTTCTTTAATTAAATGAATTTTAAGGTTAGGTTAGGTTAGAGACGTGTACTTGTCAATTAGGGCAAGTACAGTACCCGGAGGTTGAAATGGCCCATTGTACAACCTCCTAGTTTCTCACACCACTTATGTTGTGAGTTAATTTGTATACATGCGTGGTGGGACCTACAGTTTAAAGTCGACTCCGAACAAGAGTTTTTTGAGAAACTTTTTTATGGCAATTTTATTTACTCTCAGAATTTTTGCCAGAAATCTACGGCGACTTCAAAAAATGAATTTAAAACCTTTAAAAAATTTGAACAAATTTTATTTATTTTAGTAGGGAAAGAAACTTTTGAGACGTGTAGGCAGGTAGATACACTTAGCCCACTTAGACCGCAGTTATACATGTAGTTCTAGTCCCAGAACCATTCAAAGTTTCTGATGAAGCGACTGAGATTGCTAATTTCCCATCGCAGACAGTTCGTTGAAATCATCATATATAGTAGTGTTTTAGCCTTTAGTGCTCCCACTTTAAGCTCCCGCTTGTTCCTGTTTTCGACTACTTCGTGATATGATTGAGCTTTAGCCTGAAGGGTTTTGTAACAATACAGTCCAGTTTACATTAGCATGCCAGTAACGTCACAATGACCAACTACTGAGCTAATTTTCCATCGTTGACAGTTCGTTTAAATCTTACAATAGACATTAAGATGCCTCTTGCCCCCTCGACATAATGCCGGATATGTGGCCAATAGGCAGAACAGCGGCATGCTCTTCCCTAGAAGTTATTTGGCAAGTGTACGAGAACAATGAATTTTGTATGAGATTTTCTGCGCTGTTGTCTCTATATCCGTAGATCGGCATTTACGAAGTCCATGATACATATACGTCATTACAAGCCTTCAGTCAGTATAACAGACCTAGCTTCTCACACCTCTTATGTTGTGTGTTTCAATTTTATACATGAATAGTGGGACCTACAGTTTAAAGTCAGCTCCTAACAACAGATGCTTGAGAAACTTTTTCAAGGCAATTTTTATTTACTCTCAGAGTTTTTTCCAGAAACCTGCTGAGAGGAAGTTGCCGAAGAAAACTTTTTTCCTATTTCATTTTGGTAGAGATGACTGACCGTGGCCTCACGTCTAATAAGTCAACACACTACCTAGAAGAAGGACTACGGCGTTCGTAATAGTAGTATTGTTAATTGAAATAAATATTGAAACAGTTATTTAGGATATCCAGTTGGTATAAAAAGAATATTCTAAAATAGTTGTTATAAGGACTCGCAGATCTGTAGTGAGTTTGTAACCTCAGAAAATGAACTCTCGACTTCGCTCAACACATAGTTGCTGAATACTTTGGTGAAGTCTTCATAGGGAACATTTATTGTGAACGATTCTCAATTTTTGTTTGCATTGGCAATGATATCTGTCAAACATATTCTGTATACATCAAATCAATGAAAAAACAATATCATATCCTGTTTCATCCTGTTAAAAATGTCGAATTTTGTAACAGAAAACGATGATTTGCGGAAAGCATTAATTTTTTTGTCTTCATTTGTAGAAAAGTGCTGGAGAGTTGCATCGAATGCTTGACGAGATATATTTTGATCATGCTCTATCAGAAGCAAATGTGAAATATAATTTGACGCTTCAGAGATAACAATTTCGATATGAGAAATGAAAAACATGGAAGACCAACAAAAAAAGTGTGAAGGTGGCAAATTGCAAACAACATTGAATGAAGATGACACTTTGAGTCAGAAACAAATGACAGAAATGTTAAATGTTGCCCAACAAAGAATTTCAGATCGCTTAAAAGCTATGAGAAGGATGCAAAAGTCTGGAAACCACATGAATTGAATGACAGGCAGATGGAAAATCGTAAAACACTTGAAAAAGTTTGTTTCATATACACTATATAAATTTAGGGTTACAATGAATTGTTAGTGGTGATGAAAAATGGATTTATTTTCAGAAATCTAAAAGGAAAAAATCTTAGGTTAATCCGCTGCAACCGTCAACTTCGGCTGTAAAACCAGATCGCGTCGGCAGGAGTATGCTGAATGTCTGATGCTTCTACGAGCTGCTAAAATCTTGTGAAACTATTAATACAGATCGCTACCGACAAGACATTATCATTTTGAACCAAGTATTGATCGAAAAACAGCTAGAATGGGCAACAAGACACGGCAACGTAATATTGCAACATGATAATGCACCTGCGCACCAAGTAAAATCGATTTATGATACAATCAAATCATTAAACTGAGAACTGTTTACCCATCAGCTGTATTACCAGACTTTTCTCCTTTCGACTGTTGTTTGTTTTCATCGATGGGAGACCCATTGGCTAAGCAGCACTTCGATTCCAATGAGAAAGTCGAAAATTGGGTGACTAATTGTTTTGTTTTAAGAGATGAGCAGTTTTATTGGCGTGGAATCCACAAATTGCCTGAAAGATGGAAAAAATGACGAGTCAGCAAAAGCCAATATTGTGAATCAAATGTTTTTTACTTTGTTATTAAAAATTCGGTGTTTTAATAGTTGTAAACAGTTTTGTTTCACACTGTATATACAATTTTGGGTAAATAAACTTCTTTATATAAATAATTCATATTGAAATGAAATTCTTATTGCAAATGCTTTGAATTTTGTTTAATTTTTCTATGTTGGGAGTATGAAAAAAGTCTTTTCCGTAACTTTTCTTATTCATTTATTATAAGATACTATTAATTTAGAGAGGAAACTTAATTATAAAAACCATAATATAGTAGGAAATTTTAATTCCGTATTATTTTTTTTAAATTTTATATGGGTTCTTAGAAATACAATACAAGAGTAATAATAAAATTTAAATAGTTTTAGGATATGAATTGATTATTTTCGGTTGTTTTTAAAAATTTAATTTTTCGTTTTTTGTTTTTTTATTTTTTTAAGTTTCATTAATTGTTTTTAACGTTTGAAGATTGTCAATAAGTAATTGTAATAGATTTCATTTGATAAATTTTGAAATTGTTTTTTTTTTTTTTTTAAAGATTGTTTTATAATTTTTTCTTGAGTTTTAATTAATTTTTGTTTTTGTTTTTTGTAAAGGTAGCGCAAACTTTAATTTGTTTTTTTTTTTGTTAATTATTTATCATTTATTGTATTATATGTATCATATTTAAACCTTTAAAATTTCATAACAATATAATAATTTAAAAATATTGTTGTATTTATATTGTATTGTATTGTTGTTGCATGTGTATAATATTATTTTTTCAATTTTTTCAAATATTTTTTCCATATTTTTTTATGGTAGTTTTCCACCAACATAAATAAATAAAGTCGAAGTACTAATCATATTATATTTATTGTATCATTTTCTTTTAATTCTTTGCTACATTACATAAAGAAATAAATCGTCTTTGCTATTTAACATTTATTTGTTGGTTTGTTATTTTATTGTAAAATTTTAATTGTTTTGTTTTTAAATTTATTTATAAACTGGTCAAATATACTCAACATTCCTTTTGTATTTTATTTTGTTTCAACAAGCATAACATTTTCGTTTTTTTTTTATTTCATTTACTTAACAAACGTAAAACTTTTTAAAGTTCTTAACAATTATATGTCTTAATTTACAGTCACATTAAGCAAATATTTGCTCAAGCAAAAAACCAAAACCCCCTATGTTTCTAGTCTAAAAAGATTTAACTTTTATTTGATGCTATTTTGCTCTTGTTTTGCTACCAAGATTTGCTTCAGATTTATTAATCAAGTTTTCTACAGCTGATCAGATAACTAGTTTATTACATTATTATTCCCTGGATATAAGCACCCCGTATATAAAAATTCCTAGCTTAGTAGCACAGAAACTTATGCAATCTTGTGTTTTGCTCCTAAATGATAATTTTATGAATCAAGTTTTCTCAAGCTGATCAGGTGACTAGTTTACTATAGTGTTCCCTGGATATGAGCACCCCGTATATAATAATTCCTAGCTTAGTAGCACTGAAACTTATGCAATCTTGTGTTTTGCTCCTAAATGATAATTTCATTTACTCTCAGAGTTTTTGCCAGAAATTTGCTGAAAGGAAATTACTAAAATTATTTCGATGTATGCTTTTTGCTTTTAAACATTCCCTGCTTATAAAAGCGAAAAATACTTTAAATTTACTCTAGAAAAATTCCTTTTTATGCACCCGTTTTGTGATAACTTTCTATCCGAAATTGGTTCTACCTTATTCACGTGATTAAAAGTTTTTGGATCTCTTTTTGTGAGCAAAAGTTAAGTTATGGGGTTATGCTGATAAAATATCAACTCATGAACCAGTGGATGTTAATATTCACCATTAACTCCATGCGGCAGATTTTTTGTAAAAAGTAGTAAATAATTGAACGGCAATTACAGCCACAACTACAGCGGCAACTGCAGCAGTAATTACGGCGGCAAAAGCGGTAATTGTACGGCAGTTACAGCGGCAATTACAGCCACAACTAGAGTGACAAAAACAGCTTCAACAGTGGCAATGACAGCCACAACTACAGCAGCAGTTACAGAATGTTATGGTTTCATTCTCCGCGAAGCAGAGGCTGCACTTCGCCCCAGTCAGGAGACGTAATCAACTGATTCAACGCAATCTCAGATAATTGATTGTTGAAACAAAAACCTACAATTCACCAATGTTAGCCTTTCGTAATTTATAAGGCTCTCCTTCAACCAATCTGGTCTGCAAGCAGGTCTCGCAAAAATCAACGACCTAACTCTCTGCAGGTTAATGCCTAAGTCTGCTGTGGGTCCATCTATTTCCTTAAGCAATTTCTTCACAGTGATACCGAATTGACACAGGGACTTAGCAAAATACAATTTTGTTCCACACACCGAGTTGTAGATGATAATCAAAGCCTTCCACGATCAGCCGAATACGAAACCAGTGCTGTTAATGAGACATATAGAATTCTATGCTTATAAGCACTGTCATGCAAGCAAGTGCTGTCAAGCACTGTCATGCAAAGTGCTTATATTCGGGAAGTACTGTATATTAAGAACCCTTCGAAATTGTTGTAATTGTTCAAACCAATTCTTTAATTTTAAGATTGTGTGTGCGCTTTTTTTTCCAGTAAATATTTGCTTAATTTGACCGTGCTTTATCCGTCTGTTTTTGTTGTTATTTAAATTATTACAATAAAAAAATAAATAATAAATAAAAAAGACAGTTGTTTTCTATTTCGAAAATATTCAAATTTTGATCAAATTTGCTAAGGATTAGACAATGGGAAGCTTATTTGAACCTTTTTAACATTTGATAACCCATAACTTTTGCTTCGACAAGCAATTTTTTGCATCTTTAGAGGGTGTTTTTTAAAGAATTCAGTTACCAATGAATTAGTTTTGAACGCTAGAAGTAAGCGTGAAAATGCTGCACCCCACCAGCTCTCTGCACATACATATATACATAAATGGTCATTACAACCCATCAGTTAGGATTACAACCTATTTTCTCACACCACTTATGTTGTATGTGTTAATTTTACACATGAGAGGCGGTACCTACAGTTTAAAGTTGACTCCGAACGACAGATTTTAGAGAATCTTTTCATGGTAATTTTATTTTACTCTCAGAGTTTTTGCCAGAAGACTGTTAAGAGGAAGACGATGAAATAAATATTTCTTTGTATTTCGTTTTGTTCCAGATGTCTGAGCCGGGGGTTGAACCAGTTTTTACAATAAGTACTAGACTTTGACGATTTCTATCCCTAATTTGTATCACTTTAATGTAACTCATGGTAGTCCAATAAAGAAATTGTTCTACGAAAATAGTGTCCTAAAAATAGAGAGCAAACTAGGATATCCAATGAGAAAACCTAACTTAAACAGCTACCATTAAAAAATCTAACAGTTGACCACATATCACCTATAAAAGATGTTTGCTTAAAGAAGCTGAACACTGCCAAAGAAGCTGGAATAAGAAAAGATAAGGGTGCTCTCTGATATCCTAGTTGCTACTGTGCTAAAGTTCAAGGGTGGCTTCGATTCGCACTAGAGACTCTGGATGTTTGTGATTATCTTATTGTTTTTATCCGACATTATACATGATTACGCACAACAGAAAAAAAGGTGAGAATTATTACTAGAAAGCAATGCTCTACAAAAGTGGTCATTAAAAGAAGTTGCCGCACATAACTCCTCTTTCCTTACTCGTACAAAATATCTTTCCTGTATTTCAACACAATGCACTGCCTGAATAGGGGTCTCGTGAGTGTTGGTCTCAAAAAAAGATTTAGCGGTTATAGGATATCATGGCAATTTTTATTTAGTCTCAGAGTTTTTGCCAGAAATCTACTCAGAAGTAGCCGAAGAAATATTTTTTATATTTCGTTTTATTGGACGTGTCTGACCTTTGGTTTGAGCCGTGGCCTCACGTCTAATAAGCTAACACACTGACCACTAGACTACGACGACCCTTTTACTCACGTGCCTTCACATCAAATTCAAGTGCTCTACATCGAATTACTGCTCGCGAATGTACTTTCGTTGCCTAAAAGCTAACACATTCAAAAGAATGGCGTCCAACACAAGCGATAGTTATTCTAAAAAAATCTCATGTTTGAAAACACGTCCCGAGATGCTCGATAAAGTATATCTAAAGTATTGCCATATTAGACTACTACATACTAGAATACGACGACTTCAGGTTTTTTGTAGTAATTATTTATTAACGTATTCCATTTGGAATATAAGGTATTTAAATAGAACTCAATTTTTCCTAATAAGTTGATCGAATACCTATTCGGCTTCAGTTAGAATGACATTTCTCCTGCAGATTTATGGTATTTATCTGCGGTTTGACCCTTGAAAGGCTTACGCAAATAGGGAAAGGCTTATTTATGTTATTGAAATACAATAACACGTTCCTGTTGATCATGGCGCCACTTTATTATATTAAAAAATTATTTTACCACCGAACGGAGTTCCTTAACATATGAGAAAAATGCGAAAAAATTCGTTGACTGAGCAAAAGCTTCAAGTGGAGCCCCGTTGGGATAAAATAAAAAAATGGTTTATTAAAGCGTCATTAAAACTTGATTCGTAGGTAGTGTTCTAGAGATGCAGGGTGTATTACTTAAAAGCCTAGAGCTTTTCATAGCAATTTTATACACTTCCGGAGTTTTTTCTAACAAAAGAAATATATTTTTTCACATTTCGTTTTGCTTGAAATGTCAGAGCTGAGGTTTGAACTGTCACGAGCTCTCGTGTAGTAATCCAAAAAACTTTAAGGACTACACGAATCCTAAACATTGTGATGGAATCAAACGAATGTAATAAAGGTTGCAAAGGAAAGTACTACAGTACAAAAAACATTTCATTTGTCGAATGTTTCAAATGTCGAAGGATCAGTTGAAAATTATTTGCAAAATTTAGGCTGTAAAGGTTAGCTCCGCATTGAAAAAAATTCGAATATATTTTTTGTTTTAAAGAAAAAAATTCAAGTTTTTAAGCATCACAAATGATGTGAAAAAATATCTTTTTTTTTTCCTTTTAACCCTTTAACTAGTTATGTCTCATTAGAGAGGAAAGGAAATTTTTTTAAAATGACGACTATATTCGTCTTGAAGAAAAAAATCAATGAATCTACCGGAATTTTTTTTTTCTTTGAAAAAGGTCAAAAAGTTTCATTGTCATCAGAGCGGAAAGAAGTTTTTTAAATGACGAATATACTCGTCTTTAAGAAAAAAATTAATTAGTCTACTGGAATTTTTTTCGTTTAAAAAGGTCAAATAGTTTATGTGTCATCAGAACGGAAAGAAGTTCTTAATGACGAATATACTCGTCTTGAAGAAAAAAATTAATGAATTTACTGTAATTTTTTTTCGTTGAAAAAGGTCAAATAGTTCATGTCTCATTAGAGCGGAAAGGAAATTTTTTTAAAATGACGACTATATTTGTCTTGAAGAAAAAAATTAATGAAGCTACTGGAATTTGTTTCGCTGAAATAATGTCAAATAGTTTAAGTGGCATCAGAGTAGAAAGAAGTTTTTAATGACGAATATATTCGTCTTGAAGAAAAAATCAATGAATCTACTGGAATGTTTTTTTTTTTTGGAAAAGGTCAAATAGATTATGTGTCATTAGAGTAGAAATAAGTTTTTTTAATGACGAATATATTCGCCTTGAAGAAAAAAAGTCAATGAATCTACTGGAATTTTTTTCGTTGAAAAAGGTCAAATAGATTATGTCATTAGAGCGGAAAGAAGTTTTTAATGACGAATATACTCGTCTTGAAGAAAAATATCAATAAATCTACCGGCATATTTTCGTTGAAAAAGGTCAAAGCGGAAAGAAGTTTTTTAATGACGAATATATTTGTCTTGAAGAAAAAATCAATGAATCTACTGGAATTTTTTTTGTTGGAAAATGTCAAATAGTTTGTGTCATTAGAGCAGAAATAAGTTTTTTTGATGACGAATATATTCGTCTTGAAGAAAAAATCAATGAATCTACTGGAATTTGTTTCGTTGAAAAAGGCAAAATTTTATATATGTATATCATTAGAGCGAAAAGAAGTTTTTTAATGACGAATATACTCGTCTTGAAGAAAAAAATCATTTGTTTCAATTTGTTTCGCAGAAAAAGGCAAAAAACTCTTTTAAAAAATTTACGTTAATTTGGCAACGATAGCTTTGTATTAGGCTGAAATAAAATATTCTGGGGAAGTTCCGTTATAAAAAATATATTTTATTCAAATTTATAATAAAATAGTATATTTTTTTAAAAAGCCAACATGTATCGTTTGATTTTTAGTTATCATTGCCTAACCTTTACAGGCAAAAACATTTTATTTTGTTTATAACGAGTATAATCGGCATTGGTGGAAAATGATTAAATAGACAGAAACAGTGCTTTTGAAACAATATTAAACAGTCAACACGTATCGTTTGTCATCATTGCCTACTTATACAGGCAAAAACATTTTATTTTATAATCGTCATTGCTGGAAAATGATTAAGCAGACAGAAACAGTTCTTTTGAAACATTATTAACTAGTTAAAGGGTTAAGTACTTTACTATAAGGCAGGAGTAATAAGGTTTTTGAAAGAATTTGGAATATTTTCGTATAGAATGTGTAGACACTGTGAGAAAATCATAAAATTATTCAATGGAAATGAAAATATGGTGGAGTGTTACTTAGTAACTTAGTAGTGTTACTTAGTAGTGACAATTTAAATGAACGAAATAATACAAATCATATTTCTTTCTAATTAAGCGCTTACTTTTCCAATTTACAAAAACTCAAAACTTTTACAAACTTTTACGATTTTAGTTTCCTTAAAAATAATTGTGTTTGCTTATATTAAATTTATAAATATTTTTTTATATTGTTTTTGTTTTAAACACTTTCTTCATATGCACCAAACGATGATGAGAAATGTTCATTGAAAGTGTTAAAAGGTTTGCATTTGAAAATGGTCTTAAAAAAGCTCAATAAGTCCTTAAAAGCTTTGGTACAATAAATTGTGTTTTTCTCTTTATAATTTTCTTTAATAACTATTGGTGTTTTCTTATTTGTTGTTCTTAGTGTATCTTTTACGTTTGTTGTTATTGTTGTAGTAGTATTGATTTTATTATCGATGCCATGTTTTTGCTTGAGCGTAATCGGTCAAGGAGAATTATCGGAATCGGAGCCACCAAATGAATGCATAGGAAACAAAGGATACCAACCGCCAATATGTTGGCCCATATTGATTTTATCCAAATTCACTTCGGTACCACCCAAGCCTTGATTGTGTTCAAAGCCTACACAGCGTTGCCATACCATTATGACAATATTACGTCCAAATACATCGGCGCTCTAAGCAATAGAGGAATGAAACTTTAACAGAAAATTATACGGAATTTTTGACCGTATAAGAAATTTTATTGTTCTGTTTATCTGTTAAACATTGGATCTTTGGAAAAAGCTTTAACTGGACTTGGGTGGACTTAAAAATAAAGCGGGTGGCTTGTTTAGAAATTGACTGACTTACCTGATATTTGATTATTTGTTTATAGAATGGTTCGGCCGAATGCCTTACAACACGTGTCTTCTTTTTATGCCTCAAGCGATCACCATCCCTGATATAGCATTTCACATAAGTATCCGGTGGTGTTTCCAAGTCCACAGGTACAATTTTACGAGCGCATATAATCTATACAAACAGAAAGAAATTGTTTCAATTTTTTCTATTTTTTTGGTAATAAAAATAAATTTTTTTTTTATTTTAACCTCTACTTCCACGGTGCCCTTGACCTTATTAAAGCCCATTTTCAGTTCGCCATGACGTTCAGTTATCAAACGATAGCCTTTAGGATGTATTTGTCCCGGTCCCAGTTGAAGCCCGTAACTGGTCGATATACCACTGAGTGGTGATGAAACCGTTGTTGAAATATTGCTTGTAGAGTCCGACAACGAAGATAGATTCTTTGCACTGCTATTAAGGGCCGTACTGGTGGGATACATGCTCTGTTTGCGCAACATGGACGGGCTGTCTGTGGATGTATTCAAACTGGTCGCCATAACACTATTCTTGCGCAGTGAATCATTGCTGTCATAGGACTCTCTAGTATTGCTGCCAACATATATGCTACCTTTGCGTTGTCGTGCTGCCAAGTTTGTATCCGTAGTGTTCATGGCATAAACACTGGCTTTGCGTTGCGGGCTATCGCTGGGCTTTAGGTTAAACATGCTGCCCTTACGTACATTTTTGGGACTATCCTGTGCGCCCAAATAGTATTGTCGTTCGTTGACGCCACCTTGAGAAACATTTGTAGCCGAAGAAGCCTGTTTAAGCATTGAAAGTGCCTGCTTGGGTGTAGGCGGCGGCAAATTGCCGCCACTACCCTTCCACTTGGGCGAGAAACGTTTGTCCTCTTCATCTGACGGCGGACTGGTGGCATTATTGCCCAAGCCCACTGGCAGCTGGTGCAAGGGGGGCTGTTGTTGCTGACTCAAATCGTACACAGAACTCTTGCGGCTGCTGGGATTGCTAGGCAGACCCACACGACTGGCACCTAAATATCAATTTCATTTTCAGTTAGCAGTTAGCATTGCAATTAAAGTTCAAAAACAAAAGAAATAACTGAACGTTCTTCTTTTTTATGTCTTTAAGTATGACTTTATAAAACAGTTTTTTTATTAAAAAATTTCATTAAGAATGAATTAATAAAAGCCTAAAATCTATTACAATTACAATCCAAAATTAGCATTTACTCTACAACAATAACAAGCAAACAAGCGTTCACATATCATGCAAAGAAAAGTTTTTAATTACAAATTCATTCCACTTTTTTAAAATAAAAAAACATGCTTAAAAAACTTAAGGCGTAAAATGCTTTAGTAAATGAAATGAAAGAGTTTTTAATTTAGTGTACTTACGTATTTACAGGTAATTAGTGGTAATTAATAGTGTCTGAAGTGTTATTCTCTTCAATAAATTGCTTTTAAATACTCCTTCAGGAGATAAAAAATTTTTCTACAAAAATTCTTTCATTTTAAAAAATATTTTAAAGTTCTTGAACACCTTAAGCGTTTATTAAAAGTTTTATTCAAAAAAGGAAGGGGATTTTAAGTACATTAGCAAGGAAAGAGACAAAAGTATACATTTTACATTATAAATCATTAAGGCTGGGCCATTTAAAAGTTTAAATTTAAAAAATGCAATAAGAAAGTCATCGTAGTCTAGTAGGTAGTGTGTTGGTTTATTAGGCGTGAGGCCTCGGTTCAAACGCCCATGTCAGGCACCTAAACGAAATATGAAAAATATTTCTTCGGCGACTTCCTCTCAGTAGATTTCTGACAAAAACTCTGAGAGTAAATAAAACTGCCATGAAAAGTTTCTCAAAAAAATCTGCCGCTCGGAGTCGACTTTAAACTGTAAGTCCCGCCACTCATGTATAAAATTAACACACAGTGGTGTGAAAAGCTGGGCCGTAATCCTGACTGAAGGGTTGTAATGGCCAATTATGTATGTATGTATAGCAACAACATCAGTATAAAAAAGGGATAAACATGTAAAAATGCAAACAGGCAACAACAACACTGCAAGGACAAACGTAAACAATATACGCAATCAACAATAACGTAAACAACATGTTTACATTTATAGAGATTTCGCGAAGGCAAAGTCATTCTCCTGCAAGAGCATTCATCAGAAGGTTTACCCTGTGATATAAAATACAAGACAAAGCAGGCAATGGAGTCAGAAAGAATTCAGTCAGTCTTGTGTGAAGACGCGTTGCGTGTAAAGAGAATAATTGTGGTTTGAAGATCTCCGTTATAAAGATCTACTGAACAATTGTTATTGTTTACGCAAAAGAGTGTAAAGAAGAATGACCAATAAAGTAATTGTTGTTGTTTACATCAAGTTGTCAATAGTGGCGCACATAATTGTGCGGGCAATAAAGGATTTTTTTTAAACAAAACACAAATTTATTTTTATTTTTATTTGCAATCTACGAACTCATATTTTAAACGTTTTCAAAAAGGTAACAACGTAACAAATTTTTGTACAGTAAGGTTACTTTTCGATAAATCGACGAACAAAAAAAATGTTTTTTTTCGTCTACTGACTGCAAGCTTTCATTATCAACTAACGTTGTTGAAAAAAGAGCGAAATTTGGTCAAACATAAAAGAGTTATGTGATAAAGTAAATGAGCTTCGTCGATTCGACGAACAGTAACCGTCCAGGGTTAAAGATGAATAAAATGTGTAGGCGGTAATGATGAATATTTTGTATAACCAAATGTTTTTTTGCTTACCAAAAAGCAAATATTGTTTTATTTTTACAAAATACGCTCATTTCAAACCGGTACAACTGGTTTACGCAAACTAATGATTCTATTGCTTGGTGCTTTTGATATTTTTGACCTTAAGCCATTGGCATCAGCTATTAGATTAAATAATAGAGACTTGAATGTATTTTATGAATGAATTTGATTTTCTTTCCAAACAATTCTGTTGCCATTGTTGAAAAAAATGATTCCTTTCAGAATTGATTTAATTTTTCCCAACAATTTGTTACTAACCAAACAAGTATTGCAAAACCAATTACTTCCATGGCATTGTTTAGAAAAGCAATTAATTTCAATTTAATTTCATCAACATCATCATCATCATTGGGTTTCTATGCTTGTATTTATGCAGAATGAATTTATTGGCAATGCGATCAAATATTAAAAATTAATAGAGAATCGACATTTAAATTTCTGAATAATTATTGTGCCACAACAGAGTCTATTAAAATGCTACTTGCAACAAGTCAATGTGTGGTATTACACACATTCACACAGATAGAGATAGAGAGTAATTAAATGCATCTGTAATTATTATGGAGAGATAGTTTTGATTGTATTTTCTTCAAAAATAATTAAAATTTATCGAAAAATTTGTGTTTAGATAAGCGATGATGACATAAAATATCTTCGTATTGTTATGCACTTTAGTTAAAGAATGTTCAATTCAAGAGGTTTTTCCATATAATTTTTACATGGAAATTTAATTATTTATTCATTATGTAATCAAAATGCATTAAAAGAAACATATTAAATTAAATTAAGAAACAATTATTTTCTATTGTAGCCCAGTGTAACAAGTTAAGTTATGGTAGATATTATAATAGCCAGCAGTAGCATTAAATTGTTGTGCTAAAGTTTTTGAAATAATAAAACAGACAAACAATATTCACGATAATGAACGTGTATTTAATTTAATTTTTTTTTTTGGTACTACAATTCACTTTTATCATGGCATTTTTATAAAAATTGTTCATTTATTTTCAATCCAGATTCAAACGCTGCATGGTTTACGAATTAATAAAATTAAGGGCCATTATTACAACTTGCCCTTAACTAAAAAACCATTATTATAAGTGGACAATAAGGCAGAAGTGAGCGTTAAGCTAAAGGGAGGATCATCCTACCTTTACCTTTTTGAAGTCGCCGTTGTCTAGTAGTAGTAGTAGTAGTAGTGTGTTGGCTTATTAGACGCAAAGCCAGGGTTCGAGCCCCAGGCAAGACTTCAAAGACAAAATACAAAAGTATTTCTTCGGCGACTTCCTCTCAGCAGATTTCTGGCAAAAACAAAAATAATATTGCCATGAAAAAGTTTCTCAAAAAATCCATCATTCGGAGTCGACTTTAAACTGTAGGTCCCAACACTCATGTATAAAATTTAACACCCACAACATAAGTGGTGTGAGAAACTAGGTCGTAATCCTGACTAAAGGGCTGTAATGACCAATTATGTATGTATTGTACAAGTATATATGTACAAGAAAGGCTGTAATTTCGGTCATAAATCAATGAAGTTTTATGGGTATTTAAGGTACTTTTATGGTCAGATATGTCCTAAAGAAAAATGATATTCCTTAAAGCACTTGTTTGATATGCCCATTTAGTTTGCAACAAAAATGAAAACCTATACAAACAATTTATTTCATTTCACGAAAAGTTTCAATTATGGATTAAAGTAGACAAACAAACATACAAAACTTTTATCATCATCATTTTTGTTACGTATGGAAATCAATATTGTTTGGTTAAATCAACTGAATTCAAAATATGCTGAGTTATGGTTTCTATCTCTCATGATTCACTTCACTGATACTTGATGGTTTATTATGACAAAAAAACACTGGCAGAAAAAAAATAAAAAGCTAAGATTTCAATATATGTATGTACGTATGTACAGAGGCGACTTCCTCTAAGCAGATTCCTGGCAAAAACTCTGAGAGTAAATAAAATTGTCATGAAAATTGCTAAAAATCTGTCGTTTGGAGTAGACTTTAAACTGTAGGTCCCGCCACTCATGTATAAAATTAAAACACACAACATAAGTGGTGTGAGAAACTAGGTCGTAATCCTGACTAAAGGGTTGTAATGAACAATTTTGTATGAGACAATACCAATCCGTAAGATATTCAAATGCGTGCAATGCATTCCGAAAAAGTACTGTTTGGTGAGGATTTTTGGGCTGTCAATGTAATCCGTCCATATTGCTCTGAGAAAAACGTTGGCCAGGCCATCACAATGAAAGGCGAATTGGATAGCCAGGACACCAACGATGAGTGGGTTCAACAGAATGGCGCTATGTGCTACATAGCTCATGCCATATTGGATATTCGACAGAAACGATTTAAGGACATGTGATGTGAACTGGGTAACAAGATTCTACAACTTAATCCTGTTAGACATTTTATGAATACATACGTAATTGGTCATTACAACCTTTCAGTCAGGATTATGGACCTCACACCACTTATGTTGGATGTGTTAATTTTATACATGAGTGGCAGGGCCTACAGTTTAAAGTTGACTCCGAACAACAGATTTTTTTTTTTGGGAAACTTCTCATGGCAATTTTATTTACTTTCAGAGTTTTTGCCAGAAATCTGCTGAGAGGAAGTCACCGAAAAATAGTTTTTCATATCTATGTTTAGATGTCTGACCTGGGGTTTGAACCGGGGCCTTACGTCTAATAAGCCAACACATTATCTACTAGACTACGGCGACTTCAGACATTTTATGAAAAGATTTTCAAAATCAAAAATCTCAAAAGATGAGAAGAGTGGACGTGTAAGTCTTGTTTCCAAGTGATTCCTCATACTTTTGCAGTAAAACAGTTTATATTTAAGGGGACTGGTGATTGCAGAGGATAACGCTATGGGTCGGGCTATTCTATTACAAAGCTACAACATAACTTAATACAAGACATATTTGTTGAGGGTTATATTCATTAAAATAATTATTATTTCAACAAAACATTTAACGTTGACTTACATACATAATACATAATTGGTCATTACAGCCCATCAATTGAAATTTAATTGCTTGGCAAAAAGTTTTCAAATAATTTTCAACGCAGTATTAAATTCTAAGTATTCTACATCGAAATTCAATTTAATGTTTCATTTGTCAATTATTGACATGCAATACAATACCACATGCTTTCTTCTTCATTTATTTTTTTAAGTGTATTTCTATGTTCAATACAAACACAAGTTATCAAACAAATACAAAAACTTATGAAAAACTTTTCTCACAGACATCAAGCAGAAAGGGGAAGAAGAGGGAAAAACGATGAAACGTTATAAATTTCATTTCGTATGAATTTGCCGTCTTCTCGGTATCACTTAAATTTTTAATATTTTCAAAAGTAATAATTGCTGTAAGATCTGCTTAAGCAAACGTAGCACGGCGTAAGGGCTCACCAAAACCATAAACAGACGAACGAAGGAACTTATAAATGCAGAATGAAAAAGGATAATCGGCTTAATGCCAACCGAAAGTCTTATTAAATTTATAGCCGAGAATAAAAATTCAATAAAAGTAAGAAGAAAATCAACCAAAAAGAAAATAAATAAGAGAATAAAATTTTAAGAAGAAAAAAAAAAAAAAAAAAAAAAAAAAAAAAAAAACAGACGGTAGCAGTTTCTTAATGCCGTCCATAATGGCGAAAAAAATATGCTAAAAAGGACGTGGGGAAAGATTTTTAAAAAATTTACTATATTTTCGCTCATAAATCTTGGTCATAAAAAAGCGTTGAAAATAATTGTAAACGAATCGAGAGAAAAAAATCGATTCGTCTATGCATATAAGGGAGTGCGTATTTTGAACATAAAGAACTCTGAAAATAAATCAAATTGCCATGAAAAGTTTCTCAAAAATCTGTCATTCGGAGTCGATTTTAAACTGTAGGTTCCGCCATTCATGTATAAAATTAACACACACAACATAACCGATTGAAAGGTTGTAATGACCAATTATATATGTATCTATCGGGCCATCTATCGGTTTAAATTTGAACCATCGGTTATTTCAGTTATCTGGCAATACTTATGTCATTCTATTCTGTCACCAAATTCAATATATTACCTCCACTGAACATAATAAAGCGATTTATGCTTGAGCAACATTGGAATTTATTGGAAATTTATTTCCTCCATCTTTTCGGATGAAGCTCGTTTTCATCTTGGTGGCTACGTTAATAAGCAAAATTGCTGTACTTGAGGTTCAGAAAAGCCACATGTGGTCTTACAGAAGCCAATGCACCCATTACGAATGACTGTTTGGTGCAGCAGAGGCATCATTGGCTCGTATTTCTTTGAAAATCAATATTGGCGCGCAACCAATACAGTCAATGGAAACACCTATCGCACCATGATAACCGATTTGTTTTGTACACGCTCTTCATGGTATTGATGTGAACGATGTTTGATTGCAAAATGATGTTGCAACTTGCCACACTTCTGATGCCACAATCGATTTGTTGCATCAAACGTTTGATGGCCGTTTAATTAGCCGAAATGGTAATGTCAATTGGTCGCTAAGAAGCTGTGATTTGACACCGTTAAACTATTTTCTGTGGGGCGCCGTTAAAAAGTGTTATGCCAACAAACCACAGACAATTGAGCATTTGAAGGCCAACACTAGTGATGCCATTGCGCGAGATACGTCCCCATACTTTCGAAAAAGTGCATGAAAATTGGTCAGATTGAATTGAATTGTTCTAACCGGAACAATTGTACGTCACAAAAAAGAAATAAATTTGAAAAAACTTCAAACCATTTCGGTTTTAATGCATTTTTTTCTTCATTATTATTTGATCTTTTAAATCACCCACCCTATATGTATGTGCATTAGGTTAGGTTAGGTTAGATAACGTATACTTGTCAATTAAGACAAGTACAGTACCCGGAGGTTGAATTGACCCATTGTACAACGTCCTAGTTTCTCACACCACTTATGTTGTGTGTGTTAATTTTATACATGAGTGGTGGGACCTACAGTTTAAAGTTGACTCCGAACGACAGATGTTTTGAGAAACTTTTCATGGCAATTTGTATTTACTCTCAGAGTTTTTGCCAGAAATCTGCTGAGAGGAAGTCGCCGTATAAACATTTTTTGTATTTTGTCTTGATGTCTGGCCTGGGGCTTGAACACTGGCTTTACGTCTAATAAGCCAACACACTACCTATTAGACTACGGCGACTTCAAGGAGGGAGAAGCTAGTCAACGCAAGGGCTGCACATTTCAAAACACGACTTCCCCACGCTAGAGAACCTGCGAGAAAGCTTGATAAACGATGTGTATTAAATTAAAATAAAAAAGTAGCATGTTACAAATTTTTTGCAAATAAATTTTCTCAAGATATTTTCCATATTTTAACATTTTAAATATATAAAGTTAGAATACTACGCTCGCTCTTAAGTCTTATCTAATAAACCTTTCAGCATTTCTTTTGCAAGATTTGCAATACAACAAAAAGAAAAGAACGAAAGTGAAATCAACAAATTATTAGAATCAGCACTTTATGATAAACAAACCATCATGAGAATAAGGATTTACCAGCCAGCAAAATCACATCGCAGCATCACTCATCCAATAATCCATCTGACATAGTCACCAAAAAAAAAAAAATCTAAAAGATGTATGAGTGGATGCGAGTACAAGGAGAACGGAATGTGTATCAAGTTTTCTGTCAATAATTTATGCTTTAAAAAATTTTAAATTTTTTTCTTCTTCATTTTCCGCTTTAACAACTTGGAAAACAATGAATAGGGAAAACTTTTTTTTTTTGTAAAATTCCAATGTAAGATGTACAACAACACCAACAACAAGAACTACAAAATATAAATTTGAATATTGAAAATTCGAAACTTTATTTACAATGCCTTTAAACTTTTGAAATCATGGTTGCGATAAGCGGTAACCGTAACCGTAACAGCGTCAAAGAGTGTAAAAGTGTTGGCATAGGAGTGAACAGAAAACAGGCGGGTATAAATTGTTAACACAGCGTTAAATATGTATGTATTATTGATCCTGGAGTTCTTAGTATTGTGTTCGAACCCCCGAAAACAATTCGGAAAAGTACAAACCAAAATGGAAAAGTTTCGAAAACTTTTTATCAACTTTTTTTGTTTCTTGTATGCCTTTCTCGTTAGCAAAGTTTTGCTCTATTCTATCCTATTCTTTATTATTTTTATTATTTTTTTATTATGTTTTACGTCTAAATTATTTATTATCTGCAAAAAGGGTTAATATTCACAAAAGTTATGATTTTCTTCTTTTTGTACACAAAATAAATTTGGGTTCTAATCCATATCGAGTCTTTTTTCAAGCCGAGTAGGTGTAATATTATGAAAAGATTTAATGTAGGCCAGTAAATTTTTTATAAAAGTTTTAATGATGCTTACAAGTACACTAAAAAATAATTTTATAAACCATTTATCGAGGTCCATATCTTAAATTTCTGGCTACTAGAAGTCCATTGTCATCATATGAATAGCGAACACCGTTCACGCATACATACGTAATTGGTCATTACAACCCTTCAGTCAGGGCTACGACCTAGGTTTTCATACCACATATGTTGTGTGTGTTAATTTTATACATGAATGGTGGGACCTACAGTTTAAAGTCGACTCCGAACGACAGATTTGTGAGAAACTTTACATGGCAATTTTATTTACTCTAAGAGCTTTTGCACCTTGGCTTTACGTCTAATAAACCAACACACTACCTACTAGACTACGGCGTCAGTATTACAACCTCATTCCACTAATGTTGAGTGTGTTAATTTTTTATACATGACTGGCGGGACCTACAGGTTTTTTGAGAAACTTTTCATGACAATTTTTATTTACTCTCAGATTTTTTGCCAGAAATCTGCTGAGAGGAAGTCGCCGAAAGAAATATGTTTCTATATTTCGTGTTGTTCGAGATGTCTGTCCTGGAGTTTGAACCGAGGCCTCATGACTAATAAGACAATATAGTACCCACTAGACTATGGCGACTAAAACTTATCTTATGATGTCCTTTATTAGCTTAGGTGAATCAACGGTTGGTCGTCTTCTTCTCACGTTTCGTTTTTTCGAACAACTGTACTTATGATTGTTATTGCAGCATCGGTAGCTGGTCGTGGTTTGAAGGAAAATCAAAATTTTGTGATCTTCAACCAAACGGCAATCAAGCGATTGTATTATAACGGAGCTGCAATGATATCTGAATGTTACAGTGACTAACAGATCTTTCTCATGGGGGCTATAGAATGATAGATCTCCCTTCCTCCTTAGGTTAGGTTAGGTCGGAGTGGTAGCTCTGATATCACAAAGCTCACTTGTGCACGCATAGCGGCCCGTTGTGATGCCACGGGTGAACGCAGTCCCTGTACTGTCCAAGTTTCATCAAAATCAGGGAAGAGGAAGAAGTTGGTCAGCGCAAGGGCTGCACATCAAAAGCATGACTACCCTGCACTGGAAAACCAGCCAGAAAGTTTGATGAACGAAGCTATATCCTTGATACCAATAGATGATGGTTCCGTCAGGCTGACAAGAAATGGAGAGCCAAATAACCTATATCTACACCTAGCAAGAGACGGGCACTGACAAAGAAAGTGGATAACAGTCTCCTCTTCCTCAGCGAATCTGCATCCACGGCAGAAGTCGTTATATGGCAGCCTTATTCTTTCCGCGTGTCTATCCATAACGTAAAGACCTGTAAGCACGGCCACTGTAGTTGAGATGACGTCACGACCAAGACCAAGTAATTGGTTGGTACGCCTTCTATCTATCAAGAGCCAGGTGAGTCTAGCGGTGGAGCAGGACTCCTCATTGACCCCAGATAAGTTGGCGTCCCGAAAGAATTTCCGCGCAATATCCAACTTGACCGAGGCAAGTGGCATATCCAAGTGGCATTCCAATTCAATTGAAGAGGATTCCGGAAGGAGCGCACAAGCTCTGGCGAGCTCGTCGGCCATACAGTTTCTCGGAATGTTACTGTGCCCGGGGATCCACACCAGTGTGACACTGGTGAAGCGCCCAGAAAGAAGGTTGAGACAGCGGCGACATTCCCTAACGGTCCTAGAGTTATTCACCCTTCCTTCTTACTCGTGGGAACAAAAATGAACGCAGATCAACTGAACATAGACAACGCAACGCAATAGGAATGCTGATTACAAAATGGAGAATGATCTTGAATATGATGACGCTGGCCTTCTTATTGCACTGTTTTAAACGAATATTGTTGTCGCCGAAGTCTAGTAGGTAGCGTGTTGGCTTATTAGACGTAAAGCCAGGGTTCGAGGCCCAGGCCGGACATCAAAACAAAATACAAAAAGTATTTCGTCGGGACTTCCTCTCAGCAGATTTCTGGCAAAAACTCTGAGAGTAAATAAAATTGCCATGAAAAGTTTCTCAAAAAATCTGTCGTACGGAGTCGACTTTAAACTGCAGGTCCCGCCACTCATGTATAGAATTATCGCACACAACATAAGTGGTGTGAGCAGTTGGGTTGTAATTCTGACTGAAGGATTGTAATGGCCAATTGTGTGTGTGTGTGTGTATTGTTGAAAATAATAACGAAATTGTTATGAAATTCGCCTCAACTGGTATGAAGGTTACCACTGTGAAGAAGATTTTTAGTGAGGCGACTGCTTAGGCGGTCCTCAGTTCGACAGACAATATACGTATGTACATATGTGCCTTTCAACATAACAATTGTTTGTTATACAACCAGTTGCAACGTATAACGCTTGCATTATGATTATTTGTTCTGATACTGTGTATGATAGTGATACCGGGTCGTATACGTGTTATTAAATGAGGGAAATTAAAAATTAATCATGCGTTGCGAGAGAGAATAAAAGTGTTTTCATGTTTATTTATTTTATGTTAGTTGTTGTTGTTGTTGGTTCTTTAGTTGCTATTATAGTTTAAATATTTAATGACTGTTATTTGTTAACTGGTAACGAATAAACGAAAATAAACACAAGCGTGCATGGAAAAATATGAGCACGTTTTAGATAATAAATGACGAATTTTTCTCTTAAAAAAAAAAAAATAAAAAGAAACGAACACAACGCAACAGAAGGTGAACGAACACAAACGCAAAAATGAAATGAAATAAATCTTACCATTAATATTTGTTTTGTATTTGTATTGTGAATAATTTTTAAAATAATTTTCTTTTTAAGGTTTTAAGTTCCAATAGTTATTAAAGTTTTTTTGTATTTAATTTTTATCACACTCACAAGTAATTTTTTGGATTTCATGAGGTATTCAAAATTTATTAAAAAAAAAAAACAAAAAAAAAATTGTGGTTTTGCAACAAAAATTTTTAAAAATTGTGTACAAAAAGTGCTTGGTTTTGTTTTATTTTTAGCGTTTAAGTTTTTATTTTTATTAATTTTTAATTTATTTTTATTTAATTTTTTAATTGTTTATTATTTAATATCTTTTGATTTATTTTTCGTTTTTATTTTCATTTATTAACGTGCATATTTTAATTTATTCATATTTATTTAAGGATATTTTTGTTATTGTTGTGGTAAATAATAATAACGATTGCTAGCAGTCCAAGTGTAGGGTGTATCAAGGCTTTGACACCGATATTGTTGCTAGTTTTTTTTATTTATTTTTTTTATTTTTAAATAAAATTATTCGAAAAAAAAAATTTATAAGAGACCATAAAGAAAAAAAGGAAAAAAAAATATTCAAAAGTTGCACAATAAAATGTATCCAATATCAGTAGTAAGTATAGTTATCGGAAAGGGGAGAGCAATAGTGTAGAAATGAAAAGAGCCAGTTAGAGAGAGAGAGAGATAATAATAGAGTACAAGGCCATTAATTAAGAAAAATTATCACGTAATTGAACTAAAAAATTGCAAAAAAATGCTTTACAAATAAAAATTTAAAAAACCTAAAAGTTATCGATAACATATTGCTTTTTTAGTGATTAAATTATTTGTTAAAGAAATTAATAAAGAAAATTTAAAAAAGTAAACAAATACTTACGTCTTGAGCCCATACGTTTCATTGGCTGTTCCGTACCCAAGCTCATGGCACGCCCTAGTTCACCTCTAACCGCCTTTAATGATTTCAATATTTCATCAGGATCTCTGCGTGCCACCGAAGATCGCCGCCGACCCACCAAATACGTTGTCGGAGGTGGAGCCATATCATCATCTCGATTCTTGTCAGCATCCTGAAATGATGAACGCCGAGAGCCGGGTAAAGAACGTGAAAAATCTTTACCCAACTGATAGACTTCCACTTCCAGCGTTTCCGATTGGGATGAACCACGACGTGAGCCCGCGATCCATGCATGATCCGGATGTAATAGCGATGTACACTCACCTATCGAATCGACATCATCCGATGTCGAACGTTGCATATTATAGTCGCGTCTAAGCAAACGTGAAACATCGCCTCCGGGACCGCCCGCTGCTATTGAGCCACGCGGCGATACACTGGGGGATTTTGACATGCTAATACCCCGTAAACCCTTGGGATCTTCGAGACGACACCAGATGGCGCGATCATCGAGAAAGGCCTGTTGCAATTCAAGGCTACATTCACCCAAAAATATCGATTCCGTATGGGGTACCAAATCCCACAGTTGTATTTCAATATAACGATCCATGAGGCTATCGGCTTTCACGTGTGCAAATGTAAGGGTGGCATTCCAAATCGGGTTTTGGGTTGGTGGACAAACTTCGGTTTGTTGTACAGAGCCATCGCCGCTAGAAAATATATATATAAGCACACACATACATACACAAGCATATACACAAATTTAAATTTGAATGGGAAACGAAATATTTGAATTATGTTAGCCAGTGTTAGTGATATGATTTATTAATGTACTTACCATTTGGGCAATATACGGACTTTAGCATAAGCTTCGGGTAAATTACCATGACCATAGGCTTCATCACGTAAAGCTAAATCGTCGGCTGCCATTAGAGACACAACCAATTCATTACGTTCGGCATGATACCACACTTGGATTTGTACACGACCACTGACCTGTTTTTCACGGGCAATTTGTTCCTTTTAAGTAAGAGGGGGTGTGGGGGCGGTTTTATTTTAAAAGAGTTCAAGAAAAACATGTTAGTATGGCTTAATATATAAAGGCGGTTCGATTTAAAAAATTAAAATTTCAAAAAGAAATTTACTATTGAAAACTAATCTAAAAATCTAATCATTTTTAATATTTGTATGGGGATTAATTAACGTTTAAGAATTTTTGTTCATTTCAATTAAATTTTTTCATTGGTTTTACTATGTAAGGATTCAAATGGTTATGGTTTGGTAATCAATATGTTGTTTGTATTCGTGGGTGTTTGTTCAAGTGTAAGTGTAAACTAAAAAAATAAAATAAAAATAATTAAATAAAATGATGATTAAAAAACAAAAACAAAATATTGCAAATAAAATTGAAAATTCAATTCATACGACGATGCATGCAATTTTCTACAAATCATTACACTCGTACTAGTATTGAAAGTAAAAATTTTGTATAAAATTTCTAAAACAACACAAAGAGTTGATTGTGAAAACAGATTAAAAGTGTAAAATAAAAAGAAAAAAGAGGACTCGAAAGAAGAAAAAGAATTTCAAATTAAAATACAAATTTGCTAAGGAGTATAGTGCATACCGTCAAAGAAAAAAGTCTACATACACCGCTGTATGTTGATTTTTATCAAATTGAAAAAGTTGTTATAGCATTGTTTAAGGCAGAATGAAGTAGTAAGAATGTTTAAAGACAAAAACGAAAATAAAAAATATAACCTAAAAATTATTAGAAAAATAAAAAAAAATTTCGACAATCAAGTCTACATTCAACGGTGTCTGTAGAATTTTTTCTGTGACTGTATATCGGGTTTAAATTTGAACCATCGGTTATTTCGCGTCTGGCAATACCTATAACATTCTATTCTGTCGCAAAATTCAGTGTGACTGCCTTCCAAAATGTTAGTTACTTTGTGTTTGAACAAAGTATCATGTTTCATAAAGTCGCTGTACAAAATATATACAATAAAAAATATATATTTCAAAATGTCGTCAATGTGTATTTTTAGCGCAGTCAGAAAGCAATCAGGCATCGGATTAATAGTTGATGTATTGTTTGGTTACTTTGCATATCTACATAGTTTATATACAGTAGTAGAACTGCATACAAACTTTGTATTGATACATTTTGAAAGGCAGCCTGTATTAACTCCACTGAACGTAACGAATCGATTTACGCTTGAGCAACCTTGGGATTTATTGGAAATTTAGTTCCAAAACAAAGACAATTGGTCGGAAATTGCACGAAAATGTACAAAACTTGGTCGCAGAGAAGCATCAACAGTGCCCGGTATACGCAAGTTTATTGCTAAAGTTCGTGAAATTGATTTCATTGTTGAGGCGCCAAGACGTGAGTGTGCTCGTACAATGTCTACACCCGAAAATATCGAAGTTGTGGCTGTGAGTGGGCATGAGAATCTATCAACATTAACTCGTCATCGTTCTCAAGAATTGAACATTTCACGCATCAGCTTACGTCGAATTTTGCGATCTCGATATGATGTCAAACAAAGTTCAATTGGTTCAAGAGTTGAAGCCGCATGACAATCCGCTTCGTATTGTCTTTGCTAGATGGGTCAACGAGAAACTGCACAATGATTCCGATTTTGCCAAACAACAAAATCATCTTTTCGGATGAAGCTCATTTTCATCTTGGTGGCTACGTTAAAAAGAAAAATTGCCGTATTTGGGGCTCAGAAAACCCACAAAAGCCAATGCACACACCCATTACGAGTGACTGTTTGGTGCAGCTTGTGGAGTGGAGGCATCAAAGGCACATATTCCTTTGAAATGCAATCGCAACCACTACGGTCAATGGAGACACCTATTGCATCATGATAACTGACATTTTTTGTAACCGCTCTTCATGGTATTGATGTGAACGATGTTTGGTTTAAACGGGATGGTACAACTTGCCATACATCTCATGCCACAATTGATTTATTCCATCAAACTTTTGATGACCGTTCAATTAGCCGAAATGGAGAAGTCAATTGGCCGTCAAGAAGCTGCGATTTGCCACCGTTGGACTATTTTCTGTAGGGCGCCATTAAAGAAAAGTGTTATGGCGACAAACCAGAGACAATTGGAATATTAAAGGCCAACATTCATGATGCTTTTGCCGCAATACGACCCCATACACTCGAAAAAGTTCACGAAAATTGGTCCGATCGAATGAGGTACAGTGAGGCCAGCCGCGACAGTTATTTGAAAAAAATAGTATTCCGTTTCTAACCGGGACAGTTGTACTTCACAACAGCCGAATAAATTTGCCAAAATTCCAAACTGAGTTTGTTTTATAGCATTTTTAAATTTAAACTTTTAAATGACCCACCCTTTATAAATCACATGTTCTTCTCTTTATAATTTCTTAAACTTCACGATGTAAATATGTTAGAATCGGTAGCAAACTGTCCAGATATAATCGTAACATTAGAGTTTACTTTTCTATTAAAGAATTCGTAAACGAATTGGAAAGATTACGAGGGTTGTTTAACTAACATCCTTTTACGTGAAAAGTTTCCTTTTTTGTTTCGTGACATTAAATCTCATAAAAATCTTACATTTTCCAAAAACACTTTCTACTTGAATATAAATCTACTTGCCACATACTTGAAGACATTTTTATTGAATCTATTTTTCCAACATTTTTTACCCATATGTACGTCGTTACACACATGTACCTATAATATGTTGCTTTATATATGCATTGTATCGATTATAGATAAATAATATCGATAAATTTCTAAAAAACATATTCTGTATTCCGTTTTGTTGAATGTGCGCATATGTTCACATACAAACATAAAATCGCCCATTTAAGTTATGAAAAATAGCTTTAAACAGATTGTTACATGTCTTTTGCGATAACCCAGTGAACATTTAAATCAAATTTAATACTTTTGATCTGCTACAATAATACTAGCGTGCCGCAGTAGGTAACTGTGGTTTTTTTAACAACTCTTTCTCAAGGGGGCTATGGAATGAACGATCTCTCTTCCCTTCTCTATCGTGGGAACAAGAATGAACACAGAGACCAACAGATCATAGATAATGCAATGAATAGGAATACTGATGACAAAATGAAGAATGGTTTCGAATATGCTGACGCTTGCTTTCTCCTTTCGCTGATTTAAATGAATATTTTTGAAAATAACAATGAAATTGGCATGAAAATAGCCTCAATAGCTACTGTGAAGAAGATCTTTAGTGAGGCGACTGCTTCGGCGGTCCCTACTTCGACAGGAAATACGTATGTATGTGATGTGAGACTCTATTATCCCGATATCAGATGATAACGGTAATAGTACTATCATCGAAAGGCTCCCCTTCAGTCATATCCGGCTTAACACTGAGAGAAGTGAGTAGGCGACTTCCTCTTCTAGGTTTGCTCTAGCCAGACAGGACCTATTAAACCTAACAATGCAATGATTTACTGATTCAGACTAGACGGGTGAAGACGGACAAAAGACAGCTCAATAGGAGTATAAATTTTTATTAGAAATTGATTGACTCATAAAAATACATAAAACGAGAGGATTGCCGCACTATTTAGCTTAATAGATAGGTAAGTACTTTAAATTAACGCCACCAGATGAACGCTAAAGGTATGTTACATAGATCAGCAATGAATCGTATTTTCGCTACTCATAAGGACTCATGAAATTTTGAGTATGAGTGAGTCAACAATATTGAAATTTAACTATTCTGATTCATTCATACTCACTACGACATTGATTTATAAGTACAGGTTGCAATGAGTATGAGTACAACGTTGACATCAAACTCATAACATTCGAAATATGTTTGATTCATACGCCTACTCATTCAGATTCATAATTTTAGAAAAATACTTATAACACTCATAAATGATTCGAGTGATTCGAATCATTCGTCAAAATTTACAGTCCTAGAAAAAAAAAGACAAAGATAGCAAGCAAAGCAAACACACAACCTTCTAGTGAGTACTGTAGTGTTCGTATGCGAATCATATTTATTTTGTGATTCTTGTAAATGCTGAGTAAAGGAGAGTCGAAATCAATAACATCATATGTGTTGTTAAGTATGAGTACGATAAGTACTTCAAACTGTGAATATGAGTAGTATGAGTATGATATTAAACTAAGTATGAATGCGTATAAGTATCAGAAATTATATGTATGATTTGAATCTACTTATCTTTTTGAATACTCATTGCTGATCTCTGGTATGTCATTGTCAGAATTAATTTGTTGTTTATAATACTATTTCATATACATTTTTTGAAATTGAAAATTAAATGCTTGCTTGGTTACACTTGCTTGTTACACTATACAATAACATTTATGTTAGAAGTTTTTGTAAAAGAATTCTTTTCCTTTTTCCCAATTGTTACAAGTATTCTAAAGTAAAAGTTTGAAAAAGAAAAAGTTCTCATTCTATTCCTTAACACTTTTTGCAGTTATCGATGTACATAAGTACATATATGTATGAGTATTTTTCCATTTTAAAAGCAAATATACAGGTTGAATAAACAAACCATTTTCAAAATGGAATACGTACATACTCGTATGTATGTATACACAATACTTTATATGTGTATGTTCTTTACAAATGTAGTATAATTTAAAAAGAAATATGAAGTATATGAGTAAGTGCATTGGAGAGCTCCTTGGACTTATCGATTCGAATTTATTTAAATAAATTCCCATGAATGTACAGGTTTTTTATAAAGTAATAAATAATGTATAGAATCTATAATGAAATGCTTGGACAACAATATTTTCCATTTTCTTAGGTTTTATTTTTTCAATAAAATAAAGGGTGTTTTTTATAGATTTAAGTTGCAATAAAACAACGATGGATTATTCGATTGACATGAATTTTATTTATCCGAAAAATAATCTTGTGGCATTACATTTTAAATATGATTTATGGCATATGACCGCCACGGCTGGCGCCATTTATAGTCCAATCTGGACGTCCAATTTTCGATGACTTTTTCCAACATTTGTGGCCGTATATCGGCAATAATACGGCAAATGTTGCCTTCCAAATGGTCAAGCGTTTGTGGCTTTACCGCATTGACCAATGACTTTACATAGCCCCACAGAAAGTAGTCTAGCGGTGTTAAATCACAAGATCTTGGAGGCCAATTCACAGGTCCAAAACGTGAAATTAGGCGGTCACCAAACGTGTCTTTCAATAAATCTATTGTGGCACGAGCTGTGTGACATGTTGCGCCGTCTTGTTGAAACCACATCTCATGGACATCATGGTTATTCAATTCAGGAATGAAAAAGTTAGTAATCATGGCTCTATACCGATCATGGATGGACTCATTCGGGTCTTCCTCAATGCTACGCTCTACAGCAGCAATAGCTTCTTCTGTACGCACCGTACAGCGTCTCTGGGGATGCGAGTTATCAATAAGAGTAAACGTGGTGCGAAAACATTCCATGGTTAATCGAATTAACTGCTCTGATGGACGATTTTGTCGACGATAAAATGGACGTAGTGCGCGATACGTTTTCCGCACAGAACCATTATTTTCGAAATAAAATTGCACTATTTGCAAGCGTTGTTCAGGCGTGAGTCTATTCATGATGAATTGCCAAACCAAACTGAGAATAAATCACTTGACAGCTGTTAAATCGGTCGCCATCTTGAAAAGTAATGCCAACTTAAAGTTCTATACCTCTATAAAAAAACACCCTTTATTTAAATTCTTAAAAGACAATTGAATTTTCGAAAATATCACACTGAAGTTTTAAAAATAATCGATTAACCTCATTATAACATCGATTATCGTCTTCTTGTGTAGCCTTGTACAGCCTTAAGCAATTATTTTAGTTCATATTGTTTATAATCATTTGCCATGTGTCAGAGTCACATCATTATTAAATCAATTAAGTTTTTTTTTAGTTCCTGCTTTAAAATGTCTTCACAACAATGTGCTGTCATTATGCCAAAAGATTTTTGTCACATAAAATGCTATGGTTTAGTTGTCATTTGTTTATGACAGGAAATCAATAATAAATATCGTACTTTGAAATGAAATGTAATGAAGAAAAAAAAATACTGCAAAAGATTTACTTTTGAAGGCAAAAGAGAAAAAAGAATTGATTTAAAAAAATTTAGTTGAGATACCAGTAAAGGAAACATTTTTCTTCATTGTTTTAATTTATTTTCAAGGATCTTTTCTCTTTGCTTAGTCATTTTTTTACGTAAACGAGTATACTCGTCATAAACGGATTAAAATGTTTAAGACTGTAAAAGTAGGCAAAAATCAAACGTTATGTGTTTTATTAAAAAAACAAAATTTATTTGATTACTAAATTGATTGAGAATTGATTTTGTAACAACAATTCTCCCGAATTTTATTATTTCAGCTTAATACAAGCTATTATAGTAATAAATAAATACGGCTACCAAACTAGCGAATGCTTTAATTGGTGCAGTTTTTTAAGAGACCCTTATTTGACCTTTCCCAAGGAAAAAGAATTCCATTCGATTAATTGCATAATAATAGAATGATTGCGATTTGTTTTTTCAAGACGAGTATACTCGATCTTATGCGCAAAAATGATTGTTTTGCTTTGACCAATATACTGGACACAAACAGTTAAAGGGTTAACAGCCTTATCACGTGTTTAATGTATTCAGATATAGTTTCGAGTGCAATGAAATACTACGTTTGCGTACAAATCTAAGCCGGTACCATAATGATACCTCCTGTGTGGTATGAGGTTGAGATTACATTATAGATTACTTATACCTGTTTATTCTTTCCCGTTCAGATACAAACGTTAATAATACTACCACCAAAAGGCTCCCCTTCTGTCCCATCCGGCTTACCACTGAGAGAAGTGAGTAGGCGACTTCCTCTTCTAGGTTTACTCTAGTCAGACAGGACGTACTAAATCCGACAATGCATTCTTTTACTGATTCAGACTTGACGGGTGAAGGCAGACAAACGACAGATTAGTAGGAGTATAATTTTTTATTAGGAATTGATTGACGCATAAAAATACATGAAACGAGAGAATTCATGAAAAAAGCATCGCCTTTTTTATTAGTTCTCTACTTTATTTAAATTTTTTGGTCTATTGTAGTAGCTTCTGGGTTAAGAACATCACCCTCTGTGTTGGTTGTAGGTGAAGAGGAACTTAAATTCTAATCTTTCGCAAGTGGTGATGCTGCTTGGCTTTCCCACGATTTTCGTTATCGATGGAGGGTAAGGGAGACCGGTTAAGGAGCTTCTTTGATGTATATTTTACAGGGCATGTAATTCAAATTAAAAACTCGAATACTATGGTGGAAATTTGGAACCCACTACGGAGTTTGAAAGTGGATTATTTTGGTTTATTATTGAGCCGGTTTTTAACGGCATTGAGTTCTCATAAAATATTAAGTTTACACCATACTATCCTCTCTTTTCTACACAAAAACTGAACATGTCGTACGTAAACTCTTATCGTGTAAACTGGCCTTTCCTAGTTTTTCATTTAAAGTGTGATATATTATGTACGTAGATGCTTGGTTTTATTAGCTATTAGTACTTTCATGCCAAAATCTGAAAAGTGGAATGTTGGACAGTCTACATCTTTATACAAAAAAATCAGATTTGGGTTTACCGGCTATTGACATGGCGGAAGGCTGTCTTTATCGTAAAAAAAATATAAAATTTAAATTTTCAATTTTCAATGATTTCTAAAGCTTTCTCAAATGGTGGGAATAGTTTTTATTTTTTACGAGAAGTTAAATAGAAAGTAGTGTGCGATATTTTTTAATGACCAGTGAATATATGTACCTTTTTCGAGAATTGCTTTTTTTTTTTTTAGCAATAATTCTCACTTTCTTTTTCCTATTGTAATGAGTAATCATATGTAATGTTAGACAAACAATCGGACAAACACAAATACCCAGAGTGATTCTCTAGTGGGAATCGAGAACCCACAGCCTCGACACTTGGAGTTCAACACACTATCAACTAGGCCTTCAGTCAGTGGTGTTGTCGAACCGCAACGTTCCAGAACGTCGTTCCGGTACTTCCTTTCTGGACAGGAACGCGTTCCGGAACCAAAGATGATTTCTGATAACAAGAATTGGATGACGTTTTGAAAAAAAAAAAAAATTAAAAATAATTGCTGATTTGTTTTTCTAATTTTTGACGAATTTTTATATGTATTCTTATTAACAAGGGTATGAACCAAACCCGAAACGGAACAAAAACCGGAACGAACCGGCTTGTTTTTTCGAACCGTGAATCGGAGTCTGGAATGCGTTCCGGTAAAAAAAAATTAGCACAACACCACTGCCTTCAGTGTACCCCACTACCACACATGTAATATAACTTGCTTGAAAAATATCGAATATAAAATATTTTTAAGAAAATGTAAAATTATTAGCTAAATCCTTTACAAAACGATTCGCTGAATTTATAGTCACAGAAAAAAGTATACATACACCGTTCTATGTATACTTTTTTTCAACAAATTTTTTTGGTCGTTTTTATATTTTTCAATTTGATAAAAATCAACGGGAAAAAAGTCTACATACAGCGGTGTAAGTAGACTTTTTTCTTTGACTGTAGTCTTAATGGGTATATAAAATGAAATTGTATGGAAAAAAGAAACTAAAAAATAACAAGAGAATGACTTATAAAATACAATCATTAAAGTGCATTAAAATAATAAATAAATAGTATGTTTACAAAAATGAAGAACACATACTTATGTACATATACAAATAATATATTTACAACAACATTTAAATAAGTATTCATCATATAAACATATCATTTAGAGGAAAAGAAAAAAAACTATTTTTCTTTGCGTGAAAATAGAAAATAGAGACGTATAATAATAATAATAATAATAAAAAACACATTAAAAAAACAACACTTAAATGCATCATCATTTTATAATATTATATAGTATAGTATAGTATATACACATACGAATACATTAATACTAAACGAGACAACATATGTACATATATGTACATATACATATTATTTACACTTAAAAGTATGCTTTTAGAATATTTTGCTTTGCAAATTCGCATAATAAATTTATTTTCCTGTAGAAGGATGCAGTTCCCGTTTTAAGGAAAGTAAAGAGAATGTTTTTCTATTTTTTTTTAATACCTTTCATATACATACATACGTGTGCATATACTTTGTATGATATGTTTATTTAGCAGTCGTTTTTTTAAAGCTTTTAAAATATTTTTGTGAATAAGTTTTCATTCCGGTTTTTTTTTTGGTTTTGAATTTTATTACAATATTTCTTAGAGTACCTATGTGGCAATGCTATAAAATGCTAAAAAAAATATTTTTAAAAAATTAATAAAAAGAACACATATCTTTAAAAAATAAACAAAAATAGATTTTTATTTTATTTTTTTTTTATATGGGAAAAAATACAGTGGGCTTCAAAAGAAACTGTACAGTATGGATAAAATTCTAACTCAAAAAAAAACTCTAATTCAAAAACTCAACTTTTACCATTTAAGGAGAATGCACGAAAAAATTCTACAATATTTCGAAATTTTTTTTGTTTCTATTTTAAAAACTGGCAATGAAACAATTTTAACCGTTTGAGTGCTATGGGTTTGGGGCAAATTAATTGAAAATTGCTATGAGAAATTGAGAAAAAATATTTTTTTATTCATAACAGTCGCAGCAGTCCTCAATAACTGAACGCCAAACTCTGACCGACTCAATCGTCGCTATATCGACGAACCGCGACTTTGGCGCATTACCTATTAGTCGCTAAAGCGACGATTCGCACTCAAACGGTTAAAATAAAAATAACGGTAATTTATTAATGTATATATATTTTTTTTGATGTACAGTTACTTTTGGCTTTTACTGTAGATGCATATTCACTTGAGCTATTATTTTAAATTAATTATGTGGCATCCAAAACTATTTTTGCAGTCAATTCAATTCAAATTCATATCATATTACCATAAACAATAAGTAGAGGAAGAAAAAAGGAATTAATTTTAGAACAAGACACACTCTGCTATACTATATATGTACACTTAAAGAATTATTTAAAAATTTTTCTTATATTTTCCTTATAAAATATAATTCTAGGTTATGTTTTAATATTAAATTGAAAAATAATTTACAAGATTTTATTTTAATGTTTTTTGTAAAAATACTTTACTATTATTAGTAGTTATAGTTGTAGTAGATGTTGTGATCGATAGCAATAAAATAGTATTTTTTTTTTTTTTGTTAAATAGATTTGTACTAAAAATTAATTTTCAAACTTTTATTTTATGCTCTATAAATATGTATATATTTTTTTTTGTAATAAATTTAAATAATTTTAATTTCTAAATATTTATTTAATATACAAAATTTCATAGCAAATATATAACTCGTGCCAGCGGGGGTACATTTTTACAAAAAAAAAAAAAAATTAAAAAAAAACAAATTTCTTTTAAGTCAAATTGAGAAAAAAAATTTTTTTAAATTAAAAAAAAAAATAATTAAAAAAAGAAATAAAATAAAATAAAAAACAAAAAATAAATAAATTAAAAATTTGTTTGTGTTTCTTTTATGTTCCAGTGTAGCAGGACAGTGTAATTAATTACAAAAATTTACAATTGCAAAACCAAAGTATTGTGTATATGGTTGTGTGTATATAGTTTTTTTTTCGGGGAGATTGCAAAGTGCTATTGTTTTAAAAGGATTCAAAGAGAAGAGCAAAGTATAGTATAAACTAAAACTATAACAAGAAAACTAATTGATAAAAAATTTATATTTAATTATTATGCATCTAATATGCATTAAAAACATTGTCTCTTATTTTTTATACCTACTTGCGGTTTTTATTTGTTAAAATTTTTCCATTTCGTTGTTGATAAAAATAAAAAAAAAATATTTAAATATTTGTATGTTCCTTTTTCTTTCTTGGACATAATTATACTTATAAGTTTATGGTACACAATTTTTAAAATTTTAAAATACCCTAAATCTGCCATCTATCTACCCTCCACTTACATCTCTAATCTTTATAACTACTCTAGTAAAATACTATATTTGCAGTTCATATACGACCGAAAGCAAAATTATACTAAAAATCAAGCCTTAACATCATGTTCGACGAAGAACATTTTCCATGACCAATGCTATGTTATAATTGGCCAATTCACACGACTTTGTATCGTGTATGTTGTATTGAATACACTTGGGTGTTTGTGAACGCTCAATACTATGCTGTATTGTGTATGTTTTTCTTCATAATTTTTGGCATTCAAACAATTTGATAGCCCGAAACCCAATACAACTTATTAGAAACATATGAAAACATATACACATTTTTTTCAATCACACAATTTGATAGCACGAAAACAATACAACTTTTAAAAACATATCAACAAACAATACAATGAATACAACGATACAACGGCTTGTGTGAATTGACCAAAAGTTTCTTAAATACATTAACACGTTCACACCGGCTCTGTAATTCATGCTTGTCGCCCTCTGGCGGCTGAAGTTAGTGCTTTTCGCTCTATCGGACGGCAGCTATCATGCAGCATAGGCAATCCAACAATTCAATGGTATCGTGTAAAGTTTTCTGTGATTGATTGTAATTCTTCGTAAATTCAATTAACTAGGGATTGGTAAAAAAAACCATTAAATGTTACCGAAAAGTAGCAGTAGTACAATTAATATGCGGAACTTCCCTAGGTAATAAAAACAAAAATAAATGCTTTTAATAGAACTTGACTCTCAAATATTCTTCTTCGGCAGTGGAAGTATCGAAATATTTGATGTTTCGTACCGTCTAATAGCATAATCATATGCGTATCATCGGTGGTACACGTCACCCGATGTGACGGTCTAGTGCGAGACACCGGTGGTACACGCCGTCCGATAGGGCAGTCACGTGGTACACGCCGGCGTGAACGTGTTAAACAGAAGTTATTGTTTTTATTTTACTTAACTTTCTCAATCGGTGCCACGATGACATAATAAACTGTGCTAAACTTCAAGTGCCGAAGCCGTGGATTATATATGAGTAAATGCAATAGAAAAAGAAAGTGAAAATTACTCCACCTGCCGATAGAATGGTGAGTAATCCCCGCTCTCATCAATCATCAATTCAAGCATCAATCTTCTTCCAGTGCTTAGAAAAGTACTGGAAAGGATTATGTTGTCTCGATTGAAGGAGATCTGCACCGAAGGTACATGTAAGCACCAATACGGCTTTAGAGCAAGGCAATGCATTGGGGAACTAGGTGTTATATCAAGCCGGGAGTTGAGCAAAGTACGTCCAAATATGTCTTAGACATATTTGTTGATTTCAGAGGGGCATTTGATTATCTACCTTGGGACAGTGGTCCCAAGAGGTTATCTGAGGTAGGCTGCAGGTAATTACACCTCTGTATAGTTGTTTCCATGGTGGGCGAGCTTGTGTTATGAGTGTCAGTGACACAGTTTGAACGTCCATTCATTTGGAACCTCATGATGGACCCTCTGTTGAGTCAACTCGGGCTTACTTTCAAGGTGTGTGTGTGTATGCGGATGAAGACCAGTCTCATGCTGAGCTGGAGACATGAGGTCTCGTCTCCTCACACCAGTTATGTTGTGTCCGTTAATTTTATATATGAGTGGCGGGACCTACAGTTTAAAGTCGACTCCGAACGACAGATTTTTGAGAAACTTTTCACGGCAATTTTTACTTTACTCTCAGAGTTATTTGCCAGAAATCTGTTGAGAGGAAGTCGCCGATGACATATTTTTTGATATTTCGTTTTGATGACCTGGGTTTTGAACCGTGGCCTTACGTCTAAAAAGCCAACACACTACCTACTAGACTACGGTCATTAAAAAAAACGAATGTTTCAGAATAAAATTTGTCGCACACTACTCCTCTTTACTTTTTCCTATAACTATGGCTTCCTTCCAAAATGTATCAATACAAAGTTTGTATGCAGTTCTACTACGGTATATAAATTTTGTAGATATACAAAGTTACCAAACCATGCATCAATTGCTTTTGATTGCTTTTGACTGCGTTAAAAATACACATTGACGACGTTTTGAAATAGTATACATTGTAAACATTTTGTACAGCGACTTTATGAAACACTATACTTTGATCAAACACAAAGCAACTAACATTTTGGAAGTCAGACTATATTTCTGTTATTCCAACACAATATATTACAATCTTTTAGACAGGACTACAACCTAGCTTCTCACACCACTTATGTTAAGTGGGACCTACAGTTTAAAGTCGATTCCGAACTACACAGGAAGTAGAGGTTTATGTATCCTTAATGAATTATAATAGTTTTTAATTAAAAATAAAACAATTATGCTTCAAATTGAGCATAAAGTGAGCTTAAATGGATAGTATTTTACAATGATTTAGAAAAAAACGGGGGACTCAACAAAATAATTTTTAAATTTCTTGCACAATATTTTCAAAGCGATCTTTAGCAAATTATTTTCAATTATTTACCATAAAAAAAAAAATTATTATTTTGGTGGGTTAGTTAGTATTTACAAAATGTTTGAATAAAAAAGAAATTAAATTAAAAACAAAGTATGCAACACTGAAATAATAAAGAGGGAAAGCAGAAAGTATAGAAAACTAATAACATATCCAAAAATTAATTAATTAAACAATTAATTGAATTCAATTAAAATATTACATAAGTACAGTATTTTGTTTACAATTTTTACAGGGGGAAAGTTTTGTATTGAATTTTTTTTTGTTTTAGAAAATATTTAAAGGAAAATTAAAAAAAATAGAATAGAAAGAAAATATAAATTTACAGAAAAAGAAGTTTAGTTTTACCATTTTCATAAGTGTTAGCCAATAGCTGTTAAGCAGTTGTTATTTTTCTTTGAAATCCAGTCTAAGGCTGCCTTTCTATAGCTGGCTGTTGCACATTTTTTTTTTCATTTAAAAGAAAACTTTTTAACGCAAATTAAAACGATTTTATAGGGATGGTATTTTTAATTTTCTTGAAGTTTTTTTCGTTCACGTTTCCTTCAAGTAACTTCCTTAAAGGATTGGTTTTGCAACATTTCATTTCCGTTTTCGTTTTCGTTTTCGTTTTTTTTTTAATTTTTTTAATTTTTAATTAATTAATTAATTTTAATTGTTTGTTGTTGTACGCCAATATCGATATTTTTTTTAATTTTTTAATTCATTTTTATTTTATCCCCAAACCAAAAATATAATTTCTCTACGTGCATAAAGAAATTTTTTTAAATTTTGTTTCTGTTTTTTCCCTGTGTTTATTTCTATTTTTTTATAAATTAATTATACAATTTACCATATTTAGTTTATTATTAAGTAATATATTTTATTTCATTTCATGTTCTTTTTTTGTTCCATTTGTTGGAATACAATATTAAATTTGGTTTGTCATCAAAGATTATCTATCATCAGAGTAATAATAAACAGTCATATTGTAACTAATATTAGCTTAACTTATATAGTAAGTGTAAGTATAGGGGCAGGGGAAATAGAGGAAGGAATTTAGATTTTAGCAGCTTAGGTTTAAAACTTATTTATACATATACAATGATGGATAGGAAACATATGTATGTACATCAGCAAATATCTCAAAAGGAATTTGAATTTGAAAATATATCGCGTATTATGTGCAAGTAAATTACCAGTGTTGGACCATCCCATTGCTCTGTCATAAGCAACATACAGAAGATCGTTTCAATGGTTAAGAAGTAACGATTTTGTTGTATGAAATGATGAACGTGCAAGACCACCAAAAAAGTTTGAAGACATCGAACTCCAATGAATGAGGCAGTAGGCTAGGTCAGGTTAGGTTAGAGGACGTGTACTTGTCAATTAAAACAAGTACAGTACCAGGAGATCGAATTGACCCATTGTACAACGTCCTAGTTTCTCACACCACTTTTGTTGTGTGTTTTAATTATATACATGAGTGGTGGGACCTACATTTTAAAGTCGACTCTGAACGACAGATTTTTAAGAAACTTTTTAATGGCAATTTTATTTACTCTCAGAGTTTTTGTCAGAAATCTGCTGAGAGGAAATCGCCGAAGAAATACTTTTTTGTATTTTGTCTTGATGTCTGGCCTGGGGCTCGAACTCTGTCGAGGTCACCATGCTCTGTCAGAAGCAATATATAGAAGATCGTTTCAATGGTTCAGAAATATCGATTTTTATGTGCGAAACGAAGAACGTGGGTGATCGCCAAGAAAGTTTGAAGACACCGAATTGCAAACAATATTGAATGAAGATGAGACACTTTGACAATTTATATTTCTGATCGTTTAAAAGCTATGAGAAGGATTCAAAAGTCGGGAAAATGAGTGCCATATGAATTGAATAACAGACAGACAAATGCATAACTGGTCATTACGACCTAGCTTGTTACACCTCTTAAGTTGTGTGTGTTAATTTTATTCATAAGTGGCGGAACCCACAGTTTAAAGTCGACTCCGAACGACAGTTTTTTTTCATTGGTAATTTAGTCACAGAGTTTTTGCCAGAAATCTGTTGAGAGAAAGTCGTTTAGATCGTGATGTCTAACCTGGAAATTGAGGTCTCAAGTCTAATAAGCCAACCCTTCAAGACAAATGGTAAAACGATAAACCACTTGTGAAATTTTGCTTTAAAGACACGATCGGAAATCAGTGTTGTGTCGAATTATTAGTGGCGTTGAAAAATGGATTTATTTTCAGAATCCTAAACGGAAAAAATCATGGGTTAAACCGGAACAACAATCCACTACGGCTGCAAAACCAGATCGATTCGGCAGTTATATAATGTTGTGTGTATGGTGGGATCTCCTAAAACCTGGTGAAGACATTAATACAGATCGCTACCGACAACAAATACATAAACCAGAAAGGCAAAACCGGTTCAGGATGCAATTAAAACAGTAGACGGAAGGTTGTAAATCCAACCACCGTACTCAGCAGATTTGGATTCTGCCGACTACTATTGGATTTCATCGTTGGGATACGCATTGGCTGAGCGACATTTCGATTTCTACTAGGAAGTCAAAAATTGGGTGACTGTTTGGTTTTCTTCAAAAGACATACACTTTTATTGGCGTGGAATCCACAAATTGCCTGAAAGATGGAAAAATGTATTGACAGCAGAGTGACATACAATGCTGTGTGTCGGGTTTGACCCGGAAAGTGTGGTGTACCAAAAGCCATCATCAATAAATGATCAAACATGCATTTATCAATGCACCTGCATACAAAGAAAAACTGGTTCAAAGCATTAGGCTGGCAGCTTATATACCACACTCATTGGCTCAACAGTACTCAATTTCTACCAGGAAATTCGAAAAATGGGTGACTAATTGGTTTGCTTCAAAACACGAACATTTTCATTGACGTAGAATCCACAAATTGCCTGAAATATTGACAAAATGTATAGCCAATAATGGTTAAAAACGCTCATTTCATACCGGTACACCCGTGATAAGTAGAAAAAAACAAGAATGTGTCACAAAATTGTTATTTATTTTTTACTATCCATCTAATTTCAGTTTGAATAAGAAACCATGGTATGGCATTTTTAAAGAGAAGTATTCGAATGTCTTCATTAACGCTAAGAATATTAGGCCATAAAGCGCATATTTTTCTGTGGAATTGAAAAATATGTATTTTACCCAACTTTTTTTTCAAAAAATAAAAAAAAAAAAGTTATCTTTTAACCACACAGCTGACTAATATTTTACCGTTTTAAAAATGGGGCGATGAGCACAAATGGGTTAAACAGCTTCGAAATAAATTTTTTTATGCAAAATACAAATCTTTTGAGATAATAATGATAAATATGTTTCCATCTGATTATATACAGTTTTATATCTTTAATTACAGTCACCGAAAATAGTCTACATACAGCCGAGTATGTAAACTTTCTTCTTTGACTGTATGTGGTAGTAAATACAGATTTTGGCAAATAGTTTAATAATTTATAATGTTTTATTAAATTTTTTATTGCACATTTTTCGTTAACAATTTATTGAAAATAATTTCTGAAGTTCAAAATCAAAATAATTTAATAAAAAAAATTTTATTTTTAATAGCACTTGAGAAGTAGAAAATTATCTTAAAGAAGTGTTGATTTGTTGTAGTTTTTTATTGTAGAAAAAAAAAGAATACAAAAAAGTATCACCCATCTGACAAGAGTTACTTTAAAGCCTTTAGACCGATAGGGGGGTTGGTTAGCTGTGACAATTTATTCTTATTCTTTTTGGAATTAAATTTTGCAAAAAAAAAAATTTGTTTTCTGTTTGTCATTTAAATTCTAAAGTTTTTTTGTTTAAGTTTTCCTTGAAGATTACATTTCATTATTGTTTTAGTTTCATTATTTATTATTTTTTTTTTTTATAAGAAATTTCATTTCATGCACAATTTCTGTAAAACTTTTGTATACAAATCCAAAGAAAACTTTTATGAAAAAAGTCTTCAAAGAAACATACATATACAAACCGATTTACACAAATCTAGATCAGTTTCCTAAAAAATATTTTTGTTCAGTATAAAAAAGGGATTCAATTTATGTTTTTTAGCACTTTGTTTTGGAACATAAACATTTGAGTTTAAGAGTTTAAATATAAATTTTTTTAAAGGTGGGTCTTAAGTATTTATTTTGTTTTTTTTTGTTTAACATTAAAACAACATTTAATACAGGTTTCGTATATACTATGTTATATAGTTTTAAATAATATTATTGAATATATATTTGTATAATATATAATAGAATATAATAATAATAATATATGTATGTATATAAATATAGAAAAACAGTTATCGATTTTTAGTTATCGTGTAAAAATATATGTATATATCAAGAATAGTTATACAGAGTTTGTCATCCGATATCAAAATAATAAACAAATTGACACATAATACAGCATAGAATATAAAAATACTGGCATATGATTTATTATTCGTTATTTAGAAATAATAGCAAGAATATAGTTTTTGCCAGAAATCTGCTGAGAGATTTAGAAATACGGAAAATAATATTAAAAATGTAATACAAGTATCGTGAAAACTTCAAGGATCAGTTCCCTCTAATACCGAGAAAGAAAAAAAATATTTACCGAGAAATTTAATTTGATTCTCTCTTTTGGTAATGAAGATCTTACAACGGTAGGCAGTACTGGATCCCCTCGAGTTATATGGCACACGATCTAGCCGGTAACCCACCACCGGATCCGGTGAGAAGATTGGTGACGAAGGCGAAGAGAGAAAATGTAGGCCTGCATATATATGATGCCTACTCTCATCATGATATATGGGGAAGCACTGATGTAAATGAACGGGGTGAGTCACTCTTTGAATTTATTATTTCTAATAATCTTGTGACATGCAATGTGGGCAACGCGCCCACTTTTGTAGTAGTGATAGATAAAGATAAAAATGTCTCCATAGAGACATTTACGCTAACGAGCTTTAATTTATTCATCGTTTTACATACGCAATTGGTTATTACCACCCTTCAGTCAGGATTCCGACCTAGCTCCTCATACCACTCATGTTGTTTTGTGTTAATTTTTTACATGAGTGGCGGGACCAACAGTTTAAAGTTGGCTCCGAATGATAGATTTTTGAGAAACTTTATTATGGCAATTTTTATTTACTCTCAGAGTTTTTGCCCGAAATCTGCTGAGAGGTGATCGCCGAAAAAAAAATTTTCTTTTCATGTTTCGTTTTGTTGGAGCTATCTGCCCTGGGGTACGAATCATGGCTTTAATTCTAATAAACCAACACACTACCCACTCGACTGCGGCGAGTAGAGTTAAAAATGGCGAATTTTATACCAGAAAATAATGATTTGCGTGTAAGACCAGCAAAGAAATTTGAGAACGTCGAATTGCAAACAATATTGAATGAAAATGACACTTTGAGTCAAAAACAAATGGCAGAAATGTAAAATGTTGCCAAACAAGCAATTTTTGATTGTTTAAAAGCTATGGGTATTATACCCAAAATCCTGGAAAATGGTTGCCACTTGAATTAAATGACAGACAGATGGACAATGTATGGCATATTACAGTGTGATTACAGTGCCTTAGATAACTATGCCTTGAAGGTCTACTGCGGATCGTTAATCTTCAGCAAATTCTTCACAGTAATCCCGAAGTGACACGCGACCCAACAAATTACAACTTGGTTCACCACACCGAGTTGTTCGAGGTCATTAAAACCCTCTTCGGCCAGCCAGCATGCCATCGAATATGAAGTCAGTGCTGTCAATGAGACAAATAGAATTGTAACAGCTTGATTGACACATGACTAATTGCTCTCAGACACAGGATTTCGATACAAGAATTACCCGCTTATACGCACTGTCCTGCAAGCATTTTTGAAAGTGCTTATATTCAGGGAAATACTGTACTTGCAAGCCATATGCTGGCATTGCATGGGATATACGGAGGGGCAAGACATTTTGAATGATCCGCGCTAAAATACCTCACACCGCTTTGTCACAGAAGCCGTAAGTTACCAGCGGAAGATAACGCTTGAGCATGATTTATCATCAAACAAGTGAAAATTAGACTACTAAAGTAATTACTGAATGAGGATTTATCGGGTGGGTCATCTATCGTTTTATATTTTAACTATCGGTTATTTCGAATCTATCAATACTTATGTCATTCTATTCTCTCACAAAATCCGGTATATTTTCTCCACTGAACGTATGAATCGATTTACGCTTGAGCAACGTTTGGATTTATTGGAAACTTATTCCCTCGATCTCTACGGATGAAGTTCATTTTCATCTTGTTGGCTACGTTAATAAGGAAATTTGCCGTATTTGAGGCTCAGAGAAGCCACACGGGGTCTTACAGAAGTAAATGCACCCATTACGAATGACTGTTTGGTACGGCTTGTGGAGCATAGACATCAATGGTCCATATTTCCTTGAAAATAAGGACGGCGCAACCATTACGTTCAATGGAGTCACCTAACGCACCATGATAACCGATTCTTTTGTACCCGCTCTTCATGCTATTGATGTGAACGATATTTGGTTTCAACAGGATGGTGCAAATTGACACACATCTCATGCCACAATCGATTTATTTTCCTTCAAACGTTTGATGGCCGTTTTATTAGCCGAGTGGTGATGTCAATTAGTCGCCAAGAAGCTAGGATTTGATACCGTTGGACTATTTTCAATGGGGTGCCGTTAAAGAAAAGTGATAATTGAGCATTTGAAGGCCAACAGTCGTCATGCCATTGTCAAGATACGAACACATACACTCGAAAAAGTGCACGAAAGTTGGTACGATCGAATGAGGTACTATGTGGCTAGCCACGGCAGCCATATGAATGAAATAATATTCCAATTCTAACCGGAACACTTGTATTTCACAACATAGAAATAAATTAGAAGGCCAACATTCGTGATGCCATTGCCAAGATACAAAAAAGTGCTCGAAAACTGGTACGATCAAATGAGGTACTGTTTGGCAAGCCGCGGCTGTTGCATTTTTAAATTTAAACTTTTAAATGGCCCACCCTTTATTATACGGAATATAAATCAGTGGAACGTATATATAAATCCATATGTAAATAGGCTCAGTTCAAGGGTAGAATATGAAAGAAAAAAATATGCCGTAATTGATTAACACTTGTTTTGTGGGGCGATTAATTTATGTGTCAATTTGTTTTTGTTTTTGTTTTCGTCAATTTCAAATTGTCTGATTATATATGTATGTAGGTATGGTAGAGTGTAACAATAATGTTAACAATAATTTTCTGTTTTTTTTTGTATTTTGTTTTTGTTGTTTTAACATATATAAACAATAAATATTACCATTTTACAAACACATACACACTACTTTATTATATTTTGTTTAATTAATTATTTAATTATTATTATTATATTGAGTATATGTATGTCGTTATTACTTATTACATTGATTGTTTTATTTATTAATTAATTAACTACTACAACAATTTACGTTCGATTATATATGTATATATATGTATACTATATATGTATGTATGTATGGTACTGTTAAAGTAACATTTAAAACAATTTCAACAAACAAAAGAATTCAAATATTTTGTTTCTTCGTTTTTTTTTAGTTTTTTTTTGTGTCACAAATAATAATATTTACTAAATATAATATAGTATATATGTATGTATGTATTGCATGTGTGTGTGTTTATATATTTAATAATAGTAATATAAAGAATAAATAATTTTCTTTTTTTTGTTTTGAACTTTTGTTTAGTTTTTGTTCTACGATTCGATTTTTATTCGAATAACATTAATTACAGCGCGTTATCATAATTTATTTGTTTTTGTGTTAAGTTTATTAAGAGTAATTAAATTTTAATTTTAATTATTAATAATATTTTAAGTTATTGTTCTAGTTTTATAATTAATTAACTTTGAAGACAGTTGTTAATTTTAATATTTTATTAAAGAAAGTCGTTATAGATTGTAAGAAATATTATCGAATGGTTACACAAAAATGTTTAAAAAATATGTATGAAATTGAAATTTAATTGTTTTAAGGCATATCAGTTCACTTTTAAACTAAGAAAAAGATTTTTACAATAAAATTTAATTCTTTTTGAAATCTAGTTGTATGGGGTAGGCCATCTATCGGTTTACATTTGAATACTTATGTATGTCATTCTATTCTGTCACAAAATTCAGTACATTTATCTTAACTGAACGTAATGAATCGATTTACGTCTAAGCGATGTTGGGATTTGTTGGACCAACGAGAAACTGCACGATGATGTCGATTTAGCCGAAAAAAAAATTATCTTTTCGGATGAAAGTCATTTGCAATTCGGTGGGTACATCAATAAATAAACCTGCCGTATTTGGAGCTCAAAAGCCAATGCACCCATTACGAGTGACTGTTTGCTGCACCAGTTAATGTCGAATTTTGCGAAAAGATATCGGTAGGACGCCTTAGGTTAGGTTAGGTTAGAGGACGTGTACTTGGCAATTAAGACAAGTACAACGTCCACTTATGTTGTGTGTGTTAATTTTATGCATGAAGGTGGGACCTACAGTTTAAAGTCGACTCCGAACGAAAGATTTTTGAGAAACTTTTTCATGGAAATTTTATTTACACTCAGAATTATTGCCAGCAATCTGCTGAGAGAAAGTCGCCGATGAAATACTTTTTGTATTTTGTATTGATGTCTGGCCTGGGGTTCGAACCCTGGCTTTACGTCTAATAAGCCAACACACTACCTACTAGACTACGGCGACTTCAGTATAATATTGATGCAAGAATACTTGTCTGTAAGAGACTCGAGCTTTAATAGCCTGGGGAAATAATATTCTTTATGATTTTATTTTCTAGACATATGACGCCTTACAATTGGGTCAAGAGTTGAAGCCGATGGGCCAAGGGGAAATTTTGCACGATGATGTCGATTTTGCCAAAAAAAAAAATCGCGTTTTCGGCTAAAGCTCCTTTTCATCTTTGTGGGTACATTAAAAAACAAAATTTTCATTGTTCTTACAGAAGCCAATACACCCATTACGTGTGACTGTTTGGTACGGCTTGTGCAGCGGAGGCATTATTAGCCCATATTTCTTTGAAAAACGAGGGCGGCACAACCATTACATTCAATGCAGCCACATATTGCACCATGAGAAGAGAGGATGGTGTAACTTCCCACACATCTCACACACATTTGATGGTCGTTTAATTAGCCGAAATGGTGTTGTCAATTGGTTGCCAAGAAGCTGCTATTTGCCGCCATTGCACTATTTTCTGTGGAGCGCCGTGAAAGAAAAGTGTTATATCGACAAACCAGAGACAATTGAGCATGTCAAGGCTAAAATTCATGATGCCATTGCCGAAGTACGACCCCATACACACGAAAAAGTGCATGAAAATTGATTCGATCGAATCAGGTATTGTGAGGCTAGCCGCGGTAGCCATATGTATGGAAATAATATTCCATTTCTAACCGGAAAAATTGCACTTCACAACAAACATATAAATTTGGCAAAATTTCAAAACGCTTTTTTTTATTGCGATTTTAAATTTAAACTTTTAAATGGCCCTCCCTATAGAAGGTTAATAATAACAAAAAAGTTAATAATAACAAAAATTATACGCAAAATATGGGTATGAATTCTCATATTTCAAAGGGTTTTTAAATATTGGAAAATATGATTGAAACGAAGATAATTAAAAGATAGATTGAATTTTAATTTTATCGTACGTCTACAGTGGATCATAGTCAAATTGGTATACTTGCACGTAAGACCTTAAATGTATAAAAAAAAACTCTGAAATCGACATTAAATTCTAAATATTAGGCTGGAACCTATTGAACTGTTTTGTTTAAATCTTAAATAAACACAAATATGTAACGTCAGTTTAACAGTAAAGATTTTTTTTTGGGTATTTTGTAAAATAAAAACAACTTGTTTAATTGAGCAGTGTTATTGACATTGCTCCGACACTGCCATATTTTTGAAAAAGTTAACTTTATTTTATCATTAGGTTGTAATAACAAAAAGAAATTAAAGGTGTCTTTAAAGTTCACTTTAGCTAAAGTTAAGTTTTACTAAACCCAATTTAAACGGGAAGTTGTAATAATGGCCCTTAAATTCTTAATGGACCCAATTCACTGTGATCCACTGTATGTTTGAATGGTAGTATATGTAAAGAAGAAATTTATTATCGTACAATATTCCATGATAATGCAGTGATAGAGCATTACTTCATTACTCCTTAAACATTTTTGTGTTCCATTAAGTTTTCTTTGAGATTTTTTTCTTTTTAATTATAAATTTTTTATTTTTTAAAATTTTTTTATTTAAAATTTGGTGCTTTGCTCTTACTGTGAGAGTAATTAAATTTACTCATATGTATACATATATATATATAAGGATATATATATTTATTAGAGAGAGAGAGAGAGCAACAGAGAGAGAGAGAAATGAAGGAAACTAAAATATCTAACAAGTAAATAATAAAAGTGGAGAATTGAAAATTGTTATTAGTTTACAGTAATAAAAGAGAAAAAAGGAAGAGTAATTATTGACATGTTTGTTTAGAATGTTTTAATACGAACTGGAAGCAAAGGATGTCTTTAAGTCATATCGAGCCTTTCATATACACGTCGTATTGCACTTACATGGTGTCTCAAGGTAATTGCAAATGTTGTTTTCATTCAAATTTTAATTTTGCTTTAAAATTTTTTAAAAATTTGTAATTAGATTTCGTCTACTCATTTTTTGTTCAAGAAATAAAAAGCTTTTTCATGCCACAACTAGCTTAAAAAAATGGTAACTCAGCTGAGGTGGACTTACACGATATAGTAAAGACTATTGTGAAGGGTCACTTAATCTAACGTAATATATCAGATTTTCTTGGTGTAGTGGTAGTGCATGGAACACCAGATAAACTGATAACGAATTAAACCATAGTCATGCCAAATAATAGGACAGGCTTGCGTTCCTCAAGCTGCTGTCAAAGCACAACTACAAGAGAATCTTGTTAAAAATTAAATCCTGCTGTGGCTGCTTTTCTGAAGACGAAGGCTTTCTTATATGGATCCGAATTATAATAGTTAGACAAGGAAGGCATTAATTTTTAAAGCAGCCACATTCCTTGTATCATTCTGTTCCCAAAGCTCTTATGCGTGGCAACATTTCAAAACAGAAAACGCAAAAACATTTTGGACGACAACATACTGGTTAAGTGATCTAAATATCACTAGATCAGTTCAATACACGTGAATAAAGCCCATATTAGTTTAATAACGTTTCAGGCCTTGTCAGAAAGAGATTTGGTAACTACAGTGACTATCCGGAAATATAGTATCGAGATACACGGTTTATGAATTTTAAAGAAAAATCTTCAACAGAAAGTTTTGTATGTTAATGATTAAAATATTGAATTAGTTGAACGATACTATTATTCCCATAAGATCTCTCAAGATTTCATTTATAAGCTGGACATCCATCCTCTGCTGCCGGATATACTGTAGATTTCTTTATTATATTACTTTGATTATTATATTACTTTTAATCTAGTTTGCAATTATATTTGACGTGAAACGGCGTATAATTCTGCGAAGGCTTGTATTATTTTAATTATTTTCTACCATAGACGAGTATACTCGACATAAACAAAGTGGAATGTTTCTGAACTAAAAACAAATGTAAAGTGTTGGCTTGTAAGAATATATAAGTATATTTTAATTCGTTGTTAAAAAATAAAATTTAAATACTTATTTATTAACGGTACTTCACCAGACTTCTTTATTAAAATATACATACGGTGTACATTTTTTAAAATACTTTTATTTGATTTTTCTCAGTGAAAAAATTCCGCCACATACTTTGCGATTTGTTCTACTTCAAGACGAGTATACTCGACATTATGCGAAAAACTTTCGTTTCGCTCTGACGAATGTCAATTTTGATTTTTCTCAGTGAAAAAAATTCCTCCACATACTTTGCATAATAATACGAATACGATTTATTCTACTTTAAGATGAGTAAACTCGACATTATGCGAAAAACTTTCGTTTCGCTTTGACGAGTATACTCGATGTTTTGCGAAAATCTTTCGCTTCGCTCTGACGAGTATATTCGACATTATGAGAAAAACTTTCGTTTCGCTCTGACGAGTATACTCGACGTTATGCGAAAAACGTTAATTTCTCTCTGACGAGTATACTCGACATTCTGAGAAAAACTTTCTTTTCGCTCTGACGAGTATACTCGACGTTATGCGAAAAACTTTCATTTCGCTCTGACGAGTATACTCGACATTCTGAGAAAAACTTTCGTTTCGCTCTGACGAGTATATTCAACATTATGACGTTTCACTCTGACGAATATACCCGATATTATGCGAAAATCTTTCGTTTTACTCTGACGAGTATACTCGACATTATGAAAAAAATTTACGTTTCTTACAAAATATTTATATAACAGAAATACATGTGAATGCAATACAATTTTCAATATGGCCTAGAGGCTACAACTACTTCCAGTTCGTATTTAACATCAAGTTGTGGTGCAAATGTTTCAGAATTTCTTTTAATAATATTGGGAATGTAAAAAAAACGAATGTTTTTAAAGGTGTTACAAAAAAAAAATAAAAAGATTTACACAGTTTTTACAGATGCTTTTCAATTAATTAATTGATTTTGAAAGTCTAGGGCCCTGTTCAAAGGATAATGAAAAGGCCTAATACAGCAACAATAATATGTTTTAAAACACTTACACCTTAGAAGTGAAATGAAGACGAATACATATAAAACTGAACTATTGCAGCAATGAAGTATGTCACCAACCGAATTGTAATCGTAATTGTATACGTGGTATTATAATCAAATATATTTGCTAATCTACTTTGTTTATAGTATACATTGTATGTATGTATGTATGTATGTATTGTAATAAATTTTCCTATAAATTTGTTTTTTTTTTTTATTTGTTATTGATATCACCACTATAAGAAGAGATCGTCTTTAATAGCCCACATTTTCTTCTACTATTTTAATAAAAATGATTTTCAATTGGGCTTTGGGTTTAAAGTTATTTTAACTTTTTTTTCTGTTTGTATTTGTTTTTTCCGAATATATTTTAAACATTAATTTTTTTTTTGTTTTTTTTTTTAATAAAAATTTCTAATACTACAACATCGATTAAGTATAATATTGTACTGCAATTATAATTGTGATTAAAAAAAAAAAGAAAAATTATACTCAAATATTAGTAAACAAATTAAATTTGAAATAAAATAAAAATGAAATGAAAAATTAAAACATTTCTTTAAATCGAATTCATTCATTTATGCCACTCACTGACTATCTATACTTGATGCCTTTGTTTTACAATAGTTTGGCTGACTTCCAAAATGTATCAATACAAAGTTTGTATACAGTTCTACTACTTGTACATAAACAAAGTTACCAAACAATGCATCAACTTTAAATCCGATGCCTGATTGCTTTTTGACTGCGTTAAAAGTACACATTGACGACGTTTTGAAATAGTATTCATTGTAAACATTTTGTACAGCGGCTTTATGAAACACTATACTTCAAACACAAAGCAACTAACATTTTGGAAGTCCGACTTTATGCATCAAATATCAAAAACAAAATTGCTTTTGTGCTGCTATTAAAGGGTGATCCAACCATAAAGCCTGACGTTAATTTGGATTCACAACTTAATGTCAAGTGTTGCACCCAGCTCAATTTGACATTTCTTTGTTTCAGTGTTTGACAAACCATGTTTGACAGGCACGCAATTGAGCAGCGTTTTAAGATTGTTGAACCCTTTTCGAAAATTGGCGTTAAAATCAGAATGCATTTCGTACATTTATTTTGGTTTGGCTTAAGTATTGGCAAATTTCAGTGAATCAGTTCTGAAGGAAATGTAAAAATACCTGTGGATGCTAGGCCAGTTCGTTCTGTCAAAAACATTGCTGTTGTTCGCGATAGTGCGGCAGAAAAGCCGCCAAGCTCGACTAATCGTCGAAGATTCGATTGAAGCCTTTTACGAAAATTGTTGTTCAATTTAAAATGCGTTTCGTGCACTTTTTATTTTTTTTAGTCAGCGTAACCGACCAAATAAGCCCACAATCGGGAGATTTATGCGCAAAATTGATTAAATCAGTTTTGTAGGAAATGTAAAAACATCTGCGCCCAGTTTGTTCTGTCGAAAACATTGCTGTCGTTCGCGATAGCATGGCAGAAGAGCTGTCAACCTCTACTAGTCATCGAGGATTCGTTTGCAAGCAGAATTGAGGCATTTGTGTAATGAAAATCCACGAGTGATTGTTGAAGAGACGAAACATTCATAAAGAGAAAGTTTTTGGTGTGATTTTTGGTCTAAAGGAGTTATCGGCGTTTGAAACAGAAGTATGAAAGTAAGGTCAGCCAAAGCAGTTACCGTTAACGGTGTTCGCTATGGCATTATGATGACAGAGTTTTTGTGGCCAGAAAGTGAGAATATGAACCTGGTGAATTCCAACAGAATGATGTCACTGGCCACACAGTCAACATAGCAATGTCTCTTTTGCACGAGCTATTCAATAGCCAATTAGGTTAGCCGGATTTGTCTTTCAAATGGTAATGTAATGCTATAAAAAGTACAGAAGAACTGATATACCATATTACTTTGACAGCAGGGGAGATTTATAGTTTCTTTGTGGATAGTAAAGCAGCAATTAGAACTTTGAAATCTACAAGATAAGACAAAAGTCCGTATACAAATGTATTTGATCACTTCAGCGACTAGTTTGTAATAAAATAAACCATAAACATACCAGAAGTTGTTGGCTACTGGAAATTACTGAATATAAACTGTATTCCAAGAGAAATTACGAATCACATTACATCATTTATGATCTCGAAGTCTTTAGAGCGAAGATAGATTTATGCTCTATTGAATCAATAGATGTGGCAACTCTACATACATATGTACATAAGTAATGGGTCATTACAACCCTTTAGTCAGGATTACGAGCTAGCTTTTCACACCACTTATATTGATTGTGTTAAAATTTTACTTATGAATGGCGGGACCTACAGTTTAATAGCCAACACACTATCTGCTAAACTTCAAATACACGTTCCTTTCTGGAACATGGTTGTTTTTTTTGCAAAGGCATATTGGTTTACAAATTGGTTTCTTAAAAAACGTTACAGTAAATAAGATCTTCAGAAATGTTTTTCTTTTAAAATTAAAAAAAAAAATTTGAAAATAAAAAAAAAAAAAAAAAAATATAAAAAAAATAAAAAAAAAATTAAAAAAAAAGGAATACAATTTTCAGATACTAAATATTGAGATAAATAATATATAATAATATGTATTGATTTACTTAATATTTTAAAATAGATTTGATTCAAATGTCTACATAGAATTATTAATATAATGAATTTTAGAAAATATTAAAAAAAAAATTATTTTTTCTGAGAAACTCTAAATTCAACTAAAAAAATAAAAATTAAATATTAAAAGCGTTTTAAATGAAAAAAAAATTATTTAAGGAAGTAAAACGGATGTTAGTGTTGCTTGACTTTAAAAAAATAAAAGAAGAAAAAAAATATTTTTTTTAATAATAACATTAAAAAATCACAGTTTAAGTTTGTAAAGCCTATGTTAGGAAAATTTAAAGCTTAGTTTAAGGCCTTAACTGTGATTTTCTTTGTGTTATACAAACAATAAAATAAGAAAAAATTATGTTTAATTTTTTTTTTGGTTTTTTTAAATATTATTTTCATGAAATTTAAATATTTGTAGAAAAGTGTTTTTGTTTTTATAACTAGAATTAGTTTATTTTTTATTTTTATTGTTTTAAGAGAGATGCCTAAATATTTTCAAGAATTTTGTTTTTCTTTAATATTTTAAAGATTTTTCACAATTTTTTCCTTTTTTTCTTTTGCCAAAATGTTCAATATTTCTATTGTTTTTTTTAATTTTTTTTTTTGAATTAAAATTCAAAAGTTAGTTAATTATGTTTGTTTTATCGTGTTTTTAATTAAATTAAAATAAATAAATTTAAATAATAATACGTATTATTTATTATTTATACCGGAGTTTTAGGTAATTTCCGTCTTGTCGGCGAGGCCGGTGATTTGTCTGTGGTTGTTTCAGGGTCTATATAAAGTTTTTATTTTTTTATTTTTTAAGGATAAAAATATATAGACATTGTTGTTGGTTTAGTAATTGTTGTTTTTGTTGTATTTAAAAAAAAATTTAAAAAATTTATGATTTTTGTTATGGAGTAGAGAACAAAAATTTAAAAAAAAAATATTTAAGAAAAAAAATTCGTTTTCGAAAAAAAGAAAAGAAAAAAAAACAAGAACATTACATATATAATTTATTAAATAACATTGAATAAGTTATTATGGTTTCAATAAGAAATAAATAATAAATCCATAAATTATATAAAATAAATAAAAAAAAAAATATTTACATTTAAATGTCTTTTCATATTGTATACCGTTATTGTATTAATTTTGTTAAAGACATTTGTGTGCAAATATTATGTACAACATTTATTAACAAATTAAATAATTGAAACTTACCCGCTATTAAACCCAAACCAATTGGACCATCGCCGGAACGTCGTGGCCCTCTTTCGTTGCCGCTATTACCAGGCGGTATATTCTCATCGAATAGATCACACATACGAAAATCGGTTGCATGCTCTATCAGTAATTCGACCACATCACCGGTACGATCCATTATACTGCAGACTTCCTCAAAACTACGATCGATCAGAGACATGCCATTCCATTCTAAAATCTGTAAATATGGAGAGTTTTAGAAATTTTTATGCAAATACATACATATAGTGATCGTCGAAAGGAACTGTACATTAAAAAAATTATACATTAATAAATTACCGTTATTTTTAATTTTAAATTTATTTTTAAAATTATTGAAACAAAAAAAATTGAAATATTGTCAAATTTTTTTAGGGCACTCTCCTTTAGTGGCAAAAGTTGAGTTTGGTGATTGTTAGAATTTTATCTTTACTGTACAGTTTCTTTTGACTTTCACTGTAATTTGATTATGCCTGTAAAAATAAATTTTTGCAATGACTTAATAATCGATAACGGAGTATAATATTTAGTCGTACGTATGAATGTTTCGTATATATGAATTTGCTTCAAAAGACGAACAGTTTTATTGGCGTGGAATCCACAAATTGCTTGATAGATGGAAAATATGTGTTGCCGATAAAGGTCAATACTTTGAATCGAATGTTTCTTACTTTCTTATTCAAAATTCGTGTTTATTTTCACAAAAAACGCTCATTTTATATCGGTATATCTGGTAATTAATTACATGTAAAGATGTCCTGCTGATTATGAGAAGGTAGCAGATATACTAGACACATATTGTACACGGTATAATTATCTTTTATTTGCAACCTTTCAATGAATATCTTTTTTTTCTGTCACATAATTTTTCTCTTTTCTTGTCTACTTTTTTTTATCGCTTTCAAAGTCCAAAACACTCACCGAAAACATCATAAAAGAAATGAACGATAAAGTACTTGACTTGTTGTAAACAAATTTAAATGCAAATCCCTTTATAGCATATTTATTTACATTTTATTTAATGTCAATCATTTTTAAGTAGACAGACAGCTCGCTATGTGAGCTTGTACATGCGCTTAGAATAGAATATAGTATGGAGATAAATATGTGTGTAATGTAAAAAAAAATAGAAAACCTTGTAAAGAATGAATTCGTGGCTGACAGTTTGCGGTTGAAAAATTATTTATTTAAACAATTTTTATTTCAATTTTAAATTGTTTAAAATTATAGCTGTACCATGCGCGTGTTGCTGCGCCACCAACTAAAATAAATTTGATGGAAAGACATTACCCGAATGTCCAATTAATTTTGAATCATTTTATTGATTTTGTTTCCCGTTGTACAGATGCTTCAGACGAACAGGCCTGAGTAGTACGCATTCGATCAGTTTCTAATCTCACTTCTCGTTGTTCAAGTAGTTCAAGAGAACGGGTCTCAGCGCCATATACTCGAAGATTTTCCAGTCTCAATGCTAGTTGCCCGTCTGATTCTGAGGCTCGTAATGCTCTTTTCTTCCGTGTTTGAGATGTAGGTCGACCAATTGCTTGTCATTCATTTTGAATAATTTTCAGTGCCGCCATCCATTGGAAATTAATCGCACCAACCTCCGTCGACTTATGCGCAACAACTTTGTTAAAGAATGCACAGTTTACGATTTAATTTAATTTGAGTAATTTCCAGTGGCACCACCTGTCGGACATTGGTCATACCAACTTAGAACCCTTCGTCGGCTCATGCTCAACAACTTTGCTGCAGATCATAAGATGATCATATGCATAGTTTACGATTCTATAAGGTACATACAAACAAACATTCATTTTTATATATATAGACTATGGGAGGTGACACTCCCACAATAGCCAAACCGCTCATTTTGTTCATATATACGTCAAAGTCGTCCATACAAAATTCGAGGACTCTAGCTGTTGCAGTTTATGAGATATGCGACATTAAATACCTATTGAGTGTGTGGGCGTGGCACCTCGCCTACTTGAAGTTTTAAAATAAAAAGTAGCCTATAACTCTTTCCAGACATACAGGACGATACTGTGAAAATTTCAAGAAAATCGGTCCAGCCGTTTAGATGTCTATAGACTTCAAACAAACTCAGAAACAAATAAACACACAATCATTTTTATAAATAAGAAGATTATGCAGTCTGGGTTATTGTTTTGATAGCCTATATTTATTTATATAAATATATATTTATATTCATAATCTAATATGCGAATCCTAGCAAGCATTGATGTACATATGTATGTGCACCCTATGTTGTCATTTATAAAAGCCTAGACGCAAAGGACCACTCTGTTCGAAACATAGTTGGTTCAATTCAGCGTTAAGTACATAATAAATGCATACATAATTGATTTTTACAACCCTTCAGTCAGGATTACGATCTAGCTTCTCACACCACTTATGTTGTGTTAATTTTATACACAAGTGATGGAACCTACAGTTTAAAGTCAACTCCAAATTTTTGAGAAACTTTTCATGGCAATTTTATTTATACTCAGGAGTTTTTTTTGCCAGAAATTCGCTGAGTAGCAATTGGCGAAAAATATATATTTTCACACTTCGTTTTGTTTTAGATGTCTGATCTGAGGTTTGAGCCGAGGCCTCAAGTCTAGTACACCGGCGATTACAGTACATAACATAGGGACAGTACATAGGTACAGTACATACAAGTACGTAAAGCTTCTCCTATTTCTAAAATGTTAATATCTCAATAAACATATGGTAAATCTGAAAGGCGTATGTCAACTGCTCTTTATTTGGCAAGAAAGGAGGCTAATCTAGTACACATAAACCGAGTGCATAGATTAAAAAAGCCATTTAGTTCGGCGCTATTCGGCAATAAACGTTTTCCTTTGACGATTTATTTTTATTGACTACCGACTAGAGATCAGCAATGAATTGTTTTTTCGCTACTCATAAGTACTCATGAAATTTCGAGTATGAGTGAGTCAACAGTATTGAAATTCAACTACTCTATGCATTCGCACTCACTACAACATTGATTTATAAGTACAGGTTGCAATGAGTATGAGTACAACGTTGACATCAAACTCATACCATTCGAAATATGTTTGATTCATAAGCCTACTCATTTAGATTTATAAATTTAGAAAAATATTTACAATACTCATAAATGATTCGAGTGATTCGAATCATTTATCAAAATTTACAGTCTTAGTTGTTGTTGCATTTGCAAAAAAAGAAGAAAGAAAAAGACAAAGTCAGAAAGCAAAGCAAACACACAACCTTCTAGTGAGTATTGTAGTATTCGTACGCGTATCATATATATTTTGTGATTCTTGTAAATGTTGAGTAAAGGAGAGTCGAAATCAACAACATCATGCGTATTGTTAAGCATGAGTACGATGAGTACTTCAAACTTTGAATATGAGTAGTATGAGTATGATATTCAAATAAGTATGAATGCATATAAGTATCAGAAATTATGAGTATGATACGAATCTACTCATCTTTTTGAATACTCATTGCTGATCTCTGCTACCAACACTAAGTGGATGGCCCCTACTCATACAGTGCGCCTTGTGTTGGAATTAGGAAAATAGGTTATGGTAGGAAGGAAAGAGAGAGTAGTGTTTATGGATATTAGATTTAAATTCATTTATACTGAAAGCACAGGGAAAAACCTCTGCTGGAAAGGAGTCACATATGCAAACACTACGGCTAAGTGAACAAGTTCCGTCTGTATTGCATTGTGAAATTCACTGGCTAATCGATAACGAAGGGATGTGCTTTGCACGGCAGACGCGGGGATAGTAAGAATATTAGATTTAATTCCCTCTAGCATATTCCATTGGGGAAGTGAGAAAACAGGCAATACTAGCCACATTACAACGGTGCTCTATTGAATTAATAGGAGGTAAAAACCTTACTAGTTATTGAAAAGCAACTTCCTGTACGTGATCGAAGAGTCTCAGAATAGACTCCGTGATACCCACCCATACTTTACAGTTGTATTCCATTTTGGAACAGATATATGTATGTATGTGATGTAAATAGTATGGGGATCAGATTTAGCAAAGGAACCGAGGGATTTGTAGATAACTTTCCATTACCATAACCATTGAAATATATGCTCGTTGTAGCGAATATCGCATTACAAATTTTTCTACTCAAATTTTCCTACTCAAAAACTTTCAATATATAAAATTGGATATGGGACAGAACCTTGCCGTATAACTGAACTTATTCTCATGTAGTGCGATCGTTGAGAAAGGTTGAAAGCACTTAAAAAGCAATGCAATGATTGCTTTGGGCAGGAATCTAAAATTCTCTTGATTTACTCCAACAGCCAAGCTACGATTAAGTCCCAAACGAATGTAGTTCCAACTTTCGCCTTTGTCTATAAATGCCGGCACATAGGAATGTCGTTGGAAATTGAATTGCTGATGAGCTGGCCAGAGCCGGTACGGGGCTCGCTATATTCGATATGTGACAGGGCATATGTATTCTGATTGCTTCAGTAAACTTGGATATTATCCACAGTGATTAAAGGGAAGGAAGCTCAATCTCATTAGCAGTAGGAGGTTTATATTGTTCGACTCGGTTGGAAACGTATAAATAAGAAGAGGACTGACTTACTTCTGCTCTTTAATTTACATGGCCATCCATCGCACAATAGCGATTCTAACGGGCCACTGCCCATTTTTGGTAGGTTCCCAAGTCGAAAGACTTGGAAGGAGCTGTGGGTCTGAGGAGGAGGAAGAGACTGTCTTCCACCTGATGTGTTAGTGCCCTGCTCTAGTCATAGAGAGAGTTAGGTTTTTGCTCTCTCTCTCTCTCTCTCTCTGATTCCTTTTTGGCCGAGCTTTCTAATATAAAGACTGCAGCAACAGCAAGATTTTTAATGGAATCAAATCTGTTTTCTATGGGGAATGCTTGATACCCGGGTAGAATGAATTGTGGTATAACAATGGGCCTAATGCCAATGATAACACTGCTTTGTTTAAAAGAGACTTAAATACAAAAGAGCTAGACTATACTGTTCAACGCTTTATGAAAATAATGTTAATAAAAATAAATCTTTTTTTAGAAATATTTAGAGAGTCACTGTAAATATGTTTATGTATTGTTGAATGGATTTTGCATGTCTTGCTAATGCAAATAAAATATTTATTTATTGTAGTCTTATTGTAAAAAATAAAATAAATTTTATAAATACAATACAATATACATACATACACTAACAGTAAAACCGAGCTTAAATGTAACATTTCAAGAACTTTCCTTTTCTTTTTCGAATTACCTCTTTAGAGTTACTTTTCAAACGAGTCTACTGTGCTTGTTTCCATTATTTTATTTTTTTGATTTTTTTAATATACAGTCACGGAAAAAAGTCTACATACAACGGCATACATACATAACTGGCCACAACTCTTCAGTCAGGATTACGGCCAAGCTTCTCACACCACTTATGTTGTGTGTGTTAAAATTTTATACATGTGTGGCGGGACCTACAGTTTAAAGTCGACTCCGAACGACAGATTTTTGAGAAACTTTTCATGGCAATTTTTTATTTACTCTGATAGTTTTTGCTAGAAATCCGCTGAGAGAAAGTCGCCGAAGAAATATTTTTCATACTTCGTTTTGACGTCTGACTTGGGGCTCGAACCCTGGCTTTACGTCTAATATGCCAACGCACTACCTACTAGACTACGGCAACTTCACAACGGCATTTTTGCAAATTAAAGCAGTCACAATTCAGAATGTTTGAAGATAAAGTCGAATATAAAAATAACCTAGAAATTATTAGAAAAAAAAAAAAAAAAAAAAAAAACAGCGAGAAAAAACATTGTATGTCGACTTTTTCCTGTGACTGTATTTAGACGCCCATTGCATTTGTATATGTATGTATGTTTAGAAGCAATATAAAAATCAACATTATTTTAAATGAAAAACTCAATTACCTTGTCGCCCTGTTGTAAGCCATTCTTTTCAGCCGGTCCTCCAGGCACCGTCCAAACAATATACGCAAATAGTCTGCCATCAGCACCAGTCTTACCGCCCACAACACGCATACCGAAACCACGCGCTTTAATATATTTTTTTTGTTATTGCCGATGTTCGTTGTAGTTGGGTTGGGTCGGGTTGTCATTGTTGTTCCAGATTAGATGTGAATGACAGACAGATAATAACGGTAAGAAGAGTAGAGGAGCAGTTCAGCAGTAAGGGGGATACAATTTAGAATTTGATTTTTATTTGTTTATTTGAAAAACAATGAAAAGATGATGACAGCATCCATCCATCCATTCATCCATATTGTGTACATTCCATTGAATTGTAATAAGAGTTGTACGTACAAAAAGGTAAAGAAAAGTTAAGAAAGAAAAAAATGATAGAAAATACATTAGTAAGGTATACATACATACATATGTACATACATAACTGACAAGAAGAAAAGGTATCCAAAAATAAAAATCAATTTTTAACAAAAAAAAAACCCCCCGGCAGAGGGTTAGTGGTAAAAATTTTGTAAACTTGTGGGCAGACTTGTTGGTTTTTTTTCTTTTCTTTTCCTTTCGGAATCTAAAGGTTTAAGTGTTTGTGTATGTCTTTCAGGAGTTAAAATAATTTCCATTTTATTGTTTGGTTTTACTTTTCAGTACTTTTCAGTACTTTGCTTTGCTATTGTCAGAGATTTACAAATATTTACACACAATAAAATTCAATGCTTCCTTCACTTTCGATAAAGTTTTTTTGTTATCGATTTTAAATTCACATTTCCAATGGTTAAACACAAGGGATTGAGGATGAGATAATCTGTATGTACCATGTACATACACTTTAAGGTAATTTTTTTCTTTCTTTTTCTTTAAAGAGGCACAAGAGTGCTTAGTAACAATTTGAAACAAAAAAAAATGAAAAACTAAAATAATAATGCAATTAATCGATACAAATAAAATAATTAATTAGTTATAAAAGGAATAACAATCGTTTTAAAGTGAAAATAAAATTGCTGTACCACAAAAAAAGGAACGAGTGATGTCTGCATATCGCCAGCAGACTGTTTGCTTAGATTGTTTGGATGTTAATTTTTAAAATTCGATAACTTGCATACATAATTGGTCATTATAACCCTTCAGTCAAGATTACGACTTAGATTGTGTTGGTTATTTTGAAGTCGCCGTGGTAGGTACACTACCTTATTATTGGCTTATTAGACGCAAAGCCAGGGTTCGAGCCCCAGGCCAGATATCAAAGACAAAATACAAAAAGTATTTCTTCGGCGACTTAGGTAGGTAGGTAGGTATAGGTGGCTGCCCATCCAAGAAAAATTTTTGGATGGACTCACTTAAGCCGCATTGGGCCCATTGCGCTACCACAGTTATCCGTTATCCCCTAGTCTCGAAACCACTCGGAGCTCCTGATGAAGCGATTCAGGCTGCCAATGGTAAACCTTGACAGTTCCTCCAGATCGTCCATGTAGTAAGTACCCAAGTAATTCCTTCTCCTTTGGCAAAGAGCCGGGCATGTACCCAGCAGATGAGGGACAGTCTCCTCTTCTACCTCATCTCTGCAGCTTCTGCAGTATTCGCTAGCAAGGTGTCCAAGAGCAATGCGCCTCGCATGCGTACCCATAATGCAATGCCCCGTAATGACACCGACAACTACACTGAGCGCACCTCTTTGGAGTTTAAGCAGACTCATTGTATGCCCCTCATCTAGCCTTGGCCAGATTTTACGAGCCGTTCTACCCGTATCCGAGGCCACCAACCTGTCGTTGACGGAAACGACGATCGCATTATCAATTATGAGCTTGCAGGTCCTCATAGGTATGCCCAGATTCGAGAGCTCATCAGAGAGTTCGACGGTCGTGCCCAGCCTGGCAAGTTCATCAGCTCTGCAGTTACCCGGAATACCACTGTGCCCCGGTACCCATACGATATGGACATCATAACGTTCCGCCATTTCGTCGTGATATCTGCGACAGCCGTACATCGTCTTGGAGTTCATCACGTTAGAACTCAGAGCCTTGATAGCCGCCTGGCTATCAGATAGTATGGTGACGTTCCGTTTGGAGACCCTTCCGTCCCCAATAATACTCGCCGCAGCCCGTATGGCCACCACCTCTGCCTGAAAGACACTGCAGTGGTCTGGCAGTCTTATAGACTGCGCTATACCAGCCGATTCCGAAAAAATTCCACTGCCAACAGCTCCGTTCAGCTTAGAACCGCACACCACCCCTCCATGCCCCGTTGTCCGGAACCGATGTCCTGAATCTCCTCATGAAGTCGTACCGCGGTGTGATTGACAGGCCTTACAGTTTTAAGCCGATTCTGAACGACAAATTTTTGAGAAACTTTTCATGCCAATTTTATTTACTCTCGGAGTTTTTGCCAGAAATTTCCTGAGAGGAAGTCGCCGAAGAAATATTTTTTTTCATATTTTCGTTTTGATGTCTGACCTGGGGTTTGAACCGTGTGGCCTTACATCGATTAAGCCAACACACTACCTACTACACTACGACTTGAAGATGACTACAAAGGACTACAAATTTTAGCTTGCACTGCCTACCTACTGCCCAGAAAGTGTTAATTTTCTTGAGAATCTAGAAAAATTCGAATACATTTTTAGGATTTGTTAGAAAATTTAATTTCCTGTCTTGACAAGTGCTCGTTAGAAGAAAATATTTTCTTTAAATTAAAAAAATGATTCCATAGAGTGAAAAACAGTCACTAAGGGGAGTTGAGTACGTATGTAATTCGTTTATGTATTCATTTATGGACACAAATCTGTTTGCACATCATAAACAAAATCAAATATTTTATATATGAAATGTAACCACATTTATTACGTATAAAAAATAAACATAATCAACCAACAAAAAAAAAAAAGAAGAAGAAAAAACTAACCCCAGAAAATTTATGTCTCTGGAGGGTTACTAAAATGCATATGAAACCATGCTGTTGGACAGAAATCTGATTATTTCTAAAGAGCAGGATTTTTTTTTGGAATGGACTGCCATGCTCTGTTGTCCAGACAACAACCATTGGTTGGGTTGGTAACTACTGCCAAAAGAAATGAAATAAAGTGTCATGCATATGATGGGTAGATTTGAAAGGACATTTGCCATAGCCATACATGGACACACTCATAAGGAATGCGATGCGCTTCTATGCTTAAGGGCTTCTTTCTCTCGTGGTATATTGTGGATGTAAAATTTAGAAACATTTTCCTCATTATGCGATATTTTTAGGAAATATGGAAATATAATATCACTCTTCATCACATAAGCAAACATACACACACAATTTCTAATAGAGAATATGTATTACGAGTACAATATTCTTCTTTGATCCCGCCCTATACCATATGTAAGGGGAATACATATTTAAAAAAAAATTATGCAATTACACATATGCTAACATATGCTGGCATTTATTATGAAATCAAAGGCCGCTGTTTTATTTCTTTATAATTGGTGTCCTTTTTATTTGAGCTTAAGGACAATATATTTTCACTAAAGGCTCCTTTTATTTTAAATTACTCGGAACTATTATGGCTTAAAAAAGCCATGAGTAAACTGATTAAAGACTGAAGATTAAAAATTCAGGAATACGTGGTGTTTAGTCGTTGAATGCTAACCGCATAGTTACATTGTATATATTTTGCACAGCGGCATTATGTAACACGACATTTTGTTCAAACACAAAGCAACTAACATTTTGGAAGGCAGCCTTATATTGTCGCATAATGCCATGAAAGCTATGGAAGCGTAGCTAAATGCTATCCTTAGTTTGGTAGCAGAATGTAAATTCTAAAGTAACCCCAAAAATTCTTAATTCAAGACAGCTAGTATTTGGCTTAAGGGCACTTTAGACTTTGCGTGGGTATAGTCAGAGAGAAAATATTACCGACTTCTCTGCTACGTTTCATGATGACGTGATTTAAAGTCCTACGGCGATTAATACAAAACAAAGTAATTTGGAAACAGCTGCCTCCATAGATTTGAAGCCGGCTTAGAACACTCGATAGTTTCAAAAACGTTTGATTGTAAGGGAAAATATTGAAGTCGCCGTAGTCTAGTAGGTAGTACGCTGGCTTATTAGACGTAAAGCCAGGGTTCGAGGCTCAGGCCAGACATCAAAACAAAATACAAAAAGTATTCCTTCGGAACTTTCTCTCAGCAGATTTCTGGTAAAAACTCTGAGAGTAAATGAAATTGCCATGAAAAGATCCTCAAAAATCTGTCGTTCGAAGCCGACTTTAAACTGTAGATCCCACCACTCATGTATAAAATTAGCATACACAACATAAGTGGTGTGAGAAACTAGGTCGTAATCCTGACTGAAGGGTTGTAATGACCAATTATGTTATGTATGTATGTAAGCATTTGGTCTTGTTAAGACCACTTTTGACGATAAGACTTTACTTAGATAAAATCAGAGAGAAAATAGTACCGACTTCTCTACTCCTTTTCAAAATGTGATTGAAAATCTTACGACGATTAATAAAAAAAACCAAAACAAAGTAAAATTTAAACAGCTGCCTCCATAGATTTGAAGCAGGCTTAGAACACTCGGTAATTTCAAAAGCCTTTGCTTGCAAGGGAAAATATTGACATTGTCAAAAGCAATGCTCTTATTCTTCCCCTCAACACCACATTTCGCCTTTGTTCTCGACTGTCCGTGTTACACAGACCGCCTTATGCGTGGACATTTTTGGTGGCAGTTTTCACGCAATTTTTCACTTATATCAGGCAATATCTCGCTGATAACTTGAAGAATGTAGAATGAAGAATGTACCTACACACAGTTACTAAATTATACGTACGGTTAAAAAATTTCAGACAATTTTTAACCAAGACAATTACATAGATTTTCAATGAAATCGGATTAGTTAAAAAAATTTCTGAAATTTGTTATCCGTATGTATACTTCTGTGGCTATGTGTACATAGGCACTGTATTTGACGTGCTAGCTGCACAAACAAATTACAACAGCGTCGTAAAGACGACTCCGAACGACAGATTTTTGAGAAACTTCTCATGGCAATTTCATTCACTCACAGAATTTTTGCCAGAAATCTGCTGAGATGAAGTCACCGAAGAAATATTTTTCTTCATATTTAGTTTTGATGTCTGACCTGGGGTTTGAACCGTGGCTTTACGTCTAATAAGCAAACACACTACCTAATAGACTACGGCGACTTTGTATCTCGTCTTATTGAAGCCAAATACCAATCAATTGCTTAATTACTTACTTAAGTGCTCATTACAATCATTTAGTCACACTCTTATTGTGCTAAAGCCATGAAAAAGTTTCTCAAAAAAGCCTGATATCGAAGCCGACTTGAAACAGTAGGTCCCACCACACATGCATAAAATTAATACACACAATCTAAGTGCTAATAGAAGCTAGGTCATAATCCTAACTTGCTTGGAGAGACAAGTAAATGTCGACGACGCCAGAAAGCGAACCATATAACACTAGCAACTGAGAAATGGAACACTGTAACAAGTGGTAGATGGACGGCAAAACTTCTCCCAGATTTTACCCGCTGGATTGAGAGGAAATTTGGTGAGGTTAATTACGATTTAACACAACTGTTATCCGAACACGGTTATTTTCGTAAATATCTGTTTAAAATAGGGAAGATGACACGACCAAATTGCATTTATGATGATGCGTCGATTGATGATGCGGAACACACTTTCTTTCATTGTGAGAGATGAAGTTCGGAGAGAAGGAATCCTGAGGCCAAAGTCGGCATCTGTACTGTCGAAAACTTCTGCGATGTACTTCTGAACAGCGAAGAAAATTAGAATAGCATCGCCATTTACACTGAATCCTTGCTAAAATCTAAGAAATTTGATTTGGATGATAGAATTAGAGTGGATGTTTGAACACCTTCTCAGATTTTGTTGTGCAATTCGGACGTGCATATGGATATAGGGACCAAATCGACGCCTCCATTCTATAACGTTCTAAGTACACTTAGAATACTTAGAATGTTCTTGCATTTTTAAATTCTACGTTCTCTAACTTAAATACTGTCAAAATTTGGTTAAGATGCGCCGATCCGTTCCGAAGTTATGGGGAAAAATCTACTTAGAATACACATATAGTCGTATATCGCGTGAAAACTTTGAGAGCTCATAACACAAAATACACTTTTTCGACTTAGAATGTTATAGAACGGAGGCGTCGAAATGGCGAAACGGACTCCACTTCGAAGCAACACCACAGTAGTTCTGGAGTGGACACAAGAAGTCCAAAAGAGGAGGGGGAGATTTAGTGAGTGAAGGCCCCACACACGAGGGGTAGTGACAACTTCCCCTATGGTGCGGTTAGGTACATTTACTCTTACGTAGCGGAAAAAAAATCCTGACTGGAAGGATTGTAATGACCAATTATGTTATGTTTGTATTCAAGAAAAAATTAAAATGGCGGTCATAATGAGTTTTCAATTGCAAATCATACCTGCTGATTCCTGATGCTTCGAATAAAAAAAATTTAACAAACAACCCTCGCATGCAATGAAATCTGGAGTTGCTCACAAAAAGAACTTGTTAAAGGAAACTTATTAAAAAATCTCGAACTATTTAATGAATGATAGAAATACCAATTAGAAACAAAAGTTTGTAGAAAATCTACAAAATTCTCTTATTGTTCTGTTAGCTAACGAAACCTTAGAGACAAAAAAAGAGAGAGAAAGAAAGAAAGTCATTGAGAAAGTTTTGATTGTCAAAATATTTCATTTTTGTTCAAGTGAAACGCATAAAAAAATAACAAGAGGTGTTGCGAGGGCAATCAATCGGAATAATGGTTTTCTTTACAACGGTTTCAAGCTTCGAATTTCGAAGCTTTAAACTTAAAATTTTTGAAGAGAAAATATGTGAAACAAATACTACAGAGAAGAATTATTTAAATGGAAACCCTTACAAGACTTTGTACTTTGGGAGAATACAAGATAAATAAAATATAGGGCGGGCCGTCTATCGGTTTACATTTGAACCATCGGTTATTTCGAATCTGTTAATACTTATGTCATTCTATTCTGTCACAAAATTCAGAATATTATCTCCAATGACGTAATGAATCGTTTTATGCTTGCGCAACGTTGGGATTTATTGTGCCAACGAGAAACTGCATGTTATACTATGTTCAGGTGTGCACTTTTATTGAGTCAATATTCGGTTTATTGAGTACAATATTTTAAGTGTTCAGACATAATAATATACGTTTATTGAGTACAATATTTTAGTGTTTAGACATAATAATATACGTTTATTGAGTACAATATTTTAAGTGTTCAGACATAATAATATACGCAATTCAGCTGATTATTCAATAATTATTTGACAGCTAGTAAACAAAACAGCTGGTTGTTTCAACAACATTGTTTTTATTGTGTTTTTTTGTCGTTGTTGACATTTGAATTGTCAAATATCAGCAGAAAGTGTTCGGAAAATTGTAATATGCGCACTGAACATACTTATGACAGTGCTGTATTTCAAGTTTTACTCAATATTATAACAATTTGCGTATTTATTGCGCAATAATTAATTGAAACTTTATATGAAATATTGAGCTCAATAATGGCGTTTATTGCGATTTACGCAATTAAGGTGCATATCTGAACACCGTATTAATGTCGATTTTGCCAAACAAAAAAATCATCTTTTCGGATGAAGCACATTTTCATCTTGGTGGGTACGTTAAGAAGCAAAATTGCCGTATTTGAGGCTTAGAAAACCCATACGTGGTCTGACAGAAGCCAATACTCCTATTACGAGTGACTGTTTGGTGCTGCTTGTGGAGCGGAGGCATCATTGGCTCATATTCCTTTGAAAATTGAGGACGGCGCATCCATTACGTTCAATGGAGACACCTATCGCACCCTGATAACCGATTTTGTTGTACCCGTTATTCATGGTATTAATGTGAACGATGTTTGGTTGCAAAAGGATGGTGCAACTTGTCACACATTTCCTTCCACAATCGAATTATTTCATCAAACGTTTGATAGCCGTTTAATTAGCCGAAATGGTGTTGTCAATTGCCCGCCACGACGCTGCGATTTGTCACTTTGGACTATTTGCTGTGGGGCGTCGTTGAAGAACAGTGTTATGCCGACAACATACATACATACATACCTAATTGGTCATTACAACCCTTCAGTCAGGATTACGACCTAGTTTCTTACACCACTTATGTTGTGTGTGTTAATTTTTTATACATGAGTGACGGGACCTACAGTTTAAAGTCAACTCCGAATCACAGATTTTTGAGAAACTTTTCATGGCAATTTTATTTACTCTCAGGGTTTTTGCCAGAAATTTGCTGAGAAGAAGTCGTAGAAGAAATAATTTTTGTATTTTGTTTTGATGTCTGGCCTGGGGCTCGAACCCTGGCTTTACGTCTAATAAGCCAACACACTACCTACTAGACTACGCCGACAAACCACAGACAACTGAGCGTTTGAAGGCCAACATTTGTGATGCCATTGCAGAGATACGAGCACAAACACTCGTGTACGAAAATTGGTCCGATCGAATGAGGTACTGTGTGGCCAAATGCGGCAGCCATATGAATGAAGTAATATACCACTTCTAATGGGAACAATTGTACTCAACCGTTTTCATTTTATTGCATGTTTTAAATTTTAAATCACCCACCCTATATTAAACCCTGGCGGCCCTCAGCCAACAACGCTTGTTAAATACCTTTGTCGAAAGCAGAGATGAAATGTAAAATCAGAGATGGTAGATAGAAAAGTTTTATTTCTTTAAGAATCAATTATAATTAAAAGTTTATTAAACAAATTCTTTTTTTTTGTCATTATTTCTGTCATATTTTCACTTTAGTTGAGTGTGTGCCCTTCATTTCCTTCTCTTCATCTGTCTGTTTCTGTTTCTGTTTCCTTCCAATATGGCCCATAGTCGTCTAAGTAGTCCGCAATAGTTTGACAAAAACTTTTTTTAATGTTTTTTATAAGTCCTCCTCATTTATTCATCCCTTTAAGGGGAAAGGAGTCGTTTTAATCAAAAGTTGCCAAAAATTATTTCAACAAAGTTATCATCAAAGGGGTTAAGAATTTTTGTTAGGCAACGAAAGCATGAATTTTCATCGGAGAAAATATATTTTAATTCTGCTGATAATACTTTTGCTAGGATTTTTGTTGTTATTTCAATTTCAATGATAATACCCGCATAGAAAGCGGGTAATATCCGCAGTTGAGTATCTTCTCCTCCCCTAGTGTTGTTGTTATTATTTTTGATGAGCTTTTCTCATTAAAATTAAGTGTAGAAAGCATGAACAAAAATTGTGTATGAATTTTTATTATTTTTTATTGCTTCTTTGCTTTTTTGCTCTTCTTTTTAAGAGATTTAATGCTTGAAACGGATATACCAAAAATAAATTGCTTGTCTTGCCAGTTGTTACAAATGAGAACTTTATTGAAAAGGAGAAAAACTTGAAATTATTTTTTATAAATTTTAATACCAAAAATACCGTGAATAAAACAATAATAAATGGTCCTGCTGATTATAAATAAATTTTTGGATTTAAATGAAATGACATACAGTAATCCCTGTATTTTCAAAATGCTCATACATACTACAATGTAGCACATTTTCAATGTACTATCATCACAATCCTTTAGCCAGGATTACAACCTAGCCTCTCACACCCCTTATATTGTGAGTGTTAATTTTACACATGTGTGGCGGGACCTACAATTTAAAGTCGACTCCGGGCAATAGATTTTTTGAGAAACTTTTACATGGCAATTTTATTTCACCCTCAGTGTTTGCCAGAAATCTGCAGCGTTGAAAAAATATTCAAATTTCATTTTATTTTAGATGTCCGATCTGCAGTTTGAACCGCGGCCTCACGTCTAATAAGCCAACACACTATATACTAGTCCACGATGACTTCACATTGTAATTAGTTCCATAAAATGACGACGTAAATGCAATTAAACGTTTCATACAGCTTTGCCACTGCAATCTCTGAATTGTCTTTATCAGTCTCGATATCTGAAGTCGCCGTTGTCTAGTAGGTAGTGTGTTGGCTTATGAGATGTAAGGCCACGGTTCAAACCCCAGGTCAGACATCAAAACGAAATTTGAAAAAATATTTCTTAGGCGACTTTCTCTCAGCAGATTTCTGACAAAAACTCTGAGCAAATGAAATTGCTATGAATAGTTTCTCAAAAATCTGTCGTTCGGAGTCAAATTTAAAATGTACGTACCGCCACTAATGTATAAAATGAACACACACAACATAAGTGGTGTGAGAAGCTAGGTCGTAATGCTGACTGAAGGATTGCAATCATAGCTGCCAGATAAATGAGGCACCAAATCGTCAAATATTTGAGAAAAAATCGTCAAAATCGTCAAAGACGTTTATTAAAATCATCAAAAAATCGTCAGAAAAAGTAAATAAATAAATAAAAATTTTTTAAAAACCAAATTTTACAATATTTCTATTGGAGTAAAACATATGAAGTCAATGTATCTACATATCCTAGTTCAAAAATAAAACATTTAACAAAAAATTTATTGAAAATTAAAAGCTAGCGTCCCTCATCTTCATTTAATACTTTTTTTTAAGGTTTAAACAATCTACCTCAGCGTTGTTTAATGACAAATAAGCGCAGCTATAATATTACATCATCTATATCTATGGGCGATGTAGGTATTAGGGAGTCAGAAGCTTTTGATGTTCTGAGCATGAAAAATCAGTGGAATGCTGACACATTTTTCAGTTCTTGTTAAGTTCTTATTATCTGATCTTACTATTTACACCGTTTATAACTGACAGAGAAAGGAATACAACTCTCATGTATGGGTTAGTGCCTCAAGGTCTATTTTGCGGTTTCAGGACAGTGTACAGGAGAGGCCATAGCATCTCGTTAATGACGGTAGTGTATCCAACTCCATTAAATCATTGGAGTATCGTTGCATAAGGGGACTTTTTCCCGAAAATCATATATTCCATTGGTCGATTGGCCAGTGGATCGCACACTGCATTACAGTAAAAATACGATTTTTAGTCGGACTATTCGTATGTGGAAATCAATTCCTGCCGAGGTCTATTACTTATGGTCCTGTTACTTATGGTATAAAAATATACAAGCCTAGTGTCCATAATTTATTATTATTTTTTAGGTTATTTAGAAGTTGTAATTTTTCAGCTTTTAAGGGGTTAAAAAGGAATAAAATATAGAAAAATCATCACAGGTATTCGAAAGTATACTTAAAAGTACAATACTTTACTCCTTGTTTTTACTAACATAAATTTCCAATAGTAACAATTGCAAATTCAATTGGTCGCCGTAGTCTAGTAGGTAGTGTGTTGGCTTATTAGACATAAAGGCAGGGTTCGAGCTCCAGGCCAGACATCAAAAAATATTTCTTCGGCGACTTTCTCTCAGCAGATTTCTGGCAAAAACTCTGAGAGTAAAAATTTTCATGAAAAGTTTCTCAAAAATCTGTCGTTCGGAGTCGACTTTAAACTGTAGGTCCCACCACTCATGTATAAAATTAACACACACAACATAAGTGATGTGAGAAACTAGTTCGTAATCCTGACTGAAGGGTTGTAATGACCAATTATGTCTGGATGTATGTAACAATTGCAAAGTAAATGCAAAGCTTAAAGTGGCTTTTAATGTACTAAAGTAGAGAATATGATGTAAATTTTTAATTTTTGAAAAATCGTCAAAATAAGGCCATAAATATGGAAGCTATGACTGTGCGGCCAACCGCGACAGTCATATAAATGTAATAAAAATTCTTGTAGTTCACAGCAAAACAATAAATTTATCAAAAGGTCAAAGTAGTTTTGTTTTATTACATTTTTAAATTAGTTCAATTAGATCGCCAACCTATTATATTTACTCACATTATGCTCATATTAAATACATATGTATGTACAGCTGTGTTCAAAATAATAGGAGTGCTACCATGTAATATTTTCAAAGTTAAAATTTTTTATTCTACCAATTTGCAAAACATGATATATTTTAATGGTAGTTAAAACGATATTTAAGAAATAAAATACAAAAAAGAATCTCGTAATAACTTTAATATTTACGATGAAATTGATTCATTTCTGTGTTTGCCCCTGAATTCAGTTGATCAAAAAAATAGGAGTGTGAGTGTTCTTTTAAAAATAAAAATATAACAGCACATAATTTAAAGAAAAAAGTGAAAAATAAGTATGGAAAAATGTAGTTAAAACTTTCTCTACAGTGATTCACATAAATTTTTGTAATAGTGGGACGAGAAAAGCACTGTACTGAAGAAAAGAGAAAACTAATTAAAGATCTTCGAAAAAAAGGCAAAACTTACAAAGAAGCTAAGGAAATCTTAAGTTACTCCGATCAAATGATCACAAATACATTAAAATATAAAAAAGCCCGAAACGCGTGGGCGCTAGGGCAAAAGATCTACTGTCGATGACCGCCGAATTGTGCGATACAGCAAGATAAATCCTTCAGCGTCTTCAAATAAAATTCAAAAGGATCTGAATCTTGCCGTAAGTGCCCCTACTATTCGTAGGCGTCTGATGGACAACAATTTATTCGCAAGAAGTTCACAAAAGGTGCCAATGTTGACATACAAAACAGGCAGCAGCACGCTTAAAGTTTGCCCAAGAACATATCAAATATCCGAAAGAAAAATGGAGAACTTATTGTGGACCGACGAAAGCAAAATTGTTTTATTTGGTGGCACTGGGTCTAGACAGCATGTTAGACATCCGCCCAACACCAAATACAAAGCTCAGTATACACAAAAGATAGTTAAACATGGTGGTGAAAAACTAATGGTATGGGGAAGCTTTTCATATAATGGTTTAGGCCCAATACATCGAATTAGAGACATAATGGATAGGAACGTTTATGTCAGCATTTTGAGAGAAGTGATGTTACCATATTCCACGCCTCTAAAATGAATATTCCAACAAGACAATGACCCGAAACACACCAGTAAATTAGCAAATGAGCGGTTTCGGGTTAATGGGGTAAAGGTTATGGCATGGCCAGCTCAGTCTCCTGACCTTAATCCTATAGACCATCTATGAGGAGATGTTAAAAATATGTTGCCGAGAGAAAACCGTCAAATACAACTGAGTTGTGGTCTGTAGTGCAAGATGGGTGGAATAAAATTCCACTAAAACAATGTCAGGATTTAGTTGACTCCATGCCTAGTAGATGTGCTGCTGTAATAAAAAAGTAAAGTCTATTCTACCAAATACTAATCGTATTTAAAGTTTCTGATTATAGTAAATTTTTATGAAAACTGAAATACTCCTATTATTTTGAACAGCACTTTTTCAGATATTTTTTTTTAACTTCCTGTTACTTACATGTTGAAAGCTTTATTTAATTAATGAATAACTTAAATAATTTAGTATTGAATCAACATTACATTACACCAAAAAATTGAATTAAATCATGTTTTTTATTTGTTAAAATTTAAGCTTTTGTTTTTCAATGGGCTCACTCCTATTTTTATGAACACAACTGTATGTAAAATTCATAATGCAAAGAACATATGTGACGTATGAGTTATATTTAATTCCATTAGTTTCATGCAAGACAAAATCGAAATTTTTTTAATTGCATACTTTTCAGGGTAACTATTCCAGTACATGTAATATGACGCGTATGAGTAATATATTTCAAATACAATTAAAAAGAAAGTATACTCCATAAATTTGGAATTAAGCTACATGATTTTTCGATTCTATGCAATTCTAGGCTATATTCTAGATTCCAAGAATACTACAGGGTGAATAAAGAAGTATTCAAAGAATATGTTATAAAATTTTAATTTTTAAAAATCATCAAAATAAGGGCATAAATCGTCAAATCGTCAGTATAATATTTTTGGTGTTCAAAATCGTCAAATCTGGCAGCTATGGCTAATATGACTAATTATGTGTGTATGTATGTATTTAAGGATTCCTTCCATAATAACTTTTGTCAGGATTTATCTCTCATGCTATACTGTTGTACTAAATTTAACACCTTTTTTGATTTTATTTTTTATCCTGCTTGAATATTTTTACCCTTTCGTTCAGCCAATCATTAATTATTTGTCTGTTTTAGAAGAATCAAATCGTCTTCAATTTATATTTAAAATGCCAATCTCCCATCTCTCTCTCTTGTATTTTTCTAATTGTACGTTGGAAGGACGATTTTATAGTTAAACCCACTACTTCGATATCAAATTTGTTTTATCCTGTTGCTTAATTTTGATTTATTTTTCTTCTTTTTTCTGTATTTTTTGTTTTATTTTTTTTTATTTGGGTTTTTATATTTTATTATCGTATACGAGTATAATAAATATAATTTGTTGAACATCAGCAATAATAAAGATAATAAATAAAAAAAAACCAAAAAATGAACACCAAAAAAGAAAAAGAAGAGAAACTTTTCATGTCGTTTTTTACGAATCGCCATTACGATTTTTATTAATACACTCCCAAATATTTACGAACACATAAAATTGTTAATAAGAAGCAAAAGAAAGGAGAGAAAAAATAATAAAAGAAAAGAGGTTATCCTTTGGAATATAAAAACAAGGCGGGGGAGGAGGAGGAGAAATATAATGACAATGTGGATTTCAGATAATAAGGCATTGGATCATCAATGGAAGATGGAAATTAAATGGTAGGACAGGTTTTTTTTTTGTTGGTCTATCGAATATTAGGTTCAACAAAGTTGGTTTAAAATCACAGGACAGAAAAACATGGCTGAGAATTCTCTTTATAACCCCTTATTAAGGAATACAACCTATGTAGCTTATCACACCGCTCATGATATATGTGTTAACTTAATCCATGAGTGGTAGAACCTTTAGTAAAGATCCTTTGTAAGGCTCCTTTAGTAAGCGTTACAAACTAGATTCTCACACCGCTGATGAGTGGTAGGACCTTTAGTAAAGGTCTTTAGTAAGAATTCTACAAACATAATTGGCCATTACCATCCTTCAGTCTGGACTACGGCCTAGCTTCTCACATCACTCATGTTGCGTGTGTTAATTTTATACATGAGTGGCGGGACCTACAGTTTAAAGTCGAGTCCGAACGACAGATTTTTGAGAAACTTTTTCATGGCAATTTTATTTACTCTCAGAATTATTGCCAGAAATCTGCTGAGAGGAAGTCGCCGACGAAATATTTTTTCATATTTTCGTTTTCATGTCTGCTCTGGGGTTTGAACCCGGGCCTTACGTCTAATAAGTCAACACACTACCTACTAGACTACGGCGACTTCTAACACAGCTCATGATATGCGTGTTAACTTTATCCAGGAGTTGTAGGACCCACTATTTTCTGTCGACTGCGAACGACAGATTTAAGAAATTTAGGGTTTTGTCAGACTCCTTCAGTCAGGATCGCGACCGTGCTTCTCACATCACTTATATTGTGTGTGCTAATTTTGTATATACATGCCGGACCTACAGCTTAAAGTCGACTCCGGACGACAAATTTTTATTTTCATGGTAATTTTCTTATATGCTCCCAGAATTTTTGTCAGAAATCTGCTGAGAGGAAGTCGCCGCAGAAATATATCGTTTTGTTGGAGATGTCTGAACTGGGTTTTAAACCGTGGCCTTTTGTCTAATAAGGCAACACACTACCTACTAGACTAGTACTCATATTGAAGAAGTAATTTGGCCTGTACGAGCGGTGTTTTACTTGGATTTTGGGGTTTTTCCGTCCAGTCCTACAAAATATTTCTTGGAATTTTTAGATTTCTCTAATGCCCACACCCTCATGGGCTCAGTTTTACGAACAATTATACGGTGAACTGTGATAAACCTGACTGTAGTCACCGCAGAAATATTTGTTTTCGTATTTCGTTTTGTTGGAGTTGTCTGAACGGAGGGCGGTTTGAACCGTGGCCTCATGTCTAATAAGCCACCTAGTCTAGTTGGTAGTGTACTAGACTACGGCGACTTCCAAAACAGCATAATTTTTACTACCGGCGTATAACATTGCCAGCATCGTTTTCAATTTTATTAATTTTTCTTATCTTTAGCTAGCCCGTGCGCCTTAGAAAGGCCCATTAAAAAAACTTATTAAAAATAGCCGAGTAAAACAATTTTTTAATACTTTCATGCACCTGACAAGTAAAGTGAATTTAATGGAATCCATTTACTTGTAAATAATTTTATTCTTCAAACAGGTATCACATCACTCTGCTTTCTTTATAGCTTTTATAGCTTTTTGGCCATTTTTGGTTATAAAAAATAAAAAGTGAAAAGGCAAAGGAAAAAAGGTAATAAAAAATTACTCAGCCGCACACACACACACACAGAATAATGTTTGTCCACCTTTTTTGTTTGCAAACACATTTTTTTGTTACTATTTCAACAAAAGGTGGCCCTAAAATTTGATTAATTTTTTCTCTTTTTTAAGGTAAAATTCATTATAAAAACAAAAATTTTCTTATATTCGTCAAAGAAAAGTTGGTTCTTTAAGTCTTAAGAGGACTTTAAAGAAAATACTTGTCAACATAAAATATTAAAGCAATTACATAGAAAAATAGATGTTTCATATACTAGGCATGTATGTGGCAAATTGATATTAAAAAATATATTTTACAAGTTAGGTTTCAAGGCATGTAGTGGAGTGGAGGTACAACAAGATTTTTAAACTTAAGAAGAGAAAAAGAAATTAAATAATTTCTTACATATATACATATATTTATGTATATACAGTTTCCGAAAAGAGTTCATAGACGTTTTTAATTAAATTAAGTCATTGTAGGTCATATAACACATAGTTGCTCATTATAACCCTTCAGGCAGCATTACGACCTAGCTTCCTATACTACGTATGTTGTGTATGAAAATTTTTTTACTTGAGTGTCGAGACCTACAGTTTAAAGTCGATTCCGAACGACAGATTTTTAAGAAACTTTTCTATAGAAATTTTTATTTATTCACCGAGTTTTTGCCAGAAACCTACTGAGAGGAAATCGCCTGAGAAAAAGTTTCTCATATTTCGTTGAAGTTTGAACCAGAGATTAGCAATGAGTATTCAAAAAGATGAGTAGAATCGAATCATACTCATAATTTCTGATACTTATACGCATTAATACTTATTTTAATATCATGGAACCTCCATATTCATATTCAAAGTTTGAAGTACTCATCATACTCAAACTTAACAATTCTTAACAATGATTCGCGTACGAACACTACAATACACATTAGAAGGCCACTCGAATCATTTATAGGTATTATAAGTATTTTTCTAAAGCTATAAATCTAAATGAGTAGGCTTATGAATCAAACATATTCCGAATGGTATGAGTTTGATTTCAACGTTGTACTCATACTCATTGCAACCTGTACTTATAAATCAACGTTCTAGTGAATACGAATGAAGCAGAATAGTTAAATTTCAATATTGTTGACTCAATTATATTCAAAATTTCATGAGTGCTTATGAGTAGCGAAAAAACGATTCATTGCTGATCTCTGATATCCAGATATATGAGCCGAGAGTTGAACCTGTTTACACAATAAGTTCTAGACTTTGGCGATTTCTATGCCTACTTTGTATTACTTTAATGTGCCTCATGGTAGTCCAATAAAGAAATTATTCTGGGAAAATAGTGTCATAAAAACGCAGAGCAAAACTGGATAGCGAATGAGAAAACCTAACCTAAACATCTATCATGAAAAAAATCTAACAGTTGACCACATATCTTCCATAAAAGAATCTGAATACTGCCAAAGAAGCTGGAATAAGAAAAGATAAGGCTGCTCTATGATATCTCAGTTAGGTTAGGTTAGGTTGGAGGACGTGTACTTGTCAATTAAGACAAGTACAGTACCCGGTGATCGAATTGACCCATTGTACAACGTCCTAGTGTCTCACACCACTTATATTGTGTGTGTTAATTTTATACATGAATGGTGGGGCCTAAAGTCGACTCCGAACGACAGATTTTTGAGAAACTTTTTCATGGCAATTTTTATTTACCATCAGAGTTATTTTTGCCAGAAATCTGTTGGAGGAAGTCGCCGAAGAAATACTTTTTGTATTTTGTCTTGATGTCTGGCCTGGGACTCGAACCCTGGCTTTTACGTCTAATAAGCCAACACACTACGTACTAGAAGGTTTCTAAGTTGGTATGGCCAATTTCCGACAGGTGGCGCCACTGAGAATTACTAAAAATGAATTAAATCGTAAACTGTGCATTTGATCATGTTATGATCTTTAGCAAAGGTGTTGTGCATAAATCGACGGAGGTTTCTAAGTTGGTGCGATTAATTTCCGACAGATGGCGCCACTAAGAATTATTCAAAATGAATTGAATCGTAAACTTTGCATTTGATCATGTGTTGATCGGGCAAATACCAGACATTTTAGCAGATTTATTCCCGTAAAATTTGAAACATTTTAATTTTGGAAAATTTTTAAAAGTGCTCTTGGGTTCAATTGGATTGGTTACATTGTGAGATTCTAATAAATTTAACACATTTTTCACGCCATTCCCGTGCAATCATGCCTCCAAAGCGGCAAACAATTGGTCGACCTACACCTTGAGCACGGAAGAAAATATCATTACCAGCCTCAGAATCAAACGGGCAACTATCATTGAGATTTGAAAATCTTCGAGTACATGCCGCTGAGACCGGTTGGCATGAATCACTTGAACAACGGGAAGTGAGATTAGAAACTGATCGAATGCGTACTACTCAGGCCTGTTCGTCTGAATCATCAGGACAATGGGAAACAAAATCAATAAAATGATTCAAAATTAATTGGACATTTGTGTAATGTCTTTCCTTTAAATTTATTTTAGTTGGTGGCGCAACAACACGCACAGGGTACAGCGTTTTTAATAAAAAATTATTTTGTTTCAGTTTTTAACCTTTGAACCTTTCACCTAGAACATGTTCTATATTTTATATTGCCACTCAAACTGCATTATTTATTTATTTACTCAGTTTTTATTTCCTGTTTCATCTCAATCTTGTGTGATTTTAAGTAAAAAAAAAATTGATTTGTTTGCCTTTCTCTAACGCAATTAAACTTTTCAGCAACAGTTTCACTTTCTTTTCAACACTCGTTATCGATATTTTTTTACTTGCAACGATGTTGCAATGTGTTGGTTTATACAAGTGGAAATAAAACATTTCCTCCTTTTCAACAAGCACTTCACCTTAACGATGGTAATTATACACTCAGAAAAATGTCGTTGGTTAACTTAGAAGTGTAATTACCTTTAAGGAAATTTTAAAACAAAAAAAGGGGAAGAATGCCGTAAAATAAAGTATTTTCAACCCCCTTTTGGCAGTTTTTATTTTTACAATTTCCAAGTATTCGTCAAACACAAAATATGGTTGAATTATTTATTTTTATTTATTACAATACAAAAACAACAAATTATACTCATAATTATTATGATTTCAGCAACGAACGCTTTATACTCGATGTCAAACTAAAGCGTAGAAGTCTAGAACACCGCTCAACAATGTTTGAATGTAAATTGAATAAAAAATTTATATTTGTTCTCCAGCACTTTCTTTCTCGTGGGGTTTAAAACAAATTAATCGATTAAAATTACTCACATTGAAGCATAGAAAGTGTTAAGAGATCATGAAGATATATGGTGGGGGTGGAGGGGGGTATGAGCATTTAATGCGTTTTCTCTTTAGAAGGCAACAGCATCTTCAATGTTTTGCATACATTTAGTTGAATATATCGATTATATACATATGTATGTATGTATTTGCAAACATTAGGGTGGCACTTATTCGAACAAAATTAGAATTGTATAAGTCACAATTAAAATTGTACACGTCAAGCGATCTGGATTTGAATCTTGCATTCGAATAATGAAAGCGTAATGAAAGCAATTTATGAATGTATCATACTGTTACGCAAATCGAAACGACCTAATATCGTTTAACAACAAAAACGATGAACAAAAGCCACACGATACAAATACACACTAATACTAAGAATACAATGAACGTGTGGATTCTCTAAAGCTGCACACACACATATGTACGACGAACCTGGTTGCGCCTGGTACCAAAAACAACATGTATGGGATAAAAAGGGATAGACAACATAAGCAAAGTACACAAACAACAATGTATTAGCAACAGAGCTCTCGAGAAGGCGAGATCACGAACCTTCCACTTCAAGAATGTTCGTTTGACTGGTTGTGATGGACTATAAAAGGCCTGGACAAAGCAGACAGCAGTCAGTAAGAATTCAGTCAACCTTGTGTGAAGTTGCGTGTGAACAAAACAAGTCGTGGTTGTAAAGCGAATAGTTGTGTGATAAAAACTAGTAAAGTGAATAAACAGATTATTATTGTTGTATCGTTAAGTTGTTTACGGTGGCACACAAAAGTAGTGTAAAGAATAAAGAGAGTTTAACTGAAATTAAACACATTTGTTTTTACTTTGTTTGCAATTAACGAACTCATATTTAAACGTTTTTAAAAAGGTAAAAACGTAACAATACATACATTCAGAATTGATAATTACAACTCTTCAGTCAGGATTACAACCTAACTTCTCTTAGTACATGTTGTGGGTGTTAATTTTAAATATGAGTGGCGGGACCTACAGTTTAAAGTCGACTCCGAACGAAAGATTTTTCTGAGCAATTTTTCATGACAATTTTGTTTTGCTCTCAGAGTTTTTACCAGAAAATTGCTGAGCGGAAGAAATGCCTGGCCTGAGGTTTGAATCTACTGGCCTATGTCGACTGAATTCATTGTTTACCTTTCAATCACATCACAACCAAAAATTATTACCAACCTATTCATTTCATACACTCATCTCCAATGCACAAGTAATCGAAATATAAAATGAAAGGAAAGGAAAGGAAATCGTAGTTAATTAAAGATGAAACTCTTATTGATTTTGCCTTCAACTCCGCAATAAAGCTCTTTGCGTAATTATTTCTAACGCTAAAGGCCGAATCAATTGGAAAATTCAAATGGGAAATGGAAATTTAATGCAAATTTGTCTTTAAGCATTTACTTTCAGTCAATTGTATGAAGAAATAAATTGTGTGGTTGGAGGCAAGAAAAAAAATTCTTTCGTATTACATTGCCAGTAAAGAGGGAGTATGGTATCTCAAATGTTGGGCTTCAAATAATCAATTGTCTCCAGTTTGTCGGCATAACGGTTTTCTTTAATCGTGCCCCATAGCAAATAGTTCAACGGTGTTAAATCCCAAGATTTTGGCAGCCAATTGACTTCACCATTTCAGCTAATTAAACGGCCAGCAAACGTTTGATGCAATAAGTCGATTGCGGCATGAGACCTGTGGCAAGTTGCAACATCCTTTTGAAACCAAATATCGTTCACATCAATAACATGCAGACCGAATTCAAAAGAATTAGTTATGATGGTGCGTTAGGTGTCTCCATTGACCTTAATGGTTGAGCCGTCCTCATTTTCAAAGAAATATGGGCCAATGATGCCTCGGTTCCGCAAACCGCGCCAAACAGTCACTCGTAATGAGTGCATTGCATGCTTCTGTAAGTCAACGTGTGGGTTTTCTGAGCCCCAGATACGAAAATTTTGCTTATTAACGTGCCCACCAAAATGAAAATGAGCTTCATCTGAGAGAATGATTTTTTTTTTGGCAAAATCGACATCTTCGTGCAGTTTCTCGTTGGCTCAATAAATAAATCAGGTCAACCTCGATTTGGTCCTTCCAACGGATACAAGGTCGTCCGCTTCGCCGGCTTCCGCAGATTCCCGCGTCAAATACCCGTTTCGCCGGAGCATCCTCCTCCATTGGAATGACATGGCCGAGCCAGCGCAGCCGCTGGATATTAATACGCTGCACTACATCTATGCCGTTGAGAAGCTCATACAGCTCACTGTTGGATCGGATGCGGAAATCATCGCCAACTTGTACTGGACCGACGATCTTACGCAAAATCCCAATGTTGCTCAGGCGTAAATCGATTCATTACGTTCAGTGGAGAAAACATATTGAATTTTGTGACAAAATAGAATGACAAAAGTAGTGCCAGATTCGAAATAACCGTTGGTTCAAATTTAAACCGATAGATGGTCCACCCTATATTATCACTTGAATTGAACTTTCGCCTGAAACTCTGATATCAATTGCAACCACAAAAACTTTAAAAACTTTCCTTGTACAAACACACAAATTCTTAACTTACACTCAGCCACAAAAGTATACATACGGTTAACGAATTTTAGAAATTTTTTAACCATTCCGTTTTCGTTCACAATCTTTATAATTGTCTGATATCTTTCTTCGATTTAAGATGGTCTTTTGCATTGGTTCAGAAATTTGTTAATCGGATGTATACTTTTGTGGGTCTGTGCAGGGCCACAATTCAGTTCAGTTTCAAAAATTTTTTAACCAATACAAAAGACCGTCTTAAAATCGAGGAAACTATAAAGATTTTCAACGAAAACGGATTGGTTAAAAAATTTCTGAAATTTGTTAACCGTATGTATACTTTAGTAACTGTGTGTATATGTACAATACCATGTACAATACATTGGTGCTGCTAAAACCCAAATAAAACTGAGTAACAATACGAAATAATAAATTCCTTCAACCCGAGTTGTTAGAATTTTATTTCAGATAAGAAATGTATCCTTAAACCACCATTCACACTCAATTTTAAACTCAAGTCACTGAAAATCCCTAGAAAATGGCATGCATCCCGTCCGTATAATGTCAACCGCCGCCACACTTACAATACAAGTATATGGTAAGGCGGCGTTGAAAATGCAATGCGATGTGATGTGATGCGTTGTGATGTGATGTGGTGACGGTAGAAGTGGCAATGGTGCTATTGAATGGAAATACTTTTTGATTTCCAAAGCAAAAGAAAGTGTCGTCGTCATGAAATCCAACAATTCATCCTGCAGCTGGTATGTAATGATGTGTATGTACTTCGAAATAAATCAACAACAATGACATTGAAATTGTTGAGAAAAAATCGAGAAGAAGAAGAAGAAAAGCAATGTGTATTTTAATGTAATTGAAAATACGTTAAAAAGTTTTTGGGTAACAAATCTTGGGATTAAAGAAAGAAAAGTAGAATAAAAAATAAAAAATGAAAATGGAAATGAAAAATAAAAAAAAAATACAAACAAACTACACTTTGATAGAAAACAGCAAATGTTAAATCAGAATTAAATTTTGAATGCTATTCATACTATAGGGTGGGCCATCTATTGGTTTAAATGTAAACAATCGGTTATTTCGAATCTGGCAATACTTGTTTCATTCTATTCTGTCACAAAATTCAGTACATTTATCTGCACTGAACGTAATGAAGCAATTTACGCTTGAGCAACGTTGGGATTTATTGGGTCAACGACAAACTAAACGATGATATCGTTTTTGGTAAAAAAAAAAAAAAATCTTTTCGGATAAAACTCATTTGCATCTTGGTGGGTACGTTAATGAGCAAAATTGCCGTACTTGGGACTCAGAAAGCCCAAACGTAGTCTTACAGAAGCTAATGCACCCACTACGAGTAACTGTTTGGAGCGGCTTGTGGAGCGGAGGCATCATTGGCTGATATTTCTTTGGAAATGAGGACGGCGCAACAATTGCTATCAATGGAGACACCTATTGCACCATGATAACCGATTTTTTTGTACCCGCTCTACATGGTATTGATGTGAACGATGGTTGGTTTCAACAGGTTGGAGCAACTTGCCACACATCTCATGCCACAATCGATTTTTACATCAAACGTTTGATGGCTTCCAAGAAGCTGCGATTTTACACCGATGGACTATTTTCTGTGGGGCACGGTTAAAGAAAAGTGTTATGTCAACAAACCAGAGACAATTGAGCATTTGAAGGTCATTATTCGTATTGGCATTGCCTAGATCCCATACACTCGAAAAAGAGCACGAAAACTGGTACGCCCGAAAGAGTTACTGACACGCCAGCCGCATCAGTCATATTTCACTTCTAACGGGAACAATCGTATTTCACAACAAACGAAAATGCAATCAAAATATATTTTTTAGTCAATAACCTCTGATTAAGGTTATACGTATGTAAAGATGTAAAGGAAGTCGCCGTGGTCTAGTAGGTAGTGTGTTGGCTTATTAGACGAAAAGCCAGGGTTCGAGTCCCAGGCCAGACATCAAAATGAAATACAAAAAGTATTTCTTCGGCGACTTCCTCTCAGCAGATTTCTGGCAAAAACTCTGAGAATAAAAATTTTCATGAAAAGTTTCTCAAAAATCTGTCGTTCGGAGTCGACTTTAAACTGTAGGTCCCACCACTCATGTATAAAATTAAGACACACAACATAAGTGGTGTGAGAAGCTAGGTACGTAATTCTGACTGAAGGGTTGTAATGACCAATTATGTATGTATGTGTGTCTGTAAAGATCACAGTTTTATTTTTTTTAACAGCCATGAAGTTAAAGTCAAAAACGCATTGTATCGTATGGCATCCATTAATATGACGTTAATCGACTGCAAGTTTATTATTTTTTTCTTAATAAAATAAATATTTTTTTCTTTGTTTTTGTTTCTATTTGTAAATAGAAACTATTTTAAATATTAAAAAAGAAATATTCTTATAATTTTATAACATTTCGTTCCATACTCTTGATTGCATACGTACGCTTGTAAGGCATTTGAAGTTTGTTTCTTTAAAAAAGAAAATCGCAACAAATAATGTGCCATTCGATAAGCACATACACACTCAGAGACTTTGAAGAACATTATTATTTAGATGGGGACAATTTATAATGAATAATGAAGTCGTATTACTCGAGAAAGAAATGTAAGAGGTGTACAGAAACCTTGGCATTTTACATTCTGCTCTTACAAACAAATTTTACAGGAGAGCCTATGAAGAGAAATATTATCCACTAAAAACATCTTTATTGACAACACCATACTCCTCTCAAATATATGTTATTTGAAGTCGTCTCAAAGCTGTACGTTCCGCCACTCATGTATAAAATTAACACACACAGCATAAGTGGTGTGAGAAGCTAGGTTTAAGTAATGACCGAAGAATTGTAATGATATGTATTTCGTGCTCTGCTAGACCCAGCCCATAGATTTTAATCATGCTTTTGACATCATTTGCCTATAGTTTGTATGAAACACTGGAAGGTTGTCTTTTACTGGTATTCTCAGATCAAATACATCGTATGGGCAGTACAATCCTTTAGTCAGGTTTACAACCTAGCTTCTCTCAACACTCATATTGGCTGACTTCCGAAATGTATCAATACAAAGTTTGTATACAGTTCTACTACGGCATACAAATTTTGTACATATGCAAAATTACCAAACAATGCATCAACTATAAATCCGATGCCTGATTGCTTTTTTACTACGTTAGAAATTCACATTGACGACGTTTTGAAATAGTATACATTGTAAACATTTTGTACAGCGACTTTATAAAACACTATACTTTGTTCAACACAAAGCAACTAACATTTTGGTAGTCATCCATTGTGTGTGTTTTATCCATGAATGTGTTTTAAAAGTGCGCGGCAAGACCTACAGTTTAAAGTCTACTTCAAGCGAAATATTTTTAGGAAACTTTTGATGGCAATGTCGTTTTAAACTCCGAGTTTTTGCCATAAGACTACTAGAGAGAGAGAGAGGAAAGAAATATTTGTTTCGTATTTGGTTTTTTTCAAGATGTCTGAGTCGAGGGTTGAAACATAAGCTTACGTTCAATAAGCCTACACACTGCCTACTAGACTAAGGAGACTTCGAACACCACTTACGTTGTGTGTGTTAATTTTATACATGAGTGGCGGGCGACCTACAGTTTAAAGTCAACTCCGAATGACAGATTTTTGGGAAACTTTTCATGGCAATTTTATTTACTCTCAGAGTTTTTGCCAGAAATCTGCTGAGAGGAATTTGCCGCAGAAATATATCGTTTTGTTGGAGATGTCTGAACTAGGTTTTGAACCGTACTACCGAATACATTAGTACTCGTATTAAAGAAGTAATTTGGCCTGCACGAGCAGTGTTTGACTTGGATTTTGGGGTTTTTCCATTCTGCTTCGTCCAGACCTACTAAATATTTCCTGGAATTTTTAGATTTTTCTTGTACCCATACCCTCACCTCATGGGCTTAGTTTTACCAACAATTATACGGTAAACTGTGATAAACCTGACTGTAGTGGCATATCTCGCTTATTTAAGTTATAAAATGGGATCCAATTTCTGGACATATTCAATTATTTTCAATCAAGCTTCCCAAACTTCAAACTAGCTTTAGTCTATGCTCAGCTTGTTGCTTGTGTAACCGAGTGAGGTTATGAATGAATTCAAAGTCTTGAATGTTGTGTAACTACTCAAGAAGCTAGCATTGTTAGCTTCCTATAAAGATTTTCATCGGCAAGATAAAACCAGTTGCTACAGTCGTCACAGAAGATAATCTTACCAAGAGCGATACTTGAAGAATAAAACCGCATTTCTATTAATCTATACGATCGATTACTTCCCTTATTTAATGTTGGTTATCAATTTTACAATTCTATACCATTTTAATTCAGGAATTTAATAAAATAAAAATTGTATTTAAACTTCTTTTGAATGTATCCACGCATACTTGCACTTGCACTCTAAGTTTATAACAAGTGGTTGTCGTTTTCTAAGCGTGACACCATAAGGGTAAAAGGATTTTTTTTCTCTCTCCCTGCTTACTTTTTAAGTTCACATGCACTTGAGTACAGGGTTTTTTCTCTTTTTCCAAACACTTAATCTCCATTGCATTAAGGATATGAAGCAACAAGGGCGCTAGAAGAAGTATTTCAAGTGAAACGACTCAAGTAATTGTAAAAATTACGGATGTGTGGCTGAGAAGGGAAATAAAAATGTGTGCCAGCATGTGTTTGAGTGTGGCACAGTAGCAATGCGTCAGTGCTACAACGTCATTGTCAACGATTGTGTTGTCAACGCAGTGGAAAAAATAACATTTTTTGCATGACATCCTCTACAGGTTATCGTATAAAAGTTTATTTCTATGTTTTTTTTTCATTGTTTTATAAACGAAGCAGAAATATTAAATTTGTTTCTTGTATTGTATTTAAGGATGCAAATTAAAGCTTAAAGTACTTATGGACCAACATTTTTACCATTCCTCCCTCCCTTCAAAATATTAAAAATTTTTGTATGTTATTGTACTCACTGCGATGTGCTTTATCTGAAGGATCTCTCCGCAAAATAATACGTCGTTTCGATGAACATATGGGTCCCGAATCGACATCGTGTATAACGATTTTAATCTGTTCACCATCCATTGAGGTTTGACGACGTGGCGCTTCGAGATCTTCTAAATTGGGGCCAGTATATGACGCCAAAGGTGGTGGTATTGCCGAAGGTATACCCGATGTGGGTATAGCACCACGTGATTGTAAAGCTGCCAAGTCAGGTCTGAAATTCGTAAACAAAAAATAAGTTTTAAAAATCTCACCACTAAACTGTGTTCCTTAACTTACAATTGTGAGCCTCTTCTGCGCATACGCCTATCATCGTCGACAGTCAAAACGGGGCTACCTTTATCGGGGCTAGGCGATTCATCGTTATTAATATCTTCCGAGGGATGTGGCACACGAAATGAGGGTCTACGAGAGCCAGGTAAAGCAATTTGAGGGCCCAAAGTGGCATCACCGGGAGAACGTTGTGTAGCCTGGGCAGCTGCCTGTAAAACTCCAGGGGCAAAGACATCGTATGCTGATTTCCTTTGGTAATGAAAAATAATTTGAAATTTTATTGAAAATAATTTCAGTTACTGTGATGATGAATACCTTCTAGGCATAGCTGGTATGCCCAGTCCCATATCAACACCTGTGCCTAAACTGCCCGCCACACCACTGCCCGTATTATTGGCGTCATCATCGTAACTGTGTTGACGCGCTACGCGAGAGCCACGTCTGGAAGCCATGCGTGATAAAGGTGGTCCAAAACTTAATTCCTCTTGTCTGGGTGGACTGCCCGAACGACTGGGTGCCATACTATGGCCACCTTTATGCCAATCCATATCACCACCCGGTGTTTTATTACCCTTCAATTGCTGTTGAAGATGAAAAAAAAAAAATAATTCATTGCTTTGTTTACTTCTTTAAGAGTTAAAACTTACCCTTTCCAGTTCCTTTAAAGATGCAGGTGAAACATCCGAGTGTCTTCTTAGTTCAGGACTACGCGGTGGTGCCAGTGCTGAACTGCCATTGGCAGGCGCCAATGTTTGTGTGCTAGAGCCCAGTTTAGCATCTGAGTGACGTCGTTGTAGCGCCTCTAGTACGGGTACATCCAAGCTGGAGTCGGTGGAATTCTGTGGTATACAAACACGAGAGGCCATTTTACGTCGACATACACTGCAACGCCACATATTCTGAAATTTAATAGAATAGAAGGGAAGTTTTTCGTGAGTTATGAAATGTTAAAAGAGTCAAAGAAAGTCTTCAGAAAGGCTAATAAAGACTGCCGCTGGTGTAGAGACTTGATATATCAGGCACACTATGGATATATCCTGAACAAGATTTGCATTAAGTCTACTCAGAATGCATATAAAGAAACTCGCCGTAGTCTAGTAGGTAGTGTGTTGGCTTATTAGACGTAAAGCCAGGGTTCGAGCCCTAGGCCAGACATCAAGACAAAATACAAAAAGTATTTCTTCAGCGACTCCTCTCGGCAGATTTCTGGCAAAAACTCAGAGTAAATAAAATTGTCATGAAAAAGTTTCTCAAAAATCTGTCGTTCGGAGCCGACTTTAAACTGTAGGTCCCACCACTCATGTATAAAAAATTAACACACACAAGATAAGTGGTGTGAGAAACTAGGACGTTGTACAATGGGTCAATTCGACCTCCGGGTACTGTACTTGTCTTAATTGACAAGTACACGTCCTCTAACCTAACCTAACTCATTGCATATAGAATGGAGCATTCACTCGGTGTATATAAGCCTAAAGTTTGAAAATTCATTCCCCCAAACGTCTACTGCATAAGGAGTGGCGAAGAAAATGTTCTGTGGTCTCTTCTTTCTCCTTATCATACGTACATAATTAGACATTACAACTCTGCAGTTATGATTACAACCTAGCTTCCCACGCTACATATGTTGTGCGTGTTAATTTTCTACATGATTAGCGGCACCTACAGTATAAAGTCGACTCCAGTTTAGTTTGGGATCAAGAATCAGGCCCAGATATTTAACCTAGGAACTTAGCGTGAGTCTGGTTCCGTTTATACTAGGAAGGGTGAAAGTTGGATCCTTGTAATCTCCTAGTGAAAAGAATTGTATCGGTCTTGGAGGGATTAACAGATTGTCCAAAATCCCCGCCCCAGTTCCGTACAATTGGCGGCACCAAGTACAGCTTATCAGGCAGCGTCTGTGGACATATTCCCAACGGAGCAATGGTAATATCGTCAGCGTTGGCTATAGCGTTATTACCAGAGGATTCAATTCGTCTCAGGACAGATTTGACTGCGAGATTCCAGAGAATTGGAGATAGAACACCGTCTTGTGGGGTACCCCTACAGACAATTCTCTGACAATGTGAAGCCTCCACTGTGGAGGTTGTTATTCTCGATTTGAAGAGGAGCTCAATAAACCCAGACCAGATTCTGTTCCAGGTTGAGAGAACTAAGAGCCCTACACAAGAGGGTGTGTAAAATATCAAAAGGTCTTTCTAATAACGATTTCACGATTTCGGTATAAATCTACAAATTCAGGCTGGTATTTCTCCAAGTATTCTGATAGTTTTATGACGATGTGGATTTTATACAAACCACATACGGATAGACAAGTTCTTTCAATATGTTCTAGTACAGGACAATCAAGTCGCTGTAGCCTAGTAGGTAGTGTGTGGGCTAATTAGACGTAAAGCCACGGTTTATACCCCATGAAAAATAGATCTTCGGCCACTTCCTCTCAGCAGATTTCTTGCAATAACTCTAAGGGTGAAATAAAAGTGCCATGAAAAGTTTTTCAAAAATCTGTCGTTCGGAGTTGACCTTATACTGAAGGTCCTGCCACTCATGTATAAAATTAAGACACACAACATGAGTTGTGTGGGAAGTTAGGTTGTAATCCTGACAGAATAGTGGTAATGAGCAATTATGGATGTAAGTATGTATGTATGTTATGACCAGGCTCTCTAACATAAAGTATGCTGCAGTAACAAGATTTATTTTTGTCTGGGGATGTTAGTCCTCTCTAGGGAATGTTTGGAATCGCCAGTAAGAATTGATTGCATCAAAACATTGGGCCGAAATACCGGCCTAAGGGCCATTAACTAAAGGAAGGACTTTAATGGGCAGATAAATTGTTTTTCATTATTATAAGTGGACCGACAATAAGGAAGAAATGAGCGTTAAGCTAAAGGGAGGATCATCCTACCGGTAACTTTTAAAGTTAAGTTTATGTTTGAACTTGCCATAGATTAGGTTAGGTCGGAATGGTAGCTCTGATATCAAAAAGCTCACTTGAGCACGCATAGCGGCCAGTTGTGATGCCATATTATATATTATTTTCAATATGGCAACTTCAAATATAAATAAAATGAGCACATACGACAAAAAACGAATCCTGTCGTTGCCACTGCGATTAAAATTTTTTTTTTTTAGTTGGGCAGTGTTATCGACATTGTTTCGGCATTGCCTTATTTTTGAAAAAGTTAACTTTATTTTATCTGTAGGTTGTAATAACGAAAAGAACTTAAAGGTGACTTTAAAGTTCACTTTAGCTAAAGTTACCTTTAACTAAAGCCAAGTTTAACAGCAAGTTGTAATAAAGCCCTTTATGAGGGCTCTATCACTAACCAAACCTAGATGATGGCCTTTTAAAAACAGTTGTAAATAAATTCAAGAATTTTTCTAACAGTGTAAATCTAATACGAACTTACAGTGGGCAGCAAAAGTCTTAGCACGTCAATATATATTTAGCAATTTTATGAATTTTAGCCAAAAGTTTTGTATTAAAATTTATCGTTTATATATTTATTTTATTAATTTATTTCTGTTTTATTATAAAACAAACAATTTTTTAATGTTTTTTTATAAAACAAGAGAAAAATAAAGGAAAAGTTTCAGATGATTCCATGGGTACTCGCAAGGAGAACCCTGAGTAAATTTAAAATTCAAAAGGCCTAATATATGATAATGTTATCGCTTGTATTTAGTAGAATATTCCTTAAGGTCAAGCACTCCATTTAACCGATTTGGAATTGAATGTACAAGTTTTGTTTAGTGTTTCCTGGTGGCACCATGAGCAAGTTTATCGGTTGACTTTTGTTTGAGGTTTAACGATTACGTAGCCGTTCTTTCAAATGATCTCATAAATACTCTCTTGAAGTCATATCGGGACTTTGTGCAAGAATATTAAGCTTGTGGGGACTTTTTTTTGGGAAAATAAAGGGCTATCCATTTCGTCGTTTTAAAAGTATGGGACTGGAATTCGACATCTGTCAAACTAAGATGTGAAACCAATTTTTTTCTTTTCAGTTGAAAGTCTGACATTGACGAAAATGGATCGCTTAACTGTCACACAACGCATAAAAATTATCAAAACCTACTACAAAAATGGTGATTCTGCCACAGCCACGTATCGTGCTTTAAAAGGAGATTATGGTTTACATAATCGTCCAACTACGCAAGCAATTGGCAAAATTGTGAAGAAATTTGAAGAGACTGGAGTGGTTACAAATATTGAAAGGCCTGTGCATCATCGTTTCTCTCGTTCCGCTGAAAATATCGCTATTGTAAGTGAAAGTGTTGCCGAAGACCCGAATGTGTCGATTTCTCGTCGTTCTCAGGAATTAGGACTGTCTTACGGCACATTATGGCGTATTTTGCATTTAGATCTACACCTACATCCATATAAAGTCCAGCTCACGCAACAACTGAAGCAAGTTGACCATTCACAACGTCGTAGATACGTGGAATGGGTGCTTGAACAACAGGCTGTGGACGGCAATTTTTCGAACAAAATTTTCTTCAGCGATGAAGCACATTTCACACTCGGTGGGTATGTTAATAAACAAAATTGTCGTATTTGGGGTTCTGAGAATCCTCAAGTAATTGAAGAGAGGCCATTACATCCAGAAAAAGTCACTGTTTGGTGCGCTCTTTGGTCCGAAGCTGTGATTGGACCTTACTTCTTCGAAAGCGACGATGGAACGACTGTCACCGTCAATTCGGAGCGTTATGGTCATATGAAAACCGACTTTTTTTTTGCCTGCTATTGAAGAATACGACCTGGAGAATCTGTGGTTTCAACAAGATGGTGCCACACAACTCGAGCGAATATGGCTTTATTGCAAGAGACATTTCCTGGCCACGTAATTTCTCGACATGGCGATGTCAACTGGCCACCAAGATCATGCGATTTGACACCATTAGACTTTTTTTGTGGGGCTACACGAAAGATCGTGTTTATGCAGATAAACCTTCAACTCTTGAGCACTTAAAAACCAACATTCGTCAAGTTATGGCTGAGATAGCGCCCAATATGTGTCAAAAAGTGGTTGAAAATTACCTCAAAAGAATCAATGCTTGCAACACTTCCCGTGGAGGTCATTTAAATGATGTAGTGTTTCACACATAATGTCAACGTTCAAACTTTACAATAAAAAAGAAATTTCATGAAAAGAATATTTTTATATGTGTTTTATTTACGTTTACTTTTGAAACCACGAAATGGATAACCCGTTATATTGCCCTACTAATACTTTTGCTGTCCACTGTATGTATATTTATGTAAATACTATGCATGGAATTTTGTTTTCTGTGTTCTGTTTATTTCCTTTTTCTTTCTGTTTTTTTTCTGTTTTGTTGTGCTTTGTTTGTTTATTTGTTTGGGTAAGTGTGCCTCATGTGCGGTTGGTTGCACAAACACAAACATAAAACACCATATGACTGAATTTTAGCCATTTTAATTAACTTTAACAGCAATTATTAGCCAAAAAATACAAAAACCATATAGAAAATGGTTTACATTTGTTCTGCATAAGTGTGTGTTAGTTAATGTGTATAATGTATACGTACAGTGGGGTGCACAAATGAGTATATGTTTGTACTCTGAGCAATTTTAATTGCATAAAAATAAAATTGTTAAAGCAATTAAAATTTTTTTTTTCGTTTTTAATTTAGTATTTACTTCTTAACAAAATAATATAAATTTCAGAACAAAAATGATCAAATTCTAAGAAAAAAAAAAAAACAATCAAGGGGAAAATAACTCGGATGTACTCAATTTTGCACCATTAAAATTTTTTAGGGAATACGAGTATTTTTAATATATAGTCCAATTACCCTTGTTATGTAAAACCTCATTTACGCGACTTGTTATGCTCTCCACTAAATTCTCTATAATTTCTTACGGAATATTTGTCCATTCCTGATGAATCCGTTGCCAAAGCTCATTTAAATTGGTTGGGGCTGGTCAGTACTGTCTCAAACGTCTCTTCGTGATTGACCACAACTTTGTGCTGGCCACTGCACTGATTAAAAATGTTGCTTACTAAGCCACTCTTTAATGATTTTGGAGGTGTGTTTGGGGTCACCATCCTGCTGGAAAAGCACTTTTTCCGCATGATAGGCGCTCTTGTCAACAAAATTTGGGAAGATGGGTCCCAAATTCTCAAATAATCTTCTTTTTTTCATCATATTATTGATACTTTGCAGTGGTCCGAGGTGTCGCAATGTAAAGTAACCCCATGCCATGACATTTCCTCCACAGTGTTTCACCGTTTCCTTAACATGGTGTCTTTCATTTTCTTTCCCCATGGCGGCGCCAGCAATATTGCTTACCATTGGACTGAAAGCGGTTGAATTTTGCTGTTGAGTCTGTCCAGATCACATATTTCCAATCATCCACTGTCCAATTTCTGTGTTCTCTGGCAAACTTTAACCGTGTCTTTACATTTTAGCCGAAAGTGCAGGTTTTTTTCTTTTTGACTGCTGGGGCATAGCCAATATCTTTGAGAGCTCTACTTGCCGTCCAACGACTAACGGTTTTCCCGTTTGCCAAAAAGCTCCTTTGGGTGTTAGAAATTGTTTCCCTTTTCATTTTTGTTAACATTACACGAGCATCTGCATTAGTTAGTAGTTTTTAAAGACCTCTGTCTTGAGGCTTGGGAACAACAGATCGTTTTTTGACTAGCTCCAAGTTGTTTACAAATTTCCCTGATAGAATAGCCACTTCCAGTCAAAGCTACAATACTATAATTCTGTTGATTTCGAGAGTTTCTTCATTTTTTAATAGAAAGTGATTTTTGTTCGATAAGTTCCAAAAAATATTCGCTCAACGATATTAAGTAATTAATATTAAACTAATATTTTCTTAAAAAAAGTCAAAGTAGTGTAAAAACATGAAAAAAATAACGATAGTTTTTGATTTCGCTTTTGCAAATATATCATAAAATTTAGAGGTGCAAAATTGAGTGCATGCGAGTTGATTTTGCTTTGATGATTTCTGTTTTAAATTTTATATTATTTTGTTAATTCCTAAATGCTAAATAAATGACAAAAAACTTTTGAAGTTTTCTTTATTACTTTTAGTTTTATTCAATAAAAAGCCTCCAAAATACAAACATGTACTCATTTGTGCACCTCACTGTATGTCTGTATACTTATTGTATAAAAAGCATTTGTTGTACATACATCTGCACACATCTGTACATCTATACATCTGTACATTTGGTTTATGCTTCTCTTCACTTTCATTTGAATTTTAGTTCACATGTTTTTTCATTCACTCATTATGGCCTCAACTAAATTGTAATAGAAACGCAAAAATATTCTGTTTTTTCATTTGGTTTTCTGTTTCCTGCTATGCTGTGTAAATGCGGTTGCAAATTCAATTTGAAATTTCAAAAACCAAAAAAAAAACAGAACCAGCATTTCAAAGAATTCAAACAACCAACTAACCAACCAGCCAACAGTCTGTTTTTTGTTCCGCATCAGGGACAATGAAGCGAAGGATGAAACAATAATATTATAAAAGAACAAATTATACACAAAAGGAATAGAAGAATGAAATGAAAGTAAAAGGAATATTAACCAACCAAAATTTAATACAAAAGAAAAGTTAAACTTCCATTAACGATCTAAAAACCATCAAAAATTGCCATTAAATACGCTTCAAAATGGAAAAGGAAAACTGGAAACTTTTTATTAAACAATTTACTTGGCTAGTTAATAAATAATTAATTAATAAATATCAAAGCATTTCAAAATGTTTATATAGGGTAAGCCATCTATCGGTCGAATCTGGCAATACAGTCACACAGATAATTATACGGGGGGTACGTAAAAAACATTTTTTAAATGATAATATATCGACAAGTCAACTGATTTTTGCGCCAAATTTTTTGTTTTCCGTCAGAGCCGAACAAATTATATTTGTTCTCATCACTAAATATTACATTCGCCCAAAAATCAGTTGACTTGTCCATATATTATTGGGCAAATTCCAATCGTGGCTTTTTTCTCGACACTCGGCTGCGGAAACCGTTCATTCTCAAAACACTTCGTACTGTTTCGGAATGCACAATAACACTGTGATCCCTTTCCGAGGTATTTCGTATTTCTACGGCTGTAGTCCTAGGATTTTTATTCACACTACCTTTTATATACCGGGCTACCCTTGGAGAAATTTTATACGAAATATACGTCGTACGTATAATTTTCTGTGGTGCCATATTGGTTTTAAGCAAACTGTAGTCACAAATTCATAGATTTTAGGAATCTTTTTTCTTTATTTAAATAAATGTGTCGTTACAGACGCTAATGTAAAGAAATTTTAGATTAGAAGTTCATTACTTTAAAAAAAAAATGATTTTTAGGGGGGTACCTATAATTATCTGTGTGACTGTATGTCATTCCATTCTGTCACAAAATCCGGTACATTTATCTCCACTAAACGTATTGAATCGATTTACGCTTGAGTAACGTTGGGATTTATTGAGCCAACGACGACTAAACGATGAAGTCGATTTTCCCAAAAAAAAAATCATATTTTCGGATGAAACTCATTTTCATCTTGGTGGGCATATTAACACGTTGACTGCCGACTACGAGATAACTCGTAGATTGTGTTCCCTTCTAGGGTGCCAACTACGAGTTATCACGTACTCACTAAACCTGCCATTTTTGTGTAGCTACGAATAAAATCGTACAAAAAGAGAACAAAAAGTCAATGTTGGCTTGCTCGGCCAGTTTTCTAAAAATTGCCGCGGCAGTCAACGTGTTAATAAGCAAAATTGCTGTACATGGGCCTCAGAAAACCCAAACGTAGTCTTACAGAATCCAATGCAACTATTACGAGTGACTATTTGGAGCAGCTTGTGGAAAGTATCCACTGAACGTAATGAATCGATTTACGCTCGAGTAACGTTGGAATTTATTGGGCCAACGACGAACTGCACGATGATGTCGAAGCTCATTTTCATGTTGGTGAGTACGTTAATAAGCAAAATTGCCGTATTTGGGGCTCAGAAAATCCACACTTGGTCTTAAAGAAACATGCACCCTGTTTGGTGTGGCTTGTAGAGCGGAGGCCCATATTTCTTTGAAAATGAGGACGGCGCATCCATTACGGTCAATGGAGACACCTATCGCACCATGATAACCGATTTTTTGTACCCGTTCCTCATGGTATTGATGTAAACAATGTTTGATTTCAACAGGATAGTGCAACTTGCCAAACATCTCATGTCACAATCGATTTATTGCGTTTGATGGCCGTTTAATTCGGCGGAATGGTGATGTTAATTGGCCGCCAAGAAGCTGAGATTTGACATCGTTGGACTATTTTGTGTTGGGCGCCGTTAAAGAAAAGTGTTATGCCGACAAACCAGAGACAATTAAGGATTTGAAGGCCAGCATTCGTGATGCCATGGCCGAGATACAACCCAATACACTCGAAAAGGCGCACGAAAATTGATCCGATCGAGTGAGGTACTGTGTGGCCAGTCATATGAATTAAATAATATGCCATTTCGAACCGAAACAATTGTACTTCACAATTTTTAAATGGTCCACCCTATGGAAATAAATTCTTTTTTACAAACATTTTTTCCCGAGTGTATTCATGTACATGTATTTCAATATTATTTTGCAATTGCTGTTGTTGTTGTTTCTTGTTTTTTTTTTATTGTTATTTTATTAATTAATTATTCATAAAACATTTTTGCATTGTTTGTTGTTGTATTATTTTAATATTTGCTTTGTACTTGCATTTTTTTAAATGAAAAAAAATCTTTTTTTATGTGAAATACTCGTGCATATTTTGAAAAGTTTTGTTGGTGATTGTTTAAAGCGAGCTTTTCTTTAAATTGGAATGTTTTTGAACAGAAATATTTGAATTAAAATTTAAATTAATTTAGAAAAACAAATACAATATCAAAGGAAAAATAGAATCCCCTTGGCAATTTAGCCTAGCCAAGAATGTGAGAAGCTACGCCAAAATACTGTTTGTAAGGACTGCTCATGCACGAAAAGAGTCATTATGCGTAGGCACAATCAATTCTACATGGGGATCAAACATCATTACCTAGAAAACACCAACCAGAGTCTAAAATTAATCTTGCTATTGCAACAATGTTTATATTAGCTCGGCTATAGAAGGGTCAGAAAGTGAGAGGTTAAAAGCCTACGTCTCTTTGCGATAAGAGCAGGGCACTGACACATGTAGTGAAAGACAGTCTCTTCCTTTTTCTTACAGCTCCGGCAGAACTTATTTGCCGGAATGCCGAGTCTTAAAGCATATCTAACTGAAGGACAGTGGCCCGTAAGAAGCGTTATTGTGCGATGCTTATACATGCGATTTAACCTATTAATCCCCAAATTACTTTTTTTCCTCTCAGAGCATAAAAACTAAGGCAACCTCTGCTGGCAACTTAAGTTGTCACTGGGCACTAATGGGTTAAGGACCGAAGTGAGTGGGTGCTCTTCTTATCCATGTGTGTGTAGCAGAGTCTGGCAATATTGCACGTACCTTCTCGCTGCTCATAAGATTAGCAGGCTTTATCGTAAAACGAGCGGATAAAATCCTAATAAACTGAGATAATCGGAATACCTATACCCTGAAACGTAGCTGCTCTGGCCAGTTCATCAGCAATGTAATTTGTAATGATATCTCTATGTTCCGAAACACATATACAAGTTATTTCTGCATGATCCGACATATCCTTGAGGAATCATCGGCATTGACGGAAAAAGACGAATGTTAATACCACGTTCCTTAGCGTCTGTATTTTATCTTGGCTGTCCGAGTAAATCGAAAGATTTTCAGGGAAAATCATGCCAACCAACAAGTCGTGACCTCTGCAGGGAAAATACTGCAGTCAGGTCAGAAGCCTATAAGCAAGTTTTATATCAGGCCCATTTAATAGACAATAGACAGTAGGTCAACCTATCACTCATCATACATACATACATAATTGGCCATTACAACCCTTCAGTCAGGATTACAACCTAGTTTCTCACACCACTCATGTTGTGTGCGTTAATTTTATTCGTAAAGTCGACTTCAAACGACAGATTTTTGAGAAACTTTTTCATGGCAAATTTATTTTCTCTCAGAGTTTTTGTTAGAAATCTGCTGAGCGGAAATATATTTTTTCCTTATTTCGTTTTGATATCTGACCTGGGATACGAACCCGGGCTTTAGGTCTAATAAGCCAATACACTACCTACTAGGCTACGGCGACTTCATACTCATCATACATACACACATACATAGTTACAGCCCCTTTCAGCCAGGATTACGACCGAGCTTCTCACACCACTTTTGTTGTGTGTGCTAATTTCATACACGAGTGGCTACACCTACAGTTTAAAATCGATTCCGAACTACAGATTTTTCAGAAACTTTTTCATGGCAATTTTATTTTCTCTCAGAGTTTTTGTTAAAAATCTGCTGAGGGGAAGAAATATTTTTTTCTTTATTTCGTTTTCGGTGGAGATGTCTGGCATGGGGTTTGAACCGTGGCCTCACGTCTAATAAGCCACCACAGTGATTAATAGACAACGGCGAAATCTATTTTTTTTTATTTTTATTATTTACTAGCTGTACCCTACGCCTGTTGCTGCACCACCAACTAAAATAAATTTGAAGGAAAGACATTACACAAATGTCCAATTAATTTTGAATCATTTTATTGATTTTGTTTCCCGTTGTCCTGATAATTCAGATGAACGGGCCTCATTAGTACGCATTCGATCAGTTCCTAATCTCACTTCTCGTTGTTCAAGTGATTCATGTCAACGGTTCTCAGCGGCATGTACTCGAAGATTTTCCAATCTCAATGCTAGTTGCCCGTCTGATTCTGAGGATCATAATGGTCTTTTCTTCCGTGCTCGAGGTGTAGGTCGACCAATTGCTTGCCACTTTGGAGGCATGATTACACGGGAACGACGTGAAAAATCTGTTAAATATATTAGAATCTCACAATGTGCCCAATCCAATTAAACCCAACAGCATTTTTAAAAAATTTCCAAAATTAAAATGTTTAAAATTTTACGGGAATGTGTTATACGAAATGTTATTAAATTCATAAATGATAAATGCTAAAATGTCTGGTATTTGCCCGATCAACACATGATCAAATGCATAGTTTACGATTCAATTCATTTTCAATAATTCTTAGTGGCGCCATGTATCGGAAATTAATCGCACCAACTTAGAAACCTTCGTCGACTTATGCACACCAAGTTTGCTAAAGTTCATATCATGTTCAAATGCACATTTTACTATTTAATTAATTTTTAGTAATTTTCAGTGGCGCCACCTGTCGGAAATTGGTCATACCAACTTAGAAACTTTCGTCGGCTCATGCGCAACAACTTTGCTGAAGATCATAGCATGATCAAATGCATAGTTTACGATTCTATTAATTACATACAAACAAACATTCATTTTTATATATATAAATGGAGTAACTTGACTATATGCTCGGTGTAGTGTCACAGACCAGAGCCTCTGGTGGGAATCGAAACCACGACCCTCACCCTAATAGTCTAGCACACTACCCACTAGACTACCAGGGCACCCACGGCGAATTCTAGGTCATTAGTGGTCAATTAGTAATTATCTTTAAAGTCTAAATTCGGCAAATAGGTGTCCAAAACGGGAAAAAGAAGAGGTTGTGTGCGGAAAATGTTCTGTAGAATATACAGACTGTGTGTGACAGATTTGAAAAGTCTCTTTATGGCAATTAATTGCCAGAAGACTGCAGGGAAAAATGTCACTGAAAATGTTTTCTTAGTATTTTTTTATTTTCAGCTCTGTTTTGAAGTCTGAAGCTCTTTGAATAACTGTCCCCTCGGTAACACAGTACTTGGCTGCCTAATAAAGGGCTATCCATTTCGTGGTTTCAAAAGTATGGGACTGGAATTCGACATCTGTCAAACTATTTTTTTTCTTTTCAGTTGAAAGTCTGACATTGACGAAAATGGATCGCTTAACTATCACACAACGCATAAAAATTATCAAAACCTACTACAAAAATGGTGATTCTGTCACAGCCACGTATCGTACTTTAAGAGGGGATTATGGTTTACATAATCGTCCAAGTACGCAAGCAATTGGCAAAATTGTAAAGAAATTTGAAGAGACTGGAGTGGTTACAAATATCGAAAGGCCTGTGCATCATCGTTTCGCTCGTTCCACTGAAAATATCGCTATTGTAAGTGAAAGTGTTGCCGAACACCCGAATGTGTCGATTCCTCTTCGTTCTCAGGAATTAGGACTGTCTTAAGGTAAATTGTGGCATATTTTGCATTTAGATCTCCAGCTACATCCATATAAAGTCCAGCTCACACAACAACTGAAGCCAGCTGACCATTCACAACGTCGTAGATACGTGGAATGGGTGCTTAAACAACAGGCGGTGGACGGCAATTTTTCGAACAAAATTTTCTTCAGCGATGAAGCACATTTCACACTCGGTGGGTATGTTAATAAACAAAATTGTCGTATTTGGGGTTCTGAGAATCCTCAAGTAATTGAAGAGAGGCCATTACATCCCGAAAAAGCCACTGTTTGGTGCGCTCTTTGGTCCGAAGGTGTGATTGGACCTTACTTCTTCGAAAACGACGATGGAACGACTGTCACCGTCAATTCGGAGCGTTATGGTCATATGTTAACCGACTTTTTTTGCCTGCTATTGAATAATACGACCTGGAGAATATGTGTTGCCACATGCCACGCAACTCGAGCGAATATGGCTTTATTGCAAGAGATATTTCCTGGCCGCGTAATTTCTCGACGTGGCAATGTCAACTGGCCACCAAGATCATGCGATTTGACACCATTAGACTTTTTTTGTGGGGCTACGCGAAAGATCGTGTTTATGCAGATAAACCTTCAACTCTTGAGCACTTAAAAACCAACATTCGTCAAGTTATGGCTGAGATACCGCCCAATATGTGTCAAAAAGTGGTCGAAAATTACCTCAAAAGAATCAATGCTTGCAACACTTCTCGTGGAGGTCATTTAAATGATGTAGTGTTTCACACAGAATGTCAACGTTCAAAATTTACAATAAAAAAGAAATTTCATGAAAAAAATATTTTATATGTGTTTTATTTACGTTTACTTTTGAAACCACGAAATGGATAGCCCGGTACATTACTCTCCATACATCAAAAGCCTTTGTATACAATGCCATTCAATTAATACTTTAATGCCTATGGCTTAACTATTTTCTAATAAAAGTTTTTTATTTTGTTTTGTAATAAAATCAACAAAATTTCCAACAATTTCCCATTAATTTGATTTGTATGACCAGAAAAAAATTCTTCACAAGTGCGCTCAAGGCTGTCTAAAGATCTCCTGCTATTTTATTCATTAATTTCCCATGTCAATTAAAAACGTCATTTTGGCAGGAATGAGAAAATATTGTATTTTTGGAGAGTGTACCTTCACAGATGTAAGCATTTGGAAGACAGCAGCAGCAGCAGCATATATTTTATCGTCTCTTTGCAAAGAGCATTTCTTGTTGTTGTGCATTTGAAAGTCTTAGAAATTACATGGAAAAATCCTTATCGATTACAAATGATTATGGCGTCGATGATAATGATAATGACAGCATTGGTAACAGCAGCAGTCTGTGTAGACTATCATTAGTTACATAAATACTTGCAACATGTTGTATATACAGTAAAGTATGTACATTATTTAACATACCATAATAATAAGTAGTATTTAAGGAAAATATAGAATAGAATTCGCATCTATTTATGTACAAACAAAACACCCACTGTTAGTGTCTTCTGAATGTAAAAGTAATTAAAGTTTACATTACATTTACTCGGGTATATGGCATTACAATATATCCCCAGGTAGAAAATCTTACACTGACTAATACAACAACCGGTAAGATGGAGTGAAGTGAGAGATAAGTATATTACAAACAACAATAGCAACAACAACAACAACAATATTATTACTTGCAAGGATTATATTATCATTGAGGCAACTAACCAACCAACAAAGCAGCCACACACACAAGTAGTTCTTGCAACAAGCACTTACTCTTAATGATGCTGGAAGGTATTAAAATAACAAAAAAAAATTATATTAGGGCAGTAACATCATAAAATTTGTACAAGTTTTTTAACAATCTATGACAGGCAATTTATGGCTGCTTTCTAATCCACACATACATAATTGGTCATTACAATCCTACAGTCAGGTTTACGACCTAGCTTCTCACACCACTTATGTTGTGTGTGCTAATTTTATACATGAGTGGCGGGACCTTCGGTTTAAAGTCGACTCTGGACGACATAATTCTTTGAGAAACTATTTCATGACAATTTAATTTACTCTTAGGGCCATTATTACAATTTCCCGTTAAAGTTGGATTTAGTTAAAGGTAACTTTAGCTAAAGTGAACTTTAAAGTCACCTTTAACTTCTTTTCGTTATTACAACCTACAGATAAAATAAAGTTAACATTTTCAAAAATATGGCAGTGACGGAGCAATGTCGATAACACTGCTTAGGTTAGGTTAGGTCGGAGTGGTAGCTCTGTCATCACAAAGCCCACTTGAGCACGCATAGCGGCCCGTTGTGATGCCACGGGTGAACGCAGTCCCTGTACTAACCAAGTTCCACCAAAATCAGGGAAATGGAAGAAGTTGGTCAGCGCAAGGGCTGCACAACAAAAGCACGACTACCCCGCGCTGGAAAACCAGCCAGAAAGTTTGATGAACGAAGCTATTTGATATCAATAGATGATGGCTCCGTCAAGCTGACAAGAAATGGGGAGCCAAATAACCTATATCTACACCTAGCAAGAGACGGGCACTGACAAAGAAAGTGGATAACAGTCTCCTCTTCCTCCACGGCAGAAGTCGTTGAAAGGGAGCCTCATTCTTTCCGCGTGTCTACCCATGACGCAATGACCTGTAAGCAAGGCCACTGTAGTCGAGTGACATCACGACCAAGACCAAGTAATCGGTTGGTACGCCTTCTATCCATCATGGGCCAGGTGAGTCTAGCGGTAGAGCAGGATTCCTCATTGACCCAGGATAGGTTGGCGTCCCGAAAGAACCTCCGCGCAATAGTCTTCAACAGAAGAGGATTCCGGAAGGAGCGCACCAGCTCCGGAGAGTTCGTCGGCCCTACAGTTTCCCGGAATTTCACTGTGCCCGGGGACCCACACCAGAGAGACACTGGTGAAGCGGCCTGACTATCAGAAAAGATCGAGACGCGAATGAAAGGAGCATCGTTGACGAGGATCCACTGAGCGGACCGGTAAATTGCCATCACCCCCGCCTGAAACACACTGCAGTAGTCCGGCAGACGGAGAGAAATATTTAGGTCCAGTTTCCCAGCGTAGACACCGCTTCCAACCCCATGAAACAATTAAACAAGTTTTTTTTTAACGCAGTGGCAACGACGGAATTCGTTTTTTTGTTGTAAGTGCTCATTTTGTTTATATTTGAAGTTGCCATATTGAAAATAATATATATTATAGCAAGTTCAAACATAAAGTGACATTTAAATGTTAAACTTCTACCTTATTGTCCACTTAAAATAATGAAAAACAATTTATCTGCCCGTTAAAATCTTTCCATTAGTTAATGGAAAGTTGTAATAATGGCCCTTATAGGAAGTCGCCGAAGAAATATTTTTTCTTGTTTCATTTTGTTGAAGAAGTCTGAACTAGAGTTTGAACCGTGCTCTCACGTCTAATAAGTCAATACACTACCAACCAGACCAGGGCGACTTCTAATCCAAAACCTTAATATTTCTGCTGCTTATATTACAGATGAAACGAAATGAAATTTATTGTTCAGTTCAGATTGGATTAAGGGCCAGACTCAAGAACTACATGGCTTACCAGTGATCGTTAATTTCGACCGATATTGATATCAAGACTTGCCAATCACTTACATATGTTCAGTCATTATACTGACCATACAGAGCCTATTAAAAACTATGAAGAATAAGTTACTCGCTTCAAGTCTAGAGGTGTGTAGAGGTGTTCTCAAACCCACTGGAGTATTATTTTCATTGTTCTTCTAGTTGCTGTAGTCTAACCTCATGTCAGACATCTCCAATAAAACGAAATATGAAAAAATATTTTTTCGGCGACTGCTTCTCTCTGCTTCATAGTGCCTTTTGTATATCGTGGATTATACTCTTGGATTATTAGGTTCACTTTCTGAGGGCGATTTGTACGGCCTCATCACTAAATGGATCAGGGCTGGAAAGAGCAGAGGCGTTGGGAGGTGTACCGAGATGTTATGTATTCAGGGTGTCTATGGCTTGCTATAGACAGTGATAGAACAGGTTTGCTGTTGGTCTTTGATGAGGCAAGTCTGCGATTAGTTATTGATTTCATTAGAGAGCACTGCGATTTTATATCGCTGACAAGGTTCTGGAACAGATCCCAGCCGGAATATTGCAGGGTATATTGAAATGAAGAGGATTTGGGAACTATCGAACACCTCCTCTGCAACTGTCCAGCCCTTAGTAGGTTGAGGCCCCTAGGTAGGGGCTTCGTCGAAGGTTTGGACTCTTTGTCTGAGGCTCTCTATAGATTCATAGATAGATCAAGCTGGTTGAGCAGTGCTAAGGCATCAAGGTTGTAGTTTCATTCTCTTGTGTGTTTGAGGTTCATTTTTTTCCTCTGTCTCTTATAACCTCTCTTTCCTAACTCTTCTGCTTTTTCGATTTCTTTATCTCCTTCACTATCCTCTCTCTTTCTCTTCTGGACTAATTTACAATGACAACTACACGTCCTCAAACCTAACCTTACCGAATCTACTCTTGGATTAGATTTAAATTGTTCCATGTACGGATGAGTTTATCGCTGGAGTGCAAGTAGTCGGGGTAGCGAAAGAACAATGAAATTCATGCCTCACTGCCACAGTATACTAATGATTCAACAGAGTGGGACATTATACTATTATTGAACATTATTTTCGCTCCTTCTTGTGCGCCTTCGAGAAGCTTTACTGGTTCATATATAAGATTAATGTTAATACATGAGATTTGTACTCCATTTTCAGACGCGTGTATAAGTGAGTGTAAATATATTGTCTTCTAACAAGGTCTTCAGAATTTTGAGGGTTCATAATGGCCTTCTTGTTAAAGCTACATCTGTCAAATTAATTGTCATTTATTCAGGCGGTTCGCAAAATTTGCATGGAAGACCGTAGGCAATGATGTGTGTTTGCTCAATAAACTTTATGGCAGTTGAAAACTGGTCCTAATTACAAAAATACCAAGTAGGGGATGATTCCAATCCTCATAACATCCCAAAGCATTCCAACGAAGTCACTGTTTGATGTGAATTTTGATCTGGCGATATTATCGATCCACATTTCTTTGGGAACAACGAGCACTATAGGTCGATGATTTCCAACTTCTTTTGGCCTGAACTGTATGTTCTGGACATCTACGATATATGCTTTCAACATGCCACCCATTGGATATTTAATACGAGCAATTTGAGGGTGGGATCATCTCACGAGAAGGTGATGTGACCTGGCCACCTAGAACGTAGGGTTCTTGTGGTGTTTGTTTTTCACTCGAAGGTGTTTGCGAATAAGCCACAAATCACAGAGGCCCTCAAAACTAACTTAATCGATCCTATTGGGCAAATTCAGCCTTATTTTATGTGCCAGGGTTATGGTAAATTGGACACTTCTAAAGAGCTCCACCCAGAGAAGCAGTGGCACATATTTGAACGATGTTCTATTCTTTCAAACGAATAAATAATTTGGTGATATCTCTCGCACACACGCACACTTTATTTTATTTATTAAAAGATAAGAGGGGCTAGAGCGAAGGCCCTATAGTAGGGAAATCAAATTGCTTGAAGTATTTTTTGCAGTGAATTGAATTTTCATATCCAGAACCTCAAGAGATTTAGACCATCTATAGCTAGAGATGACTGAATATTATTATCGCAAGGCCTAGAGCTCGTTATGGTTCAAACCCACCACCACTAATGGATCATGATAAGGAGGCTTAGCTCATTCTAGGTAACATGGCAATGGGACATATGGGTCAGCGAGTAAACTTGCCTGTGAAGGGCAAGCTACCCGCTAACCTAAACTAACCATTGTCGCAGTTATGAGTTTAAAAAATAAGTTGGGTCCTTCGTGCATTGAAAGCGCACATATTCTCATGACCCTGACCCCATTTGAAGATTGACTGTAGGACGTGACTTTAGAATTTTTTTTTCGTTCTTTTAAATAAAAAAATACAATTTTTTTCAATAAATTTTCTACAAAATACGGCATTTACTACGTATGTCTTTCCATTATTGGTTTAAATGATAGGAAGGAATACAAATACAACTGCAACTACAACTACACAAATTGTACTAGAATACTTAGGTTTATTTTTAAACATCATAACTTACCGCATCCTCGTTCTCCTCCAATTTACTGTAACTGGCACAATCTTCACAAACCCGCTGCTGGCATTCGAAACACGTCTTATGAAAGTCATCCGGTTTAAATGATTTCAAGCACACCCGACATGCACCCGCTCTACGGCCCGGTTCGGTATTTTGTTTGTTTGATGGCCCACCTGAACCCGCTGTTGCTGATGTATTTGTTGTATTTGTTGTTGTATTATTGTTATTGTTGTTATTTTGATTTGCCGCTACATCCTGTTGCTGTTGATAGTTGCCATAAGAGGCATCCGTATCTGTCGGTATTAACGATGGACGTGGCGACATTTTATTCACTGGAAATGCAAATGAAAAGCAAATCAGAAACATTGCAAGGAATTCTAATAAACGCTGATAAATATTATTTGAAAAGGAGAAACAAGAGGAAATTGCTTAGAATAACAATCACAGTCGAGCGTAATAATGTAAATTAAATTAAATTTAGAACAAGAGCCAGGGCCAGCACTTCTTTAGGGGTGGGTGTATAAGTATGGTAAGTGCAATTGAATTGCAACAAGTTGTTGTATGGGCGTTGTGGTTGGACTATGAATAAAACTGATAAAAATAGAATGCCACAGGAAAGAATAGAACAGAACAGAAATAATAAATTTTAAATAGAATAGAAAAACATAAAAAGGATGATAAAAACGATGATAATTTTATTGTAATTTACATACAAAGAAAAGAAGAAAAAAAAAATAGAAAGGAAACTGAGTGCATTCTGCACTCGACTCGAAATTAAATTTTCTTGTTGTTGTTGTCAAAGTGAATTATGTACCATTCATTGTGTATAACATTACCGTGCAATGTGTTCATAAGTATTTAAATACTTCCAGAGTTGTTGTTTTTATAAAGCGATCAAATGATATGGAAAACTTTATTGAATTAATTTTCTTCTTTTCACTCCTTTTTGTTTTTCTCTGTTCTATGATGCAGACGATTGTGAAGGCATATTTATAATTACAAACCAAGTTCTAACAGCTAATGAAGTGGAAAAAATTATATGCAAAGACTATTTTATCATATTAGCATCGTAGTAAATATAAAAAACAAGTGAGAATGTCATTTGAATGCACTTGAGTTGAAAGAAATTTGAATTTCAATACGAAACTTATGATACATTTATATTTCAAATTGCATACATACATACATACATAATTGGTCCTTACAATCCTTCAGTCAGGATTACAGCCCAGCTTCAAACACCACTTATGTTGTGTGTGTTATTTTTATACGTGAGTGGTGGGACTTACAGTTTAAAGTCCACTGCGAATGATGCTCAATGGCAGATTCAAAGTATATATTTTTAACGTGGTCCCTCTGTACTAACCAGAGATCAGCAATGAGTATTCAAAAAGATGAGTAGAATCGAACCATACTCATAATTTCTGATACTTATACGCATTCATACTTATTTTAATATCATGGAACCTATACTCATATTCAAAGTTTGAAGTACTCATCATACTCATACTTAACAACACGTATGATGTTGTTGGTTTCGACTCTCCATGACTCAACATTTACAAGAATCATAAAAATAAGCATGAACACGAACACCAAAATACTCACTAAATGGTGGTGTGTTTGCTGTGCTTGAATGTTTCGAGGCACTCGAATCATTTAAAAGCATTGTAAGTATTTTTCTGAAAATATGAGTCTATATGAGTAGGCTTATGAATCAAACATATTTTGAATGGTATGAGTTTGATGTCAACGTTGTATGCGCATACTCATTGCAACCCGTACTTATAAATCAACGTTCTAGTAAGTACGAATGAATCAGAGTAGTTAAATTTCAATATTGTTGACACACTTATTCTGACTGGTTTTCCAGTTATGTGCAGCCCTTGCGCTGACCAACTTCTTCCTCTTCCCTGATTTTGGTGGAACTTGGTCAATACAGGGACTGCGTTCACCCGTGGCATCACAACAGGCCGCTATGAGTGATCAAGTGAGCTTTGTGATATCAGAGCTACCGCTCCGACCTGACCTGACCTGACTCACTTATATTCAAAATTTCATGAGTGCTTATGTGTAGCGAAAAGCGATTCATTGCGGATCTCTGATACTAACCTGCGGTATGCCAGCTTTTATAGATTGGAAATCCGTTCGTTCCTTAATAAAAAACTTTCGACAATAGCCTCCCAATATTAAGAGGAACATTTTGTTTCAATTTAAGTACCAGTACTTCATGCCAAACTCTGTCAAATGCTTGGAAAACGTTTATAAAAAGAGCAGGGTAATATTTCCTTTGCATTTCTTATAACCGCACCCTAGGCCTTCAACAAATCTACTCAAGTATGCAAAGAAAGGTTTTACGTCTGTAACAATTTTCACTGATGATACGAACCAGTGGCTCTTCTTTATATATCATTCTGAACGTGAACTTGTACTTGCGAACGGTGAAACCTTGATAGAGGCCTAACAGAAAATTATAAAGGGTGTTTTTTATAGAGGTATAGAACTTTAAGTTGGCATTACTTTTCAAGATGGCGACCGATTTAACAGCTGGCAAGTGATTTATTCTCAGTTTGGTTTGGCAATTCATCATGAATAGACTCAACGAACAACGCTTGCAAATAGTGCAATTTTATTTCGAAAATAATGGTTCTGTGCGGAAAACGTATCGCGCACTACGTCCATTTTATCGTCGACAAAATCGTCCATCAGAGCAGTTAATTCGATTAACCATGGAACGTTTTCGCACCACGTTTACTCTTATTGATAACTCGCATCCCCAGAGACTCTGTACGGTGCGTACAGAAGAAGCTATTGCTGCTGTAGAGCGTAGCATTGAGGAAGACCCGAATGAGTCCATCCGCCATCGAGCACGGGAATTGGATCTGCGTCCATCCACTTTATGGAAGATTTTGCGGAAGGATCTTGGTTTGCGTGCTTACAAAATCCAACTCGTGCAAGATTTGAAGCCAAACGATCATCAAGTAAGGCGTAGATTCGTCGAATGGGCCCAAAACGAGATTACCGTTGTTCCCGATTTTCATAAGCGAATTTTGTTTAGCGATGAAGCGCACTTATGGTTGAATGGCTACGTCAACAAACAAAACTGCCGCATTTGGAGTGAAGGTAATCCTCAAGTGTATGTGGAAACACCGTTACATCCAGAAAAACTGACTGTTTGGTGCGCTTTATGGGCTGGTGGAATCATTGGTCCGTACTTTTTCAAAAACGATGGCGGCCAGAACGTTACAGTCAATGGTGATCGGTATAGAGCCATGATTACTAACTTTTTCATTCCTGAATTGAATAACCATGATGTCCAGGAGATGTGGTTTCAACAAGACGGCGCAACATGTCACACAGCTCGTGCCACAATAGATTTATTGAAAGACGCGTTTGGTGACCGCCTAATTTCACGTTTTGGACCTGTGAATTGGCCTCCAAGATCTTGTGATTTAACACCGCTAGACTACTTTCTGTGGGGCTATGTAAAGTCATTGATCTATGCGGTAAAGCCACAAATGTTGGAAAAAGTCATCGAAAATTGGACGTCCAGATTGGACTACATCCGCGCCAGCCGTGGCGGTCATATGCCAGAAATCATATTTAAAATGTAATGCCACAAGATTATCTTTCCGATAAATAAAATTCATGTCAATCGAATAATCCATCGTTGTTTTATTGCAACTTAAAGTTCTATACCTCTATAAAAAAACACCCTTTACATATTGCTACGTTTTTAACTTTTATTTATTTATTCATTTATTAATTACAATACAATTATAGATTATATTATAATTATACAAGAACGGTGTAACTTTACCATATGCTGGGTGTAGTATTACAGACCAGAGTCTCTGGTGGGAATCGAACCCACGACCCTTAAGCTAATCTAGTCTAGCACTCTTTCCATTAGACTACCAGGACACCCGTATTTTAAAATATATTTGAGATGAATTTCCTATTGTTGTGTGGTCTTTAGTATTATTCCATGAGCTTTATATTGTGGATGTGATGCATAACAGACAGTAAAAACACTGAGCATATCTGAGCGCCAGGTTGCTCAAAGGGATTGTCTGCATGTGTACGTAGAACTTATGTTTTACTGATTTTAATATAGAGTCCGATACCGACTGCTAACTAACGTATTATATTAAGATATGCTATGAACTAGTTGGCATATATAATCGCCATATTTGTATCGCATTTTTGCTGCTCTAAGAAACTATTACAAAAATCTTTGTATATAATCGGCCGGTATGTCCGTGTTCGTGCCTTTAACCAAAAGTTATTTTAAAGAAATTAATTTAAAACAGATGACCCCGCCATTCATATGTATGCCTCATATGGTATGTGTGCACAATTTTCTTTGCAACTGTAATAAAATAAATTGAAAAACCCATTTTAAAAGCATTTTTCAATTTTTTTTTTACTTCTGTTACATAAACTATCCAGAGACAGTATTTGTTTTTTTATTCATTTTTACCGGCCACAAAACTATGAAAACATTTTCATTTTAAAAGCCACTGCAACCAGAAACAAATACAAGGCCATTAAGGAACATATAAAATTTATAGTCACATTTCTAGCAATCATTTCATAGGAAGTTTTCCTAATAAAAGTGGGCAAATTCCGAAAGGCACAGAAACTATTTCATAAAAAAGACATTGAATGGCATGGTTACGTAGTATATTCCTCTCTTCTGCTGCAGCAGAAAAACGTAATAAATTTATTTTAAAATTACGTGGATTCGTGTATCATTCTGGTTGTTTTTCCAACACCATTTAATCCCTTAACTTTACATATATTTTTTTCATCCACTTTAACTATAACGAACGGAAGCATTCCCTTACTTTGCACGTAACATTGTTGTACGACTACGTACGAACATTTGATCTCATGAAGATACTACGTGCTAAAATAAAACTATAACGTATTGTGTTTGTATGTGTGAGTGTTTTTTTTACTACCAAAGATATGTGGATGTGTTCCATTGCAGAAGGTGAATAAAAAGAATGCACGCCGTGTATATAAGCAGCAGTTTTTAACGGCAGTCTGGTGTCATTCTTATAACGAAGTGAAACGCTTGAGAGACAGTAACATCAGAGGAGCAAGATAACGGAACATGAGCACCAATTCCGTTACTATCACCACAACTCAATGGTGAAAATAATTTACGTATGTCTGCATGCAATTGTTAAAATCCAGTTGAATGGGTGGAGAAGTGATACATCATTCCAAAAAAAAATCAATTTGTAGAATCAATGAATCAGAGATCAGCAATGAATATTAAAAAAGATGAGTAAAGTCGAATCATACTCATAATTTCTGATACTTATATGCATTCATACTTATTTTAATATCATACTCATAATACTCATATTCAAAGTTTAAAGTACTCATCATAATTATACTTAACAACACGTATGATATTGTTGATTTCGACTCTCCATGACTCAACATTTACAAGAATCCAAAAGAAGTATAATTCACGTACGAGTACTACAATACTCACTAGAAGGTTGTGTGTTTGCTTTACTTGCTGTCTTTGTATTTTTCTTTTTTCTTTTTTTGTAAATACAACTACAACTAAAACTGTAAATGTTGAGTCACTCGAATCATTTATGAGTATTACAAGTATTTTTCTAAATTTATGAATCTAAATGAGTAGGCGTATGAATCAAACATATTTCGAATGGTATGAGTTTGATGTCAACGTTGTACTCATACTCATTGTACTCATACATATAAATCAACGTTCTAGTGAGTACGAATGAATCAGAGAAGTTAAATTTCAATATTGTTAGCTCACTCATATTCAAAATTTCATGAGTGCTTATGAGTAGGGAAAAAACGATTCATTGCTGGTCTCTGTTACATTTGCAGAACTACAGGCCTATTTACTACTCCAAAAGACTGAAGACATTTTAACGAATAACAGCACGAAGTTCCTTGTAATCGTTTTCTTTTTCTCCTTTGGTGCAAATGCCCTTTATTTGTTGCGGCATTCCACGAAACAATTTGAATCCATAATTACGGTACGTACGCTTGCTTGCTTTTATGTCGTTAGTTTTGTTTTACTTGTCGTTTCTTCAAAAAGCCATGAAGCAGGTGTTAAAATACACACACTCATATTATAGCATCAAGTATAGTTTTTCCTTCTTTTCTATTTTCTATTTCTAGAAACTATTTTCCTGATGTTTTCCTTTAAATCAAGATATTCGAAGGAAAAGTTTCTCGTTAAAATTTTACATAGAAAATCTACTTACGAACACGCACACACAAATATACTTATACGTACATAAATTCCGTGTAAAACATGCAAAATTGCCGCCATTTTGTTTTGAATTTATTTAAAGGATGTGAAAGGAATTTTATGTGGCAATTTAGTTTCGAAAGACAGATTTTAGCCGATAAAAGGGAAATTTACAGAAACAACAATTTCGACAATTTGTTAATGCGGTAAAAGGGGGAATGTAAGTAAGTAAGTAAACTGTTGTATTCCCTAAATCAATAAAAAGTTAAGTAATCTTGTTTAGCTGGCGTTTTTTATTTTTTTTCGTTTTTCTTTATTCTCGAAAAGTGAAATCTCTGACCAAGTATTCTTATTCTTGTAAACATTTAAGTCAGGCGTACACTGGTAGATGGATGCATAAGTATTTACCAAACCAGTTTGCCTTAAGTGTCAAGAGTTAGTATTGTCAAGTATTGTATGGATGGCTAAGATTACTCTCCCTTTTGACAAAATCTCTATGTTTGTAGGAAATTATCTTTCCAAGGTGCTCATACATACTGTTCACAGTATAGCTTCAAAATATTGTTACAAAAATAAAAAGATCCAGATACTGGTGTTTAACATTAAAATTATAAACAAAAGCTACAAAAACAAAACAATGAACTTGTTTACAAATTATTGCACTGCGTAATATAACAACAAACACAAACAAAAATGGTAAACAAAAATATACAACAAACACCAGCATAAATAAATGGTAAACAAGTAAACAAAAATACAGCAACATACATTACGTGAATAAATGTTAGCAAAATACACGAACAACCATAATAAAACAACGATTTTTAAATTTATAAAGATTTCGCAAAGGCGAAGCCACGGACATTCACCTTCAAGAACAATCATCAGGCTGTTTACTCTGCCATATAAAAGGCAAGGTAAAGCAGGCGAGTGAGTTAGTAAAAGTTCAGTCAGTCTTGTGTGAAAACGTGGTGTGTTTGAAGAGAGTAATTGTGGTTTGAAGATCTCCGCTACAATGATCTGTCGAACAATTGTCAAGTAATTGTTATTGTTTATGCAAAGGGAATGAACAGAAGAATAACAAAACAGGCAATTGTTATTGTTTACATAAATTTATGAACAGTGGCACACATAATTGTGTGAATAATAAAGAATTTTAATTCAAACTAAACACAAATTTATTTTTATTTTATTTGCAATCTGCGAGGAGCTCATATTTAATAAACGTTCTTGAAACGTAAAAACGTAAAAATTTATATGATTACCTGTTGAGCTATCAAAAACACCGTAAACATATTTTCCTAACTATCGTGTCTAAATTGTCATGATGTTGTTATAAAAATGCATTTTTGGATTTAGCAATGATCAACAGATGACATTTTTGGTTTCATCTTATATGAGTCGCATGCCTAGTTCTTCTTTATACCCCAGCTTATTTAATTAGCTCTGAATGGTTTGCATTGCAATGTTTAGTATCTCAGTCATAGATGCATAAGCTTAAATGTCTATTTAACTCAACAATTTTTATTATTGACATTTCAGACGATCAGCCTACTTAAATTTGGTATTTCTTTGAAACCACATACATATACATACATACATAACTGGTCATTACAATCCAGGATTACACGAACTAGCTTTTCACACCACTTATGTTATGTGTGTAAATTTTATACATGAGTGGCGGTACCTACAGTTTTTAAAGTCGTTTCCGAACCACAGATTTTTAAGAAACTTATCATAGCAATTTTATTTCACACACAGAGCTTTTGCCAGAAATCTGCTGAGAGCAAGTCGTCGAAGAAATTTTTTAATATCTCTTTTTCTTGGAGATGTCTTATATTGGGTTTGAACCGAGGCCTCAGATATAATAAGGTGCAGCGACCTCTTACAAAATTACGTATATTTTTAAAAAACTATGATAAATAAATAAATAGGCTTCTATAGTTATTGTTTGGTTTACAGATTAAACAAATAAATTACGATAAAAAAACAGGAGATTGGTCTACTGTACTAGGCTGTAAGATGTTAGGATTGCCATTATGGTTGATTATGATTAACATTCATTTGCAAATATTTTGGCTGGCTAGGTTAGGTGTAATGGTGAAGAACTTTGCTCTATTAGTCTCAAAATGAGACGATCCAGGCGGTCCTCTCCTTAATTTTTTTTCTTTTTTAATACAAAAACCTAAGCTTATTTGCTCGTGGATTCAAATTTTAATTGCCGAGAAAATCTACGTGAAAATTATGTCAAAAATTTATTTTTGGGTTGGGAAACAGGCTGGCATGTGTGGTACTTAGTATACACGAGGAGAAACACTTTGATAAATAAAAAATAGTTGTTGAAAAAAAAAATTGTTTGGGTTATCTCCAGTATATTTTGATATTTTCTGGTTTATTAGATGCGAACCCATGGTTCACATCCTCGCTCAGACATCTCATACAAAACGAAAAAACTCTAAAAGTAAATAAAATTGCCAATCGTTCGGATCGCCATTCCTGAATAAAATTAACATAAACAACTTAAGTGGTGTGAGAACCTAGGTTGTAATACTGACTGAAGCATTGCAATGGCCAATTACGTATGTATATATTGTTACGTTTTTACCCTTTTAAAAACGTCTAAAATATGAGTTCGTAGATTGCAAATAAAATAAAAATAAATTTGTGTTTAGTTTTGGTTAAATTCTTTATTGTTCGCACAATTCTGTATCCCACTGTTCACAACTTGATGTAAACAACAATTGCTTTGTTTGTTATTCTTCTTTACAGTCTTTTGCGTAAACACTAACAATTGTTCGGCAGATCTTTATAACGGAAGTCTTCAAACCACAATTATTCTCTTCACACGCAACGAGTGTTCACACAAGACTGACAAAATTTTTACTAACCCCGTTGCCTGCTTTTTCTTGCCTTTTATATGCCAACGTAAACAGTCCGATGAATGATCTCGAGATCTCCATAAATGTAAACATCGTTTACTGTTGTTTGTGTATTTTGTTTACATTGTTTGTTGTTGCATTTTTGTTTACTTGTTTACCCAATTTTTTTTATACTGATGTTGTTGGTATATTTTTGTTTGTTTGTTTATCATGTAAACAAGTTCATTGTTTTTGTTTTCGTAGCTTTTGTTTATAATTTTAATGTTAATCGATGTAATACCATTTCCATTTTCATAACAATATGTACTCAATCATGAAATGTTAATGAAAGTTTCAAATATATACATATGTATGTGTGTCGAAGTCACGGCGAATTGCCGCCACTTATGGATGAAATAAACGAAAAAAATCTGTCGTTCGGAGTCGACTTTGAAAACCGTAGATCCCGCCACTTATGTATAAAATTAACATGCAACGTAAGTGGTGGGAGAAGCTAGGTTGTAATCCTGACTAAATATACGTAGATATTATGGTTTGGTCATTAATATGTTAAGACATTAGTACTCAATTATTATAGATTATCACTCATTTAAATAGTAACATTTGCACTCGTGTTTATTTGAGGAAAATTTTGAAATCGAATCTTAATATCAATGATGTAATGATAGGAATAGAAAGAAAAAATAAAGAGAGGTTTTCATACATTTTTTTATTAAATCTTTAAGGCCATGTAATCATTTTGAAAGCTAACAAAATCTAATTAAAATGCCTGTCATGAAAATATAAAAACTATGTACATACATACGCTCTGTCTTCAACATAAATATACAAGTTAGTGCTGTATTGTATAGAAAATAAAGTTTTTTTTTCGAAAGTTTTTCATGCCAAGCCTCACCCAGCAGTTACCTAAAATGTAATTTTTATACGAATTTTTTTAAGGGCATTAAAAAAAGGGAAAATGAACATGCCGGCCAGCACCACTCGGCCTGTCACACATATATATTTATGTGAACATATTTTTAATCATTAAAACTAAAACTCAGTTCATTCCAAGTAATATAAACTTTTTTTGCTCTTCCTTTTCGTTTCCTTTCTTTGTGTTTTTGAATGGAATTTTTCTTTTCCTATAAGAAAAAGTAACTTTCCTTTGAATAAAAAAAAATGGCACTGACGTCGGGAGAACAACTGGAACTTTAATTTCATAAAATGTCATTTAATTTGACAGAAGGTACATATTCTCTCGTTTTCTCCTCCTATTTTCCTTACAGATGTTATAGCAAAAACATTAGTTTTCTCGATGGCGATTAAAGGTCAACTACACACTGTATCACTTAAATTACATTGACTGACTGGTTTTGTGCCTCAAAGAATAAACGATTTTTTGTATGTGTTTCAGAAAGAGAGACAGAGAGAAAGAGACTACTTCCTTTGATTGAGAAGCAACAGGGGAAAAATGAGCATAGAATTGTAATGAAAAAGAGTGTGATACAAAAATTGAAAATTAATTATACTAGTGTGGCATATAAATTATATGAACAATCACAGAAAAAAGTCTACATACACCGTTCTATGTAGATACCATTGTATGTAGACTTCTTCCCGCTTATTTGTTTGTATTTTTCTAACATTTTTAATTGTAACTGCCTTTAACAACGCTGTAACACCTTATTCAATTTAATAAAAATCACCGGATGTATGTAGACTTTTTTCTTTGACTGTATGTAAGCTATACGATATTATATCCCAAATTGAAGACATAATGTTTGTCGTATTTTTCCGTTATTTTCTTTCCCTACCGTTCGATTACATAGACGCACACATATGTACATAAATATTGTAATTCACATGTTTATCTATTATTTTTACAATACATATGAGTTAATTAATATAAGCTTGTTACTCCCTTCCGCTCTAACTCTCTCTCTCTCTTCTCTTTCTCTCTTAGTGGATTGGAATATACATACGCCAACACAGTTTTTTTTATTGCTAAACTGTACTCGTACATGGTATTTGATTTTTCTCTTAACCGCAGTGTATGAGTAACATTTAATTATCAACGCAATAATGCTCATACGCAGTGTTGTACTCCATGTATTATTAGCGTTAGCGTTTAGAGATACATATGTATGTGAGAGAATATTTATTATGAACGATTTTTAATTTTTCTTTTTGTATTGGCGATTACATCGGTCAAACCCTATTCGGTATGCATAAAATGAGTGAAGGAAGATGTCGTAGTCGTCGTCTCCAACTAAACGAATAACGAAAAAATATTTCTTCACCGACTTCCTCACAGCAGATTTCTGGCAACAACTATGCGAGTAAATAATAAATTTGCCATGAAAAAATTTCACAAAAATCTGTCGTTCGGAGTCATCTTTAAACTGTAGGTCCCGCCACTCATTAACACACACAAAATAAATGGTGCGAGAAGATAGCTCGTAATCCTGACTGAAGGGTTGTAATGGCCAATTATGTATGTATACAAATGTGTGCCAGGTGTACCGCTATGAAATGAGCGTCAAGTTTCAAATGTCTTAACCCATTTCGGTCCGCTGTTCGATTTTTCGAACAGTAAAAATCTTCTTTTTTCAAAAAATATTTATATATTGAAAAGGTAAAATTTCAAAAAAATTTGGGTTTTGGTATTAAGCCTCAACTTTAAGAAAATAAAAAAAATTTCTTCAACCCATTTTTTGGACACTGTTAGACACTTTTTAAATTAATTTTTAAGAATAATAAACAAAATAAAATTAAAAAAAAATTATGAGGAATTTATGCCAATATATGTATGTAACCGTTTTATAAATTATAAAAAATATGATTTACATATGTATGTGTAACCTTGTCTGTTCGAAATTTCGAACGCTGGCGCTTATCCGAAAACGAAAAGTCGGAAAAATTTTTTGAACTGATTTTTGACATCAGTAGGCTTTAATTACCCTAAAAAAGTATTTTTCTTCTGAAACAAAAAATAAAATTTAAACTCGATGCGAAATGGGTTAATAGAGAACATTTGTTATGAACGAGACTTAATTTTTCTTTATGTGTTAGCGATTTTAACTGCCAAACATATTCGGTATACGTAAAGCGAGTCAATGTCGTCGTCGTAGTCTAGTAGGTAGTGTAGTGACTTATTAGAATTGAGGTCACGGAAACCCCAGGTCAGACATCTCCAGCAATACGAAATATGAAAAATATTTCTTCGGCGATGTCTCTCAGCAGATTTCTAGTAAAAACTGTGAAAGTAAATAAAATTGCCATGAAAAGTTTCTCAAAAATCTGTAGTTCGGAGTGGGGTAGAGTCGCATCGAATGCTTGTCAGGGCGTTATCAGAAGCGCCATGCAGAATGCGGTTTCGACGGTCTATAGGGAACAATTTTGATGTGAGAAGTGAGGACCATAGAAGACCACTGTTGAAGATGCAAAATAACAACCAATATTGAATGATGATAACACATTGAGTCAGAAATAAATGGCAGAAATGTGAAATGTTGCCTCACAAACAATTGCATGACAGACAGATGCAAAATCGAGAATTCACTTATGAAATTGTGTTTCTGGCGGTAAAAAATGAATTTATTTTCTGAAACCTAAATGTAAAAAATCATGGGTTAATCAGGGAGAACTTTTAACTTCGACTGTAAAATCAGATCGATTCAGCAGGAAGACAATGCAGTGTAGCTGGTGGCACTAGAAAGGTGTAATGTACCCGTGAGCTACGGGTACAAGAAATGTTGAATTTGTAACATGTATTTATCGAAAAATGTTCAGAATATCCCGTAAGACACTGCAAGACGCACAAAGCAAAACCGGTTCCGAATACAATCCCAGCATTAGTCTGGAAACTGTTACCCCATTCGCCGTGTTCATTAGATTTTACGCCTTTCGACTAATATTTGTTTTCATCGATGAGTCACGCATTGTCTGAGCAACAAGTACTTCCATTCGAACGAGGAAGTCGAAAATTGTGTGACTAACTATTTGGCTTCAAAAGATGAACAGTTTTATTGCTGTGGAATCCACAAATTGCCTGAAAAATGGAAACAATGTGTAGCCAGCCAATGCAAACATATATTGTAGAAGGACTAAGCAAAAACGAATTACGACGACATTTTTTGACGACTTATTGTCAGCAGATTTCTGATAAAATCTTTGACAACAAAATAAAATTGCTATGAAAAGGTTCTAAAAAATCTATCGACTTTAAACTGTATATTTGAGTTATAACGCTAAAGCAGTTGCTGTATCCTTTCAGATACAATTGCTAATTATCTTCCCATAGCTGCTTTTGGAACTCAAATAAAAATAAATCTTTGAAATGTGTGTTGGAACGTAGAGAGAATTCTTTAAACACCATATGCTTATATAGGGTGGGCCATTTTAAAGCTTAAATTTAAAAATGCAATAAAAACAAAAACGATTTGAGATTTTGCCAAATTTATTTTTTTGTTGTGAAGTACAATTGGAATGAAATATTATTTCATTCATATGGCTGCCGCGGCTGACCTCATTCGATCGAACCAATTTTCGTGCACTTCTTTAGTGTATGGGATCGTATATCGAATGTTGGCCTAATATTATTTTCGGACATGCACTTATATAGAGTAAATCGCAATAAACGGCATTATTGATCTCAATATTTCATTTAATTCAATTTTAATTTCAATTAGTTTATCGCTCAATAAATTTATAAATTGTTATAATATTGATTAAAACTTGAAATACAGCACTGTCATAAGTACGTTCACTGAGTATATTACAATTATCCGAACACTTTCTAATGATATTTGACAACTCAAAAGTCAACAACAACAAAAAAAAACAACCAACAAAACAAAAACAATGTTGTTGAAACGCCCAGCTGTTTGGTTTACCAACTGTAAAATGAATATTGAATAAACAGCTGAACTGCGTATACTATTATGTCTGAACACTTAAAAATTATACTCAATAAACCGAATATTGACTCAATTAAAGTGCATGTTTGAACATAGTATCTTTCTTTTAATCGTTTACATCAATACCATGAAGAACGGGTACAAAAAAATCGATTATCACAGTGCGATAGGTCTCTCCATTGACCGTAGTGGTTGCGCCGTCCTCATTTTCGAAGAAATATGGGCAAATGATGCCTCCGTTACGCATACCGCACCAAACATTCACTTGTGATGGTTGCCTTGGCTTCTGATAGACCACGCGTGGATCTTCTGAGCTCCAAAATCGGCAATTTGGTTATTAACGTACCCTCTGAGATGAAAATGAGCTTCATCCCAAAAGTTGATTTTTTTGGGCTAAATCCCAACGTTGCTCAAGCATAAATCGATTCATTATGTCCAGTGGAGGAAATATAATGAAATTTGTACCAGAATAGAATGACATAAGTATTGCTGGATAACCGAAATAACCGATGGTTCCAATTTAAACCGATAGATGGCTCACCCTATATAAATAACAACTAGACTACCTACTAGACTACGGCGACTACTAATGAGCTGATCCAGCTGACAAAAAAAACATTATAGAAACGCCAGGCATTGTCAACTCTGGAGGAAGTTTAACTCAATAAGCAATGATCTTCACCACTATGTCCAGTACAATGAACCATTTGAGTTCAAGAGCTTTATTTTATGAGATTTTATCATTCTGTATCGTAAGCCAAACACCTATTTAAGTTGGAATTAAGTTACGCGAGTCTAGTAGATAGGGCGTTCGAACCTCAGCTCTGACACCATGAACACAACGAAAAAAAATACTTTTTTCGGCGACTCAGCAGTTGTCTGACAAAAAATTCTGAAAGTAAATAAAATTGCCATGAATAGCGTCTTATAGCTGTCATTCGGCGTCGGCGTTAAACTGTAAGTCTAGCCACTGGTGGATAATATTAACACACACAACATGGGTGGTGTGAGAATCGGCAAAAACTGCAAGAAGAAACTGAGCTTCGTCCGAAAAAATTATTTTTTTTTTTGGCTAAATCGTCATCATCGCGCAGTTTCTCGTTGGCCCAATAAATCCCAAACGTTGCTCAAGCGTAAATCGATTCATTAGGTTCAGTGGCGATAAATGTACTGAATTTTGTGACAGAATAGAATGACATAAGTATTGCCAGATAACCGAAATAACCAATGTTTCTTATTTAAACCGCTAGATGGCCCATCCGATATTTGGATAGACTGTTGTCTTTGTTGCAGGCGTAACACCAGGTTAGGTTAGATTAGAGGACGTGTACTTGTCAATTAAGACAAGTGCAGTACCCGGAGATCGAACTGACCCACTGTACAACGTCCTAGTTTCTCACAAGAGCGGTGGGACCTACAGTTTAAAGTCGACTCCTAACGACAGATTCTTGAGAAACTTTATCATGACAAGTTTTATTTACTCTCAGAGTTTTTGCCAGAAATCTGCTGAGAGGAAGTCACCGAAGAAATACTTTTTGTATTTTGTCTTGATGTCTGGCCTGGGGCTCGAACCCTGGCTTTACGCCTAATATACTACGGCGACTTCTAGGAGTAACACTATATTCGATAAAATATAATTTGTTTGGTATAATTTATTAAATCAATTTCATGGGTCATTGAGGATATTTCTTCACAATATTTCTTTAGCACCCTGTGGTGCTTTGCAACTATAATTCTATTTTTTCTTATCCTTAAAATTAAAATTTCATTAAAAAATTGTATTTACCCCGATCCTGTGCTGTTAGCAGCGATGTTGATAACGTTTGTTTTAATTTGCCAAATGTACCCCCGGTATCGGTTGTATTCTGGGTAGAGGCATTGTCATCCGTCGCCACCATCTAAAAATATGGAAATAATTCCAAAAAATGGAGAAAATTAATCTTAAATAAAATAGGAAATAAAATCATACAATAAAAAAAACACAAAAAACAACTTCAAGTATAAATTTTTTGTACGAACAATTTCTAACGAAGTTTACTTCTTAATGCTCATGGCACAGAGAAAAGGTGTCAATTTATTTTCTTTGAAATTTCAGTTTTTTTTTCTTTTCATTTTCATTTATTTTGTAGCTTTTATAAGCAAAATATTTCAAACAAAAAAATATGTCGGCATCTCTGTCTCTCTGTCTGTCTGTTTATTTCCCTCGAAACTTTTGTTTTTCGCATGTATTTCCATAAATTTAATGACACCTCAGTTTGTGTTGTAAAATGTTAGTGTTGTTGTGTTGTTGTGTTGTTTATGGGCATGAAAATCACTGTCATTATTTTATTAAGTGGAAATTTCCCTGACTTACACACAAGATGAAAAACTATACCCAGCCACATTTTATATACCCTCTGAGAGATACCGCGAGAGACTACAACAACAATAAAAAGAAACTACAACTACAAAGATAAAAACAAAAACAATAACAAAAACAAATATCTCAAAAAGTGCCACAAGAAAAGTGAAATTCAGAATTGTAGAAGAAAGCAGTTAAATATTGCCCAGCAAACCATTTTGATGGAATTGAAATTTTATTTGAGCAACTTCTGTACCAGGCCGCTTTTGGTATCAAAGCTATCATTCCAACCCACCTACCTACCTAACTTCTGTACCTCCGTCGCAGTAGAAATGTACGTCTTCGCACGTTATGATATCGCGCGAAGTTTCAGACAACGCCAGGCCTTATCATACATACTCGTTCATAATTGGTCAATACAACCCTTCAGCATGGATTACAACCTGGTTTCTCACACCACTTGTTGTGTGTGATAATTTTATACATGAATGGCGGGACCTGCAGTATATAGTCGACTCCGAATGACAGATTTTTGAGAAACTTTTTCATGGCCATCTTTATTTACTCTCAGAGTTTTTGCCCAATATCTGCTGAGAGGAAGTCGCCGAAGAAATATTTTTTCGTAGTTCGTTTTGATGTCTGACCTGGGGTTGGTTTGATCCGCGGCCTCACGTCTAATAAGCCAACGCACTACCTATTATACTACGAGGGCTGTCATTCGACCTTATCATTCGACCTTTTCAACTTCGTCATGGAGAGAATGTTATGCGGAAAGCGGAATTGCATCGAAAATTCATTATTTTTCACAAAAGTGCTCCGTTGCTCTTGTCAATTAGCATCTTAGGGCCTAGCAAACGAAATGTTACTGTCTTTAGCGCTATTGAACGAGGGTTTATCAAGAAGCGTCTGCAAGTAAATGAGAGCCAAACGAATTATATGTTGACGACATGTAGGAACATAAGGTATACTGGATTTCATTTGGCAGCCAATAACTATAGCTTCGGTATTTCAAGTGAATTTGTTTATATCGTCTCCACCATTACCAGCACAAATTATGTCAGTCTGGAGATCAGGCGTAGAATCACTTTTGCCAACAGCTGCTACTATGGCCCTAATAGGCAGTTGGATAACAGAGACCTCTCTCGTACGACTAAACTACTCCGCAGGGAGAATGAGCGATGCATCGTGCTTTTTTCTGAAGTAGAAACATGGGCACTATTAAGCACTGATGCGAAGCCTTGACGGTATTCAAGAGAAAAAAGCCTACGTAAGATATGCCTTCCCATGCAAGTTGCCAATGCTTACCGCATCCAATCCACCAAGAATCTGTAGGAGCTCCTCGTCGACATGGATGTTGTGCAGTGCATTAACGTCTAACGGTTGTGTTGACTCGACCATTTTGTTCATATGGAAGAGCATAGGTTAGGTTAGGTTAGGTTAGAGGACGTGTACTTGTCAATTAGGAAAAGTACAGCACCTGGAGGTCGAATTGGCCCATTGTACAACGTCCAAGGTTCTCACACCAGTTATGTTGTGTGTGTTAATTTTATACATGACTCGACTCGACTCTGAATGACAGATTTTTGAGAAACTTTTTCATGGCAATTTTATTTACTCTCAGATTTTTTGTCAGAAATCTGTTGAGAGGAAGTCGCCGAAGAAATACTTTTTGTATTCGAACCCTGGTTTTACGTCTAATAAGCCAACACACTACCTACTAGACTACGACAACTTCAAAAAAGAAGAGCATACTTCGGCAAGACGGCTATTAGATGCGGAAATTAATGCAAGTGGGCATAGAGGATGATATTACCTGCGTTGGGAGGACGGACCAAATAAAGGAAACCCTGCTATCGATTGGTGCTACCAACTGGCGAAGGAGTGCACAAGAAGCAAAGGTCTCTGGAAAGATGGATTAATCAGGTTGTTAATGGCCATACAAAAAGAAAAAAAGAAAGCAAATACGAAACGCTTTTAGGTCCATTAAGATTTGCTTTCCATTTGCTTGGCCTGATAGTTATGAAGGTATAGATTGGATCTAAACTCATGCGCATGGGTTTTCTCAAATATCTAAGATTCTGATAATATTTTAGGAGAAATATGCATTCGCGTTCTTGTACTGTAGGTAAGTAGGTAAGAGGACGTTTATATGTCATTGTAACAAGTACAATATCCAGAGGTCAAAATGGCCCATTGTAATTTCGTCCTAGAAGAGAGAGAGAGAGAGGATTTCATTTTTTATGCCGAGGAGGGGTAAATGTACCTAACCGCTCCATAGAGGAAGTCGTCACATCCTCCGTGTGTGGGGCCCTCACCCACTAAATCTCCCCCTCGTCTCCTGTGGACTTGTTTATGCGCACTCCGGAACTACGGTGGTATTACTTCGGAGTGGAATCCTTTTGGCTCTATGGCCTCTCCATGTCTATATCAGCGTCCGGATTGTGTATCGTAAGTTCAGGAGACATCTAAGCGTCTCCACTTTCGTGTAAATCACCGTTTCGGTTTCGCTTGGCACGTGTGACAGTATCACCTATACCGACATGCTTACTTGTTCTGCAGCCTCAAGATATCTCTTTTTCCGTCTCAGAATGAGAGAGAGGATAGAGAGGAAGGATATAAGAGAGGGAGGATATAAGAGAGGGAGGAAAAAGGTTGGACCACAAACATACAAGAGAACGCGACTACAACATTGATGTCGTACCACTTCTCAACCTGCTCAATATATTTATGAATCTATAAAGAGCCCTAATATCCGCTCTCGACAAAGAATCCAAGCCTTCAAAGAGGCCCCTGCCCAGGGTTCTCAACTTAACCTGAGTGGAGGTCTTCGATAGTCTCCAACTCCACCTCATTGCAACATACCCTGCAATAGTTCGGCTGGGATCTATTCCACATCCCATTGTCAGCGATCTAATCTCGCAGTGCCCTGTAATGAAACCAATAACTAACCGCAGACTGGCCTTATCTAAGCTCAGCAGCAAACCTGTTATATCAATGTCCATAGCAGGAGATAGGCATGTAGATACATAACATCCCGATTCACTAGCCAACTCCTCTGTTCTTCCCCTGTGACCCATACAGTAATGAGGCCGTAGTAGTGGCAGATTGGGGGAAAAGGACCAACTATCAAATTGCCCTCTGAAAGTGCACCTAATCTAGCGAGAGCTTTAGCCATCTGTATTGTAATGTGTCATGCATCTGACGTTATGCCCCAACAGCAGTTCTAAGTAATTAGCCTCAATTGTTTTAAAAATTTGAATTTCATTGGCAATCTTTCAAACGAAAGAGAAAATATCAATGTATTCTAAAGGGGATACCTTAAGAATACTTTGATATTGATGCACAGGCTCTAGTAGTCCAGAATGTAGAAGGAATAGTTAGTGAATCCTAATCAAATTCAGTAGCACATTATCTGCAAAAAAAAAATTTTCCGTCTAACAACTTAATTTTGTTTCTTTTCCTGTATATTGGCCAAGCATTTTTTGTGTCAAATAACAATGTTCGACAATGAACAACAATGAATCCTCTACGTTGGGGATCCCTTTGGGGACCAGCAAACTTATAATTGACAATGCAACCGTAGATCTCGTCAACACAATGTGTGCAACTTCGGATAAGGGCAGAGCGGCGCAAAAGATCTGGCCGAGGCTGGATAGGAGGCGCACGGCGACTCTGCTTAAACTCCAAAGAAGTAGGCTCAGCACTGTTATTGGGGTTATTACGGAGCATTGCATTATAGGAGCGCATGCGAGGCGTATTGGTCTTAGACACCTTGCAAATGATTTCTGCAGAAGCTGTGGAGAGGAAGAGGAAGATGAGACTATTCTTCACCTATTCTGCACATGTCCGGCACTTAGTTAGAGGGGATAGAGGTTCCTGGGTGCCTACTACATGGAGGATATGGATGAACTGTCATGTATGGATGTTGGCAGTCTGAGTCGCTTCATCGGAAGCTCCGAATGGTTCCTGGAATAAGGGGAAATGAAGAACTGTGGTATCACAATGGGCCCTGTGTGAGGCCTAAGTGTGTCCGTCCATGACTCCATCGAGATTGGCAGCCTGAGTCGCTTCATCCGAAGCTCCGAATGGTTCCTGGAATAGGGGAAATGAGGAACTGTGGTATCACAATGGGCCCTGTGTGCGGCCTAAGTGTGTCCGTTCATGACTCCATCGAGACTGGCAGCCTGAGTCGCTTCATCCGAAGCTCCGAATGGTTCCTGGAATAAGGGGAAATGAGGAACTGTGGTATCATAATGGGCCCTGTGTGCGGCCTAAGTGTGTCCAGTCATGACTCCATCGAGGGGACAGCCACTTCTACCTACCTACCTAACAATGTTCGACCGCAAACTTATTTTCATAATTTTTGTTGACACTGTAAAGGGCTGCAGTTATTTTAAAATGAACAATTTCCTCAGAAAGAATCCACCTTTTAAAGTAAAAGTAGTAACGAACAACGATAGTAAATTGTTTACTGGGTTACACCTAACCTCACTCCAATGTATATTTGCTTTCTGCTACATAGTATACGCCGTTATATTTCTATTGCTACATTTACATTGTAATTGTTGTAGTCAGCGTGTGTAATCCTGACTGCACGAAGGAAACCGAAATGAAAAGAAAACATCACGGCATACCCTAAGGCCCACTATTATTTACATTTTATGAAGCATCCATCCACCACCATTCATACTTTATGAGTCAATTTTTTTTTTTTTTTTTTTTTTTTGTTTTTGTTATTTAACAAAGAACTGGCAACACATAAAGAATTACAAGAATTTTACCTTCCTAACCTTCTGCGTCTGCTAGTATTTATTCTCTAAATATCGTAACAAATAAGATGAGAAGAATAACGTTTCAAATACAAACAAAAAAGAATACATTTTACTTTCGTTTTCTCATTGCTGTACGAGTAACATTTAAAAATAGAAACAAAAAATGAAAAAAAAAACGAAAAGTTTCTCTTGTACGTTTTCAAAAGGTTTTTTATTTCCATTGCTTTTGGAAAATTTTCATTTTTTTTGTTTTGTTTCGTTTCCTGTGAATAAAAAAATATTCTTCTACCCACAATCGTTCGTTCTTTTTTCTCCATTTTTTTCTGAAAGCAAATATTTCACGTTCGTATTTATTTTTTTGGGTGGGAAAAATAAAAGAAAATATGAAACCAATAACCATTGCAATATAAATGAATGAATATATGTATGAATGAATGTATGAATGTATGAATGTATGAATGTATGAATGTATGAATGTATGAATGAATGAATGAATGTATGAATGATGATATGAATGAAATGTAAAATATTTGCAAATCAAGTGAAAATGTATGGCAAACAAATGAAGTTTTTTTCTGTTTTGTTTTTCGTTTTGTATGGTTACATGGTAACAGATTACAGAAACTGTAGCATATTGCTTCTTATGTTGAGACCCAATTGTCATTACAATTTACATACAAATTTGGTTTTAATTCAAGGTTTATTGGTAAGTCTTTGGTTTTGTATGGCAGATAATAATTCAAATATGTTTACGAGGTGTGTTCAAACAGACTTTCTCCTGAACAAATATTTCCTGTTTCAACTTTACGTGCATGACACTCTTTATTTGGTTTCGCAGGCATTCCCCCCTTAACTAGTTTTTGTGATTTAAGTCTGGTGATAAAAATGAATCCAAAAAAAAATTTGTAAAAAAGTTAAATAGAGTCGCCGTAGTCTTGTAGGTAGTGTGTTGGCTTATTAGACGTAGGGGTATTCTCTCTCAGCAGATTTCTGGCAAAATTCCTGAGAGTAAATTAATAAATTTGCCATGAAAAAGTTTCTCAAGAATCTGTCGTTCGGCATCTAAACTGTAGATCACGTCTCCTATGGATAAAATTAGAATACACCAGATAAGACGTGTGAGAAGCGTGGTCCTAATCCTAACTGAAAGGTTGTAATGACTAATTACGAAATGCTACATAGCCTAAGTTATTGACTAAATTGAGTAGAACTCAAAAATACTTTTTTAATTTTCTCGACCCCTCCACACTTTTTTTGATCTTTTCACACAAAATTATTGATTATCCAAATATGTTTGAACCTATTTAAAAAATCCAAAGTTTTTTTTTAGAAAGATGAGAGATTAGCCTTTAAAACGGTGTACATAATCGTTTTGTTCAAACTTATATGTTATGAGTTTTGATGGAGTAAACTTTGAAAATATTATTTTTTCTTATTTTTTTCAAGTTTAGCTATTCTTAATGACAAAATTTAACTAAAAAAATATAAAAGCAGTGATAGCATTTTGAAAGTGCATTATTTTCTGAAGAGATTGACACTTCGTTTGATAAAATCGGACAAAAATTATCGTAGTTATTATTTAAAGAGTCTAACAGTCGTGTTATATTTTTTATATATGTCATCTTATCAAATTAACTTTCAGTTCAAAAATTTTCAAAAGTTTTGATGGATTTTGATTAGATTGACACATTTAGCAACAAAAAATCAATATCCGTCAAAAATTCTGAAAATTTTTGAACTAATAGTTAATTTGAACAAATATATGTATATATGAAAAATATAACTCGGCTGTTAGACTCTTTAAATAATAACTATGGCAATTTGTGTCCGATTTGATCAAACGAAGTGTTAATTTCTTCACAAGATAATGCACTTTCAGAATGTTATCACTTATTTCATGGTTTTTAATTAAAGTTTGCTACTATGACAAACTTGATAAAATAAATGAAAAAATTCACATTTGTTAAGTTTACCTCATTAAACCCCTTAGCATATTAAGTCAAATAATACATATATGTATATCGTTTTAAAAGCCCATCCCTCTCCTTTCTAATGAGGTTTAAATTTTGGACATCGGAAATGGAAATGTTTTTTGTAATCAATAAATTTATGCGTAAAGTCCAAAAAAAAAAACAGTTTTTGTGAAATAAAACAAGTTTGGAGGTTCTACTCAACTAATTGAACAACTGACACTATGTCATTAGCTGGGTGTATTTAATTTTTTATATTTTGTCGCATAGTGTTATGTGGTATGTAATGGAGTTAAGAACTCTAAACAGCTTCAAGTGTTGACAGTGGGGGGGCTCAGTAAGCCAGGAATAAGAACATAGGTTTGTAGGTACCAATGAGAAGCCTCTCTTTTCAAGCAACTGCTAACATCGTTGATGTCATTGAAGTTTTCGGTGTCCAAAGTCATATTATTACTTTCATAAGAGTTGCACATAAGGTGTGCTAACAAAGATTTTTTTTTTAACTTATTAACACTTTGATACCATATTACATACATAACAGAGATCAGCAATGAGTATTGAAAAAGATGAGTAGAATAAAATCATACTCATAATTCCTGATACTTATACGCATTCATACTTTTTTAATATCATGGAACCCGTACTCATATTCAAAGTTTTTTTTTCAACATCATATGTGTATGTTATTGATTTCGACTCTTCATTACTCAACATTTACAAGAACCACAAAATAGGTATGATTCGCGTACGAACACTAAAATACTCACTAAAAGGTTGTGTGTTTGCTCTGCATGCTGTCTTTGTCTTTTTTGCTGTATTTGTCTTTTTCTTTCTTCTTTTTTTTTTGTAAATGCAACAACAACTAAGACTGTAAATTTTGATGAATGATTCGAATCACTCGACTCATTTATGAGTATTATAAGTATTTTTCCCAATTTGTGAATCTGAATGAGTAGGCTTATGAATCAAACATATTTCGAATGGTATGAGTTTGATGTCAACGTTGTACTCATACTAATTGCAACCTCTACTTATAAATCAACGTTGTAGTGAGTACGAATGAATCAGAGTAGTTGGATCTCAATACTGTTGACTCACTCATGCTCAAAATTTCATGAGTACTTATGAGTAGCTAAAAAACGATTCATGCTGATGTCTGATACGTAACATACATAATTAGTCATAACAAGCCTTCAGACACGATTACGACCTAGCTTCTCATACCACTTATACCGCGTGTGTTAATTGCATACATGAGAGGTGGGGACTACAATTTAAAGTCGGCTCCGAACGACAACTTTTTTTTTAGAAATTTGTGTATTTACTCTTAGAGTTTTTGCAAAAAATCTACTGAGAGCAAGTCGCCGAAGAAATTTGTATTCATATTTCGTTTTCAGACTACGGCGACTTCTTTGAAACCAAATTATGATTCTAAATAAGTCACTAAGACCTGATATGAGAGTGAAGCTTTGGAAAAACTTTGATGTTTGACAGCAAAGAGTTCATATTAACCGGATGAATCGTCGCTAGATCAATAAAAAATTTCGTTTAGAAAATCGAAAATCTTAATTATTGAACACAAGAGAAGCATAGTAATCGCTGAACGAGTATCAGCGTTAATCGACAATCCGCTAATTGAATCAATGCTTTCACTTCATATTGATCCTATATATGTATGTGTCTACATACCTACATAATTAGTCATTGCAATCCTTCAATCAGGATTATGGCCTACCTTCTCACACCACTTATGTTGCGTGTTCATTTTATACATGAGTGCCGGCAAATATCTGATAGCATATCAGGTGCAGGGCATGAAATTCTTCTAGTTTAAAGAGGAGTAGGCTTGGAGAAGATGTTATAGGTATAACCTATAGAGACTGAGGGTTGGTCGCAGTTCTGTGTTTGCACACATGTACACATTAAACCTACAACCGATTATGAACACAAGACAAAAATAGTATTTTCGTTCTAACTTTGGAAGATGCCGCCACAGTCTAGTAGGTATAGTGTTTTTTTTTTTGGATTAGACGAGAGGTCGTGATTCAAACTCTGTCTCAGGTTAGGTTAGGTCGGAGTGGTAGCTCTGATATCACAAAGCTCACTTGAGCACGCATAGCGGCCCGTTGTGATGGCAAGGGTGAACGCAGTCCCTGTACTGACCAAATTCCACCAAAATCAGAGAAGAGGAAGAAGTTGGTCAGCGCAAGGGCTGCACATCAAAAGCACGACTACCCTACACTGGGAAACCAGCCAGAAAGTTTGATGAACGAAGCTATATCCTTGGTATCAATAGATGATAGCTCCGTCAAGCTGGCAAGAAATGGAGAGCCAAATAACCTATATCTACACCCAGCAAGAGACGGGCACTGACAAAGAAAGTGGATAACAGTCTTCTCTTCCTCAGCGGATCTGCATCCACGGCAGAAGTCGTTAAATGGGAGGCTCATTCTTTCCGCGTGTCTACCCATAACGCAATGACCTGTAAGCATGGCCACTGTGGTTGAGATGACGTCACGACCAAGACCAAGTAATTGGTTGGTACGCCTTCTATCCATCAAGGGCCAGGTGAGTCTAGCGGTGGAGCAGGACTCCTCATTGACCCAGGATAGGTTGGCGTCCCGAAAGAATTTTCGCGCAATATCCAACTTGACCGAGGAAAGTGGCATACCCAATTCAATTGAAGAGGATTCTGGAAGGAGCGCACCGAGCTCTGGCGAGCTCGTCGGCCCTACAGTTTCCCGGAATGTTACTGTGTCCGGGGACCCACACCAGTGAGACATTGGTGAAGGGCCCAGAAAGAAGATCGAGACAGCGGCGACATTCCCTAACAATCCTAGTTATTCACGAAACCCGATAGAGATCTTATCGCGGCCTGACTATCAGAAAAGACCGAGACCCGAGTGAAAAGAGCACCGTTTGACGAGGATTCATTGAGCGGCCAAGTAAATTGCAGGGCCTCAGACATCACAAAGAAAACGGAATACGACTCTCAGCACTCTTCTGACAAAAAATTCAATTAAAATTTCTATGAGAAGTTTCTGAAATCTGTCGTTCGGAAACGACATTATACACAACGTGAGTGTGGTGAGAAATTAGGTTGTAAACCTAAATAAAGAGTTCTAATGACCAAATTGAGCAAGTATTCCTTTAGAAAATAACAAATTAAACGAATTTATTTGAACACAATAATATTCAAAGGAGTAGAAATGGCAAAACACTTCAAGGAAATAAAATTACAATTTTAATTACAATTAAAGACACATGCAGTTGTAAGTGTTATAAACCTTAAAGTATGCACACACACAGACACTGATTATACTCTTAAATGCTTTATTTTGATCACATACAATAGACCACACAGTACAGCAACAGCAGATAGAGAGAGAGAGTGAAATGCTTTACACTTTTTCAAACACTTGATGAGCTCATCAAGTGTAATACAATTACAAACAATGACTTTAACGTACATACTCGTGCATACTTTCAAACACATACCAAACACACATACACATAGACACACAAAGTAAAGTTTGTTTTATACATACAAACATACAACACACTCGATACGACTAAAACAATACAACAGCAAGTGGGAGAACTGAAAATCAAAGAGTAGAGATGATGAAAAAAGAAAATTTTCTTTTAGTGTTTGTTTGTTGTTGTTGTTGTTGTACTAAGCCATAATATGAAAATTTCTGTAAAGAAAGAGCAGCCAGACAGTTGCTTAGCATGATGTCTTATTCAGTTACGGGTATTTATGATTTCTTAGAAGTAAAGTAAATACACTCACGTACATAAGTATACACCTCATATAATTTTATGTTTATAAAATGCAATCAAAAAAACAAGAAAATGGCTTTTTAAACAATACAAGCAACAACAATAAGCACAACGTTTACATGATGAGAAACAAAAACAAAAAAAAAACGTAAATTTAGTGGGAATATAAGAAGAAAAAGAGAAGAGTAGGCTCATAAAACAGCAACCAAAGAAGAGAAACATTTTGAAAGAAAAAACAAACAAGAAAATTTATAATGAAAATGACATCATTGTCATCAACATCATCATCAACATCGTCAACATTAACATCATCTTTGCCTCGTTATCTATTTGGTTGTCACCATCAGCAACACAGCACACAGCACAAGTTGGCCATACTGTACCTAAAAAAAATTCCTTAAGCCAACATGATGTACTCATCGTACTTGTACTCGTACACATTCAGGTAGACTACACCGCATTGCAACTAAGGACCAGTGGGGCATTAAAAAATTCTTAATTAAAGGATCTTCTGCCTTTTGTTAAACAAATACTGTGTGTGTGTGTGTGTGGGAGCGTAGGTACAGAGATGAAAATTTTTCACAAGAACGCAAACCCAAAATTGGGATTTTATTTCTCAAGAGAATTAAATTGAAAGATGAAGAAGACTATGTTCTGGACAAATTATTATAGGAGCCATAAAGAAAGAAAGAAAAGTATTTGGATAGCATCATGCAGTGATAATTTTTATTTACGAAATTAATAATTTGTTATAGCCATTGGTGGTGGCTTTTGATGGTTGCTATTCTCTTTCACTGTCTCTCTTTGATTGAGTGTTTAAATTTCAAAGAAATTCATTGAATAAACAACAACTATTTTATTGTTATTATCTTAAAAGGATTTTAAAATAACAAGAATTCCTTGAAGCATTGAAGAGTATTGATAACACAACTAATACTTTGGAGTACGGCGATAGAGAGTAATGATTGCCTTATTGTCATTCAGTCATACTGGGGAGTCCCTCGTTATTAACAGCAATGATTACAGTTTTAGATTCGATAGAATTTTCGAAAGCATTCATACGACTTCATGAATTCTACATAACATACATATGTGATTGGTAATTACAACCAGTGTTCGAAAAAATACTGTACACTACCCATTGTGTACGTAACTGATAAAATACTTTTAACTTTCATTTAAGTGTTTGTGAACTCGTACACAAACACATTACGTACACAACATGTACACAACAAATGAACGCAAACTCTAACATAACGTACTGGACAGAGTTCACAAACAGAGTTCACAAACACTATTTTTTACTGTTTGTGTACAAAGTACACTGAAAAGATCAGTACACAACAAACAAAATTGGGTTTTAGTGAACTTTTTTGAGTACACTAACATTTTTAGTGTACGCGAGAGTTTATGTTCCCATTCAGTATGAGAGAGAGAGAAAAATTACTAGTTTTTCTTTGTATTCTTAAGCGAAATATGTCTATTATTCCTAAAGAATAATAAATGGCATCAAAACCACAACGCGATCTCTAAAAATACTGAATGAGAACATAAACTCTCGCGTACTTTGTACAGAAACACTAAGAAATAGTGTTTGTGAACTCTGTTCAGTACGTTATGTTAGAGTTTGCGTATATGTTCACAAACATTAAAATAGAAACGAAGAGTTTTGCTCTCATTGTAGTGAATGTGTTTGTGTTCTTTACCCACGACATTCAGTACAGTATATAAACGTTGCGCACTTTAGAGTATTTTTTCGAACACTGATTACAACCCTAGGTCGTACCTAGCATCTCATATCACTTATGTTGTGTGTGTTAATTTCATACATGAGTGGCGCAGCCTACAGTTTAGAGTCGACTTCGAACAACAGACTTTTTTGAGAAACTTTTCATAGCAATTTTTACTTTACTCTCACGGTTTTTGCCAAAAATCTGCAGAGATAAGTCGCGAAAGAAATATTTTTTAGTTTTTCGATTTATTCGAAATGTCTTACCTGGAGTTTGAACCGTGGCCTCACGTCTAATAAGCCAACACACTACCTACTAGACTACAGTAACTTCACTTCATGAATTCTAGTGGTTCTAATTGCAGTGACTATGTGTACAATATGCGAAGTCATCGTGGTCTAGTAGGTAGTGTGTTGGCTTATTAGACGTAAAGCCAGGGTTCAAGCCCCAGGCCAGACATCAAAATAAAATACGAAAAGTATTTCTTCGGCGACTTCCTCTCAGCAGATTTCGGGCAAAAACTCTGAGAGTAAATGAAAATTGACATGAAAAAGTTTCTCAAAATCTGTCATTCGGACTCGACTTTAAACCGTAGGTCCCGCCACTCATGAATAAAAATTAACACACACAACATAAGTGGTGTTAGAAGCTAGGTCGTAATCCTGACTGAAGGGTTTTCATGACCAATTTATGTAAGTATGTATGTATATATTCTGACAATTCCTATCCATCATCTCAGAACTTACACATCGAGTTCAAGACAATTTACATTCTGTACAAGCGTACCTTGAGTCTACAGTGGCCTGTCGGAAGGCCTGAAATTATTTTCAGGAATGTCGAGCATTTCGGCATGACTTCCAAATGTTAATTTCATACATGAGCGGCGGGGCCTACTTCTTAAAGTCAAGTCCGAATAATAGATTTTGAAGAAACATTTCATTTTAATTTGATTTAACAGAAGAGGGGAAGTCGCCGAAAGAAATTTTTGTTCATATTTCTTTCACATTTTTTTCAGATATCTGAGCTGGGTTTTTAATCACGGGCTCTTGTCTAATTAGAGAACACACTACCTATTAGACTACGGAGACTTTAAAGCTTCCACTGGCTAGTAATCAATTAGCCTGAGAAAGTCTAACTGATCTAAATGATGCGGACATGACAAGTAACTTCTTAAACTTTGAATACATACATACATACCTACATATTTGAATGGAGGTATACAGTGGTGGCCTTATAAATAGAAACGACTTAGCAACATGTATGTTCGTTAATTTGTTTTACAGTTTTCACTGTGTACGTGGGATCAAAGGCTTTGTTTGGAGGACGTCTTACATACGTTTTTCCATCAGTTTGGGACAAATTAAACTTTGATTCGTCACTCCAGAGAACTCTGTTCCAGAAACATCATTTCTAATTATAAGGCCACCACTGTATATAGTTTAAAGTCGACGCTGCACCGACAGATTTTCTGAGAAACTTTTCATGGCAATTTTATTTTGCTCGCAGAGTTTTTGCTAGAAATTTGCTAAAAGGAAGGTACCGAAGAAATATTTTTATGTATTTCGTTTTGTTGGAGATGTCTGAGACCTGGGGTTTGAACCGTGGTCTCACGTCTAATAAGACAACACATTAGCTACTAGACTACGGCGACTTTCAAGTCCTTAAACATTTTAATATTTGAAGCTTAAAATATTTTAAATTTCTCTTTAATTACTCACATAAAGTCCCACATCCCTTGCCCCTATTTTAATCCGCTAATTAAAACTCGATTTTTTCTTTTTCGTTTTATCTTCTGTCATACATTGCAGTTGCTCGCTCGCCTTACTTGCAATATTTCTTTTCAACAAATTTCACAACACAACTACAACACAACAACAAAACACATTATATTGCAACAATTCAAGAGAGAAACTGTAAAATAATGAGATTCACGAGAAGAGAGAGAAAGAAAAAAAAAAACCACAAAAATGAACATTAAAAACACGAGGAAGAAAAGTTAAGCACAGGATCCCTCGTATTTATGCAAATGATGGTGTGGCTTCGTTCGTTTTGGCTGCTTGTGGTTATTACGCTATTCATACGTTGTATGTACATATGTATGTATGTATGCATATGGGATGCATAAAAATTTATTATATGTTCTGTTAAGTACATAGTTTTGTGTGTTGGCAAGTGGCTGTGTGTCTGTTCCTGTTCATGTAATCAAAAAAAAGCAACAAAAAATTTTACGTTCTCTGCCGCACATATGGTGTGTGGCGAATTTCACTGTGTATCTTTGGATGGATTTTCAACATTAAAATCAATTTTTTTTTTTATTTTCATTTCAGTTATTATTATAGTCTGGCATAATTAATGCATAAAAAAGGAAACATAAAAGTTAAAATATGTTCGTGAAATAAAATAAAATATGCTTTTATATGCTTTTTCAATAGCAGCAAAACTGCTATCGTTTCAGACGGCATTCAGTTATGAATGCTCACTCACACAGGTTTTCCTGTCATTTAATAAATATTACGAGTTCATTAACAATGATACGATGGAATTGTTTAATAATAAACTCGTGTGCAATTTTATTTTAATAACGAATGTTTCCTTTGTAAGTAAAAAATATCGTCTTTATTGTTACACTCATGGTGAAAATCTTCCTTTCATTTGAACATAATTTCAAAAGAGGTTAAAAGAGAAAAGTCAGTTAAGCCCAGAGAAAACAAAAGAAACATGAATTAAGCCCAACACGATATATCTTGGTCTTCGACTTCTCTGGGTGCAGCGCATACGAAATTAGGTTTACCAGTGTGGTTTGTGCCTTATTCGCATACACCTGCGTGTTAAGAAAACCTTACAAGAAAAAAGTCTAAAAAGTTCAAAGGGTTCAAACCCCAGGTGAACAAATTTCGAATTACAAGTTCCAACTCCAATGTAAAATCAACGTTGATGTGTGGAAGCGAAATTTGTAACGATAAGACAGACTGACTTCCAAAATTTTAGTTGCTTTGTGTTTAAACAAGGTATAGTGTTTCATAAAGCCGCTGTACAAAATGTTTACGCTGTATACTACTTCAAAACGTCGTCAAAGTGTATTTTTAACGCAGTCAAAAAGCAATCAGGCATCGGATTTATAGTTGATGCATCGTTTGGTTACTTCGCATATCTACATAGTTTATATACCGTAGTAGAACTGTATACAAACTTTGTATTGATACATTTTGGAAGTCAGTCACACTCTAGCAACTGAAATCCTAAGACGCAAGTAGAACTAACTTGAACAGATGTCAAGCAAACAACAAAGCGTCCTGATAGGAGACGCTCTTGTCTAGCATCCACAGGTGTAGAAGTCGAAGAAGAAGACGATCCTTACGTGAAGGAGACAATGAAGATCTAAACATAGGGAATAAATATATATAAGAACCTTAAGGCCTTAAGGCTATCAGAAATAAATAATTTGTAGCTGCTGTAGTCTAATAGGTAGTGTGTTGGCTTATTAGACGTAAGGCCTCGGTTCAAGGTCCCCAGGTCAGACATTTCCACCAAAACGAAATACGAAAAAATATTTCTTCGGCGACTTCCCCTCATCAGATTTCTGAAGGAAACTTGAGAGTAAATAAAATTGCGATGAAAAAGTTTCTCAAAAATCTGTCATTCGGAGGAGTCGACTTTAAAAACTGTAGGTCCCGCCACTCATGTATAAAATTAACACACACAGCATAAATAGTGTGTGAAGCTAGGTCGTGACTGAAGGGTTGTAATGACCCTAATTATGTATATATGTATGTGTGACCATGAACTCGGTGGCTACTTCACCTCACCTACTTCCTTAGTCACTGGGATGTCCATGCACTAAGTCGCTAGTGCAGAGTATCCAATGCGGCATGAGCTGTATAGCACGTATATCGTTGGTAGCCAGATCGTTCAGTTTAGATAAAAATAAATCGGCAATCATCGAATTATAGTGCTCGTGATTAATAGTGTTGACCTAACCATTGCCGATCTCAAAGAAATGTGGGCTGATGACGCCGCCAGCCCAATATTAGTTGCCAACAGCATCAGAACCCATTCAAAGAACACAAGCCGCTGTCTATGGTCGTTTGTGCGGGTGCAGGCCTAATTCACGTCGCAATATTCGCCAAATTGCGGTCTGCCAAAGGCCAAGTTCTTTTGAGAGTTGCGAAATCGACTTCTTTGGAGTCTCATGCACACTTTCACGGACAGCGGTCAATCGTTTACTGAACCAGTGGACTCGAATTTATACAATACTTTGGGAACAGACTTCTCGGTAGGACAATTGTGACAATGGTAAAATGTGCATGGAGCGCCGTCTATTGTCCGAATAGAACACCCACTTTGATAAAAAAAAAAACAAAATTAAAATCTATATTCGTCAATGTGACGAATTTGAAATTGGTGATTTGACAAAACAGGCTGAATACATGACAACAGATATGACTTCAACCAGATGATCGTTATCAACTGTCTAACATCTGAAGTCCCTTTTGGAAGGCCCTATAAAAGTAAAAGGAATATTTATTGGGATTTGGAAAATAGAAATTCAAGCAATGAGTCCTTCATCATCCTTTTACACGTAGCAGAGGTGATTTGATTTGATTTGGATGTGCGTTGCTTCTATTGCTTCTATCGACTTCAATCGATTTGGGGAGTCCGCCTTCTGTTTTCAACTTGACTATAAACTACAGACTGCTGCTAGAGTCTCTACGCTGATATACCGCTAAGTTAACAAACTTATATTCTTATATTTAGGGACTTTAGGTTAGGTTTGGTCGAAGTGTTAGCTTTGATTACCAAAGCACACTTGAGCATGCATAGCGGCCCGTTGTAACGCCTCCGCTAAGGTAATATTTGAGGACTTCATGTCGATTAGATTTCAGGCCAATGAATTGGGTTAATTTATTTTCCTCCAGTGTGGCTGGTAATGCAAAATGCATTCCGACTTTTCACCTGTGACCTGGTTGTTGTCATGAAAAACGTAGACTGCGGCGAACACCAGCGTCTTGTCCATAATTTATTAACTTCATGGTGTGATGAGGATGAGTTACAATATTTCTAGTGATGTTTTGACTACAAAAAGGAAGCACATTCAAAACTAAGCGAGCTTGAAGCAAAGTAATAAGGACTTAATAAAGAAATTTCTTTTCATTCCCCTATAATTTGAAAGAAAATCCTCAAATTACAGTCTCTTTACATGCTCCACACCCCAAAGCCAACATCTTAAGTACCGAAACAACTAACATACATACATATGTACATAAATGCAACTACAACAACTTCAAAAATGGAAATCTTAATTAATCATTTAATAGAGTGCATGACAACAACAACAACAACACCCATCACTCATCAATTCGAATGTATTTGTCAGCGTCTAATTATCAAGATTTAACACACACATACACACACACAGTGGTGATTAAATTTAAACACGAGGCATATGTGTGTCAAAAGGATCACAAACCAAGAATACCTAGCAATTAGCAAGAGAAGACAAAATTTTTTTTTGATTTTCAAATCAAGAACAACAATGTATCCACATGAAGAGCAAATTCTTTTTAAATTTGTATGCCATATGCATACATACATATATGAGTGTGTGTGTTTGTGTAATACAATACAGTTTAAATATTTTTTTTTTAATTCAGCTGAGAAACATGCAAACATACCTCTCAACATATACACACTGCCGTCCATTAATGGAAAATGTTTATGGACGTGGCTTTTTAAGGCCACATGCATACATACTATATAAATATAAAAAGTATTATGAGCTACAAAAGTACTCGTACATACATAATATAATTGGCCATTACAACCCTTCCAGTCAGGATCATAACCTAGCTTCTCACACCACATACCTATGTTGTGTGTGTTAATTTTATCCACAAGTGGCTGGACCTACAGTTTAAAGTCGTTTTCGAACGACAGATTTTTGAGAAACTTTTTATGGCAGTTTTGGCGAGAAATCTGCTGAGAGGAAGTCGCCGAAGAAATATTTTTTTCATATTTCGTTTTGATGTCTGACCTGGGGTTTAAACCGTAGCCTACTAGACTACGGCGACTTCAAGTACTCGTACAAAGTAATGTTGCTTCGTTTTCGGTCAATCGAATCGTTTTCAGTCAAATTAATTCTGAGTTGAACGCCCTTTTCGAGAATCTATCTATGAACTTAGGTTAGGTTAGGTCTGAGTGGTAGCTCTGATTTCACAAAGCTCACTTGAGCACGCATAGCGGCCCGTTGTGATGCCACGGGTGAACGCAGTTCCTGTAGTGACCAAGTTCCAAAAAAAATCAGGGAAGAGGAAGAAGTTGGTCAGAGCAAGGGCTGCACATCAAAAGCACGACTACCCTGCACTGAAAAACCAGCCAGAAAGTTTGATGAACGAAGCTATATCCTTGATATCAATAGATGATAGCTCCGTTAAGCTGACAAGAAATGGGGAGCCAAATAACCTATATCTACACCTAGCAAGAGACGGGCACTGACAAAGAATGTGGATAACAGTCTCCTCTTCCTCAGCGGATCTGCATCCACGGCAGAAGTCGTTGAAAGGGAGCCTCATTATCTCCGCGTGTCTACCCATAACGCAATGACCTTTAAGCATGGCCACTGTGGTTGAGATGACGTCACGACCAAGACCAAGTAATTGGTTGGTACGCCTTCTAGCCATCAAGGGCCAGGTGAGTCTAGCGGTGGAGCAGGACTCCTCATTGACCCAGGATAGGTTGGAGTCCCGAGAGAACTTCCAAGCAATTTCCAACTTGACCGAGGCAAGTGGCATACCCAATTCAATTGAAGAGGATTCGGGAAGGAGCACACCAGCTCTGGCGAGCTCGTCGGCCCTACAGTTTCCCGGAATGTTACTGTTACCGGGGACCCACACCAGTGAGACACTGGTGAAGCGCTCAGAAAGAAGGTGGAGACAGCGGCGACATTCTCTAACGATCCTAGAATTATTCACGAAACCCGATAGAGATCTTATCGCGGCCTGACTATCAGAAAAGACCGAGACGCGAGTGAAAGGAGCACCGTTGACGAGGATCCATTGAGCGGAACTATGAACTTACTTGTTTCTTTTTGGTCTTGGTGTCGAGCTACTGCTGCTGAAGCGGCTTACAAAGATACAGACCGATTTTCCATGAAAATCGTTATTCAATATAAACATTTTCTTTACGGACTCATTAAATTTAAAGTAAGATTCGCATTTTTCACTCTCTGCTACAACCGACCCAGCAGCGCGCTCACCATAAATTTAAAAAAAAAGAAGATTACAGAGTTCGAAAAATAAGTTGTTTTTATTCCCGTTTTGTCTCTCCCGTCTTCTGGCGACTATTTGGACGCTCAGTGTATCTAAGAGAACCCCTTAAGTGACGTTTGCGATCCAAACGATGGCTTATATAGTTTGACGCACCTTTATCCATGTCGGCAGCTCATAAAACTGATGTTCTCTTACGATTCATATACACCTCATCAGTCGGCTCGATGTCTATGATTGATGCGAAATAACTGGAACCTTGGGAACCGGTGTTATTGTCAAATTCAATAGACACATCCTCCGTGTATGGGGTCGTCACCCACTAAATCCCCCCCCTCGTCTCCTATGGACTTGTTCGTGCCCACTGCGGAACCACTGTGGTATTACTTCGGAGTGGAATCCTATTGGCTCTTTGGCCTCTCCATGTTCATATCCGCGTCCGGATTGCGTATCGAAAGTTGAGGGGACATCTAAGCGTCTCCACTATTCCTTTCGTCTAAATCATCTTTTCGGTTTCGCTTGGCACGTGTGACAGTATCACCTATGCCGACGTGCTTACTCGTTCTGCAGCCTCAAGATCTCTCTTTTTCCGCCTTAGAATGCGCTCTACGTAATTCACCACCAAAGTCCAATTTCCAATACTCGCAATCATGACCCCGACCATGTTAGCGGCTGTGATAGTTCCAACTATTGACGTCAGTACAGGGCGATATCTCTGCCAGCGTGCAGATCAATCAATAGATTGAAGTGTGGAAAAATTCTCAAAGGCTGTTACAATATCCATATTCTCCCGTAGTACCACTTTTTAAACGAAATAGAAACGTGAAGGACTCTCTATAATGGATGGTGGACAAATGCAATTGGCTAGAGCCACGTTTGCAGTGCTAAATCAGTTCCTCTAAAGCCTTATTGCGCTGTTACAGTACTTTAAACAGCCGTTTGCCTGAGCGGTGATCTTCTATAAGTTCTAGTAAATCTGTGCGATCTGTGTGATCGAAAAGAAAGGAGGAGTGAAAAATACTTGAGTTAAGAAGAGGTTTCAACCAAGACAGCGCTTACGATCAAGCCACAATCAAGACCCTTTTATTGGAATAATATTATCCATTGGCGTCTCGACGATTTCTTAGCATTATGCTGCTTTCATTTTAAAATTCTCTCATTAATGGCAATGCCCTTTTTCCTTCGCCGAGAAGAGGTAAATGTACCTAACCGCACCATAGAGGAAGTCGTCACATCCTCCGTGTGTGGGCCTCTCACTCACTAAATCCCCCCTCGTCTCGTGGACTTGTTATGCCCACTCCGTAACTACGGTGGTATTACATACTTCGGAGTAGAGTTCTTTTGGCCCTTTGGCCCCTGCGTGCTCATATCCGCGTCCGGATTCCGTGTCGAAAGTTGAGGAGACATCTAAGTGTCTCCACTATTCCTTTCGTCCAGGTCCCTGTTTCGAATTTCGTTTGACACGTGTGCCAGTATTATATATGCCGGCGTGGCTACATGTTCTGCAGCCTCAAGATCCCTCCCTCTTAGAATGCGCTCCACTTAATTTGCCACTGAGGCCCAAGTGGTAATGTCCTAGACTCTCTAGACTTTTTTGTAACTCTGCATCGACTTATTTAGTCTTGTCACTGACAATAATTCAAATATTTCGCGGGAACGTATAGACAATACTTCTCTATTTTGACACTTTAATCTGTTATGTATACATAGTTTTATTGTTTTACTTTTTGAACGCACTGTTGCCATTTTCCTATGCGGATATACAGGACAGCATACGGTGTCATGAAATACACGTGCGTGTTTAATTAAGGATTTCTTTTAAAACGTGAAAACAAACCGTAACAGCCATGAAATCCTATCAATTTAAACGAAACATATAAATTCACTTGAAAGAATTTTAAATAAAATTTTGTTTTTGTTAAAGTTTTTTAAAACTTTAATAGAGTACGAAAGAAATGAGGAGTTTAGCAATTTAATTAGAAAATAATAAACCTATGGCTACCTACCAGGTATTACTGTTTGTCATTTCAAACGGTTTAACATGTAGTGGGTCTGGTATTAAGTATTCAAACTGACATTTATTTACCCAAAGACAACTAACGTGAGTTCATCAAAACGTCAGGTTAAACAAATTAACAATGAAAGAAGGCATTTAGAGAGGTTTTTAAATTACAAACTACAAAGTCAGATATATAGGGTGGGTGATTTAAAAGTTTCAATTTAAAAATGCAACATAATAAAATGGTTTGTTTGATATTGTTCACGAATGTTGGCCAATTGGGTGACATGAACATGATTAAGAGCACAATGAGCAAAACATGTGGCCATAAAAATTCATGTCTTCATGCCATTCATTTAATATTCAATTCAAATTGCAAAATAAAACACACAAAAACAGAAATAGAAACAAAAACTGTTTAAAATTGAATTAATTTGGAAAAGTATTTCCTTAAATTGACTGATTTTTCTTTTTGCTGTCAATAATATCGAAATGGAGTTTCTGCTCACACTGAAGCATTGTTCACATTAAGCAAATATTTAATGCACTAAAGGGGGCAATAAGGCACATACATTAGTCTGAATTCATTAGAATTGTGTAAACGTAATAGCATAAGTGAATAGGATTTTGTCATGATAAGATTCCAATTATAATTCAATTGGAGTATCTTTTTTGTTCGGCAAATATTTGCTAAATATGACAATGTATGTATGTATGTTTGTGCCTTAGGTTAGGTTAGGTAAAATTGCGTAGCTCGCTTAAAGGCCAGCCTATTGTCATACCACACTCAATTCTACCCGGAGATCTAACATTCCCTAGAGAAAACCAACCCGAATACAAAATAAATCTTTATATTAGAGATCTCAGTCAATGATGTTAGAGAGGGGGTAGGGGACCAAAAACCTCCATGTCTTTATGAAAAGAGTAGGGCACTGATCGGCCTAAAACTTTTCTTTAACAGCGGTTAACAGAAAATAATCCAACGATGCCAAATCGCAGCTTCTTGGTGGCCATTTCACATCAGCAGTTCGTCTAATTAAACGGCCATGAAACGTTTGACACAATAAACCGATTGTGGCCTGAGATGTGTGGCAAGTAGCACTATACTGTTGAAACCAAATATCGTTTACATCAATACCATGAAGAGCGTTAAAAAAATCGGTTATCATGGTGCGATAGGTGTCTCCATTGACCGTAATGGTTGCATCCTCTCTTTCAAAGATATGTATATTGACCACGTGTGGGTTTTCTATGCCCTAAATACGGCAATTTTGCTTATTAACGTATCCACCAAGATGAAAATGAGGTTAAATCGGAAAAAATTACAAAATTGACATCATTGTGTAGTTTCTCGTTGGCCTATTTAGCGAAGCGTAAACGAAGTGGATGGTCATGCGGCTTCAAGAGATGTTTTTGCAAAATTCAACGGTGCGTGTTCAATTCTTGTGAACGATGACGAGTAGATGTTGATAGATTCCCACGCACACTCTCAGCCATAGCTTCGATATTTTCGGGTGTATGCACTGTATGAGCACGCTTACGTCTTGGCGCATCAACAATGAAGCCAGTTTCACGAACTTTAGCAATAATCTTGCGTATACGGGGCGCTGTTGATGCTTCTCTGCGACCAAATTTTGTACGACATTTTCATGCAATTTCCAAGCAATTGCCTGTGTTTTGGAAATAAATCCCAACGTTGCTCAAGCGTAAATCGATTCATTACGTTCAGTGGAGATAATATACTGAATTTTGTGACAGAATAGAATGCTATAAGTATTGCCAGATTCGAAACCGATGGTTCAATTTTAAACCGATAGATGGCCCAGCCGATAAAACCTATAAACTAAATAATCTAATATATAAAAATGAATGTGTGTTTATTTGTTTGTGGGTTTGTTTGTTTATTTGAAGTCTATAGACGGTTAAACGGCTTGACCGATTTTCTCGAAGTTTTAACAGTACCTTCCTGTATGTCTGGAAGGAACTATAGGCCACATTTTATTCTAAAACTTCAAGTAGGCGAGGTGCCACGCCCACATACCCAATAAGTGTTTAATGTCGCATATCTCATAAACTGCAACAGCTAGAGTCCTAAAATTTTGTATGGACGACTTTGACGTACATATATATGAACAAAATGGGCGGATTGGCTATAGTGGGCGTGTCACCTTCCATATTCTATACATATGTATATAAAAATGAATACTTGTTTGTATGTACCTTATAGAATCGTAAACTATGCATTTGATCATGTTATGATCTTTAGCAAATTTGTTGCGCATAAGCCGGGGAAGGTTTCTAAGTAGGTGGCGCCACTGAAAATTACTTAAAATCAATTCAATCGTAAAACGTACATTTGATCATGTTATGATCTTTAGCAAAGTTGTTGCGCATGAACCGGGGAAGGTTTCTAAGTTGGTATGACCAATTTACGACAGATGGCGCCACTGAAAATTACTCAAAATGAATTAAATCGTAAACTGTGCATTCTTTAACAAAGTTGTTGCGCATGAGTCGACGGAGGTTGGTACGATTAAATTCCGATGGATGGCGTCACTTAAAATTATTCAAAATGAATGACAAGCAATTGGTCGACCTACACCTGAAGCACGGAAGAAAAGAGCATTACGAGCCTTAGAATCAGACGAGCATTGAGGCTGGAAAATCTTCAAGTATATGCCGCTGAGATCCGTTCGCTTGAACCACTTGAACAACGAGAAGTGAGCTTAGAAACTGATTGAATGCGTACTACTCAGGACCGTTCATCTGAATCATCAGGACAACGGGAAACAAAATCAATAAAATGATTCAAAAATAATTTCATATTTGTGTACTGTTTTTCCTTCAAATTTATTTTAGTTGGGGGCGCAGCAACACGCGCAGGTTTGTATTAAAACTGAGTGAAAGACGAATTTCTGTTGAAAGTTTTCAAAATCAATTTGGTAATGATGTTGCAAGTAATTTTTATTTTAAGAGTAATACAGTAGAACAAGGTGGCTTTGGTTAAAGCCATATAACAAAGGCCTCTGTTAAAAATTTAAAAAAAAAAAAATTTTTTTTCTTTTGATATATTATTAGAGTAAAACTGCACTTACCTTCTTCATAAACGTCATTACATTTGTTGGCAACATTTTGTCTGCTGGTTTCTTATAAATGTTTTGAACACACACACACTCTCACACACAGTATAATTAAATTATAATTTTTTTATTTATTTTTTTTTAATTTAATTTCACTCCTTGTTTTATTGAAATTAAAATCTCTTGTTTAAAAAACGAAAAAAAACTTTACTATTCGTCCTTATACATGACTACTGTGTTTATTTGTTTCTTTTTTTTAGGTTTTAAATTTAATTTTTTTTTCGTAAATTTATTTAAATATTGTCACGTTTTGTTGATTCGTTTAAGCCAACAAACATTCATTTTCTATCCCTTTTTTCTGTGTGTATAGTTTTTAAAGAGATTTTTCTGGTGGATTTTTCCTGTTTTTTTAATCTCTTATTTTAATTAAAAATATTCCAAATTTGCTTTCTTTTTGTTGTTGTTGTTTTAGTTTGTATCACTTGTTTGTTTGGTAATTACGTTTACTGGCAAGGCTTTGCTGCTTGCTGTCGTCCTTTGTGCTTTAAAAAAGGGAGGAGAAGTTCCATTTTGCCTTGAATTATTTTGAATTTTTTTTTGTTTTATTTGTTTATGTAACAGGAAAATCCTGCAAAAAAAGAAATAGAAAAGAAATATAAACAATTTCTTCTTAAATATTTAATTAATAGACATAACATTGCAATTAAGAATAAATTTTTATACAAGATAATCAGAAGCTTTAAATTGCTTTAAGAATTCTCACTAATCTACTACTGTCCTTGATTATTTACATAAAGTATGCAGAAAATTTATTTAAATAAAAAAATTGATTTTCTAAAACAATAAATAAATAAATATTTAGGACACCAGCTTCACCAAAGACTGCTATCCGAATATCATTTGCTGATTTATGCGGATTTTTTTTCGACTCGCGGACAAACAGTGCATCTTCACGAACTGTCGTAATTCGGCTTCTTTGTTTACGAGGCAGCTTTTCAGCTTTCGAATGTCTTCTGAAATATTGCACCGCTTATGACAAGTTGTAAAAACCAAAGTAAGCTCAGTAAAAATAAGCAATTTTGATAATCTCTTCGCCGAAACAAAGAAAGCTTGGGAGGCCATTCCAACCAGTGTATATGAAAGTCTTGTTACCTCGATGCCTCGGAAATGTCAAGCTGTTATCGACAACAATGGTTTTGCAACAAAATATTGATTTTTTTTCTAATAAATACATGTTTTTCATAAAATTTACGGTGTGTCCTTAATTATATGCACGACTGAAATCAATATTCTTTAAAAAAATGGCTCACAGCTTTAAAAATAATAATTTATTTGACACAATAAGTAGTTATTTTCTACGACTAACAGTTTAATTAACTAAACTTGTACAAATTTTGACAATATCATACAACTATTTGTATTTTTTGCTTCAAGCTCACATGTAAGCTTCGTGTCCTTAATTAGTTGCACGCAGCTGTATGTATATTGAGTAAATCGCAATAACCGGCATTATTCATCTCAATATTTCATATAAAAGGTCAATTAATTATTGCTCAATAAATTCATAAATTGTTATAATATTGATTAAAACTTCAAATACAGCACTGTCATAAGTACGTTTAGTGAGCATATTACAATTTTCCGAACACTTTCTATTGATATTTGACAACTCAAAAGTCAACAACGACAAACAAAAAATGGCGACCAAAATAAAAACAATGTTGTTGAAACAACCAGCTGTTTTGTTTACCAGCTGTCAAATTAATATTGAATAAGCAGCTGAACTGCATATATTGTTATGTCTAAACACTTAAAATATTGATAATCAATAAACCGAATATCGAGTCAATAAAAGTGCTTGTCTGAACATAATATTATCCATGAGTAGGTAGTGTGTTGGCTTATTAGATGGCACAAGCCCCAGATCAGACATCTCCAACAAAATGAAAAATATTTCTACGGCCACTTCCTTTTAGCAGATTGATTGCTGGCAAAAACTCTGAGAGAAAATAAAATTGCCATGGAAAAGTTTCTTAAAAATCCGTCATTCGAAGTCGACTTTAAACAGTAGGTCCCGTCCCGCCATTCATGGTTAAAATTAACACACGAAACTTACACTTTGACGTCAACTGCCAATAATAGATTTGCGAAGCTTTTTAATGGCTATACTCTCAGGCTGCTTTTGGCAGAAGACAAGTACAAATGGTTCGCCCTAGTCTAGTAGATAGTGTGTTGGCTTTATTAGACGTAAGGCCGCGGTTCAAATCCCAGGTCAGACATCAAAACGGAAATATGAAAAAAATAATATTTCTTCGACGACTGCCTCTCAGCAGATTTCTGGCAGAAACCATGAAAAGTTTATCAAAAATCTGTCGTTCAGAGTAGACTTTAAACTGTAGGTACCGCCACTCATGTATAAAATTAACATACACAACATAAATGATGTGAGAAGCTAGGTCGTAATCCTGACTGGAAGGGTTGTAATGACCAATTACGTACAAGTGCAAATGGTTCCTTAAAAGAAATATTTTGTTTTTATATTCCAATATTTTTCTTTCACAATCATCTCGCTTAATAAACTAAAACGTTCTACACTAGGCTACAGCGATTTCGTAACAATAATATTCCATGCCAAACTGTCACTGTCATGAACAATCTGTCTGTTTACTTCGGTCAAACTTACAACAAACTGTGTGATACACATAGTAGTTTATGGTTCATTTAGTGTCGTTGATCATCCTTTGCTCATTAAGCATTAGTTTTTCTGTGAAAAATAAAAAACCGCTACTTTAACGAAGGCTAAGCTTAATAAATACTAAAGCAACTGCTCAGCAATGGACGAAATATGTGTACGTATGCATTTTTAAAAAAGGAACGTAATTTTTTCAGGATTTAAGTCCAAGCGACTTTTTCCAGAATGATGCTTGTCTTACTGTATTCAAGTGGACACGCAGCCGTGGGCTCTGCTGGGTGGCATACAAGGACCCGGTAGAAGTTAACTAATACGTAAAGCGCAGTCCAATTCCCTCGGCTCGAAGTCCACAACATAAAAATCTTTATCCTTTATCCAATGAAAACCAAAACACAAGCCTGTATAAAGATTACGACCACGGCAAATGTTTAAAGCATTGCAATTTAAGATTAGGCACATGGAACATCTATTGAACTCGCCATAGTCTAGGTATAGGTAGTTGGCTTATTAGACGTGAAGTCCACGGTTCCAACCCCAGGTCAGACATCTTCAACAAAACGAAATACGAAAAAATATTTCTTTTGCGACTTCCTCTCAGCAGATTTCTGCCAAAAATCAAACAGAAAATTGTCAAAGTACCATGAAAAGCGTTTCAAAAATCTGTCGTTCGGACAGCCACCACTCATGTATAAAAATTAACACACACAACATAAGTGCTGTGTTGTAATTCTGTCTAAAGGGGTGTAATGATGATGTCTGTTATGTACAAGGAATGTACGGTCTCTTCACGGGGTAGGCGGCACCCAGCTGAAGAAGTGGGCATTGTGCAGCGCACGAATATCCATCGGCTGTGCCGGCCTGGCCATGTCGTTCGGATGAAAGAGGATGCTCCGACAAAACGGGTTTTTAATGCTATCGAATGGTGTGACCAACTGGAGCAGATTTGCAAGACGCTAGGGCACCGGGAAAGATGGATTAATCGGGTTGTTAATGGCCAAACCAAAAAGAAAAAGAAGCGAATACAAAACATTTTAACGCTTTTAGGGCGATCAAGATTTGCTTCCCCTTTGCCAGGCTTATTTCACACAATGTGGCCTGATAACGGTTGTATTAAAACAATCGAAGACATCAGCTACTTGTAGTCAATTGGCCAAGGCGCTTAAGAAGCAGAGGCGTCTGGAAGAATGTGTTAAGCTAGGCTGAAATCCATTAAACGGGTTGTAAAGTAAGTAAAGCGACTGCTTGAACTATTTTACATATTTTTCTGAAGGTATTTGCAATTTTTTTTTTTAAATATTTTTTAAATTCTATTTTTCTTTAGTTTTCATTAGAGATTTATGTTTCATTTTGATTGTTATTTTATTTCTCCTATAACAGAGCAATTGCCTAAGGCTTTAAGCAAAAAACTAAGGATTTTTTTCCTTTATTTGACGCTAGTCTTTGTGCAACAAGAAAAAAAATCCTGTCAATATTTATTTAAATTTTTAGAAATTTGTTTACTTTCTTAAATCAACACAAGGCTGTAAAAGAAATTCTTAATTCTTAACATGTTAAACTTCATATTTTATATACAAAAATTTCTAAATTAAAAATAAAATAAAAAAACACAAAAAACTTAAGCTTGTGACCACAAAATTTTAATCTTCAAACATTTCAAAACTCAATAAATTTTTGCGAACTACTATACGAGTATAAGCATTCCACAGAACAGCTTAAAATGTCACTTGCAATCCTACTAATATACAGTGAAATATGCTGCTTCATATGCATATCGTACATAATATTTCGTATTGGCCACTAGTAGCAACAACTAAACATACATATGTGACTGTATGTGATGGTAATCCATAGCTAGAAATGATTATTTAAACTTATCTTTTCTAAGAAATTCTGTTTTGATGTTCTAAACGTAGCAAAACATATTTAAATGGGATTTAAATTTGTATCTGTGTGCTACAGTGTGCATGTAAGGAATGTGCACAAAAAATTTGGGCACTCAACTAGGCTTATAACTATAAATTGCTAAGTGCTCGTGTGTGCATAAGTTTCTGGACAAGAACTTCATATTGTTTACATGCATACCAGAGATCAGCAATGAGTCGCTTTTTCGCTACTCTTAAGTACTCATGAAATTTTGAGTATGAGTCAGTCAACAGTAATGAAATCCAACTACTCTGATTCATTCGTACTCACTACAACATTGATTTATAAGTACAGATTGCAATGAGTATGAGTACAACGTTGACATCAAACTCATAACATTCGAAATATGTTTGATTCATACCCCTACTCATTCAGATTCATAAATTTAGAAAAATACTTATAATACTCAGAAATGAGTCGAGAGATTCGAATCATTCATCAAAATTTACAGTCTTAGTTGTTGTTGCATTTAAAAAGAAAGAAGAAAGAAAAAGACAAAGACAAAGACAAAGACAAAGACAAAGATAGCAAGGAGAGCAAACACACAACCTTCATGTGAGTATGCGAATCATACTTATTTTGTGATTCTTGTAAATGTTGAGTAAAGGAGAGTCAAAATCAATAACGTCATGCGTATTGTTAAGTACGAGTACCATGAGTATTTCAAACTTTGAGTATGAGTAGTAGAGTATGACATTAAAATAAGTATGAATGCGTATAAGTATCAGAAATTATGAGTATGATTCGAATCTGCTCATCGTTTTGAATACTCATTGCTGACCTTTGATGCATACATACATACATAACTTCAGTCAGCATCACGACCTAGCTTCTCACAGCACTTCTGTTGTGTGTGTGTTAATTTTATACGAGTGGCGGGACCTACAGTTCATGCCAATTTTATATCACCCTCAGTGTTGATTTAGGAAATTTGCTGAGTAGCAATCGCCGAAGAAATATTTTCTTCATATTTCGTTTTGTTGGTGATGTCTGGCCCTGACCATGTTACTTATTCAAGACAAAATGGTGTAAAAAAAATTCCGTGTACAAAAAGAAAAAGTCGGAATATGCTAAGCAAGCCATTTTAACATTTGACCCTGTTAACACCAACTTTTATGTTAAAAATACATACACACATACATACACACATAATTAGACATTACAACCCTTCCAGTCAGTATCATGACCTAGCTTCTCACACCACATATATTGTGTGTGTTAATTTTATACATGAGTGGCGGGAGACCTACAGTTTAAAGTCTACTATTTTTTGAGAAACTTTTAATGTCTGTTACTCTCTTCAAAAATAATCGGTAGTCCAATAGACATAGTGTTTGCTTATTAGATGTAAAGTTGTGATTATAGCTACGACTCAGACATCCTAAAAAATTAAAATTATAAAAAATATTTCTTGCGACTTTCTCTGTAAATAAAAATTGCCATTAAAAATTTCTCAAAAATCGTGTCCTTCGAAATCCACATTAAACAATTGGTCAATTCAAACAAGCCGTTGTATCGTTGTATTCATTGTATTGTTGGACGAATATACAACAGTGTATACTTGTTGTTGATAATTTTCATATAAAAATCCGATACACTTATACACATTTTTTTCATGTATATTGGTTTCGTGCTATCAAATTGTTTGAATGCCAAAAATTATGAAGAAGAATACGATATACACAATAAGCATAGCATTGAACGTTCACAAACAACCAAGTGTATTCAATACAACATACACGATACAAAGTCGTGTGAATTGGCCAAATAGATCCCACCATTCAAGAATAATTTAACACACGTACAATATTACTGACGTGTGAAACTATATTGTAGTCCTGACTAAAGGGTTGTAATGAACAATTAAGTACGTTAGTCAGTATAGTCTTTGCATTTTGCTGGCCAGCTTAAGGCACTTTTTATTACAACAGAAAAATTTATGTATGGACCTTCTGTAGTATGTTGTTTATGTACCCTCTTGACAAGTCAATCTATCAAAAACTCCAGCATATTGAAAGGTTTTTGGGAAGTAGAAAAGAACTTTTTAAGACACATAAAATACAGTCGAGTCGTCATAGTGTAGTAGGTAATGTGTTGGCTTACTAGACATGAGGCCAGCGTTCATACCCCAGGTCAGATCCTTCGAACAAAACGAAACATGAAAAAATATTTCTTCGGTGACTTCCTTTCAGCAGATTTCTGACAAAAAAAGCTCTGAGATTAAATAAAAATTACAATGAAAAGATTTCTCAATAAATTTATCATTCGGCCACTCAAGTATAAAATTAACACACACAACATAAGTGATGTGAGAAGCTAGGTTATAATCTTGACTGGAAGGGTTGTAATGACCAGTTATGTATGTATGTTTGTATAAGAAATGATAAAGATTTCAGCTATAAGTTACAGCAAGTATTATAAAGGCCCCAATGGAAACTAATATTGAAGTAAACAATTATTTGAGCCCTTATAACGGGTGATTTTTTTAGCTCTTATCTTTTTGGCAACACTGGTTTAAATAGCTCACGCACGTTTCGTGTTTTGTTTCACTGTCAAACATCTTCAGTTTGGTCTATAATTTAACCATGAAACGTCTTACAAACGAACAACGCTTGCAAAATCATTGAATTTTATTATCAAAATGCGTGTTCTGTTAAGGAAGTTCATCGCGCGCTTCTTCCATTTTATGGTCAGTTTAATCGACCCACTGAAGCGGCTATTCGCGCTATTGTGACTAAATTTCGCACCAAATTTACTTTGTTGGACATTAAACCACCAACACGCTTACGTAGAGTGCGAACTGAAGAAATTATCGCAGCTGTATCGGCCAACTTTTTTTTGCCCAAAATGCAAGAGCTTGACTTGCATGACATGTGGTTTCAACAAGACGGTGCCACATGCCACACAGCACGCGTAACATTGGACTTATTTTGAGGCGAGTTCGGTGAACATTTTATTTCACGTTCGGGACCGGTCAATTGGCCGCCTAGATCGTTCGATTTAACGCCTTTAGACTATTTTTTGTGGGGCTATGTTAAAGTTCATGTCTATACAGACAAGCCCGCTTCAATTGACGCATTGGAAGACAACATTGAAGCATTCATTGGTGAGATACCGGCCAAAATCTTGGAAAGAGTATGCCAAAATTGGACTAAGCGGATGGACCATTTGAGGCGCAGTCGCGGTCAACATTTGCATGAAATAATCTTCAAACATTAAATTATATGGACCATACTATCGATTCAAATAAAGATTTCATGAATTTTTCTGAATTTTATGTGTTTTTTTTTAAACATTTTCCTATAGCTCTTAAAAAATCACCCATTACATACTTTCTAATTTTCATGTATTTTAAACTTAAATAAAAAATTAAACTATTTTACCGTTAAGTTTAGTTTATGCCCAAATTTTGTTTCGTGCACTCCTCTTGTATACTATTAGGAAACACACGCTACTTCCTCTTTACAAACACAATGAATCTATCCTCTGTATTATAAAACATTTGTGTATGTGTGTCTGAGTGTGTTTTTAAAAGGATATTCAAATCGAAAAATTTCAGAGAATAGTCTTGCTCATATACATACATTTTTATTTACATTAAAGATTTACAACAACAACAACAATTTCAAAATCATTTCCACTTCTTATGGGGGGGCTTTTGAAATTTTTTGTATTAAGAACGAATGTTAGAAAATGAAATTCAAAATCTGTTTTTCACAATAACAGAAAATGAAAGGAAAGAAAAGGAAAGCAAAGAAAAGGAAAGGAAAAAAGTAGATTTCATGTGTGTAAATAGTTTTTGCAATTTCTATTCTTTTCAGCAAGTGTTTCACTTTATCTCACTTGCCTCAGGCATTTTAAATATGATTGACAGTTTTTTTTTTGTTTTGCTTTTTTATTGAGAGGAGACGAAGGAGAAGTTACGTCATAAGAGAAGGTAAATATAGTCGATATTTACTAATGCGCTTCCAAGCTTCAAATTAAAATAAAACAAAGTATGTGTGAGATGTCAGCAACATTTTTTATTTGTGTGGAAGACTTATTCATGCCGTTATATAAGGAATATACTATCGTTTAGAGGTCCGCCATAGCTTTTCTGGGTGGAGCTCATGTCGAATTATCCCTGTCTCTGGCATATGAAAAACGTTGAGTGTTGAGTCCAAAGGTACAGGTTTAATTTGCACGTTTGCGGTGGCCGTGAGATGACCACGCTTTTAAATCGCTCGTGCAGAATATCAAATATGTAATGAGTTGTGTGGCAAATAGCTCTGTCCTATTAAAACCAGATGTCGTGGCTGCTCAAATCATTCAATTTAGACCAAAAATAAAATGGTCCCCATCGTTCTCAAAGAACTAAGGTGCGTTGACGAGTTCAGCCCAATGTCGCCACCAAACTATGCAAGCCTTCGTATTGGTACTCACATGTGGTGATGTAATGATGCATTGTGTAGGGTTGCATTATTGTGCGTGGGGGCGCTGGTAGACGCGTTGTTTCCACCCGTGCTTAGAGCACCGTGGGGTAAGCCATCGCGGCGATACTCACGTAAAATCCTGGACTAATGCCGTCACCAAACTGTGACTCTTTCGCGATAGATCTCATAAGAATTGGTATCATCTCCAATTTGACAATTTAAATTGGCCTCATCAGTCACACTGTGCGAAAATTGGCGTTCAATTCGAAATGAATTTCGTGCATTTCGTGATTTATTGGTCGGCATAATCGACCAAATGTGTCCACAATCGGGAGAATTGTGCTCAAATTTCAGCAAACCTGGTCTGTAGTAAATATAATGTTCGCCTAGTTCGTTCTGCGAAAGACATTGCTGTTATTCACGATATTCTGGCAGAAGAGCCGTCAACCTAGGCTCATTGGCGTGCACAACAATGGAACATGTCACGAAAATCATTGATGTGGATTTCAAATAAAAATTTGCATTTACACGGAAACAAGATTTAATTGTCTCAAGAGCTCCCAATGGACTAATGCAGACGAGAGTAGGGTAACGTATGAATTCATACGTGACGCGGACTTCGTACGTCGACGTCCGGACTTTGGCTTCGGCTTAAGTCTGGGTTTTTTTACTTACGGGATATGGCTCACTTAATGCATTCTTGCATAAAAGAGGTCTGTCCGACTCTAAGGACTGTGGGTGCGGGAGGGGACCAGAGACTGTCGAACACAATATAACAATGATGACATTAGGAGCTTAGATAGTATGGGAATAGCCCATACTGGGAAGGGCTGGGATTTTAGTAGGGCCTTAGTGGACAGCCGGGCGGTTTTGTCCGTGAAGTATTTGTTAGGAAAAATAGAAGGTATAGCGGAGGCAACCCCGTGGGTAGACATGCGATCGCTGACGGTTTTGAACTGATTGCTGCTGGTTCCTCTGCTCCGCTTCGCCTGCTGTCGCTGCTGCTGTTGTTTATGTGCCGGTCAAAATTGTCCCTCTTCCTAGCTGTCATCATCCCCATCATCATCCCCGCCTTTGCTGTCATTGCCGTCATTTCCGCCACTGCTGCCATTGCTGCGTTGTTGTGTGTCCCCCTGTTACGTTTGTTTTGTCTACTCCTGGTGCCACACCATGTGGTCAAAGCCTCGTCCGTTAGGACGGGACGCTGTTCAATGTCAGTACTGTAAGTGTTGTTCTTTATGTCGATGTATGTTTATTGTGTTGCTGTGGGCCACCAGTCCCGAGCTGTTTGGAGTTCAACTGGTAGTAATCGATTTGATTACGAGGTCTGACCGGAGACTTAATTCTGGTACTGAGCCCCTGGAACCTCGGCTGTTGGTGTGGCCCCTTTTGGGAGCATCGTGGTGGCTGTGGTTTGGACCCAAATCGCGGGAAGAGTCTAGTCAGTAGGCTCGGTGTGGAGTTGCATTTTTAACCGGGTGCCGTGACTCAAAGATCGGAAGGAGTTTTAGATAAGCTCCGCTCCTAACCAAATACATGGTTTCGAATTGGTACTCAGGTGTAGCAGTCTGCTACATTTGGGGGCGTTGGTAGACGCATTGTATTTCACCCTGTGCGAAGAGCACCGTGGGGTTAGGTCCACGCGGACAGGTAACCACGTAAAATCAATCGACATTGTCTCAAGAGCTGCGGCCTGCTGACCATTTCAAGAGTTGTCGATACGCCGAATGGTTGGCTGACAGAAGTGAATGGTGACCTCTTAAAGGAAATCAACTTCAGCGACAAGGCATAATTCGTTAACAAGCAGAATTGTCGCATTTAGGGAGGAGCAATTGTTAAAAAGCCGACATATCCACAAAAAGTGTCATCATGCTGGACTTTTTCAAAAATAAGATCGGTTGAGCGGTTACCGTGAATGGTGTTCGCCATCACGAGATTATAACGGGATTTTTGTGGCCAAAAATAGAGGATAGGGACCTGGACTATGTGTGGTTCGATCAGAATAATGCCGCTTACCACACAGTTTACGTAGGAATGGCTCATTTGCACAAGAATTCAATGGCCGTGTTATTTCACGCCCTGACTTGTGATTTGACAGCGTTGGACTAATCTCTTCGAGAATATTTAAAAGAAAAAGTGTACATAAATAAACCAAGAACAGTTCAAGAGCTATATGCTGAGATCATTCGGCATATTAACGACATTGAACCTCAATTATGTCTCAGAGCCCTTGATAATATGAACTATCGAATAACGGTATTCCACCGAAGCCGTGGCGAGCACTTAGCCGATGTTTCTTTCATTTATCTGCTTGACAAGCTTAGCTAGTGATAGACTCTACTCTTCCTCATTACAATTACAAGAAGTTTTCTATATTTTTTACAAATGTTTTGTGCATGTTTAGGCCAAAAGGCTCTAATATGTGCGTGTATATAGTTTCAACTGTTAATATGTATATAGTTAATGAGAATATATCTGTAGACATACAATGTACGCATAGAAAATATTTATTTATTTATCTTCTTAACATTTCACTGACGGATACTGTTGCTCCTTTATTTTCCGGAGTATCGCTTTCATGTTGCTGTTCATTTCTTTAAGAGCCGCCTTCGTTTTCCTATTTAAAACAAACGATTTACGTGACTAAAAGCCATTAAATTTTTAATTTTTTTTCTTCACTTCTTTTTTTCTTATTTGAAGGCAAAAAAAGAAACGAACCCTACATTGCCTGCGACTGAATTCGTGTACTGGTCGTGTAATATTATACCGGCTTTTGAAATATTACGATTTAATTGGCCAAAAAAGGCCTCTCATTTGCTTATTTTCCTAGGTTCTTTTCTTTGCCCATCGCAAAACCCTTAAAGCGTTGAGAATATCGTGTGATGAATTTATTGGATTTTCTTGTTGTTGGCGTGTTTACGAGCAGTAGACGTGTTGCTGAAAGCTGCTTTTGTGGCCGCCATACAAATTGTTAGCCAATTGGGTGACATGAACATGATTAAGAGCACGATGAGCAAAACATGTGTCCATAAAAATTCATGTCATCATGCCATTCATTTAATATTCAATTCAAATTGCAAAATAAAACACACAAAAACAGAAAAAGGAACAGAAACTGTTTAAAATTGAATTAATTCGGAAAAGCATTTCCTTAAGTAGCGCACTGATCGGCCTAAAACTTTTCTTTAACAGCGCTGCACAGAAAATAGTCCAACGGTGTAAAATCGCAGCTTCTTGGCGATCAGTTGCCATTAAACGTTTAATGCAATAAAACGATTGTGTGGCATGAGATGTGTGGCAAGTTGCAACATCCTATTGAAACCTAACATCGTTCACATCAATACCATGAAGAGCGGATACAAAAAACTCGGTTATCATGGTACGATAGCAGACTCCATTGACCGTAATGGTGATGGCTGTCCTCATTTTCAAAGAAATAAGGGCCAATGATGCCTCCGCTACACAACCCGCACCAAACAGTCGTTCGAAATGGTTGCATTGGCTTCTGTAAGACCACTTGTGGGGTTTCTGAGCCGTAAATACGGCAATTTTGCTTATTAACGTAACCACCAAGATGAATTTGAGCTTCATCCGAAAAGTTGATTTTTTTTGGCAAAATCCCAACGTTGCTCAAGCAAAATCGATGCATTACATGAGTGGTGTGAGAAGCTAGGCCGCAATCCTGACTGAAGTGTTGTAATGGCCAATTATGTATGTATGTATGTACTGTGCAATACAGTAATAAGGCCACAATTGAAATAGTCTAGGCTTTGGTAGCCGTCTTGGCCTCTTCTTTTTTATCTCTTTAACTATTTTTCCTAATTCCAACAATTTTTGATTCTTAGGACCATTATTACAACTTCCCGTTAAAGTTGGGTTTAGTTAAAGGTAACTTTAGCTAAAGTGAACTTTAAAGTCACCTTTAACTGGTAAGGTAACTTTAGCTAAAGTGAACTTTAAAGTCACCTTTAACTGCTTTTCGTTATTACAACCTAATGATAAAATAAAGTTAACTTTTTCAAAAATTTGGCAGTGCCGGAGCAATGTCGATAACACTGCTCAATTAAACAAAATTTTTTTAAAAGCAGTGGGAACAAGGGCCTCGCTTTTTGTTGTTGTATATACTCATTTTGTTTATATTTGAAGTTGCCATATTGAAAATAATATATAATATGGGAAGTTGAAACATAAACTTAACTTTAAAAGTTAGAGGTAGGATGATCCTCCCCCTTAGCTTAACGCTCTTTTCTACCATATTGTCCACTTATAATAATAAAAAACAATTTATCGGTCCGTTAAAATCCTCGCTTTAGTTAACGGCAAGTTGTTATAATGACCCTTAGTGTTTTTAAACACTTTTCAGTAGACAATTTTTAAAAACAAAATGAATTTTACAACATTTTTTATCGGGTCCGCCATTTAACGTTTTTTCTTTTCAACTAGTGCTTATTTCGTGAATGGTAACACTTAGCTCATGTCTGATTTGACAGATAATTAGTTTTATTCTTCCGCTGAACGAATATGGACCATCCAATGCGGTTTCTCTTCGCTAAGTGGGCCTGCGATCGACTTACAGAAGATGCCGATTTTGGCAAAAAAAAAATATTCTTTTCACATGAAGCTCATATTGATCTTGGCGGGTATGTAAACAAGCAAAATTGTCGCATTTGGGGCACAGAAAACCCGCACGCATACATTGAAAAGCCGACGCACCCAAAACGAGTCACTGTTTGGTGCGGATTTTGGTCCAGAGGCATAATTGAGACATTTTTCTTCGATAATGAGCAAGGAGTGGCCGTTACAGTCAATGGCGATCGTTATCGGGCCATGTTGAACGAATTTTTGTTCACAAAAATTCAAGAGGAGGATATTGGCAACATTTGGTTTCAACAGGACGGCGCTACGTGCCACACGGCCGAAGCAACATTCGATGTTTTGCGTCCTGTTTTTGAAGATCTTAATATCAGCCGCAGAGCTGATGTCGTTTGGCCACCTCGGAGCTGCGATTTGACACCGTTGGACTATTATTTGTGGGGTGCCGTCAAAGATAAGTGTTACGCCTACAAGTCAGAGACAATTGACGCTTTAAAGGACAATATTCGTGAAGCCATTGGTGAACTACAGCTGCAAACAATCGATAATGTGCTTAAAAATTTGACGGAACGTGTAGGCTACTGCATGACCAGCCGAGGCAGCCATTTGAATGAAATTATTTTCCATTATTAACCGGAAGGATTGTACTTTCAAATAAAAAAAGAAATTTGAGAAAATATTCAGTTTTTCTTTTAAAGCATTTTCAAAAAAAAAAAAAGTTATTTGGCGGACCCTTTAGCATCTTTTAAATACTTAGATAAACTGCATTTGTCTTCATTAATTCTAAAGCAACTATTCAAGTATTTTGTTTGCATTAACCTAACTTCGAACCCCTGCCCGTGGTGCCCGCCCCAAGCCATTCTGCAAATATTTAACAACACATAACAACGAGAATGTCATGAGTGTCGATGCCAAAGTTGAGTATATTTTAGAAGCGTTTTTTTTTTTGTTAAAGTCTCCATTGTGTATATTCATGCATTATCTTGCATTTCAGTTCGTATTACCATTGGCACTGTTGCTTTGTGGCTCTGTGCAACATGTGCAACATGTTGAAGTTCATAAATTTGTTTTGCTGTTTCATTCAACTGTCACTTTTTGCTCTACTCACAGCTCCTCTCCCATTTGTCTGTGTGTACATATGTATGTACAATAGTGTCTTACGGACAATTGTATTCCCCTTTGTGGCATTTATTTATTGTTTTGAATTCTGAGTCTTGAGCTTTAGTTCTCTGTTTTGTGTCTCTTTCTTTATTTCATTATTTGTGCATCATTTCTGTTTCTGCTGTTGCCAAATGAAATTTTATTGTCCCCTCTTCATTTATTCATTGTTTTAAATAACTTGCTTGCCATGGACAGACATACCAACATACAGACAGACATAAAGACAGACAGACAAATAGACAGATAAAGGGGACTTTCTTTTGTGGATTATTTAGTTACAGTTTTATTGATAACTTTTTCACACTTTATTACTTTCAACTTTACTTTCCTTCTCCTTTCTTTTTTTGTACCCCATTTACCCAATGATTTATGTTGTTTGTTGTTGTTTTTGTTATTGCTATTGTTGTGTTGTAAGAGAAGTATATTAAATGGTTAGTAAATTTCATATGAAAGTTTTCTTAATCAAGGAAACTTTTCCGAAAGTTGTAACAAAAACTTTGGTTACTAAAAACCGATATCGAACACTTCTACAATCGAATGGCAGGGGTTTGGTTTTTATCGGAATTTATTTATGAATGAAGGAGAAATTATTAACAAGGATAGTGAGAACAAATGGTAAAATGTATGAAATGGTGCAAGAGTATCTGACAGCTGGTTAAGTCCTCCAAAAAAACTATTCAATATGTGCGCAGTAATACTATGTTCAGATGTGCACCTTTATTGAGTCAATATTCGGTTTATTGAGTTCAATATTTTAAGTGTTCAGACATAATAATAGTGAGAACAAATGGTACAACGTATGAAATGGTGCAAGAGTCTCTGACAGCTGGTTAAGTCCTCAAAAAACTATGCAATATGCACTTTTATAGAGTCAATATTCGGTTTATTGAGTACAATATTTTAAGTTTTAGGCATAATAATAGTGAGAACAAATGGTATAATGTATGAAATGGTGCAAGACTATCTGACAGCTGGTTAAGTCCTCCAAAAATAGCATGCAATATGTGCGCAGTAATACTATGTTCAGATGTGCACCTTTATTGAGTCAATATTCGGTTTATTGAGTTCAATATTTTAAGTGTTCAGACATAATAATAGTGAGAACAAATGGTACAACGTATGAAATGGTGCAAGAGTCTCTGACAGCTGGTTAAGTCCTCAAAAAACTATGCAATATGCACTGTTATTGAGTCAATATTCGGTTTATTGAGTACAATATTTTAAGTGTTCAGACATAATAATATACGCAGTTCAGCTGCTTATTCAATATTCATTTGACAGCTGGTAAAGAAAACAGTTTGTTGTTTCAACAACATTGTTTTTATTTTGGTCGCCATTTTTTGTGTTTGTCGTTGTTGACATTTCAGTTGTCAAATATCAACAGAAAGTGTTCGGATAATTGTAATACGTAACATACATATGACAGTGCTGCATTTTAAGTTTTACACAATATTATAACAATTTTCGTATTAATTGCGCAATAATTAATTGAAAATTTATATGAAATATTGAGCTCAATAATGGCGTTTATTGCGATTTACGCAATAAAGGTGCATATCTGAACACCGTATAAACCGAGCCCCATCTAATTAATCATGATTAATTGGGAATGACTGAAGTCCTATAGTGTACTAGGTGTTGTGTTGGCTTATTAGACGTGAGGCCACGTTACAAACCAAAGGTCAGACATCTCCAACAAAGCGAATTATAAAAATATATTACTTCGGCGCAGCAGAAGTTCGGGTTAAAACTCTGAGAGTAAAAAGAAAAATTGCCCTGAAAAGTTTCTCAAAAATCTATCGTTCGGAGTCGAGTTTAAACTGTAGGTCCCGCTACTCATGTATTAAACTAACGCACACAACATAAGTGGTGTTCGAGGCTAGGTCGTAATCCTGGCTGAAGGGCTGTAATAACCAATTATGTTATGCATGTATGTATGTAAACATCAGGCAGTCTCTTGATGTTCCATGCATGAAAATTCTCTGGAGCCAGCACATTTTTCAAGTGTCGAAAGAAACATTCAAGTGCCTTGGTTTCTTAAGATGTTGCAAGAAATATTTCACTTCATCTGATTTCCTTACTAGTTACACCACTTATAACCCACTGAGAATGGAATACAACCCACATGTATGTGCCGGACCGGTGACTCGAAGTCTTTTTTGAAGCTTCAGCTTCTCGTTCGCGAACTAGAAACAGCGAAGATGTTTTTTAATCATAGGTAAAGTATCCGACTCTATTGATTCATTGGAGCATCATAACAAAGTGACTTGGGTTTTACCATTCTATCGCTACTACAACGAATTTTATCGCTTGTCCAGTGGATCACATACTGCATTACAGACAGAATTCTTTCCTTGGCTAGACTATTCGTATGCGGAATTCCATTCCTGCAGAGGTCTTGCCAGTCGCTTGTAATATAAATCGACATATAATATCCACAAAGCCAACTCAATTTTTTTGTTTTCTAAATCCAACACAGTGAATTACTGTGTTGAGTACTGACCTTAAAAAAAAAATTAAAAAAAGCTCAGAGTATGTATACAACTTGTTTTTCCTATTTTCAAAACATTTAAGCAATTTCAATAATTCTAGGGACTCTCTGAATCTCGTCTTATTGAAGCCAAATACTATGCAGTTACTTAACGGTGATTACAACCGTTTATTCACGCTCTTATTGTGTTAAGGGCTGTTTAGTCAAACGTAGAGAACGTTAAAACGTAACGTACGTTGCCGTAAGAACGTTTGTAAAGTTATAGACGTTAAAAGAAAAGATAGACGTTAAAAACGTAACACGTAACATGGAATGTAAATAAAAACGAAACAAAGCAACGCCCACACGAACACAACACAATGCAAAGAAATTGGTATACAGACATTTGCAAGAAGTCAGCTATTCAGAACAGTGATCAGTGTTGTTAAGCAAAATTCAAAAAGTACTTTTAATTGCAAAAGTTTATATTTGCTTCTTAAATTTTATGTTATTACATATATACATAATTGGTCATTACAACCCTTCAGTCAGGATTACGACCTAGTTTCTCACACCACTTATGTTGTGTGTGTTAATTTTATACTTGAGTGGAGGGACCTACAGTTTAAAGTCGACTCCGAACGACAGATTTTTGAGAAACTTTTTCATGGCAGGTTTATTTACTCTGAGTTTTTGGCAGAAATCTGCTGAGAGAAAGTTGCCGAAGAAATATTTTTTCATATTTCGTTTTTATGTCTGGCCTGGGGCTCGAACCCTGGCTTTACGTCTAATAAGCCAACACACTACCTACTAGACTACGGTGACATCATTTTATGTTATTACAAATATTTATTCTTGTAATATTATAGAATATTACATTTTTTGTTTAATCTGAGACCAATCAAAAAAAGAATTAAAGAATCATGAAAGTACCGAAGAGGGCATTTCTGCTGCAATGCAACTCTGCATACAATAGCCCCATCACTCATGTTCAAATATCATGTAAAAACGTGAAGGAATTCTGTTTCATAGAGATCGTTCCGTTTTGCTAACGAGAGAGAACGTTTCGGTAAGTGCTTACATTGCTCTACATATTCTAAAAATCGAACGTACCGTACGTTACGTTATGTTCGGCTAACTGACCCATTTGATGTGTCCCACTACAAATAATTTATTCTAGCTATGTTAATTCGTTTAGGATTCTAAAAGTAAATCCATTTTTCATTGCTAGTAACAATTCAATGCAACAATGATTTTCTAACGTTTTATTGAAGCAAAATATCACAAGTGATTTGGCGGTTTGAAGTCGCCGTAGTCTAGTAGGTAGTGTGTTGCCTTATTAGACGTAAAGCCAGGGTTCGAGCTCCAGGCAAGACATCAAGACAAAATACAAAAAGTATTTCTTCGGCGACTTCCTCTCAGCAGATTTCTGGCAAAAACTCTCAGAGTAAATAAAATTACCATAAAAAAGTTTCTCAAAAATCTGTCGTTCTGAGTCGACTTTAAACTGTAGGTCCCGCCACTCATGTATAAAATTAACACACACTGCAATGCGGTGTCTTCAAAATTGTTTGGTGGTCTGCTGCATTCTTCATTTCTCATATCAAGATCGTTATCTCTGAACCTTCAAAACTATCTTCTACATATTGTTTCTGATAGAGCCAACACACTACCAACCCAATCCAATTCTTTTTCATTAAATATTGTTTGAAATTCGGTGTCTTCAACCTTTTTTGGTGATTTCCCACGTTCGCTTCTCATAGAGAGTGATCATCATATGCCTTGACAAGCATTGGATTCGAACCTGCAGCACTTTTATTGCATAGAATTTAATGAAGTCAACCGCCAAAGTAACTAACCTATGGAGAATAGTCTCAGAATAATTTTCTTTTCAGGATAATTTTGTCATAGGCTCCAATAGCAACTGCAAATTGTCTTCTTCTAACGGTGCGGTTTAAATTGGTCTTTGATTTCATCTGATAAATTCAGTTACAAGTACTGGCATATTGTCTTTGTAAATTTACCCTAGTATTTCTAACAGGAACAACAACAATTTGTCGTTTAAATGAAACAAAATAAAATAATCCTGAATTTTTATCATCCACTTAAAATTAATTAAAATGTCAAATATCATGCATGCATGCATGCATCATCATCGTATTGTATTTGTGTGAAACCGAAATTGCCAATGAAATCTTGAATAACAATTACTCTTCTCTATGCCATCTCTCTCTCTCTCTCCCCTACTACTGCCAACTTCCATTTTCTTTTTATCATTCTTTTCCCATCTAATTTTCCTTTTTAGACCTTCTTTTTCCTATTTTTATTACAAAGGCAGAGTAAGCATATGGTTAAAAACGCAGGCACACTCCTACTTTACCCATACAGCTCCCATAACGGAAAGTAAATTGTATGTTACACTCACACAATATAAACGAGTGAGTGGGTCATTTTACATAGGAACAACAAAATAAAATTGGATATGTATCGAATAATAGACAGCCCATCACACGTGATTTGATTAAACAAGGCTCCGTTCTTTCTCCAACTCAATTCCTTATTTTCTTTAATGATCTGCTCCTTCCCTTCAATCTTCCTTTAAATCCGTTCCAATCTTTTGCAGATGACAGCAATGTTTGTGACTCATATTCTTTTAAGTGTAGGTTAAGCGCTTGAAGTCGCCGTAGTCTAGTAGCTAGTGTGTAAAGCCAGGGTTTGAGCCCCAGGCGAGACATCAAGTATTTCTTCGGCGACTTCCTCTCAGTAGATTTCTGGCAAAAACTCTGTGAATAAAAATTGCCATGAAAAGTTTCTCAAAAAAATCTGTAGTTCGGAGTCGACTTTAAACTGTAGGTCCACCACACGTGTATGAAAATAACACACACAACATAAGTGGTGTGAGAAACTAGGACGTTGTACAATGGGTCAATTCGACCTCCGGGTCAATTATGAGAAGTACATGTCCTCTAACCTAACCTAACCTAACCTAGGTTGAGCACTTTGAAAATTGAGGCGAAATTGTACTCACACACATCCGATATATGGTCAATCTCCGCACTGGGTCCAATGAATAGGATCGATTTCAATGCCCGAAAGACTGACTTCAAAGCGCAGCAATAATATTCCATCATACGTAGCTAGTAGGTAGTGGGTTGGCTTATTAGAAGTAGGGCCCCAGGTCAGACATCTCGAACAAAATGAAATACGAACAAATATTTCATAAGCGACTTGCTTTCAGCACATTTCTGTTAAAAACTCTGAGAGTGAATAACATTGTCACGAAAAAGTTTCTCAAAAATCTAACGTTCGGAGCCGACTTTGAACTGTAGGTCTCGCCACTCATGTATAAAATTAACACACACAACATACGTGATGCGAGAAGCTAGGTCGTAATTCTGATTGAAGGGTTGTAATGACCAATTATGTCTGTATGTACGCATGGGTGGTGTATATATTAGGGAGTCAGAAACTCTCGCATGTTCTCGGCGTGAATTGTTCGCTAGAACCAGCACATTTTGCAAGTGTCGAAAGAAGCATTTAATTGCCTCGGTTTCTTAACACGTTGCAAGAAATACTTCTCTCCATCTGATTTTCTTACTATTTAAACCACTTATATGCGACCGAGGATGGTATACAACTCTCATGTATTCGCCTTTGCTTCGAAGTCTATTTTGAGCCTTCTATACCGCGTACAGCAGAGGGTGAAGGTGTTCAATTAGTAGGGTATCCAACTCTACTGCCTTATTGAAGCGTCGTTACAATGTGGCTAGTGTTTCACAGTTCTAACTCTACTAGGTCTGAGTGGTAGCTCTGATATCACAAAGCTCACTTGAGCACGCATAGCGGCCCGTTCTGACGCCACGGGTGAACGCAGTCCCTGTACTAGCCAAGTTGCACCAAAATCAGGGAAAAGGAAGAAGTTGGTCAGCGCAAGGGCTGCACTCTAACTCTACTACAACAACGGATTTTTTTCAAGCGAAATAAGGGGATTTGCTACCGAGAATCACGAATTCCTACCTATCACTCATCTTTCTCGTCGAAGACATCTATTTGTGATAAAATTCGCTGTTTAGCAGTACTATTCGTATGTGAAACTCCCTTCCTGCAGAGATATTTCCTGCTACTTACGGTATTATAAAGAGATTAAAATCTAGTGTCCACAAACACTACTCCCTCTTTTCTCCTTCCCATAACATACATATTTTGCCAGTACGAACGCAATGCACTGCATAAGTAGGGACCATCCCCTGAGTGTTGGTCGGACAAAAATGTGTTTTCTTTATGAATGTCTCACAATAAAAAAGTACAAAGAAAATAACCAAATATAAACCACTCAGCCAATACGTCTTCAGAGACCAAAATGGATAGATAGAGCCAAAATAGAAAAAACATCCTCCAAATTAATTGTCCTGACAAATTTCAAGATGCTGCTTGGCGTCAAAAATGATTTCCTTTCCTAGTGTAGGTGCCTCCTTCTGCGATGCATTAATGTGTCACAGTTTATCTAGATATTGGGCTAGAAATAATCCTTTAATGAGCATACTCTGAGTCTACAGTGCCATGTCAATAGATCCCTTATCACCCTTTGGTCTGATCTGGTCTCGTCTCAACGAAGGCTTTAATGAGATGTCATAGCTGGTGCTTAAACTCACGAGCACACTACTTACTTAATTTGTCATTATAACCCTTTAGTCTGGATTACGGCCTAGCTTCTTACACCACCCATCAGCGGCGGGATCTACAGTTTAACCCATTAGTGCCCAGTGGCAACTTAAGTTGCCAGCAGAGGTTGCCTTAGTTTTTATGCTCTGAGAGGAAATTGAGTGTAAAAAACAAAAGGGCAACCGTTACAAAAAAAAAGTAATTCGAGCATTAATGGGTTAAAGTCAAATCCGAACTGACAGATTTTTGAGAAAATTTTCATTACAATTTTGTTTATTTACTCTCAGAGCTTTTGGCAGAAATCAATCTACTGAGAGGAAGTTTCTGAAGAAATATTTCTTTTTATATTTCGTTATTGTCGATGTCTGGGCCAGAGCTTGCACAATTTTTTTCTTCTTTTTGCGGGAAGGAGGGAAAATGCTTTATGCATTCATGATGGTCGTCACCAGACATGATATGTCGGACTCTCAAACTGAGTATACCCCGACTAAAAACCCGCCTTGTCTCCTCACCGGGGAATCATTCCATCTCGGAACCACGGTTGTATTACTTCGAGGTGGTCCCCTTTTCTGGCATATGTTCCAGTTCCATCATCGTCAGCCTGCCTCCAGGCTCCGCTCTATTCTCATTCTGCTGCGTCTAGGTCAAATTTCATCCTTCGCAGGACGTGCTGTATAAAGTGTTTTACTGCGTTCCAGCTCTCTCTACCGTTTATCATTTTCAGCACGACGTTTGTAGGGCTAAAGTGTGTTCGGAATCATCTAACGTTTCTTTCTCTTCATAGATACAGAATGGCGAGCGGCATTTCCCCATGCGATGCAGGTACTCTCTGAAATATCCGTGAGCGCTCGGCATCTGGGTTATGTAGTAGTCTACTTCGCCGTTTTTTCTGTTTTTCCACACTTGCAACTCGGGAAGCAGTTTATATGTCCACCTTCCATGCTGTTCATTTTCCCAGTGAAATTGCCATTTTAGGAAGACTTCGTGCTTTATCGCTTCTATGCTCTGTGGTTGAGTACTTTGCCTGGCGTTGAAGATCATCCGGCGCTCACACCATTTCGGCTATAACTAGGACAACTCGTGTCGATACCGTGCGATACGAGGATGTCACTCGTAGAGCAGCTATTCTCTGAGACAGTAGTTTTCTAATCCTAATTCGGATTTCCATAGTAGAAGCCCAGATTTCAGTCCCATAGCGGAGTATGATATTTCCAGCCTCCATGAGTAGCTTTCTCTTACTTGGGAAGGGTTTGAACCATGGCCTCACATCTAATAAGCCAACACACTACCTATTAGACTACGGCGCTCTTCTAAGCCAACGGCCCATCGACGACAGCTGAAGAAAGTGTGTTCGGAATCATCTAACGTTTCTTTCTCTTCATAGATACAGAATGGCGAGCGGCATTTCCCCATGCGATGCAGGTACTCTCTGAAATATCCGTGAGCGCTCAGCATCTGGGTTATGTAGTAGCCTACTTCGCCGTTTTTTCTGTTTTTCCACACTTGCAACTCGGGAATCAGTTTATATGTCCACCTTCCATGCTGTTTATTTTCCCAGCATCATCCGGCGCTCATACCATTTCGGCTATAACGAGGGCAGCTTGTGTCGATACCGTGCGATACGAGGATGTCACTCGTAGAGCAGCTATTCTCTGCGCAGACAGTAGTTTTCTAACCCTAATCCGGGTTTCCAAAGTAGAAGACCAGATTTCAGTCCCATAGAGGAGTATGATATTTCCAGCCTCCATGAGTAGCTTTCTCTTACTTGGGAAGGGTTTGAACCATGGCCTCACATCTAATAAGCCAACACACTACCTATTAGACTACGGCGCTTTTCTAAGCCAACAGCCCATCGACGACAGCTGAAGAAAGTGTGTTCGGAATCATCTAACGTTTCTTTCTCTTCATAGATACAGAATAGCGAGCGGCATTTCCCCATGCGATGCAGGTACTCTCTGAAATATCCGTGACCGCTCAGCATCTGGGTTATGTAGTAGTCTACTTCGCCGTTTTTTTCTGTTTTTCCACACTTGCAACTCGGGAATCAGTTTATATGTCCACCTTCCATGCTGTTTATTTTCCCAGCGAAGTTGCCATTTTAGGAAGACTTCGTGCTTTATCGTTTCTATGCTCTGTGGTTGAGTACTTTGCCTGGCGTTGAAGATCATCCGGCACTCATACCATTTCGGCTATAACTAGGGCAACTTGTGTCGATACCGTGCGATACGAGGATGTTACTCGTAGAGCAGCTATTCTCTGCGCAGACAGTAGTTTTCTAGCCCTAATCCGGGTTTCCAAAGTAGAAGCCCAGATTTCAGCCCCATAGAGGAGTATGATATTTCCAGCCTCCATGAGTAGCTTCCTCTTACTTGGGAAGGGTTTGAACCATGGCCTCACATCTAATAAGCCAACACACTACCTATTAGACTACGGCGCTCTTCTAAGCCAACGGCCCATCGACGACAGCTGAAGAAAGTGTGTTCGGAATCGTCTAACATTTCCTCCTCCTCGTAGATGCAGAATGGCGAGCGACATTTCCCCATGCGATGCAGGTAGTCGTCTACTTCGCCGTTTTTTCTGTTTTTCCACACTTGCAACTCGGGAAGCAGTTTATATGTCCATCTTCCATGCTGTTTATTTTCGCAGCATCATCCGGCGCTCATACCATTTCGGCTACAACTAGGACAGCGTGTGTCGATACCGTGCGATACGAGGATGTCACTCGTAGAGCAGCTATTCTCTGAGACAGTAGTTTTCTAGCCCTAATCCGGATTTCCAAAGTATAGGGTGTTTTTTATAGAGGTATAGAACTTTAAGTTGGCATTACTTTTCAAGATGGCGACCGATTTAACAGCTGTCAAGTGATTTATTCTCAGTTTGGTTTGGCAATTCATCATGAATAGACTCACGCCTGAACAACGCTTGCAAATAGTGCAATTTTATTTCGAAAATAATGGTTCTGTGCGGAAAACGTGTCGCGCACTACGTTCATTTTATCGTCGACAAAATCGTCCATTAGAGCAGTTAATTCGATTAACCATGGAATGTTTTCGCACCACGTTTACTCTTATTGATAACTCGCATCCCCAGAGACGCTGTACGGTGCGTACAGAAGAAGCTATTGCTGCTGTAGAGCGTAGCATTGAGGAAGACCCGAATGAGTCCATCCGCCATCGAGCACAGGAATTGGATCTGTGTCTATCCACTTTATGGAAGATTTTGCGGAAGGATCTTGGTTTGCGTGCTTACAAAATCCAACTCATGCAAGATTTGAAGCCAAACGATCATCAAGTAAGGCGTAGATTCGTCGAATGGGCCCAAAACGACATTACCGTTGTTCCCGATTTTTATAAGCGAATTTTGTTTAGCGATGAAGCGCACTTCTGGTTGAATGGCTACGTCAACAAACAAAACTGCCGCATTTGGAGTGAAGGTAATCCTCAAGTGTACGTGGAAACACCGTTACATCCAGAAAAACTGACTGTTTGGTGCGCTTTATGGGCTGGTGGAATCATTGGTCCTTACTTTTTCAAAAACGATGGCGGCCAGAACGGTACAGTCAATGGTGATCGGTATAGAGCCATGATTACTAACTTTTTCATTCCTGAATTATAAATATACCATGAATGTCCAGGAGATGTGGTTTCAACAAGACGGCGCAACATGTCACACAGCTCGTGCCACAATAGATTTATTGAAAGACACGTTTGGTGACCGCCTAATTTCACGTTTTGGACCTGTGAATTGGCCTCCAAGATCTTGTGATTTAACACCGCCAGACTACTTTCTGTGTGGCTATGTAAAGTCATTGGTCTATGCGGTAAAGCCACAAACGCTTGACCATTTGGAAGACAACATTCGCCGTATTATTGCCGATATACGGCCACAAATGTTGGAAAAAGTCATCGAAAATTGGACGTCCAGATTGGACTACATCCGCGCCAGCTGTGGCGGTCATATGCCAGAAATCATATTTAAAATGTAATGCCACAAGATTATCTTTCGGATAAATAAAATTCATGTCAATTGAATAATCCATCGTTGTTTTATTGCAACTTAAAGTTATATACCTCTATAAAAAACACCCTTTAGAAGCCCAGATTTCAGTCCCATAGAGGAGTATGATATTTCCAGCCTCCATGAGTAGCTTCCTCTTACTTGGGAAGGGTTTGAACCATGGCCTCACATCTAATAAGCCAACACACTACCTATTAGACTACGGCGCCCTTCTAAGCCAACGCATTGCTCACTAGAATATCGCGATTTTAATCATGTAACTCCCTATTTAAAGTCTAATATCTGAAGTTTCGGCGTGAAATAACCCAGTTATAACAGGTTAAACATAATATAATGCTTCTTCTTGTATGTGTGTTGGGTGTGAGTGTGTGTAAATACACTTTTCTAAATTGTATACATAAAATTCACACACAATATGTTTTGCTTTACCTACATATGTGCTATGTAAACCACATATGTGCTCATTTACTCATACATACATTTCAAACAGTATACAGTTAAAGAAACTCTTACTCTCTTAACATTAAAACTCACGTCATACAACATATTTACTTATACCACTCTCACTCTCCCACTTACACATGTGTACCATGCTGGAGTAGAGTAAATTGCTGTTCCTGAAAAATATGTCAGGTTTAAAGCATACGATATTCAATTCAATTAAATTCTATGGAATCCTTGATTGTTCAGACGTTGTTCTATTGGTGGGGGCAGGGTAGAGAGCAAAATGAGAACAAAATCTGTTGCTTCATTGTATTGCTATCACATACAGTTTTTTTTTTGTTTTTTTCTTTCAAACGCAACAATTGAAATCCTTTTTTTATGTTTTTACGTTTCCTAACACTGCCACAAATATTATGTACAGAAAATTGGAAAGCAGAGAGAGGGAGAAACAGAAAAATCAAACGTTTGTAATCAAAAATTATTGGAAAAAAATTCTCTTTTACCTGTGAAAAGTAAATTTTTCTTTATTTACGTCTCCCTCTCTCTCTCACCTTGTTGCCTAAATTTTGCTGGTGCAGATTTTTAAATGAGAAACACAATTTGTTGGCTTGATGTGTAATGATGTCACATGTCACAAGCCTGATTATTAAATTGTATGGCATATAACAAACAACAACAGCAAAAACAAAAACCAATTGTTACTTGCTTTTGAAAATTTAAGCCACATTTAGGACTAGTACTACTGCTACTGGTAATAGAAATCCGTAACAAAAGAGGCTGACTGTACCCAAATTGTAGGCATCGATTGCTACTTAGAAAGAAAATAAAACAAAACCCATCACCCATTCCATCAGCATACTTTTGAAGACTCAAAAATATGTAGAAAGTACTCGGCACTCGACTTTCGGTACGTGTTTGGATTTTCTAATTAAATTCATTTGCAAATCTCTCTCGCTCTCTCTCTTCTGGTGAATGGTGCTTGACTGGCTTCTAAAAGTAGTCGAAGTATTTTCCTTAAAATTTTCTTTTTTTTTTGGCACTTTTGTTGGCACTCACTGTGTGTGTTTGTCGTCTATTAAAGGGGCGTAGGTATTACGAGGGGGTTGAGTAGGTGTATTTAAATTAGGTTTTCGGTTTATTAAATTTGTTATTTAACTACTGCTGTCGTTTGTTTTGTTAACAATTTTATGAAATTTTTATTAACTGCGTGTTAATTTAGGCTTAAGTATGCCTAGACGTATGTTAAATACAAAATTCGTTTTCTCTATTTGCGTCTACATTGTCTTAATGGAAGGCAATTTGAATAAAATGTTTTTAATTGTTTTAAATTTAAAATAAAATTTGTACTTATTTTCTAAAAAAAATTCTCGCATGAGAGAAATATTTTCCCAACACAATAGTGAAACTAAAAATAAAGCCTTGTATGGTGATGGCATTAAGTTAAGTCAACTTTGATGTGCGAATTCGGAAGAAAACATCCAAGATCTGCCACTACAACCAGCATGATTTGAAAATATTGTGGCCTGTAATCCACTAGTGCATGTAGTTGAGTGCTAGGTTAGGTTAGGTTAGGTCGGAGTAGTAGTTCTGATATCACAAAGCTCACTTGAGCACGCATATGGGCCTGTTGTGATGCCACGGGTGAACGCAGTCCCTGTGCTGACCAAGAAGTTGGTCAGCGCAAGGGCTGCACTAGTTGAGTACTACTTAGACATGATTCCTCTGTGAGCTAACTTGGCGCAAAAGACTACACTTTTATTCATGGCCTCCTTTAAAACAAAACAAACTTTTCGGTGTTCAATACCACTGTACCTAACGCAACTCTCGGTTACAAATGACTTATCACCACCGAGTCATCGTTTTTCTCTTACGTTAGGTTAGGTTGGAGGACGTGTACTTGCCAATTAAGACAAGTACAGTACCCGGAGGTCGAATTGACCCATTGTACAATGTCCTAGTTTCTTACACCACTTATGTTGTGTGTGTTAATTTTATACAAGAGTGGTGGGACCTACAGTTTAAAGTCGTCTTCGAATGACAGATTTTTTTTTTGAGAAACTTTTTCATGGCAATATTTATTTACTCTCAGAGTTTTTGCCAGAAATCTGCTGAGAAGAAGTCGCCGAAGAAAATACTTTTTGTATTTTGTCTTGATGTCTGGCATGGGGCTCAAACCCTGGCTTTACGTCTAATAAGTCAACAGTCTACCTACTAGACTACGGTGACTTAAATTGTTCTCTTTATTTATACACTTTTATTTATATACAGTGGTGGCCTTATAATTAGAAACGACTTAGCAACATGTATGTATGTTTGTTAATTTGTTTACAGTTTTCACTGTGTACCTGGGATCAAATGCTTTATTTGGAGGACGTCTTACATACGTTTATCCATCAGATTGGGACAAATTAAACTTAGATTCGTCACTCCAGAGTACTCTGTTCCAGAAACATCGTTTCTAATTATAAGGCCACCACTGTATGTCTGGTAACTTCCCCATTTTTTCTATTTTGTTTTTGCAGTTTTTCTTCTCGAAAATTTCTACATTTTTGTTTGTGTAATTGCTGTTTACCGTACGGCATGTATATTTTGTTGTTGTCTGCTTATTTTTGATTAGTTTGTTTTTGGTCAATGAAAAAAAGAGCAGCATAAATCTTCACTTTCATCTGTGCTGAGAATGCAATGCCATCAGAAGACACTTGTCTGCATTCTTCTGAAAACTGCTTAATAAATGATTTCATTCGAAGAAGCTTTTCTCGTTTAAAAAACAACAGAATTTTTAAATTCAATTTTGATTTTCCGTTAAGCCATGCCTATTTCACAAGTAGAACGTTTTGAAGGTTAACAACCAATTTCCGGAGGAAACTAGCCTGAAAGCTGGTCTTAAGATCAATAGCAAATTAAACATTAAACCATTGTCTTTCATTATTAAAGTACGTTCATCGAGTGCCAGGGTTCGATCCCCAGGCCAGACATCAAGACAAATTACAAAAAAGTATTTCTTCGGCGACTTCCTCTCAGCAGATTTCTGGCAAAACCTCTGAGAGTAAAATAAAAATTGCCGTGAAAAAGTTTTTTTAAAATCTGTCATTCGGAGTCGACTTTAAACTGTAGGTCCCACCACTCATGTATAAAATTAACACACACAACATAAGTTTTGTGAGAAACTAGGACGTTGTACAATGGGTCAATTCGAACTCCGGGTCAATTCGAACTACTACCTACTACACTACGACGACTTCAACATCGGGAATAAATATATATGCGAACAATAAGGCCGCAGTAGGTAGTATGTTCGCTTGTTAGACGTGAGGCCACGGCTCAAACATCGAGAAAAAATATGTATATATGAGGCCTAAGGCCAATGGAAATGAATGAATTGCAGCCGCCGTAATCCAGTAGGTAGTGTGTTGCCTTATTAGGCGTGATGTCACGGTTCAAACCCCAGCTCAGACATTTTCAACAAAACGAAACAAGAAAAATATTTCTTAGACGACTTCCTCTCAGCAGATTTCTGGCAAAAGCTTTGAGAGTAAATAAAAAATTGCCATGAAAAGTTTCTCAAAAATCTGTCGTTCGGAGCCGACTCTAAACTGTAGGTCCCAAGACTCGGTGTGAGAAGCAAGGTTGTAAGCCTGACTGAAGGATTGTATGTATTAGTATGTATGTATGCATTCCATTTGAAAAGTGCATCCATTTTTTTAAATAAATTAGTGCTCTGTGCTAGTGCTCTAGTGCTAGGAATATTTCGGTTTTGTATTCAGTAAATAAAATAAAAATTCATCCACCAACTTCCCTATTACCGTTACCCTCATAAAGTTCTACTTTCCAATGAAACATATTTTTAATACAACACTAAAAGTGTTTATAATTTATACCACAGAACGTAATTCATTATTCCCAGTAATTTTAATTTTATCTTCAAGGAAGTGAACATCAAATATGAAAGAGTTTTTTTTCTGGCCATGAAATTTTGACAATAAAAATCTAAATGATGACGGCAAGTAAAGGATGAAGGACAGCAGAAAAAAAATAATTAAAAATTTTAAATGAAAACCCACAGTTGTTGCTGTAGCGTTAAACAAGAAATAATTTTTTTTTATTTCTTTAAAGCATTTTGACCAAACGCATGTGATGTGTACTTTCCAATGCATGTTTCCGCAGATTTCCTATTTAATTAAAATGTCCAGCTTTCGCTTCTGTTCATCCCTTTTGGGTTTTGGAAAATTATTTACAAAGAACAACTTCCAACTCTGCGGAATTAATTAAACGTGACAGGTGAAATTGAAGAACAACTGCTGCTGCTAACAAAGCAACTCCTACAGTTCAAACAGTAGCTGAGACACGCAAATTTCCATCAAACGAAATAGGAGAAGTGCAAACAAAAGTAAACGAGATGAACTCAATCAATGGAATTTCTGTCTGAAACAAAGAAAGCAAAACAAATACAAGAGATAGACATCCGAGTCGAGTACGGTTGATTATAGGAATTCCTTTAGAAAATTGTTGATAGAATCTATGTAAGGCAGTGGGGTTACTCTGTCCCCCATCTCCTAAAGGGTTCTGCAATTAAAACACTTTTTCAGCAATTTATTTCATAAGAACGAACACATTTCGTACTTTCATCTTCTATTAGTAGTTTAGGCATACGATTTTAATTTTCTTCGAACATTTAAAAACTAAACTTCAAATACTAAAAATAGGAGAATATTTTTCTTTCATCAAAACTTAGTTTAATTATGAGATCACCAGCCGAATATTAGAAACCCGATGCATTAGCATCGGTGCTTAGTTACCCCCAGCTAATGACCTCTTAAGAATAATGATGCCTAAGAATCTTAGTAGCTCTTACGCATAGCTTTTCCCAAAGTCCTATTGAAAACCTTTCCTTTCTCTTGTATATCCCCGGACATTCGCATTCGCTCGCTATATATCGATAGGTTAGGTTAGGTTTGAGGACGTGCACTTTTTTTACGCCGTGGAGGGGTAAATGTACCTAACCGCACCATAGAGGAAGTCGTCACATCCTCCATGTGTGGGGCCCTCACCCACTAAATCCCCCCCTCGTCTCCTGTGGACTTGTCTGTACAATACCCAGGAGTAAAAATGGCTCATTGTTAAATCGTCCTAGAAGAGTGAGAGAGGGAGGATAGTTAAGGAGAGAGGGAAATTAGAAAACGCGAAGAGATAGGAAAGAGAAGATAAAAGAGAGATGGTGAAAAAAATGGGCACAAACATAAGAGAGCGCGACTATATCCTTGATGCCCTAGCACTTCTCAATCAGCTGAATCTATTTATGAATCTATGGAGAGCCCAAACGATCGAAGAAGCCCCTGTCCAGGGTCCTCAACCTACTTAGGTACTGGACAATTACAAAGGAGGTGTTCGATAGTTTTCAAATCTTCCTTATCACAACATATCCTGCAATAGTCCGGCTTTAATTTGTTCCAGATCCATGTTACCGATCTAATCTAGCAGTGCTCTGTAATGAAAGCAATAATTAATCCTCTAAGCCAAGAAGCAAACCTGTTCTTTCACTGTCAATGGCAGGCCATAGCTACCTAAATACATAACATTTCGACTACCAACGCCACTGCTCTTCCCCTCTGACCCATCGAGTGATGAGGCCATAGAAGTGGCAGATTGGGGGATCAGAAACGACTATCAAATCGCCCTCAGAACGTTAACCTAATCTAGTGAGAGCATCCGCCGTCTCATTTCCGAGTATACTGCCGAGTATGTCACGGAACCCAGCACAGACGGATACGATCTGGCCCAAAAGCCCGTAAAGGCTCTTTGGACTCACGAAAAACCCGTGATTTACACCAGACCGACGCAATGGCTCTTAGGGCAGCCTGACTTGAACGACGATATTTTTTTTTTTTGGTAAGAATGCAAGTATGTTTACCGTATACCCAGAAATATCGTATCTAGGTCAATACACAGCTTTATAGTTATATCTTGTATAGCTTGCAGAAGAGTAATAAAACAGACATGGGGACCTGGCGATCTGGTTGTACTCTATGAATGTGCTCGTCATGGGTATTTTCAGAAAGTAAAAGGAATTCGAGATCTTGCGAACTTGAAAATTTTCAATGAAAACAAATGTGTGGGGCAAGAAAAATTACCTAAAATTAATTAAAATAACCTAAAATAACACACACAACATAAGTGGTGTGAGAAACTAGGGCGTAATCCTGACTTGAAGTATTGTAATGACCAATTATGTATATATGTTTGTGTGGAGTATTGTTTTACGAACATGAAGCATTTCCCTCACTTACTGCACTTGCCATTACCGATCAACAGCAATTCTAATTCATCTCGCAAACATTATTGTATTCACATCAAGGCACGGTCACGTTTGTTCGTCAATGCAAATATCATTGAGGAAAGGCTATTGCATATGTAGCTCTTAAGTTTTACTATTGCGACCACACCCTGTGTGCTACTTCTTAGGCAACTGAATTATCGTCCCATATACAGCAATCGACGGTTGCCAATAAATCAATTCGATATAGTGACAAATTTACACTTAAGGGGTCTCTCTAAGTTAACGATCCTGCGTACCACCCGTGGTACACGTCGCCCGATGAGACAATCTAATGGGGGCCATCCGTGGTACGCGCCGCCCGCTAAGGTCGTCTAGTACGGGCCACCAGTGGTACGCGCCGGCGTGAACGTGTTAAGGGAACCGCTAGAGTGTGTGATCACTAACATTTTTGAAGTCGCCGTACACTAGTAGGTAGTGTGTTGGCTTATTAAACGTAAAGCCAGGGTTCGAGCCCCAGACCAGACATCAAGACAAAATACAAAAAGTATTTTCTTCGGCGACTTCCTCTCAGCAGATTTTTGGCAAAAACTCTGAGTAAAAAAAATTGCCATGAAAAAGTTTCTCAAAAAAAATCTGTCGTTCGGAGTCGACTTTAAACTGTAGGTCCCGCCACTCATGTATAAAATTAACGCACACAACATAAGTGGTGTGAGAAACTAGGACGTTGTACAATGGGTCAATTCGACGGGACAAGTACACATCCTCTAACCTAACCTAACCTAACATTAACAGTGATGAACTCTAAGAAATCTGCTGAGAGGAAGTCGCCGATGAAATATTTTTTCGTATTTCATTTTGTTGGAGTTGGATTGACCTGGGGGGTTTGAACCCAGGCCTTACGTCTAATAAGCCAACACACTAGACCAACTAGACCGCAGCAATTTCATAACAGGCACTCTAGTTTTAGATAGTTTTAATCTTTTTTTAAAAAAATGTTAGGCTCCTCGGATTTTCTTCAAGCACTAAGGGCCATTATTATAACTTGTCGTTAACTAAAGGGAGGATTTTTAACGGGCAGATAAATTGTTTTTTATTATTATAAGTGGACGATAAGGTAGAAGTGAGCGTTAAGCTAAAGGGAGGGTCATCCTACCTTTAACTTTTAAAGTTAAGTTTATATCTGAATTTGCCATATTATAAATTATTTCCAATATGGCAACCTCAAATATAAACAAAATGAGGAAACACAACAACAAAAAAGGGCCTTCGTTGCCACTGCGTTTAAAAAAAAACTTCTTTAATTGAGCAGTTTTATCGACATTGCTCCCGCACTGCCGTATTTTTGAAAAAGTTAACTTTATTTTATCTGTAGTTTGTAATAACGAAAATAAGTTAAAGTTGACTTTAAAGTTCACTTTAGCTAAGTCTACCTTCAACTAAACCCTACTTTAACGGCAAGTTGAAATAATGGCCCTTACAGTGCTAAATACAGAAGCTGCTCGAACAAGGTTAATGCTTTCATCTGCCATTGCACATCTTGATCTGTTCAAGGATCTTATGGTATTTATTTGCAGTAAAACAGATTACAAACAACCAAACAAACATACATGCATACAAAATGAACGTTAAAGCTTCATTTAATTTTGAAATGTTTCAGTCAAACAGACACAGAAGCTCCATAAAAAAAAATATCATTCGCTTCACAGATACATACTCGTACATACATACGTACATTAATAATGTATTTTCATATATGTTTGAATGAATTTATTTAATTTCTTTTGTTGTTGTTGTTGTTCGTGTTGTTGTATTGTTTGTTTTATGGCTGAAATATGTACATATTTTTCGGTTTTTCATTTGTTCTTATGTTGTTGATTCAGTTTCTCGTTAAATTTCTTGGAAATTTTATTGAAAAATTTCATCGTTTTTCCTGTAAATGCATATGTTTGTTTGCATATTTCTGTGTCGTATACCGCAACATCATCATCATCATCATCAACATCATCATCATGATGGAATGTATTGCGTTCCCTTACTTGATTGATGGCAAATTCGCTTCAGTTTTTTTGTTTTCTTTTCTTTTTATTGATTATCATCCACAATGACATTGACAGTTGGCTTTACATAAATACATATGCGCTGTCCTGTTTCGCTTACTCTGTCTTTGTTTTTCCGCTCCCTCAATTGCTTGTTAAATAAACAAAAAATATTCATTTGGAATAAATTTCGCAGATATTTGATTATGATTTCCATAAACATCTTTTATTACATATCAATACTGCATGTACTCCAGCATATGGAGTCTTTATGCTCAAGGTTAAAAGGAATGGCGACTGTAAGAAGCTGTAGATAACATCTTTGCCGTTTTAATCGCCAAATATGTAAGAGGAGCCATCTTTTCAAGTATAAATAAAATAAATAACCTGAGTTAAAATAACGCAGCTTATATGGTAGGGTGTAGTAGAATTTGCTGTGCCCACTAAGCATCCACATGGTTAGGTAAAGATATGAACAAAAGGCTTTGAACAAGCCTTATGAGAGAAACAGCCAGCAGCTGCAAAATCAATGTATCGAAGTCTGTAAACAAATTTCAGAAGTTCAAAAGCACTTGAATGCATTTTAAGGTGAAAACGATGTCCTGATTTGATGTTATATTAAGGGAGCTCTACAAAGCTCTGACCAAGCTACGAATAGGTTGATGTAAACAAGATTGAATTCAATGCGCCTACGATCCAATATTGTTTGTTAACCTATAACCTCAAACATCGTGGTCAAAAACATCCAATATGTTGTCAACATATTTTTGTTTAATTGACCCTAAAAACCCGTTTAGGAAACCGTCGCAGTCTATTAGGCAGTATGTTGGCACACTTGTGAAGTCGCCGTAGTCTAGTAGGTAGTGTGTAGGCTTGTTAGACGTAAAGCCAGGGTTCGAGCCCCAGGCCAGACATCAAGACAAAGTACAAAAAATATTTCTTCGGCGACTTCTTCTCAGCAGATTTCTGGCAAAAACTCTGAGAGTAAATAAAATTGCCATGATAAAGTTTCTCAAAAATCTGTCGTTGGGAGTCGACTTTAAACTGCAAGTCCCACCACTCATAACATAAGTGATGTGAGAAACTAGGACGTTGTACAATGGGTCAATTTGACCTCCGGGTACTGTACTTGTCTTAATTGACAAGTACACATCCTCTAACCTAACGTAACCGATGTTGGCAGACTAACATTTCGATCTCGTCTGCGTTGGTAGGACCTTGTCATTGATTGATGTGACGAACTGGTAAAGGCGTTCGGGAAGCAGAGGCGCCTGGAAATATATATGTAGATATGTATCACACCATATGAATATACATACATATGTAGTTGGCTATTACAACACTTCAGTCAGAATTACGACTTTGCATTTCACACCACTTATGTTGTGACTATTAATTTGATACATGAGTAGCAGGACCTACGGTATAAAGTCCACTCCGAACGATTAATTTTTTTGAGAAACTTTTCATTGCAATTTTATTTCACCCTCAGAGTTATTGCAAAATATATGCTGAGAGAAAGTCGCCGGCAAAAACGCTGAGAATAAATAAAATTGGCATGAAAAGTTTCTCAAAAAAAAATCAATCATTCGAAGTCGTCTTTAAACTATAAGTTCTGCCACTCATGTATGAAATTAACACACACAACATAAGTGATGTGAAAAGCTATGTTGTAATCCTGACTGAAGGGTTATCATGAGTACATGAGTATCGGAATCTACAGTTTAAAGTCCACTCCAAACGGCAGATTTTTTTTGAGAAACTTTTCATTGCAATTTTGCAAAAAAATCTGCTAAGAGGAAGCCCTCGAAGAAATATTTTTCATATTTTTCTTTGTTCGATAACTTGACTGGGATTTGAACCCCTGCCTCACATCTTACATTGGGGTTTTTGATGCCTAAAATGGGAATTAATTGGAAAATAAAATTCTTGAGTACCAAATATTTTTTTACATGAGCTAAAAGTGCACAAAATTCTGCATCACTTTCTTAAAAAAAATGTGTTTCTAGCAAGTACCGTTACATTACTATGTCTTTTTGAAGTGAGTTTTTTGATATTTTTTTTTTATCTTTCGTAAAAAAAACTAAATTTTCAGTGTTTTCAAAATCAGTTCTCGGCAAGTTTTTAAGTAAAAATATTAAAAAAATATATATGGAGCCTTCAACGGCAGACGATTAAGATTATACCTATTTGCTTCGTTGTTTTTTAAGTTTATATAGTTTCGTTACTTTTAAAAAAAAATTTTGTGAAGCATATATGGAAAAATAGTTGTGAGTTAAGCAAAGTAAAGTAAAAAAAATGTTTCTTTTCTTAAACCTAAGACACCTTGTGAAATAAAAAAAAATTTTACAATTTCTTGCATCTGATCAAAAAAAAAAAGAAGATATATTTTTGCACCTATGTATATAATTGTATCTATTAAATTATTTGTATAAAATTGTAAAACCATATTTATATAATCATAGGTACGTACAAACGTGAATACAACGATTTGAAACCTTTACTGAAAAAATTGCATTTCTTAAAGAATAAATGATTACACGTTTATTGCCAAGCAATAAAAAAATATTAAAGTTTTTAACGATACATGGAAAAATTTTATTTCCCAATTGAAGGATCGCTGGAATGCATCTTATAGAGTTTCTGAGTGTTTTCTTCAGGACAACAAGTACTGGTTAGATTCGTCAAAAGATTTCCCGCGCCAATCTGGTGTTAAGCGTGGTAGATCGAAAATTGATTTCGAGCATTGCAGTGAAAAAAGCAAAAACCTAAAGCCAAAAAATAAACCGAAAGAAAATTCCTCATCTTTGCTAATCTTTGCGCGGACCAGAAGTAATAAACTGAGGAAGCGCAAGAAGCCCGGAACAAAGAAACAAAAAATGAAATGAAAAATTGTTTGATACTCAAAAGTATGTATTCTAATTTGTATTTATTATGTATATTAACATTTCCAATAATCTTTGAAAATAGGATTATAAAATTTTGAAAGAACATATATTTTGATGCAGTACATCAGAATCAATCAAAAATTCAATTTTGAATTTTTTGGTTGTTAGGCTCTTCTTTAAGCGAAATAAACCAAGAACAGTTAAAAAAGCAACAAGGAAAGCTCCCACGATTTAAGTCCCATTTTAGGCATCAAAAACCCCATTGTGCGGCGTATAGAAATTAAAAAAAAAGAAATTGAAAAAAATTTTCCTTGGTACTTTTGTATTCGAAAAGTAATTGATAGTTTATTACAATTCAAAAAGTATTTGGTACTTTTTCTAAAACTTTTTTGTACTTTTCTTAGTACTGAAGTAATCGCTGTCGATTTTTATATGTGCTTCTGGTACGTTTTTGTGCCTTTTAAAAAGTACTTCTATTACTTTTTTCTTGTACTATTGATAGCGCTTTTTCAAAAGTCAAGGTTTACATGGCTTTTATTACTATTATTAGGGATTTAGTATACACGTTGGTACAAATAGAGGAATCTTCTTTTAATCGGAAACTAATTTTCTTATTCATTCTCCTTACAAATGTACATACATACATACATACACAGGTATATATAAATAATCCCTACCGTTATATATATCCATCTGTGAATATTCCACTGCCATTCCAACGACGAACAAGAAACAATTTTTAGGAATTGGAAAATGTTTAAAATTTTTTTCTTTTTCTAATTAGAACCTGATTTATAAGCTTTTTTTAAAAACACTTTCAAATACGTTGCAAATTTATTTGCGTTTAATTTACAAATTAAAAAAATGGTAAATTTAAACAAGAAAAATATTTTTAATTTTTTCAACTGAATTTCTGAGTCCTAGAAAATGTTGTTAAGCAAACTAGGCATACTCACTCATTCAGCACAGGCAACAAATACAACATTCTGTTTTGAAAAAGAAAATAAACAAAAAATAAAAAAACCATCAGCAACAGCTGAACATCATTATTACGATCTAATAAAATGATTACGATAAAGAAACCCTTTACGATGTTAATTATTATTAATGAAGATGCGTAAAACAAAACAGAGATCAACAAACCTACAGCGTACATATGCAAATGGCAATAGTAAATGAGAGAGAGAGAGACAGAGCGAGAATTTATAAGAGAGAAATTAAAAGCAAAAAATTTTTTAAAAATAGACGGCCTAACAAAAGCATGAACAGTTATGTTTACAGCAAACAGGGGAAGAAAATAATCTGATTGTTGTTGTTCTTATAAAAAAATTCACATATTTTGCGTTATAATGGCGTTAAAATTTTCTTATTGATTTACCTGTTACTTGCTTATTCTTCTTCTGATGTGATGAAAAATTCTTATTAATCCAACATGATGCTTCTAGAACACTTTAACTTTTTGCTTTTTTTAAGGAACACCCGCACTTACACTTATTTTTTCGCCTATGCATTCAACACTTTTTTATTCAATAAATATTGGTAATAATTACTCTTTTTTGATATAAATTTACACTTAGACTTACATAGACACATACTTAGCACTTTTCATTTATTTTATTTAAATTATTTAACAAGCTTTCAAATGAATTTTAATTATTTCCCGACAATTATTTTTTTTCAACGCCAATCGAACAATAGACGCGTGTTACACTCTCAAAGTAAACGTTTAACTGACGAACAAACAAACAAGTAAACTTTAGTATTGCCAACTTCGTTTCTACCTCGGCGGTACTCATATAGTACAAAAAGGGCTTCTTTAATTTAAAAGTACTTCAACAGTTTACATATCTTTGTAACTGACCTACATATGTATATTCCCTGCTTAACACTAAAAAATGTACGAAATGCTTAGCAAAAAGTGTAATAAGTACTCTCTCTCTGCCGCACTAAATATTTTAATCACTTATGTACGTAAGTTTAGGAGACAGGCAACACTGTTTACACACTCAATAAGCATAGAGAGAATCGATAGAATCATAAGAATAACAATAACAACAATGCAATTATATTTTTGCATGCGGTCATTAAAAGAGCATGAAATTGGTGAACTTTGAACAAGTCTTTCTCCAATTTTAAGAAAAGCAACCACAACAATAACAACGAATGCATTGTGTAAAATATTTTGTGTTGTACTTTGTTGTTGTTGTTATCAGAAAAATATTTTTGTTTGTAAACATGTAAACATGCAGTTTTTAATGACGACCACGAAATGTACCAAAGATGGGAGTTGTTTATTAAGATTTAAATTTGTTAGCACATTATACCATTTTGAAGTAAGAAGTAAGGTACTAAACTGGAATTAAATTCGATCGTAGGGTATTTTAGTTGGTAATACCCTACGTACGTAAAAATAAAGCCAAAATTAATACGAATTTATTTTCGTATTTTAAAAAAATTATACGAAATAGGGAGTAAAAATTTTTTGTAAGCTTTCTAAAGGAGTTTTTGGAGAACAGCTCTGCCTGTTAAGTTTAAAAAGTTCCAAGAAAGATATTGATATGGGGAAAACGGTGTTAGGAACTATGGACTTATTTTTTATTTCTGCATATTTCATATCACTTTTAACATCTCTGGCCTTAGTTTATTAGAGAACTAACAGTGTGCTCTCTTCAAATTAACTTTGCAACTCTCTCTCTCTCTCTCTCTTTCTCCAATAACATTGATATTGATATCGTCTTCTACTTCCAATGCTTCATAATGTTGTTGCTTTACATTTCTTCCGTACATTAACTAGTTGTTGTTGTTTACGATATTGACACTTGACCATGGCATATTTATATCAGGTAAGAGCAATTCAACAGCTGACGAGTCTTAGAATGTCAAAATTTTGTTGTTTTTTTAGTGTTTTGTAACCATTTTTCTAAATTTTTTTTAACATTTCTCTTTCTATTGTTATTCGTCAGTCAGTTATGAAGCTGTTTTTGACATTCCGTGTACTCTTTAACAAAAACAAAATGCCTGTTGTTTTTGCATTGTTGTACTTGTTGTATTCTTGCGGTTACCTCTTATGAATATGCCATGCACTTGACATTGTTGTTGTTTTTGTTTTGTATTTTTTGTCTTATGCTCACTAGCTCTCTTGCTCTCTGTGCTAACTAGCGTTGCCAGTATTATTTAAGTATATTTTTGGGAAAAAAAACCTTGGTTCTAGAAACAAAAAACTAGTTTTCTACGAAAGTACCAAAATTTAAAAAGAAAATCCCGGAGTTCGGTGTCTCTGTTACTTCCCCGCGTGGGTGGTTTTTTGCTAGCTTGCTCGGGAGTAAATACTTCACGTTATTTTTATTGCATTTATTGAAAATTGAAATTTGTTGAAAAAAACTTGTTTATTAGAAAACAAATTGAATGGAAACTTTTTTCATCTCGAAAAACTTGGAAGAAAAATATAAAACTTGGGAAATGGCAACGCTGCCTGATACCGATTTGAGTTGGGCACTACTATATATCGTTCTGCGACAGCTATACGTCGTTCTTGAGTTCATTACGTTGGAAATTGGTGCCCTGTTAACCATAGCCGCTTAATAAAGTATAGAAAGTGTGGTCGCTTGGGAATATTTGCGTCCCTGTATTATGCAACCTGTATTGTCGACACTTTCGCCTTAAGATGGTAACATAGGAAAGAAATTTAAGAAGACTGAAAGCGTTAGAGAGATGTGGTCAAGCCTGAGAATATCCTTGCAATGATGATTAGAAAGAAAAAAGTTTTTCTATTCAAAATTCTTGTCAACATTTTTGTTTTTTTTTTGTCAAATACCAGGTCCACAGAATGATGTAGTAAGCAAGGCCGGTTAACAGAAATATTTAAAAGCTTATAACTCTGGATCGCTTGGACCCATTGAAATGAAAAGTGTCTCATTAAAAAGTAGAGAAGTCGTACTTTGAGGTCGTGTTGAAGTGAAGAAAGGCAACTGAATATTAGGAAAACGTTAAATTTTGAAAGTACCCCTTCTGTTCCTAGCAATTGAGCATATCTTACAATTCATTACGCGTCTAAAATTCATTTCATATGGCCATTAATGTCAGCAGGCTATACATAACAGACTTTCAATGTTGATTTTTCGAAAAAAAAAAACAAAAGATTGTCGCATATGGCGCTCGGAGAACCAAGTGATGAAGGTTATTGCAAACGGAAAAATTACTTACGCCCTGAGTCATATTCTTTTTGAAGTGTTAAAGTGACAAGATGCCAATAAAAATTAAAACTGGCGTAAATTGCATCGTACGCACATACTTAAAAATTTATTAAAAAATTTTCAAAATCGGCCATGACCATTATCTTATCCAGTTCAGCCTTGATAAGTCAGTTTTCTATCGAAAAATCCAAGTTAAAGAACTTTCCGTATGTAAAATTAAGATACTTTTAAACTAAGCGCGCCATATGTATTGTTATTGTACTCCATGTTCAAATCCCACAGAGAAGGTGAAAAATTTTCAGCCTTGATCTTTGAGTTTATAAAATTTTGCGGTTTCGATACCTTTCAGATAATCCATTTGAGACCTGACCCTTGACGAAGCTTCGCTACCTCTTGAAAAAGGATTAGGAATCAATTATGTATTCACAGAGGACGTTGTTTCTAGACAATGTCGGATGGCAGAAATTTTAGAATTTTGTAAGATCTGTTACAGTATACATACTAGTCTTCTGTTTAGCAAAGAAAGTCGTAATAAATGGAACCAAATCCATTCAAAATAATAATAAGACTTTAGAGGAGGTGTTTATATGACAACTCCTTTATTGCAAAAAAAAAAAAAAACAGCCATTCAGAACATCTGACATTTGACGGCGGGCCTAGACAGTATCCTAAACACCCTCTAATCTAATGAGGCATAATGTATTACCATCATAAAGTTGATAACAAAGGATTTCTTTTGAGACTACCCCACAAAAAATAGTCCAACGGTGTCAAATCGCAGCTCCGAGGTGGCCAAACGACATCAGCTCTGCGGCTGATAATACGATCTTCAAAAAGAGGGCGCAAAACATCGAGTGTAGCTTCGGCTGTGTGGCACGTAGCGCCGTCCTGTTGAAACCAAATGTTGCCAATATCCTCCTCTTCAATATTTGTGAACAAAAATTCGTTCAACATGGCCCGATAACGATCGCCATTGACTGTAACGGCCACTCCTTGCTCATTTTCGAAGAAAAATTGCCCAATTATGCCTCTGGACCAAAATCCGCACCAAACAGCGACTCGTTTTGGGTGCGTCGGCTTTTCAATGTATGCGTGCGGGTTTTCTGTGCCCCAAATGCGACAATTTTGCTTCTTTACATACCCGCCAAGATCAAAATGAGCTTCATCTGAAAAGATGATTTTTTTTTGCCAAAATCGGCATCTTCTGTAAGTCGATCCCAGGCCCACTTAGCGAAGCGTTGTTCAAGCGTATACACAACCATATTCGTTCAGCGGAAGGATAAAACTAATTCTCTGTCAAATCAGACATGAGCTAAGTGTTACCATTCACGAAATAAGCACTACTTGAAAAAAAAAGCGTTAGATGGCGGACCCGATATAAAAATGAATGTGTGTTTATTTGTTTGTGGGTTTGTTTGTTTGAAGTCTATAGACGGCTAAACGATTTTCTTTAAATTTTCACAGTACCTTCCTGTATGTGTGGAAGGAACTATAGGCTACTTTTTATTTTAAAGTTTCAAGTAGGCGAGGCGCCATGCCCACATACCCAATAAGTATTTAATGTCGCAAATCTCAAAAACTGCAACAGCTAGAGTCCTAAAATTTTGTATGGACGACTTTGACGTACAAAATGAACAAAATGGGCGGATTGGCTATAGTGGGCGTGTCACATCCCATAGTCTACATATATATAAAAATGAATGTTTGTTTGTATGTACCTTATAGAATCTTAAACTATGCATTTGATGATCTTTAGCATAGTTGTTGCGCATGACCCGGGGAAGGTTTCTAAGTTGATATGACCAATTTCCGACAGGTGGCGCCACTGAAAATTACTCAAAATGAATTAAATCGTAAACTGTGCATTCTTTAACAAAGTTGTTGCGCATGAGTCGACGTATGTTGGTGCGACTAAATTCCCATGGATGGCGTCACTGAAAATTATTCAAAATGAATGACAAACAATTGGTCGACCTACACCTCAAGCACGGAAGAAAAGATCATTACCAGCCTCAGAATCAGACGAGCATTGAGACTGGAAAATCTTCGAATATATGCCGCTGAGACCCGGCCGCTTGAACCACTTGAACAACGAAAAGTGAGATTAGAAACTGATTGAATGCATACTACTGGGGCCCGTTCATCTGAATCATCAGGACAACTGGAAACAAAATCAATAAAATGATTCAAAATTAATTGGGCATTTGTGTAATGCCTTTCCTTTAAACTTATTTTACTTGGTGGCGCAGCAACATGCGCAGGGTACAGCTAATGTTTGTATAAAAATTTTGGCATGGTAGGAGCAGATACTAACGCATTACTGGCAATCACTATGAAATAGAATTGAATACTTCGAGTGATACATTGTAATAAAATGGAAATAAATACTAATAAAATAACAATAGAATTCAAAAATTACTCCAATAAATGCCTTGATTCGACATTTTCTATTCATCAAATTAGTTTGTGTGTCTGAACTTTATTATTTTCAAATTGCTTTTCATTAAAACAGAAATTCCGAAATTGAGGGGATCATTTTAATCTTGATAAACATTTCGCCAAACAAATCACAATTTGAACATTTTCATACCCACTGTATTTGAATTCTATACATAAAGTCTTCATATCCACTTGTATGGGGGATAGGTAGTTACACATGCTTAAAATCTAATACAGAAATAAAATAAAACAAACGATTGTTTTGAAAATGTTACAATAATTCCTTGTTTTTTTCTTTTGTTTGGTACAGAGATTTATTCTCTCCTCAGTTGTTTTAACACAAAATTCAACAGAATAACAAGCACGGATGTCAGAGATGGATAAATTGAAATTAAAATATGACAACAAGGTGGTGGTACATCGTTTTAACATAAGAGCGTCACACGTTTTCTTTTAAAAATAAAACGTGAAATTTAAACCACAGAAAATTTTTTTTAGGCGACTTCCTCTCAGCATATTTCTATGAAAACCTCTGAGAGTAAATAAAATTGCCATGAATAAGTTTCTCAACACATCTGTCCTTCGGAGTCGACTTTAAAACTGTAGGTCCCGCCAATCATGTATGAAATTGACAAACACAACATAAGTGTTATAGGTAGCTAGGTCGTAATCAGAGATCAGCAATGAGTATTCATACTCATAATTTCTGATACTTATACGCATTCATACTTATTTTAATGTCATACTCATACTACTCATATTCAAAGTTTGAAATACTCATGGTACTCATACTTAACAATACGCATAATGATGTTGAATTCGACTCTCCTTTACTCAACATTTACAAGAATCACAAAATAAGTATGATTCGCATACGAACACTACAATACTCACTAGAAGGTTGTGTGTTTGCTCTGCTTGCTGTCTTTGTCTTTTTCTTTCTTCTTTTTTTTTGTAAATGCAACAACAACTAAGACTGTCAATTTTGATGAATGATTCGAATCAATCGAATCATTTATGAGTATTATGAGTATTTTTCTAAATTTATATATCTGAATGAGTATGCGTATGAATCAAACATATTCCGAATGTTATGAGTTTGATTTCAACGTTGTACTCATACTCATTGCAACCTGTACTTATAAATCAACGTTGTAGTGAGTACGAATAGATCAGAGTTGTTGAATTTCAATCCTGTTGACTCATTTATATTTAAAATTTCATGAATACTTATGAGTAGCGAAAAAACGATTTAATGCTGACCTCTGGTCGCAATCCTACCTGAAGGGTTGTAATCAGCAATTATATATGTATGTATGTTAACTTTCACTGTTTAGAATAAAAAAAAACTTCTCCGAAGTTCGTGAGATTTGGATTACTTTTTAATAATTACGCGACTTAAAAAGTATTATAGAAACCTTCATCCGTACCCTATCGTCCTAGACCTCATATATACTCCTCAACATCTTTAACACGTTGACTGCCACATCAGCCATATTCGGGTGACAGTAAAGTTTCTGATTGGGCCGCGTCAACCGTATTGGGGTGACGCTTATTTGACTACTTGCGTACAGGCGTACGAGTGGCCTAAAGGAGATTTTACTGTAAACGCTCGTGGCACTCAACGTATTAAGACGCACATGTGTATATGGAAATAGCACTAGCAATGGTTTTGTATACTCACGAGTTGCTGAAGATTGATCGTATAATGACTACCGAAAGGAGCCTTCGCAGTCTCAACTTAAGGAATGGACAGTCATTCCGCTCAACAAAAAAACAACGATCGCTTGCTGTTCTTGTCCAGAATGAGGAGATGAGGCACATTACTCAGAGCTGACTATCAGATGGTTTAACACTTGCCTGAGTAACGAGGATATCCTTCTTAGAGCGCGGCGATCTTGTGTTGACTGTATCATCATTCTGCACATAGAATACTTCGAATATTTTCTAGATTTTAAATCTTAAAATCATTGAAATGAAAGAAAGTTTTGTGGCATATCATATCTCTTTTAAATGCGACACGCTTAACAACTCTAGTGTTCTAAAACATGTGATATTACCTGCTCCAATCGTTTCCTGTCACGATATAATGTTTCCCAATGTATTAAAGGAATAATATGGGAGCATGAGAATAACATAAGTAGCCTTAGTTAGAGAATTCTCGCACATGAGCACACGAACATCGAAGGTATGCGGAGTGATATCAAGGAGGATATTGCCTTAGCGAAATACACGTAGTACTGAAGCTATTGTTATAGGCCCTGGCTTAATAGATAACATTCGGTTATCAGTAGCCCGAACAGATGGCCTTAAAGGATGAGAAATAAAATATTTCGTCACAGATGTGGCAGTCATTTGCAACCGTCCTATGCTTACTTTACTTACTTAATTAGGCATAACAACCCGTTTAACGGATTTCGGCCTGCCGCAACACATCCTTCCAGGCGCCTCTGCTTTTTGCGCTCCTACGCCAGTTGGTCACACAAAACGATGACAGGGCTACCTCGATTTGGTACTTCCAACGGACACAAGGTCGTCCTCTCCGCCGACTTCCGCAGGTTCCCGCATCAAATACCTGTCCCGCCGGAGCATCCTTCTCCATTCGAACGACATTGCCGAGCCAGCGCAGCCGCTGGATATTAATACGCTGTACAATGTCTATGTCGTTGAGGAGCTCATACAGCTCCCTGTTGGATCGGATACGGAAATCATCGCCAACTCGCACAGGACCGAACATCTTAGATAGGACTTTTCTCTTGAACACTCTCAAGGCCGCTGTATCAGTACTTAATAGGGTCCATGCCTCTGCGCCATAAAGAAGCACGGGTAGGATGAGTGTCTTGCAGAGAGTTAGTTTTGTCGCCAAAACCGTCCTATGCTAGAATTTAGAAACTGTTTTCAGATTTATACGTTTGGACTTAAGATTTCAGGCTACTGCTGAGACTAGTTCTCCAGTAATTCTATGCTGTCCACTAGAGATCGTTAAAATTTATCAATTTCGGCTTACTGTTACTAAGATTTCAGCTTGGTTTATACACGAGACAGATTTTTAAGAAACATTTCATAGCAATTTTATTTACTCTCAGAGTTTTCTGCCCAAAGACTGCTGAGACATACATACTTCGTTTTGTTCTAGTTGAACTACAAGCTCTTGTCTAATAAGCCAACACACTACATAGTAGACTACGGCGTCTTCATAATTATATACAGTCCAGCAAAAGGGACTTGCTTTATCTCTTTTTTCCTCGAAACTTTTAGTAGACTATAGTGCTTAATACGAGAAATCATTCGGCTCATAAAATATTGTTGATTAAACAAATCCTGTACATTTCTTAGACGGTGTTCAGATATGCAACTTTATTGCGTAAAACGTAATAAACGCCATTATTGAGCTCATTATTTCATATAAAGTTTCAATTAATAATTGCGCAATAAATAAGCAAATTGTTATAATATTGAGTAAAACTTAAAATGCTGCACTGTCATAAGTGTGTTTAGTGAGCATGTTACACTTAACCGAACAATTACAATTAAGACAAACAAAAAATGGAGACCAAAATAAAAACAATGTTGTTGAAACAACCAGCTGTTTTGTTTACCAGATGTCAAATGAATATTGAATAAACAGCTGAACTGCGTATATTGTTATGTCTGAACACTTAAAATATTGTACTCAATTAATCGAATATTGACTCAATAAAAGTGCAGATCTAAACATAGTATTATGGCATTTAATTGACATGTTAGTAAGGTCAAGAATATTACATTTTTGTATACCAAAAAGTATTGAAAATATTGAATTTAAAGTATACCCATCTCTGAAGTACTGGTACACAGTATTTATCCTCGCTCTCTCTCGCACTCTCTCTCACTCACTCTCTGTGCATTTTAAAATTGTATAAAAATGTGATTCTTTTCATTTAATACATGCATAATATTTCAGTGAATTTTTCTTTTTATTTTTCATTTGAAATTTTCAAATTGTATGCATTCAAAAAAAAAAAAACATACATACATACATACATACATACATACATATGCATGCATATGTACATTTATACATATGAATGTGAATGTATGTATATACTGACGCATATCAAAGTTTTCAGTGAAATTGTCAGGTTTTTATACTTGTTACACATGACATTAACTTTCATTTAAAGCAGGAGAGGAAGGTTGAATATTTAAATCAGTCGCACACAAAAACACTCGCTCTCTCGCTCTCTCTCTCTCTGTTATCCTTACTCTTTCCCAAATTTCTCTTGCATATATTTTACAATCATATAAAATGTTTATAAAACTTGTCTAACTTATGCACACACACTCAGCAATAAACTGTATGCCCGACATATTTAAAAAAAGGAAAAAGAAAACACAAACACTAACTGTTGTACACACATATATACATATTTGTATAACACACGCACACACATGTCCTTATAACATATACAGTTAGAGAAGAGAACATAATTTTGTTGTTTGAGCACACATAACAACTTCAAGGTATTAATGGTAAACACAAAAATATATAACCTTTGTTGGTGTTGTTGTTGTTTTATGCTTAATATTAAAATAACTAAAATGACTGTAAAAAAACCTGGAGCTCAAACAAATAAAGGGTGGGCAATTTAAAAGTTTAAATTTAAAAATGAAGTGAAGTACAATTGTTCCGTTCAGAAACGGAATATTATTTCATTCATATGGCTGCCGTGGCTGGCCTCATAGAATCTCATTTGATCGCATGAATTTTCGTGCATTTTTTTGAGTGTATGTGGGGATCGTATCTCGGCAATGGCATCACGAATGGCGGCCTTCAAATGCTTAATTTACTCTGGTTTGTCAGCATAGCAATTTTCTTTAATGGCTCCCCATAGAAAATAGTCGAACGGTGTCAAATCATAGCTTCTTGGTGGCCAGTCGATATCACCATTTCGTCTAATTAAACGGCCATCAAACTTTTGATGCAATAAATCGATTGTGGCATAAGATGTGTGGCAAGTTGCACTACCCTGTTAAAACCACATCAATATTATGAAGAACGGGTACAAAAAAATCGGTAATCTTGGTGCAATAGGTGTCTCCATTGATCGCAATGGTTGAACCGTCCTCATTTTCAAAGAAATATGGGCCAATGATGTCTGTGCTCCATAAGCCGCACGAAACAATCACTCGTAATGGGTGCATTGGCTTCTGTAAGACCTTACTTACTTACTTACTTACTTAATTTGCCATTAACAACCCGATTAACGGATTTCGGCCTGCCGCAACACATCCTTCCAGGCGCATCTGCTTCTTGCGCGCCTACGCCAGTTGGTCACACCAATCGATGACAGGGCTTCCACGATTTGGTCTTTCCAACGGATACAAGGTCGTCCTCTTCGCCGACTTCCGCAGATCCCCGCATCAAATACCTGTCTCGCTGGAGCATCCTCCTCCATTCGAACGATATGGCCGAGCCAACGCAGCCGCTGGATATTAATACGCTGCACAACGTCCATGTCGTTGAGGAGCTCATACAGCTCACTGTTGTATCGGATGTGGAAATCATCGCCAACTCGTACTGAACGGAAGATCTTACGCAGTACTTTTCTCTCGAACACTCTCAAGGCCGCTGTATCAGTACTTAATAGGGTCCATGCCTCTGCGCCATAAAGAAGCACGGGTAGGATGGGCGTCTTGTAGAGTATTAGTTTTGTCGTACGAGAGAGGTTTCTGCTACTCAATTGCCTATTGAGACCATAGTGGCACCTGTTGGCAAGAGTGATCCTGCGCTTGATCTCCAGACTGACATCATTTGTGGTGGTAACGGCGGAGTCAAGATAAATAAATTCCTGTAAGACCACATGCGGGTTTTCTGAGCCCTAAATACGGCAATTTATATACATACATAATTGGTCATTACAACCCTTCAGTCTGGATTACAACCTAGTTTCTCACACCACTTATGTTGTGTGTGTTAACTTTATACACGAGTGGCGGTACCTACAGCATTTTGTGACAGAATAGCACGACATAAGTATTGCCCGATTCGAAATAACCAATGTTTCTTATATAAACCGATAGATGGCCCACCCTGTTAATGCATACTTGTTATACATACCATACATACGTATGTTGCCTTTCTCTTTAGCGAACCAAACACACAATTTAAGAAGGTAAATATTTTCTTTTATTTATTTATGGTTGTGTGTGCAATTTAAGCAATTAAACTGGAATTTTATTAAATTCTTGTAAAATGCGAATTAAAATTAAACTGAAGGGAGGGATTTTTAAATATTTTAACAGCTTCCCACACACACACAAAATTAATTTCACAGATTCAGCATTTATTTTGTGTACGTATTCACTCGTTAGTAGAATATTTCATACACAAGACTTTGTTTAGATAATTAAGCAATGAAATGTCTGTCTGTCTGTATGTATGTATGTATGTATGTATGTATGTATGTAAAGTAAGAAAATAAAATATTTAAAAGAACTAATGAGGGATTAAAAATGATTATAAGTGGTCTGTTCAATAAACCTGTGGATTTTTGTGAATATAACACAGATTTCCATATAAAAGAATCAGTTTTGATTCCCTAAAGAATTTTTCCAACGTTTCTTCAATTTTTGTTTAGAACGGGCTGCTTGATACACTTGTTTTCACCTTTGCTTTGTCTTGTTGCAATTAAGTCGCCATAGTCTAGTAGGTCGTGTGTTGGCTTATTAAACGAGAGGTCTTGGTTTAACTCCTGGCTCATACAGTAAAAAAAAACGAAATACGAAATACGGACTTTCTCTCAACAGCCTTCTGACAAACGCTCTGAAAGTGCAAATAAAGACGTTCGACTGTTACTTCGACTCCCTAAGCATGAAGGTAGCAATAGAGCTGACCCACTTGCAAAAACGGGCGCAACAGAATATTCAACTGAATTCGTACATGAGGTTAACATTCCCCTGCTTAGGGCCAAACAAATGGTCGCACACAAAACGTCACTCATTTGAAAAAAGGATTGTTGAGAGACAGTTCTGGCTCGACAGGCAGAATAAAGTTTGCGTTAAATCTATAGCAGTTATAATGGGGCAGAAAAACTGAGGCTGGAAAAAAGTCAAAAGCTGTAACGATTGCAGTTATTAAATTAGGTTAGGTTAGCTTCTGTCAAATCTTAAATTGGCAGAAGCCTTGAAACGTATGGCATACTTGGATTTCTGTAACTTGCCGTTGTAACTCCTAGTTGGCATCTATAAACCGCCCTGACAGTCTTACTTAGTTAGGATTACGACCCAGCTTCTTACACTACTCATATTGTGGGTGTTAATTTTATTCATAAGAGGTGGGACTTACAATTCAAAGTCAACTCCGAAGCATAGATTTTTGGGAAACGTTTCATGGCAATTTCCTTTTTCTAATCCCTCAGAATTTTTGACAGAAACTAATTTTTCAAATTCGTTTTCTTGGAGGTTTTGAACCACGATATCACGAAACATGATTTATCATGCAGAATAATTCTTCGTCCGATGATACCAAGTGCCGGATAATGACAGGGAAAATGTTTCGTAGAGCATTCATTTTCAACGTCGTGACAACTGTTACAGAAGTCGTTTTAAAGTACTCAGCCTCCAGACGTACGCACCAGAGATCAGCAACGAGTATTCAAAACGATGAGTAGATTCGAATCATACTTATAATTTCTGATACTTACACGTATTCATACTTATTTTAATGTCATGCTCATACTACTCATATTCAAAGTTTGAAATACTCATGGTACTCGTACTTAACAATACGCATGATGTTATTGATTTCAACTCTCCATGACTCATCGTATACACGAATCACAAAATAAGTATGATTCGCGTACGAACAGTACAATACTCACATGAAGGTTGTGTGTCTGCTCTCCTTGCTGCCTTTGTCTCTTTTGTTTATGTGTCTTTCTCTGTAAATTCAACAACAACTAAGACTGTAAATTTTAATGAATGATTCGAGTCACTCTAATCATTTATAAGTAGTATTATAAGTATTTTTCTAAGGTTAGGTATCTGAATGAGTAGGCGTATGAACCAAACATATTTCGAATGGTATGAGTTTGATATGAACGTTGTATGTGTACTCATTGCAACCTGTACTTATAAAACAATGTTGTAGTGAGTACGAATGAATCAGAGTAGTTGGATTTCAATACTGTTGACTCACTCATAGTCAAAATTTCATGAGTACTTATGAGTAGCGAAAAAGCTATTCATTGCTGATCTCTGCTAAGTATGCAAATGAAGCGGTCATGCACCAACCAAAAGCGGAGCACTATGTAGCGACGTTGTTTACTAAGTATGTATCTTTTTCAACGCTCTTTTGTTAGTCTCTCCAGAATAAAGATTCCAACTGTATTTTCCGAAGTCGCAATCACAGTACACACGCTGTTTCGTTTAGCGCTGGAACTTATTGGAACGTATCCCCCGCGTTAAGCGGGATCTTACTGTATGGAAAAATATTTCTTTCGTCGACTTCCTCTCAACAGTCTTCTGGTCAAATAATCTAAGGAAGTAAATAAAATTTCCATTAATTAACTTCTCAAAAAATCTGTCGCTCGAAATCGACTTTAAACTGTGGTAGTGTGAGAAGCTAGGTCACAATCCTGGCTAAAGGGTTGTAATGGCCAACATCACAGCATTTTATTGCTTTCCACACCATCACACTATTTTCCTAGTTCTTCAAATAATTTACAAAACGTTCTGATTTCTTAAAAATTTTGAAAATGCTGGTTGTATTCCAGTGGATGGTCAAATTTTATTAATTGTTTGCTACGCCAACCGGTAGCACGTATAGATTTACAAAAATAACTTCACTTTGAGCTGAAACATTCATTCCGGCGAGGTCCGGAACAATTGTGTTGGAACACCAGAAAGTAAATTTAAGTTAGATTAGGTTAGAGGACGTGTACTTGTCAATTAAGACAAGTATAGTACCCGGATATCGAATTGACCCATTGTACAATGTCCTAGTTTCTCACACCACTTATGTTGTGTGTGTTAATTTTTATACATGAGTGGTGGGACCTACAGTTTAAAGTCGACTCCGAACAACAGATTTTTTTGGGAAACTTTTCATGGCAATTTTATTTACTCTCAGAGTTTTTGCCAGAAATCTGCTGAGAGGAAGTCGCCGAAGAAATCCTCTTTGTATCTTGTTTTGATGTCTGGCCTGGGGCTCGAACCCTGGCTTTACGTCTAATAAGCCAACACACTACCTACTAGACTACGGCGAATTCAAAAAATGTGGAACGCTTCACGGTTTTGCGTGTCATCCTTGTACAGGGCCATGCTAATCTTCTCTGTATAGTTCCAATTTTAGTATATGTTCTGCCGAAGCAAGTACAGTAAATTTAAGTAGGAGGGACCAGGGACCAGTGTGAGAGATATTGATTTTGAATTTAATTAATGTCTCCTAGCGTACTTGCTTGCCTTAAAGTTTTCTTACAAAATTCCTGACAACATTTTCACTTAAACTAGACCATCATTTACTGGCTGACATGTCAGACATGTTGAAGAAGAAAGTAGCTGTGAAAGCAGCATTGAGATTGAGAGCCGCAAGAGCATGGAATTACAGAAACTATGGCCACACCAACTTCTGACTACGTGTCTTACAACGAAGAGACCGAATAGATCCAAAGAACGTAATCCAGTTCTACACTAACGGTTCTATATAACGCAAAAAAGTCGAAAGTGGAAGAGTTGGAATCTTTTCAGAACGAAAGCATCTTAGATTGTCTCTTAAACTACATGGCTGCCTATACTATTCAGGCTAATATGGCTATAAGAGTGTATCGAATGAAGATATACGCGTATTTACTGACATTTAAGTGGCAATTAAGTCCCTATAGCACTATACCACTACAACTAAACTTGTCAAAAAAATGAAGCATTATTATAAGTGGACAACAAGGTAGAAGTAAGCGTTAAGCTAAAGGGAGGATCATCCTACCGGTAACTTTTAAAGTTAAGTTTACGTTTGAAATTGCCACATTATATATTATTTTCAATATGGCAAGTTTAAATATAAACAAAATGAGCAAATACAACAAAAAAAGAAGCCCGCAGTTGCCACTGCGTTTAAAAAGAACTTGTTTAATTGTGCAGTGTTATTGACATTACTCCGGCGTTGCCATATTTTTGAAAAAGTTATCTTTATTTTATCATTAGGTTGTAATAACGAAAAAAAGTTAAAGGAGACTTTAAAGTTCACTTTAGCTAAAGTTAACTAAACCCAACTTTAACGGCAAGTTGTAATAATGGCCCTTAATTAGCCAACGATTAAAGTTATTAGTGTCTATACACATTCCATATATTTCCAAATTGTTGAGTTAAAATTAAAAATTGTACAGTATTCCATACAAAAAACTTTGTACCTTAAAGTACACATTAAGACAAATTACAAGAGAATTACAAAACTTTGTGAACATAATCAAATGAACGACAGTGTATGTATATTGTAAGCAACCACAGTATTTACAGAAAAAATTATGGTATTTTTATTGTTAATCACTGTAGGCGTATAAAATTATTATGAATATTACATCGCGTGTAAACGTTTACGTAAAGCAACGTTTAACAACCACGTACTTTGTTACCTACAGAAAGTTTTTTATTTTTTTTTATAAATATTTATAATAAAATTCTGTACCATATTAAGAATTTTTATTATTAAACAAAAGCTCGGTTTTTTCCCTTTTGAAAACAAAAGAAAAAAAATTGCTTCGTTAAATGCTTTCACAAGAATTCATTATGAATCGTTAAAAAAATTATGAAAAGAATACCTTTTCTGTGGTGGTTATAAAAATAAAATAAAATAAAATATTTAAAAAGAAAAGAAATTTAATTAAATTGTAATAAAAAATAAAAATTTAATATTAAATTCCCTTGTATTACAGGGCAGGCAGGAAAGGGAAAGCAATAAAATATTTTTAATATTTTTTATTTTCTTTTCTGTTCCATTACACACGCATTATTTGTTATAAAAATGAGGAATTAAAAATAAAAAAAAATTAAACATAAAACAAAATCTTGTTTTATTTTAAGAATATTCTGAGAAATATCTCTAGTAAGAAATAAATTTATTTTATTGTTGTTGTTGCCGTATGCTTAAATAATTTCATTATTTTTCGTAAATAAACTTGTTGTTCTCTTATTATCCGTATGCTCTGTTGTAATAATTCATCAACCATTCATTCATTTCCTAGAAAATATTCATTGAAATCAAATATAAAGTCGTAGCTATTTTTAATCATTGTCATGGCAATAATTTTATTCGAATTTTTCGTTGTAAAACAAAAAAAGATACTCGTTCTGGTGTCCTTGTTTTCATAGAAAACATGATCATTTCAGTATTCAAATACAATTATGCTCACCCGGTGTATGATGAACAAACGATTTCATCCATTACACGCACACATACATACATAATTGGTCATTATGGACCTAGTTTCACACACCACTCATGTTGTGTGCGTTAATTTTATAAGTGAGTGTCGATCGTTCGAAGTAAGTCGATCCCGAACGACAGATTTTTTTGAGAAACTTTTTGATGGCATTTTTTATTTACGCCCAAGTTTTTTTACCAGAAATCTACATACATACATACATACATACATAATTGGTCATTACAACCCTTGAGTTAGGATTACGACCTAGATTCTTACACCACTTATGTTTCGTGTGTTAAAATTTTATACCTGAGTGGCGGGACCTACAGTCTTTAAGTCGATTCCGAACGACAGATTTTTGAGAAACTTTTCATGGCAATTTTTATTTACTCTCAGAGTTTTTATCAGAAATCTGCTGAGAGGAAGTCCCCGTAGAAATATTTTTTGTATTTTGTTTTGATGTCTGGCCTGGGGCTCGAACCCTGGCTTTACGTCTAATAAGCCAACATACTACCTACTAGACTACGGCGACTTCAGAAATCTGCTGAGAGTAGTAAGTCGCCAATGAAATATTTTTTCGTATTTCGATTTGTTTGAGATGTCTGATCTGGTGTTTGAACCGAGGCCTCATGTCTAATAAGTCAACATTCTACTTAATAGACTACGGCGACTTCAAAACATCGCTTCACAATAACCCTTAACAAATCTGTAACTGGTTGTGGTTTTTAACGAAACCCACACTAATCTACCTCGATACCGCATATAAAAAATGGAATTACATAGACTACAATTTCAGAAAGTCTTCTAACTCGATAAGCCATGGTTTGGAAACCACATTCTGCAATGCAGTTTTCCTCTGCAAATAGAGACTGAAACCGCTACAATAGTATTATATCTGCAGGTACTAGAGGAACACATATATATTTTCTGAATGTGGAGTTCTTAATAGTTTGAGGTGCAAGTGTATTGAAGTCTCCATAGTCTAGTAGGTGTGAACTGATTTATTAAACGTGAGGCCACGGTTCAAACCCCAGGCCAGACATCAAAATAAAATACAAAAATAATTTCTTCGGCGACTTCCTCTCAGCAGATTTCTGGCAAAAACTCTGAGAGTAAATAAAAATTGCCATGAAAAGTTTCTCAAAAATTTGTCGTTCTGAGTCGACTTTAAACTGTAAGTCCCACCACTCATGTATAAAAATTAACACACACAACATAAGTGGTGTGAGAAACTAGGACGTTGTACAATTTAGCTGGCAGAGTGAATAATGCAGGAACAACTGCATCTATTACACACACACATACATACATAATTGGTCATTACAATCATTCAGTCATGATTATGGACCTAGTTTCCTACACCACTTAAGTTGTGTGTGTTACTTTTTTAACTTTGCAGTTTAAGATCGACTCAGAACGACAGATTTTTTTGAGAAGCTTTTCATGGAAATTTTTATTTACTCTCAGAGTTTTCGCTAAAAATTACGTTTCGTTTATTTCGTTTTGTTGAAAATGTCTAATCTGGGGTTTGAATCGTGGCCTCATGTCTAATAAGCCAACACACTTCCTACTAGGCTACGGCGACTACAAATTAAAATTATATTTCGTGTATTTTCGGGCAACGTACAACACGAAAAGCCATGAAGCCCATTTCGAGATAAATGGGTACGTAAATAAACAAAACTGTCGAATGTAGGGCGATACATCCCGAAAATATCAGTCAAAGTAAGGATTTTAAACTAAAGGTGTCTTTGCGGCATATTTCATTGAGAACGACTTTGGTATCAGGGCATCATTCTCAACAGCGAGAACTATAGGTCGATGATTATCAACTTCTTTTGACTTGAATGATGTGATCTGGTCATGCAGTCTCAACAGGATAACGCTAGGGGTCACGTTAGACATTCTACACGAGCGATTTGAAGGCATTGTCTTCTTACTCGGATGTGAGAGGAACTGGCTATCGACATCGTTCGATTTTTTTCTTTTGAAATCTTCTTAAATCACAATTCCTCAAATTCAGCTTGATTTCATAGCCAGAATCAAGTAGAATTGCACACCTTGCTTGCGCGATCTCACGTGCCTGAACCTTGTGGTTTCCACATATACTTTTTGGTGTTTGATTCTACAAAGAGCTTAAATTTAAAGGCAATGTTATTCACTGATCATACAGTCTTCAGACAAGAACTACTGAGTACACTAGCGCACAATATTTAACTCTCGCTATCGACGACCATAATCTTTGCTTATCATCGGCTCGGTTAATAAGTTCTAATGAATCCATTAAAACCTATGACGGTTATCTTAACTTTAAGTGAAGGTAGTGATTTGCTACCTAACTTCACGCACTAGTTGGTAGTGCGTTGGCTTCTTAGTCGTAATACCACGATTCAAACCTTAAGTCAGGCATCTCCAGCAATGCGAAATATGAAAAAATATTTCTTCGGCGACTTACTCTCAGCAGATTTCTGGCAAAAACTCGCGGAGTAAATAAAATTGACGTGAAAAGTTTCTCAAAAAAACTTGCCGTTCGGGATCGACTTTAAACTGTAGGTAGCGCCACTTATGTATTAAATTAACACACACAATATAAGTGGTGTGAGAAGCTAGGCCGTAATCCTGACTGAAGGGTTGTAATGGACAATTATGTACGAGTATGTGTGTTAAGGAATAGAAAATATCGTACATTATAGGGAAATTTTTTGGAGTCCAATTGTTAAGTCACTTAAATTTCTTGAATTAAAACAAAATTAATCTTAATGCCACTAAGTCTCTAAGTCTCTGTACTCTTTGGTTCATACAATAAAATAATTTATTAACCGAAAAACAAACATACATACATACGAATGTACATTCTTACCTTGTTGATGATGATGATGCCAATAATTTTCTTAAATTAACTATTACATGCACATTTCCAAACAGATTATTTAAGCTGTATGTCAATGGAAGGCCATACTGACCTTCTACTCCAAAATCAAAATGGTTTTCGATTATCATGCAAAGTTATACGGCATGTTGATGTGGGTCTAAAAATAAATCTGCTCCGCAACGAAAGAGTGTAACTCGATAAGGAGAAATGACAAGAAAAAATATTAAATTTATTAAGGAATGTAGACATAAAGAATAAGGATGAATAAGTCCCCTCTTTGGTTAGGAAGATATTACAGAACCCAATGAATTGATGTGAACGATGTTTGATTTCAACAGGATGGTGCAACTTCATTGCGTAAAACATTTGATGGCCTTTTAATTAGCTGAAATGGTAATGTCAATTGGCCGCCAAGAAGCTACGATTTGACAGCCACCGTTGGACTATTTTCTGTGCGGCGAAGTTAAAGAAGAGTATTATGCCGACAAACCAGAGACAATTAAGCATTTGAAGGCCAACATTTGTGATGCCATTGGCGAGATGCGACTACATAGATGCGAAAAAGTGCATGAAAATTGCTCCGATCGAATGAGGTATTGTGAGGCAAGCCGCGGCAGCCATATGAATGAAATTAATATTCCATTACTAATTGGATCAATTGTACTCCATTGAATTTTTAACTTTAAAGTTTTAAATGGCCCCCTTCTTATTTTTAAGTTGCATCCAGACGTCAGCAATGAGTATTCAAAACGATGAGTAGATTCGAATCATACTTATAATTTCTGATACTTATACGCATTCATACTTATTTTAATGTCATACTTATACTACTCATACTCAAAGTTTGAAATACTCACTGTACTCGTACTTAACAATACGAATCAATCGAATCATTTCTAAGTATTATCAGTATTTTTCTAAATTTATGAATCTGAATGAGTAGACTTATGAATCAAACATATTTCGAATGGCATGAGTTTGATGTCAATCTTGTAGTGAGTACGAATGGATCAGAATAGTTGTATTTCAATACTGTTGACTCACTCATATTCAAAATTTTGTTAGTACTTATTAGTAGTGAAAAAGCGATTAATTCTCTGGTTGCAATCCATTAATATCAGTATCGTTTATAATTTTCTTTTTTTTTCGAATCCTGCAATTAAATTAAAATCTCTTAATTTTATCGCCTTTAATTACTTTCTAATTTTGTAACTTCCACACATGCAAATACATTTTTAAAATACTTTCCCTTGCTTATCTAAACCAATAGACTTGTTTTATAACAAAAAACAACAAGAAAAAAAACTTTTGTGCTAATGACTCTTTAATAAAGCATGGATATCATCAATCTGGCAAACAAGGATGAGATGGAGAAGAAAACCGAAATAAAAAAAAAAACTTTTATTGGCAGAATTTCAAAAAAAAAAAATAAAAAAAAATGTCTTAATACTGCGGAGACACACACAGTATTTTTTATCAACTAAATTAACAACCACATTTGCATCTACAACTACAACTACATTGTGATTATCATTATCACAATGCTTGTCAGTATTACTATACATATAATCATGATTATGATTATCATTATCATCGTCATCATCATTATTAAGTATAATCCAAGCAATTTACTTTTAGTTTTTCATACTACTTGTTGCATGATGCCACATCTTATCATGCCTTTCGTTCCGTCTTTCAACATTAAACAAGAAAAATATACCCGGGGTTATTTTAAAGGCACCAACAGCAGCAGCATCAGAAAAGCAAGCCAAGTTGTGGTACTGAATTGTTAACAAGTTTGTAAATAACTTTGCCTGTTATAGTTTGCAAAAAAAGCCTGGAAAAAATGAATAAAAAACAACAACAACTACTACATGCCAAGAAAAAAAATTTTGTGGCATATTTTTCTAGGGTTCGCTAGGCTTCAACATAATCTCAATGGCAAAGCTATTCGAAAAAAGGGGAAGGGATTGTAATATTTGTTGGTTGATTATAGAAATGAGAGGAGAAAAAGAAATAAAAATTATGCAAATAAGTGAATTCACTTGGAAAATATTTATATACTTACACACCTACACATACTCATACACAAATACAGTTACACCATTCCACTTATAAGCCTAGGAAAATCTAAAGGCAGCTGTAACACAGCAGAAAAATATTGCAAAAGCCATCCCTAAAATACTCGCCTTCTTTCCTTACACACACGTGCTAACATGCAAACACATACATACATACGCTAATCTGCCATTTCTCCCTAACCAAAGAGGGGACTTATTGGTCCTTATTCTTTATATCTACATTCCTTAATAAATTTAAATTTTTTTGTTATTTCTCCTTATCGAGTTACATTCTTTCGTTGCGGAGCAGATTTATTTTTAGACCCACATCAACATACCGTATACACTTTGCATGATAATCGAAAATCATTTTGATTTTGGAGTAGAAGGTCAATATGGCCTTCCATTGACATACAGCTTAAATAATATGTTTGGAAATGTGCATGTAATTTAGTTAATTTAAGAAAATTATTGGCATCATTATCATCACCAAGGTAAGAATGTACATTCTTACATACATATGAATGTATGTTTGTTTTTCGGTAATAAATTATTTTATTGTATGAACCAAAGAGTACAGAGACTTAGTGGTACTGAGATTAATTTCGTTTTAAGGCAAGAAATTTACGTGCCACAACAATTGGATTCCAAAAAATGTCCCTATAATGTACGATATTTTCAATGTGCAGCCCTTGCGCTGACCAACTTCTTCCTCTTCCCTGATTTTGGTGGAACTTGGTCAGCACAGGGACTGCGTTCACCCGTGGCATCGCAACCGGCCGCATTGCGTGCTCAAGTGAGCTTTGTGAAATCAGAGCTACCACTCAGACCTAACCTAACCTAACGATATTTTCAATTCCTTAACACACATACTCGTACATAACATAATTGGCCAGTGCAACCCTTCAGTCAGGATTACGGCCAAGCTTCTCACACCACTCGTGTTGTGTGTGTTGATTTTATACATGTGTGGCGGGACCTACAGTTTAAAGTCGACTCCGAACGACAGATTTTTGAGAAACTTTTCATGGCAATTTTTGCTTTACTCTCAGAGTTTTTGCCAGAAATCTGCTGAAAGGAATTCGCCGAAGAAATATATATTTTTTTTCATATTTCGTTTTGATGTCTGACCGGGTATACGAAACCGGGCTTTACGTCTAATAAGCCAACACACTACCTACTAAACTTCGGCGACTATCCTATCCTAACACTGCATGCAACGTTTTTAGAATACATCTTTTGTAGTGGTACTCAGATTCCAAGATCATGTGTACGTATATCGTCTATTCTGTTAAGCAGATAACATAACATTCCTCTGTTGAAGTTTAAAATAACATGTTTTGAATGCCGTGACTATTAAGGAAGTTGTTAGGGATGCTCTCATATTGCTTAAGTCAATCGAGTTTTTCTGTTTTCAACTGAAGACATGAATGGTTTCTTTTGGAAAAATCAATTTTAATATGAAAAGATTTTTAAAGCAAAACTATCGATTTGTTTCAATTAAAGACAAGACATCATTTTCAATTAGAAAAAATTTTTAAAACGATGGTTTTATGTCTTCATTGCCATGGATACAGCATAAAATTGTTATCAACTGTGACACACTAACCCCACTTTACTCTTCTACTCTAGGAAGACATAAGAAAAATACTTCACAGTTTCAATTAATCGATGCTGGTACATTTATTTCATTGCATTGCGATTGAGGATTACTTATATGGCATATTCATTGGCCGAACGACAGAATTTTGAGAAACTTTTCATGGCAATTCTATTTACTCTCAAAGTTTTTGCCAGAAATCTGCTGAGAGGCAGTCACCGAAGAAATATTATTTTTTCATATTTCCGTTTTGATGTCTGACCTGGGATTTACGTCTAATAAAGCCGACACGCTACCTACTAGACTACGGCGACTATCTCATTTACACTCGTTTTCTGGCAAAAGCAGCCTGAGAGTATAGCCTTTAAAAAGCTTCGCAAATCTATTATTGGCAGTTGACGTTAAAGTGTAAGTTGTGTGTGTTAGTTTTATAACATGAGTGGCGGTGCCTACAGTTTAAAGTCGATTCCGAGCGACAGATTTTTTGAGAAACTTTTCTTCATGCCAATTTTTTATTTACTCTCAGAGTTTTTGCCAGAAATCTGCTGGGAGGAAGTCGCTGAAGAAATACTTTTTGTATTTCGTTTTGATGTCTGACCTGGGGTTTGAACCGTGGCCTTACGTCTAATAAGCCAACACACTACCTACTAGACTACGGTGACATCAATTCCTTAAGCTTAAGTTAATTGCATATCCTTGATCCAGTACAGTTGCTGATAGCTATGACCGATGACATCTATTGTGTTAAATTCGTCTTTTTTTAATAACGAAAGCTAGCAGCTCTCCACTTAACTGGTGAAAATGCTACTTATTAGGGTACTATGTCTCCTTATGAGCTTACAGATTTACGTTTGAGCAACGTTGGAATTTATAGAACCAACGAGAAACTATACGATGATGCAGCAGGACATTTTCATCTTGGTGGGTACGTTAATAAGCAAAATTGCCGTATTTGTGGCTCAGAAATCCCACACGTGATCTTACAGAAGCCAATGCACCCATTACGAGTGATTGTTTGGTGCGACTTGTAGAACGGATTTATCATTGGCCCATATTTCTTTAAAAATGAAGACGGCGCAACCATTACGGTCAATGGAAATACCTATCGCACCATGATAATCGATTTTTTTGTAACCGCACTTCATAGTATTGATGTGAACGATGTTTGGTTTCAACAGGATGGTGGAACTTGTCACACATCTCGACTGCCTTCCAAAATGTATCAACACAAAGTTTGTATGCAGTTTTCTACTACTGTATATAAAATATGTAGATATGCAAAGTAACCAAACAATGCATCAACTATAAATCCGATGCCTGATTGCTTTTCGACTGCGTTAAAAATACACATTGACGACATTTTGAAATAGAATACATTGTATATATTTTGTACAGCGGCATTATGAAACACGATACTGTGCTCAAACACAAAGCAACTAACATTTTGGAAGGCAGCCCTCATGCAGCAATCAATTTGTTGCGCCAAACGTTTGATGGCCGTTTAATTAGCCGAAATGGTGATGTCAATTGGCCGCCAAGAAGCTGCCATTTGACACTGTTGGACTATTTTCTGTGAGGCGCCATTAAAGAAAAGCATTATGCCGACACACCAGAGACTATTGAGCATTTGAATGCCAACATTAATGATGCCATTGCCAATATAAGACACCATACACTTGAAAAAGTACACGAAAATTGCTCCGATCGAATGAGGTACTGTGAGGCCAGCCGCGACAGCCATATGAATGAGGACAAAAAAACTGCAAATGCGACAATTTTGCCCGCTTTATATAGAAAACTTATGAAGTCGCCGTAGTCTACTAGGTAGTGTGTTGGCTTATTAGACGTAAAGACAGGGTTCGAGCCCCAGGCCAGACATCAAGACAAAATACAAAAAATATTTCTTCGGCGACTTCCTCTCAGCAGATTTCTGGCAAAAACTCTAAGAGTAAATAAAAATGCCATGAAAAAGTTTCTCAAAAATCTGTCGTTAGGAGGCGACTTTAAAAACTGTAGGTGCCACCACTCATGTATAAAATTAACACACACAACATAAGTGGTGTGAGAAACTAGGACGTTGTACAATGGATCAATTCGACTTCCGGGTACTGTACTTGTCTTAACTGACAAGTACACGTCCTCTAACCTAACCTATATAGAAAACTTTTTGTTGCTCATTTAAGTAAAACAATTAGCTTCGTTGTCTATATCTCTGGTCCCAAGTAACGCCCGACGATAAGGAAACCTGTTTTGGAATTCTTGATATCATGGTTATCCACTTCACTAGGTCCATTTCCCCCACAAGTCCATTTTTTATTCGATTTAGTCCTATGTGTTGCTCATTTGAAGAAAACAATTAGGTTCGGCGGCAATATTTCTCGTTCCAAACTACGTTCGGCCGCAAGGAAACCTGTTTTGGAATTCTTGATATCATGGCTATCTAGTCCACTAGATCTATTTGCCCTATAAGTCCATTTTTTATCCGATTAGGCACTTTATTACTGTATTACTGTAAGTGAACATATAAAATTTCTAATGCATCCGGAAGGATTAGGTTAGGATCTTTAGCTGACGGTTTCATCGGTCCATGCCTCTTTGAGAAAGACGGTTTCATGCCACATTAACCCTTTGCGACCGTATTAATTCTTTATATGGGTGTCATGCTGGTCGAAATTAATTTTCGTTTCGTTCTCTTTGCGACCGTATTAATTTTATACATGGGTGTCATGCTTGACGGAATTAATCGGTAATAAAGCTTTGGTGGCTGAGAGCAGACATACGGTCGCAAAAGGTTAAATATTCTAAACTAGCGATTTGAGGGTATCATGTGATTTGATCATGTTGGATTTTTTCTTGCGGGAATTTCGTAAACTTCAGGCATATGCGAATAAGTCACAAACTCCAGTGATCAAATTCAGTCCAGATTAGACGGGAGTACACTTGTATCACTCATTATAATGAAAAAATTCTATGTAAAGTTTTATAACTACCAAGGACGAAATTTTATTTTTCTAACGCACTGCCGCATACCACAGTAATTCCGTAACGTTTTAAATTTTTATTTTAAAAAACATTTCCTTAATAAAATTCTTAAATTTTTATTTCAATAGAATCAAATTAAATGAGAATGTTGAAAGAAACTATTGCTGGTTGCAGCATTTTGTGGTTTTAGACATTTGAAGGGTCTCTGAATGCATTCTGTGGTTGCAAGACCGCAATAAAAGCAAATCTTTTCTAGTTTCTGGAGTGCTTTTTTACTACTTTAATGGCGTACTACTGGTACTTACAAATAATTTTTTTTTTCTTTTTTATTTTATTTTTTCCTTCCTTCTTAATTTCTTTTAACCGTTTTTGCTACTTCAACTGATATTTTTTTTGAAAGTGTGTATATGGCTGGTAATGAAGCCACAGAAGATTGGAAATTACGTACGTATGTACGTACACAGGCGGTAATTAAAATTTTCTAAAAAAAAAACAAGAGCTTCTCTCCTATACAGAGCTCTACTTTCACTTTTTCTATGTTTGTTGTTTTTGTTTTACTTTGATTTCGTTTAAAAATAAAACGAAACACGACTCTTTGGCACCTCAAAACAAAGAAGAAAAATCCTCAGGCTTTTGTCAGACAGTTTCCTTTGGTATTTATGTCAGTGAACGAAACCGAGGCGTTATGAAATTATTAAACACGATTATTATTATACACTACACCGGTGACCTTGAACTGTTTCAAGCATGCCAATATGTTTATAATGAAACGTACATAAATTATAAAAACGTAGTCAATACACACCATACGCTCATATGGGATGTTTAGGGTGTTACATTGGAAATGTTTTCTTTAATTTTTAAGAGTTTTCTTGTATGAAACAAAAAAGTCGCCGTAGTCTAGTAGGTAGTGTATTGGCTTATTAGACGTAAGGCCACGGTTCAAACGGGTCAGACATCAAAACGAAAATTTGAAAAAATATTTCTTCGGAGACTTCATCTCAGCAGATTTCTGGCAAAAATTCTGAAAGGAAAATTAAAATTGAAATGAAAAGTTTCTCAAATAAAATCTGTCACTCAGAGTCAACTTTGAGCTGTTGGTCCCACCACTCATGTATATAAATTACTGCACACAACATAAGTGTTGTGAGAAGCTAGGCCGTAATCCTGACTAAAGGGTTGTAATGGCCAATTATGTGTATGAGTTTTATCTGCTAGAACATGTATTTAAAATAGAAAAATTAAACACATTAAAAATCAAATGAATGGAACACCCTAATTGTTGAAATTATTTATGCGTACATGTTCATATCTCAACGTATAAATTTTATTGTATAACCACGACGCTCTTCGTCCACGTAATGTGTTGGGATTTGCAGCAATGATCCACATTCTCATTTGCATATGAATTGGAAAATATTTTTTCTTCCTCTTTCGATATGTTGAAGTCATTATAATCCACTGATATGGCATGGGAAAATAACTGTGAGATTGCACAGAATTAACTCGCTACTCTATAATCTCTATCATTTTAATATTTTTAATACTCTGACGTCGTAGAGAATGTCAAACGTCTTGAATATTTCGGTATACAGAGAGAAAGAGAAACATTTGTTTTAAATGAAGTAAAAGTTATTACGTTCAAAATGTAATGTCTTTGTGTTTAAAGGAAAGTGAAGAGTAACATGTAAATAATAACAATAAAGTAATCAAAGCATTCGATATTGAGAGGCAAACATGAATGAAAATTTAACAGACGTACGCCTCTCTTGAGTTTTTGTAGATTTTCACAAACAATCCATCACAGTTCATTAGATAGGTGGTGATGCATTTTTACTTCAACAAATAAAATTGGATTGTATGAGGCAACCATTGGACTACATAGTTTGATCCACCAAACCACCACATTCCAATCTTCTACAATTTCAAAAGCATTGCAATAGCAATACCGATTCTATCCTAACACTGACAATGAAGTCGCCGTAGTCTAGTAGGTAGAGTGTTAGCTTATTAGACGTAAAGCCAGGGTTCCAAACAGAACACAAAAAGTATTTCTTCGGCGATTTCCTCTCAGCAGATTTCTGGCAAAAACTCTGAGAGTAAATAAAATTGCCATGAAAAGTTTCTCAAAAATCTATCGTTCGGTGGCGACTATAAACTTGTAGGTCCCGCCACTCATGTATAAAATTATCGCACACAACATAAGTGGTATGATAAAATAGGTCGTAATCCTGACTGAAGAGTTGTAATGACCAATTATGTATGTAAGTATGTATGCTGCTAACCGTGAATTATGGGGAATCAAAAAAATCCTTTAAAAAGTTGTTAGTCCTATAGAGTGTGCTATTTTAGTTACATGTTTCATTTCATGCACCAAATGAAATCAAAGAAGAAACTGCAATCGTTTATTCAATTCTGTTTTGGCAACACCTTATGATTGCGGTGGATTAAAAATGTTGTATTTTAAACAATTAAAGGGCTGTAATGACCAATTATGTATCGGTGGTGATGCATTTTGACGCAAAAGAATAAAATTGGATTGTATGAGGGAACCCTTGGAATACATAACTTAACCCACCACAACACTACATTCCAATTTTCTACAATTTCAAAAGCATTGCAATAGCTTTACCGCATCTATCCTAACACTGCATGCATGGTTTGGAGAATAAATTTTTTGCACTGGTACTCAGATTCCATGATCATATGTACGTACATATTCTGTTAAGCACATAACATAACATTCCTCTGTTGAAGTTTAAAATAATATTTTCAAATGCACTGACTATTAGGGATGCTGTTAGTGATGCTCTATGATTGCTTAACTCAATTGAAAACATTTCCTCTTCAACGCATGAATGCGTTTCTATTGGAAAAAATCGATTTTAATATGAAAAGATTTTTAAAGCAAAACTATCGATTTGTATAAATTAAAGACAAGATATCGTTTTCAATTAGAAAAGATTTTTAAAGCGATGGTTGTTTTATGTCTTCATTGGCATGGATACAGCATAAACTTGTTATCAACTGTGACACACTAACCCCACTTTACTCTAGGAACACAGAGGAAAAATACTCACAGTTTCCATTAATCGATGCTGGTACATTTATTTCATTGCATTGCAATTGAGGATTATTTATGGCATATTCATCGGTTTCTTGTTATCTTTGCTCGACAAACATGCAAAAACAAATAAAAACTTTATTCATGAAATGATTGGTAAAGATTCAAATTGCAATTCGACTGCCATAACACATGGAAACAAATTACAAAAACAAAACAAGAACGTGAAGGCAAATAAAATTTGTATGACAAACTCGTTAACATACTTTAGAACAAGAACAACTTTGCTTCGACATACAATTCAAGTACAAGTAACCAGTTAAAGTTATTTTTCAAGTTTTAGTCCTTAGAATTATTGAAATTGTTTAAATATCATATGTATGTACACATTCTATTCTGTTAAACACATAACATAACATTCCTCTGTTAATATTCACATTGGAGGCTTTGTTTTCACACACAAACACCCATACATTCTATTTAAGTGTTACGATCAACAACAATGTGAGAGGTTTATCAGCTGCAATCGTTTGTTTACTTAGTTGTTCGTTCGTTTGAACAAATAACAAAACCCCCAAACAAATCGAATAGTAATTCTCACTTAGTTCATTACTATTTATTAAAAAGTAAATTACATTGTTTTTGGAGGGTGGGCGGTGGTGGCTACTTTAACACAATAAGAGTGCGAACAAACTGCCATAATGACCATCCAAGTAGTGGGTAAGCAAAGCAACTGCATGATACATGGCTTCAATAAGACAATTCAAACCTATGTGGCTACTTAAACACAATAAGAGTGTGATCAAACTGTGTTTAGGATTTCCTTTATAAGGTTTCTACATATTGTTTCCAATTATTTTTATATTTATATCTTCAATTAACTGTCTCCATTCCTTAAATGATTTGCCATTTTCTTCTTTAAGTTGTTTGCGGTTTTGTGACTTCCAAATAAGTACATCAAGTGGTAATTAAATACTGTTTTAGGCATTGCATGTATCATATTACATCTCTTCGCTTCACATCAGTATCTGTTTGGATGTTGGCTGCCTATATTTACTCATTTAAAATACAATATTTTTAGGCCACCGCAATCATAAGATGTTGCAAAAACAGTATTGAATAAACGATTGCAGTTTCTTCTTTGATTTCATTTGGGACATGAATAGAAACATGTAACTTAAATAGCACACTCTACAGAACTAACAACTTTGTAAAATATTTATTTTTACTTCATGGTTAGCAGCATACATACTCAAATACATAATTGCTCATTACAACCCTTCAGTCAGGATTACGACATAGCTGCTCTGCACCACTTATGTTGTGTGTGTTAATTTCATACATGATCAGCAGGACCAACTGTTTAAAGTCGATTGCAAACGACAGATATTTTGAAAAACTTTTCACGGCAATTTTATATCACCCTCAGAGTTTTTGTCAGAAATCTGCTGAGAGGAAGTCGCCGGAGAAATATTTTTTCATATTTAATTTTGTTGGGTTTGAATCGCACCCTCATGTTAAATAAGCCAATTCGCTACCTATTACACAACGGCGACTATAAGCTATTACCAGCTACTTCGCTAATCACAGATTTTGCTAATCACAGATTCCATTTCTGTTTAATGTTTCCACAACATCTACCATCTATCTTAGTGTTGCAAAACTGAAATTTTAAAATGATACTAAACTATAACGGAAAGAGTCCTTTTTGCAGACATACATAATTGCCCATTATAATCCTTCAATCAGGATTAGACCTAACTTCTCACACCCCTTATGTTGCGTGTCTTAATCTTATACATGAGAGGCGGGACCTACCATTTAAAGTCGACCTTGAACATCAAATTTTTTTGAAAAACGTTTCATGGCAATTTTCTTTACTCTCAGAGTTTTTGCCGGAAGGAAGAAACATTTTTTCATATCCCGTTTTGATGGAGATGTCTGAGATGGAGTTTGAACCGCGAGCTCATATTTAGTAAACCAGCACAATACATTTTATTTTATTTATCTTTAGCACGGAACAGGAAAACTGACGACTTTTTCGTGTTCCTCACATACGAGACCAAATACAACTGATTCAGAACGTAACGTAAGTCAAACTTCGATGGAACGTAATACAACATACCTTCGTTATGAAGAGCAATGCAAATGCTTACCGAAATTACGTAACAGTTCGGCAAGCCTTTTCATCGGTTTGCATATTCTAAAAACGAACGTAAGTTCCGTAGAGGCTTGGCTAACCGAAACTAAAGCCTAATTCTACCTTTAGCATTACGTTGAACTTTTTTATAATGCATAAATAGTTGAAAAGCGCAAGACATAAAATATTTCATAATAAAGAAGTAATAAAAGCGTCGCGGGGGTACTGCGGTATTTTTGAAATGAAAAAATACTGAAAAAACTACTAAAGTACTGAATTTTTCAACACTGGTCTATCTTGACCTTCATTAACAAAAACAATTAAATTGAGTTCTTTAACGGTTGAGTAAAAGTTAACCTCTCCTTAACTGTGATTTATTAAAATATTTTCGAAGTATTTTTGCAGGTTTTCCTTTATTAAATAGTATACCCTACAGCTTTTGCTGTTAAGCCTGTGGCTTTAAACTCCTACTACTGAATATATGGCGCGATATTTACTACCTTTTCTTGAGTACTATATTACTTCTATTCCCAGTATTTTTATAATTTTCTACCATTAAGGTTCCTGCGGCACAAAATTTTTATCTGAAACAAATGAAACTATCGCGAGATATGTATCAGGTATTTGCTATTTTCACAACCCTCGTTTAAGTGTACATATGTACATAACTGGTCATTATGATGTAGTTTCTCTCACCACTTATGTTATGTGTGGAAATTTTATACATGAGTGGCGGGTCCTACAATTTAAAGTCGACTCTGAATGACAGATTTTTGAACAAACTTTTTCATTGTAATCTTATAACTTATTGCCAGAAATCTGCTGAGAGGAAGTCGCCGAAGAAATATTTTTTTTGTGTTGTTGAAGATGTCTGACCTGGGGTTTAAACCGTGGCCTCACGTCTAATAAGCTAAGTGTATTCCATTTAATTCTTGAGTTTGTAACACCGTCAACCATTAGGAATTAATGGATTTCAAATATTTTTATCGCTCCAATGAATTCGATCCTTTTGTTTGTGGTGTGTGATTACACATCAGCTAGAAATAGATTCGTAGACTGAAGTCAGTGTTTAATGAGTGATTTTATGTCACTCTCTACCATCATGCATAATATTTCACACATAATGATCGCGCAGCCGAAGTCTACATAAATTATTAGTTACTAGCAAAAGATTCTAAATACTTCAAATACATCGCATCTACATTTCAACCATGTTAAGTGTTCCTATTTCGCAGTGCTTAGACATTTAGATCATATTCCTGACTGTCTCCATTTACTATCAAATTTTGAAAGTCTTACAGCTTAAATGAAAATTTATTTCGAAGTCGTCGAAGTATGTTCCGCGAAAACCCATGATTCAAACCCTAGCCCTATAAGAAAATATTTAATCATTCATTATTTAATCACTCATGTATGAAATTAACACACACAACATGGGTGATGTGAGAAACTAGGTTGTAATCATGACTAAAAGGTTGTAATGATTAACGACATTGAGCAGCAATTTGCCTGATGGAACTTGTACAAGGAACTTATTATTGTTTTCAATATTTTTCAAACTCATTCCAGATGATTGTTTTCTTTAACATTAGAATTACATGACCTAAATCGACGGCACTAAAACTATATATGATTGGATGTTTCAGTACTAGGACTATAGACAATGTTCGGTGCTTTTGGTGCTGAAACTGTTCATCAATAATACTAAACCCAGGCAAATATTGAACTGTCATAGAAATTATTTCAGAGGAAAATCACAGTTAAGGAACGAACTATCAACAAATCGATTTGTTAGGTCACAAAATCCTTTAATAAATTTTTTGTTAGACTTGCCTCCCATCATTAGAAAATAATTCAATATTTTTGTATTGCTACCTAGCATGGAAGAAAAGACATTTTTACACTTGAGATTACTGAAGTAAAGATTAGCTTCAGTTTCTGAGGGCGACTTCATAATTGATCCTGATCCCCCAATCTGTCACTTCTACAGCTTCATCACTGGATGGAGACAGGAAAAACGAACATAGACGTTGGGGAAATGGGTCGATATGTTATGTGTGTATCAGTCTATGGCTTGTTATAGACTGTGCTAGAACAGGTTTGCTGCTCGGCTTAGAAATAAGGCCAGCCTGGGGTTAGTTATACATTTCATTACAGGGCACTTCGAGATTAGATCGCTGTCAAGGAACTGGAAGATATCCCAGCCGGACTATTGACTATATAACCAATGACATTTTTACACTTGAGATTACTAAAGTAAAGATTAGATTCACTTTCTGAGGACGACTTGATATCTGGTTCCGATCCCTCAATCTGCCACCTCTACGGCCTCATCACTGGATGGATCAGAGAGAAAGAGCAGAAGTGTTGGGCTGATGAATCGAGATGTTATGTGTTTAGGAACAGATTTGTTGCTGGGCTTAATAAAGCCAGTCTGAGGTTAGTTATTGGCTTCATTATAGGGCACTGCGAGTTTAGATTGCTGACAAGGCTCTGGAAGAGATCCCAGCCGGACTATTGCAAGGTTTTTTGCGATGAGGAGGAACACCTCCTCTGCAACTGTGCAGCCATTAGTAGATTAAGTTTGATGATCCTGGGTAGAAGCTTCTTCAAATGTCTGGAGAGCCAACATTAAGGCTATTCATCGATTCATAAATATGTTAAGCAGATTGAGAAGTGTGCTAGGGCATCAAGGTTGTAGTCAAGCTCTCTTGTCTGTTTGCGGTCCATCTCTTATATCCTCGCTGTCCTACCTCTTCTCCTTTTCCAATTTCCCTATTTTCTTCACTATCCTCTCTATCTCCTTATCTCTCTTCTAGGACTAATTTACAATGGGTTATTTTATCCTCTTGGTATTGTACTTGTCCCAATGACAAGTATACGTACTTAAACCTAACCTAACCTAACTTAATCTGACCTAAGCTTACAAAAGTAAAGAAAAATAAGGAGTTTTTATGACATGTTTTAAATGATATTCTCTTTAGGTCGTCTTATTACAAAACTTCTATGGCCACAGATAAGAGGTTAATATGCTAAACATATTGCATTTACCCTGTCGGTTGTAGTGCCATCAGGAACTGGCCAATTATGCCATTTCTCTCTGCCTGCCGAACTACTGTAGCGTGTTTCAGGCGGAGGTGACGGCAATTTACCAGGCCGCTCAATGGATCCTCATCAACGGTGCTCCTTTCAATCGCGTCTCGGTCCTTTCTGATAGTCAGGCCGCGATAAGATCTCTACCGTGTTTCGTGAATAACACTAGTATCGTTAGGGAATGTCGCCGCTGTCTCGACCTTCTTTCTGGGCGCTTCACCAGTGTCTCACTGGTGTGGGTCCCTGGGCACAGTAACATTCCGGGAAACTATAGGGCCGACGAGCTCGCCAGAGCTGGTGCGCTCCATCCGGAATCCTCTTCAATTGAACTGGGTATGCCACTTGCCTCGGTTAAGTTGGACATTTGGGTTAATGAGGAGTCCTGCTCCACCGCTAGACTCACCTGGCCCTTGATGGATAGAAGGCGTACCAACCAATTACTTGGTCTTGGTCGTGCCGTCATCTCAACCACAGTGGCCATGTTTACAGGTCATTGCGTTATGGGTAGACACACGAAAAGAATGAGGCTCCCATTTAACGACTTCTGTCGTGGATGCAGATCCGCTGAGGAAGAGGAGACTGTTATCCACTTTCTTTGTCAGTGCCCGTCTCTTGCTATGTGTAGATATAGGTTCTTTGACTCCCCATTTCTTGTCAGCTTGACGGAGCTATCATCTATTTGATATCAAGGATATAGCTTCGTTCATCAAACTTTCAGGCTGGTTTTCCAGTATAGGGTAGTCGTGCTTTTGAAGTGCAGCTCTTGCGCTGACCAACTTCTTCCTCTTCCCTGATTTTGGTGGAACTTGGTCAGTACAGGGACTGCGTTCACCCGTGGCATCACAACGGGCCGCTATGCGTGCTCAAGTGAGCTTTGTATTATCAGAGCTACCACTCCGACTTAAACCTAAACCTATGCCATTATGCTGCTCATAGAAGTTTTGTCACTCTCCCAAAAATAGTTAGAATATAACTCCGCGAGTGTCTAAGTCTTCTGTGAATTTTCAATCATGTGAACTTACACGGTTATTCCCTTCATGCTTTTAAGAGCCATAAAGTCTTGCCTGAAGTTAAAATAATTTATTCAAAATAAAGTCAAGCTTCTCTTTACAATGTTACATACAAATACACAAGAAAATAAATACACATACATTGTTATTAAATATTTAATACGCATTCATTTCATTCATCATATTGTATTTCATATTCATATTCATACTCGTATTCGTATTCGCATTGTTTGTAGGCAAGAGTTTTTCTTTTTAAATTCACTTGTTTTTAAACGTAAATGAATAAATAAATTTTCATTTTTCTTTCTTTTCCTTTCTTTTTCTTTTATTTCATTTCATCCGTACACGAGTAGAGTATTTAAAAACAAAATCAAAAGTAAGCTAAAGAAGACACAAAAAGTTTTTAATCTTTTTTAATTTTTTTTTTTTAAAAAAATTCTTAAAAAATAAAAACAAATTGAAATACAAAGAAATAAAAATTGTACGTGTATAGCAAACATTTTTAATGCCATCCAGCGAATCTTCTTTCTTTAATTCTCTTTTATTCTTTTCTTTTTAAAATAAAAATTCAAGAAGGAAAAAAATTGAAATGAAATTTTTTTTCGTCCTTATTTTTACGGTTCAACTCAGACTTTTAGTTGGTTCTTAAAGCAAAGAAAGAAACAAAAAAAACAACAACTTGAACTGTAACTAAGAAAAAAGCAAAGAAGACAATGAAAAAAGCTTTTAGAATGACAGAATTTGAAATTTTTTTTCATCAAACGGAAGTGGAAATATAAATAAGAGCGTACCGCAGCAACCATTCACTGCCTTATGACGACAACAGCTCACTTCACCTCAGCATTTTTTTTTGCCAAAAAGTCAACAAAAAAAATTCTCAACTAAAACTTACAACACAACTAAAAACAAAAACTCTTAAAAGAAAAAAACTCTTCTCGTATTATTAAGAAAAGTTTTTGATTGTATTGCGGTTTTGTATTTTGTTAACAACAGAAAATGGTGTCCTGCAGGCAAAACGTGAAAAGTATTGGGTATAGGCATTAATTACTATCGATAAGGTTGTGTTCTCTAACACTAATGACAAGTCTAACATACATACATACATAATTGGTCATTACAATCCTTCAGTTAGGATTACAACCTAGCGTTCCACACCACTTATGTTGTGTGTGTTAATTTCACACATGAGTGGCGGGCTCTACAACTTTAAGTCGACTCTGAACGACAGATTTTTGAGCAACTCTTCATGGCAATTTCAAAAATCTTGCTGAGAGGAAGTCGCCAAAGAAATATTTGTTTTCATATTTCATTTTGCTGGAGATGTCTGATCTGAGGGTTTGAACCGTGATCTCAGGTCTAGTAAGCCAACACACTACCTACTAGACTAGGGCGACTTAACTTGAAATCCTCTCAAGTGATTCTCTTTTTAATTCATCCCATAACTAAAAAATTAATCTGCAGCATACGCATTACTTCCTCTTAAAGGACTTTAAACCCCACTTGTGCGTTTACCAGGTGTACCATTACAACCCTTCAGTCAGGATTACAGCCTAGTTTCTCACACCACTCATGTTGTGTGTGTTAATTTTATACATGAGTGGCGGGACCTACATTTTAAAGTCGACTCGGAACGACAGATTTTTGAGAAACTTTTCATGGCAATTTTATTTACTCTCAGATTGTTTGCAAGAAATCTGCTGAGAGAAAGTCGGCGAAGAAATATTTTTTCATATTTCGTTTTAATGTCTGACCTGGTCACGTCTAATAAGCGAACACACTATCTACTAGACTAGGTCGACTTAACTTAAGTCTAATAATTTAGCAAAATTGTCTCAAGTGATTTTCTATCTTTAATTCCATTCATAACTAAAAAAGGAATCTGCAGCATACGCATTACTTTGTCTTAAAGCGTTTACCAGGTGTACCTAAATGAAATGAAGATAAAACACGAGTTATTAAAGAGACAGTTGTGTGACCATTGCTGGCTGCTTATTCTTTCCATTCCTTCAAGCAATTTGTGGATTTCACGCCCATAAAACTGTTTGTCTTTTGAAGCATCAAATTTTGAACTCCTTTCTTCTTCGTAAGAACCGAAGTGCTGCTTAGGCAATGCGTTACCTATCGATGAAAGTAAGTAGTAGTCAGAAGGATCCAAGTCTGCTGTATACGGTGGTTGGATTTGCAGCTCTCTGCCTAATGCTTTGATAGTATCCTGAAACGGTTTTGCTTTGTTTGCAGCTGCATTTTTATGTTGTAAGGATGACTTGGTTACGTCTTGGGGATCATTCTGTTGGTTTTTCGATCAATGCAGGGTGCAAATTGATCATTTGTTGTCTGTAGCGATTTACCAGGTTGTAGGAGGTTGTGGTAAACCACACCTTTCTTTTGGTTCCACAAGGCACACAGCATTGTGTCTCTCCCAAATTGATCTGGTTTTGCAGCCGACGTTGATGTTTGTCCCGGATTAACCCACAAATTCATAATTCAAGACAGCAAGTATTTGGCTTCACGCCATTTTAGACGATAAGACTTTACATAAAGTAAGCTCAGTAAAAATAAGCAATTTTGATGATCTCTTCACCGAAACAAAGAAGCTTGGGAGGCCATTCCAACCAGTGTATATGAAAGTCTTGTTACCTTGATGCCTCGGAAATGTCAAGCTGTTATCGACAACAATGGTTTTGCAACAAAATATTGATTTTTTTTCTAATAAATACATGTTTTTCATAAAGTTTAATTATATGCACGAATGAAATCAGTATTCTTTAAAAAAATGGCTCACAGCTTTATAAATAATAATTTATTTGATACAATAAGTAGTTATTTTCTACGAATAAGAGTTTAATTAACTAAACTTGGACAAATTTTGACAATATTATACAACCATTTGTATTTTTTGGTTCAAGCTCACATGTAAGCTTCGTGTCCTTAATTAGTTGCACGCAGCTGTAGGTAAAGTCAGAGAGAAAATATTACTGAGTACTCTACGCCTTTTAAAAATCTGATTTAAAATCTTACGAAGACTGATAAAAATCGAAAACAAATTAATATGGAAACAGCTGCCTCCATAGATTTGGATCTGTCTTGGCACACTCGGTAATTTTAAAAGCGTTTGCATTGTCAGAAATATTACTTTTATGCTACCCTTCCCCACCATATTTCGAGGTTGTTCTCGACTGTGTTATGTGTTGATATTTTTGGAGATAGTTTTCACTCAACTTTTCGCTTATTTCAGGCAATATCTCGATGATAACTTGAAAAGTGTTTTAAATGGTCCTCCAACTTTAGGGGATTACCTACATAGATACGGTATTTAACGTGCTAGCTGCACAAAAAAATTATAACAACGGCATATATCATATGGTATTGAGTAATTGCTTCACCAAAACTAATCTTTCTGGAAACTTTTCATACGATAAAGCCAAAAGCGGTCGTCTCATGTGGCTCCCTGAACTGTCTTATTGAAGCCAAATACCATTCAGTTGCTTTCTTGCTCTACTTAAGTAGTCATTACAACCATTTGGTCACACTTTTGTTGTGTTAAAGCAGCCTCCACCACCCACCCTCCAAAATCAATGTAATTTACTTATTCAAAAATAGTAATTAACTAAATGAGAATTACTATTGGATTTGTTTGGGGGTTTTGTTATTTGTACGTACGAACGACGATTGTAGCTGATAAACCACTCACACTGTTATTGATCGTAGCACTTAAATATAATTCTATGTACGCGTGTGTGTGTGTGTGAAGATAAATTCAGCAAAACCTCCAATGTGAATATTAACTGAGGAATGTTATGTTATGTGTTTAACAGAATAGACAATCTATGAACATATGATTGTGGTACTTCCATTATCCAAATATTAGAAATCGGTCGATGGAATATGTATGTGTCCCACTACAAAAAATTTATTCTTCAAAAGAATTGCAGTGTTAGGATAGATTCGGTAAAGCTATTGCAATGCTTTTGAAATTGTAGAATATTGGAATGTGGTGGTGTGGTGGATCAAGCTATGTAGTCCAAGGGTTGCCTCATATAATTCAGTTTTATTTCTTTACGTAGAAATGCATCGCCACCGATCTATTAAACTGTGATGGATGGCTTGTAAAATTTACAAAAAGCATAGAGAGACGTAAGTCTTTTCAAATTTATTTGTGAACCCAGATTGATTTTTTTCGGTTTAGGATTCTGAAAATAAATGAATTTTTCATTGCCAGTAACAATTCAATGCAACACTGGTGTTCTGTTGAGTGTTAGAAACAAAATTTCACAAGTGGTTTCTGGATTGTCTATCTGTCTGTCATTCAATTCATGTGGCACTCATTTTCCAGACTTTTGGATCGTTCCCATGGCTTTTAACCAACCAGAACTTGTTTGTAAGCTAACATTAAGCATTTCTTTCAATTGTTTCTGACGCGAAGTGTCATCTTCATTGTACCTAAACATCTGGTAAATAAATTACTTCAGTCTCTTCCTACCCCAGGCCAGACATTAAAACAAAATACAAAAAGTATTTCTTCGGTGACTACCCTTCAGGAGATTTCTGGCAAAAACTCCGAGAGTAAATGAAAATTGTCATGAAAAGTTTCCCAAAAACAATCTGTCGTTCGGAGACGACTTGAAACTGTAGGACCCGCCACTCATGTATAAAATTAATTCACACAACATGAGTGGTGAGAGAAGCTAGGCCGTAATCCTGACTGAAGGGTAGTAATGACCAATTATGTACGGTATCATTTCATTAGAAATTGTATTTTACATAAGGAATGATTGAAATTCAGCAATCTTCTGTAATAATTTCATTAAACAAATCTAAAGAGAATAGCGAACTATCAATTAGTGGTCCTAAGAATATCCATAGTTCCGCAACCAGGCGAAAAACCCATTTGCATTTAACTATTGTAGCGAACTTTTGTTTCTAAATTTATTTCATAAACGTTTAACTTTTTTTTTTTGTTCAAGTGTTGTTGCGAAAAAACTTTTGTAATTATTTTAATAGTTATCGAAACTCCATAATAATAATTTGTTTCTTTCCTTTATTGTCTTAAAGTTTAAAATATCATTTCCAAATGCACTGACTATTAAGGAAGCTGTTAGTGATGCTCTATGATTGCTTAACTCAATAGAGTTTTTCTATTTTCAATTGAAAACATTTCCGCTTCAACGCATGAATGGTTTCTATTGAAAAAAAAAAATCAATTTTAATATGAAAAGATTTGTAAAGCAAAACTATCGATTTGTATAAATTAAAGACAAGATATCGTTTTCAATTAGAAAAGATTTTTAAAGTGATGGTTTTATGTCTTCATTGCCATGGATACAGCATAAAATAGTTATCAACTGTGACACACAAACTCCACTTTACTAGAGGAACACAGAAGAAAATACTCACAGTTTCCATTAATCGATGCTGGTACATTTATTTCATTGCATTGCAATTGAGGATTATTTATGGCATATTCATCGGTTTCTTCTTATCTTCGTTCGGCAAATATACGAGTATGCAGCAAAAACAAATAAAAACTTTATTCATGAAATGATTGGTAAAGATTCAAATTGCACTTCGACTGCCATAATACATGGAAACAAAATCCAAAAACAAAACAAGAATGTGAAGGCAAATAAAATTTGTATGACAAACTCGTTAACATACTTTAGAACAAGAACAACTTTACTTCGAAATACAATTCAAATACAAGTAACCAGTTAAAGTTATGTTTAAAGTTTTAGTCCTTAGAATTATTGAAATTGTTTAAATATCATATGTAAGTATGTATATATGTATATTGTCTATTCTGTTAAACACATAACATAACATTCCTCAGTTAATATTCACATTGGAGGCTTTGTTAAATTTGTCTTCACACACAAACACCCATACATTCTATTTAAGTGTTACGATCAACAACAGTGTGAGTGCAATCGTTTGTTTACTTAGTTATAAGTTCGTTCGTTTGGACAAGCAACAAAACCCCCAAACACATCGAATAGTAATTCTCACTTAGTTTATTAATATTTATGAATAAGTAAATTACATTGAATTTGGAGAGTGGGTGGTGGTGGCTACTTTAACACAATAAAAGTGCGACCAAACTGCCATAATGACTATAAAAGTAGTAGGTAAGCAAAGCAACTGCATGATATATGGCTTCAATAAGACAATTCAAACCTATGTGGCTACTTCAATGGCTTCAATAAGATGATCCAGAGGACAACACGACCGCATTTGGCTGTGTTGTATGAAAAGTTCCTAAAAAGAATAATTTTGGTGAAGCAATTGCTCATGATTTCATTAGGATATGAGGTATAACACTGTTATAATCCCTTTGTGCAGCGTATCTATGTATGTAGGCAATCCCCCACAATTGCAGGATCATTTAAAAAACAGCATTCTTCTGAAGCAAATTGCTCACTAGGATATGATATATGACGCTGTTATAATATTTTGGTGCAGCTACCTCAAAGCCGATTTAAAAGCAACATTCTTCAAGTTGTCACCGATATATTGCCTGATATAAGCGAAAAATTTGCGTGAAAACTACATCAAAAATATTGTAAAATGGGTCAATTCGACCTCCGGGTACTGTACTTGTCTTTATTGACAAGTGCACGTCCTCTAACCTAACCTAACATAAAAAATATCCATACATAAGGCCCGCTGTGTAACAGACAGTCGAGCGAGCATTGCTTTTGACAATGTCAATATTTTCCCTTACAAGCAAACGCTTTTGAAATTACCAAGTGTGCTAACCCTGCTAGAAATCTATGGAGGCAGCTGTTTCCATTTTACTTTGCTTTGGTTTTTTTTACCAATCGTCGTAAGATTTTAAATCACATTTTGAAAAGGCATAGAGAAGTCGGTAAAATTTATTCTGTGACTTTACCAACGTAAAGTCTTATCGTCTAATGTGGCCTTCAGGCAAATACTTGCTGTCTTGAAATATGAATTTTTAGGCTACTTCAGAATTTACACGCTATTACTTTACGATCTGTTGCTGCTATTAAACTAAGTATAGCATTTAGCTATGCTTCCATGGATTCCATGGCTTCCATAGCATTATGTGACAATAACTATGCAGTTAACATTCAACTACTAAACACCACGTATCCTGAATTTTTAATCTTCAGTCTTTAAATAGTTTAGTCATGGCTTTTTTAACCCATAATATTTCCGTATAATTTAAAATAAAACGAGCCTCTAGTGAAAATATATTGTCCTTGAGCTCAAATAAAAAGGACACCAATTATGAAGAAATAAAACAGCGGCCTTTGATTTCATAATAAATGCCAGCATATGTTAGCATATGTGTTACTACAAAACTTCCTTTAAATATGTATTCCTCTTACATATGGTTTAGGGCGGGAGCAGAAAAGAATACTCTACTCATAATTCATATTCTCTATTAGAAATTGTGGGTTTGTTGCTTTATGTGATGAAGACTGATATTGTATTTCCATTTTTCCTAAAAATATCGCATAATGAGGAAAATGTTTCTAAATTTTACATCCACAATATACAACAAAAGAAAAAAGCCCTTAAGCATAGAAGCGCATCTCATTCCTTATGAGTGTGTCCATGTATGGCTATGGCAAAATGTCCTTTCAAATCTTCTCATCATATGCATGACAATTTTTTTCATTTCTTTTGGCAGTAGTTACCAACCCAACCAATGGTTGTCGTCTGGACAATAGAGCATGGCAGTCCATTCCAAAAAAAAAAAATGCTGCTCTTTAGAAATAATCAGATTTCTATTCCACAGCATGGTTTCATATGCATTTTAGTAACTCTCCAGAGACATAAATTTTTCTGGGGTTAGTTTTTTTTCAAATTTTTTTTTGTTGCGTGATTATGTTTATTTTTTATACGTAATAAATGTGGTTACATTTCATATATAAAATATTTGATTTTGTTTATGATGTGCAAACAGATTTGTGTTCATAAATGAATGCATAAACGAATTACATACGTACTCAACACCCCTTAGTGACTGTTTCTCATTTTATGGAATAATTTTTTTAATTTAAAGAAAATAATTTTCTTCTAACGAACACTTTTTAGGCAGGAAATTAAATATACGAACTAATGATAAAATTTTATTCGGATTTTTGTAGATTCTCAAGAAAATTCACACTTTCCAGGAAGTAAGTAAGCAAGGCAAGCACTTCAGTTTTTTCTGATATTTTTCCGAATTTTTCTGAAATTCTTAATCCTTTATAGTTATCTTCTCTTTCATTGTCTGGTTCTTCAGAACCTAAGAATTCTTGGTCACACAGAATTTATTGACAGAACGTGTCTGACCAGAAATCGATTTGAATAAATTTAACACCCACATTCATTGAACTCTCAAGATAGCTGAGATATTTTAACCACGCATTATTGCTGTTACATTGGGACCTTATAGGACCCAAATAAACAAAGTATACTGAGCTCATTATGGCTGTCGCTGGTCTCTCAATGAGATACCGAAACGGTAAGATATTCATACCATATGGGCACTGGGGCACAATGATATTCCTGGCAACAGTAGAGCAATTGAACTGGCCAGAGGTGACGTAACCATCAAACTCTCCGTATAGTTATCTAAATTCATATAGGGGCAGAAAGGCGCAGCAAACCTGGCCAAAGCTATATAGAGGGCGCAACTAATGTCTCTGAATCAGTACACTTAGTACGGTTGTTAAAATTATTTCTTGGACATTGCATTATGACCACTCATGCGAGAGGTATTTGTATAGGACCTTTAGAGACGTCAAAGAAAAGAGGAAACTATTCTTTACCTATTGGGCACATTCTCAAGACTTTATCGTATAAGGAAGAGATAACTTCGCATACTATGTCGGCAATTTTAATAATCTGTCAGTAACGGACTGTCGACAGACTAAGTTGCTTCTTCAGAATCTCCGATTGCTACCAAGACTGTTTACTGCAATTTCTTGGATGGACGGGCCACCTCTGCCAACCTACTTGAACGAAAATGTGTTACTTACTAAACTTATTGAACCTTTTCCCAAATTGAACTCTCTAGCAGGCTTTAAGCTATTAGTCGAATTTTAGTAGGACGTGGTAGGTATTCCAGACTTACCCGAAAGTAAATTTCTGCGACAAGCATTTGAAAACTGCCGCGTGGTTCGAGTGGAAGGTAAGAAAAAGTGTATTTCGTTAAGAATAAAAAATGGCAAAAACCCAGGAATCCGACTATGAATTGCTTCCTCATCAAAAATCATTCTTCAGATTTAGTATCGAGTGAGTACTTACTGTTTTCCAACCTAAAGAAATTGCTCGCCAGAAAGGCATTTCACTCCAATGATAGGAACATCAATCGCAATCAAACACTGTTTCTTTATTATCCTTAACATACTTATATTTTAAGGGATAATTGATGGTTTTTAAATCATCAATGGACGACCTCTTACAAGGAAACGAAATTTGTTTAACACTTGCAGAAGGAAGAAAGAAAACATTTGTAATTTTTACTTCGAACTATTACTGCCAATGTAAAATATATCTATAGCGACAACTTGCAACCTGCCACCGAATAAACTTCAAAACAAAAAGTGTGCGACTCGAAGTTAAATCCTTGTATTTGCAATTGAAACCGATGACCACGGGAAACATGTTTTAAAAACAAATGTTCCATTTAAGGTCAATATTGACTGAAAACAAAATTTTCGTACTTGTTAGATTGCAATGGAATAAATAAAACCGTTTAGTGATTAATAAGAATTTATTAAGAATGAGTATCGTTTCGTACCCTACTTGTAGCTTTTGTCATCAGAGCATGTTCCTGACAACTGTAACCAGAAATTTCGACACCAAATTGGAAACACATAGCAGATGCAGGGCAGTGAATTATCCTTTTTATCGACACCGAGCAACATATTGAAATTTGTTAAGACAGTAGGTTTGGAGAAGAAAATAATAGGGATACACCATATATATTAGAACGTACGGTCTCTTTACGATATTAATATAGGGTGGGCCATTTAGAAGTTTAAATTTAAAAACGTAATAAAACAAAAGAAAAGTTTGAAATTTTGCCAAATTTATTTTTTGGTTGTGAAGTACAATTGTTCCAGTTAGAAATGGAATATAATTTCATTCATATGGCTGGCCTGAGAGTACCTCATTCGATCGGACCAGTTTTCGTGCACTTTTTCGAGTGTATAGGGTCATATCTCGGCAATGGCTTTACGAATGTTGGCCTACAAATGCTCAATTGTCTCTGTTTTGTCGGCATAACATTTTTCTTTCACGGCGCTTCACAGAGTATAGTGCAATGGCGGCAAATCGCATTTCGGCTAATTAAACGGCTATCAAACATTTGACGCAATAAATCGATTGTGGCATGAGATGTGTGGTAAGTTGCAACATCCTTTACAACAACATCCTTTGCAACATCGTTTACATCAATACCATGAACATGTGCAATAAAATCGGTTATCATGGAGCGATAGGCATCTCCATTGACCCTAATGGTTACGCCGTCCTCATTTACAAAGAAATATGGGCCAATGATGCCTCCGCTCCACAAGCAGCACCAAACAGTCACTCTTAATGGGTACATTGGCTTCTGTAAGACCACGTGTGGGTTTCTGAGCCCCAAAATACGGCAAAGTTTGCTTATTAACGTACCCACCAAGATGAAAATGAGCTTCGACATCATCGTGCAGCTCGTCGTTGGCCCAATAAATCCCAACGTTGCTCAAGCGTAAATCGCTTCATTACTTTCACTGGATATTATCTTCTACCGAATTTTGTGACAGAATAGAATGGCATAAGTATTGCCAGATTCGAAATAACCGATGGTTCAAATGTAAACCGATAGATGGCATACCCGTTATGTTATGCATCACGCATCTTAATGGTCCACTTCTTAAACTGTCCGCCAAGTATTTATTTCATTTTGCCTTTATTTTAGAGCATTGTAGCCAAATTCTGCTTGATGCATACTTGGCTTATAACAATGAAAACGGAATTTAAATGGAAGGACTGTGAGCTACTGGCTACAGATGGCCAACACTTTGCTTTAATTTCATTATAAAACTCATAAAATTTACCAAAATTTTAAAACTTTTATGTCGTTATACATACATATGTATGTATAATTTTAACTTTAAAAACCTTGTTTATAAATGTTTATGAAATTAAACGTAATTTTTAAGCAAATAAAACTCTTACGAAAATGAAAAATTTCTTGCTTAAATGGCTCATAACAATTTTAACTGAAAGTAAACACAGAGAGATAGAGAGAGAGAGAGAGAGAGAGTGAGATAGACAGTGATGATAAATTTTAAACCATAAACTTTCTCTGTGATATGTTCTTTGCTTTTTTACAAATGTTTGTTTTTTGTTTTTCATTCGTTTTGTTTTCTTTCATTTTTTATCTACATTTTATAGCATTTTATTAAGAAAAATTCAAATAAAATACAGCAACAGTTGAGACGTTGTATATGATTGTGTATGAATGAGCAATCACACACGAGAACAATTATGCTGGCACAAAATGTCAGCTTGTAGGCAAGAGAGGTGAGGAGAGTGGTTTTTTGCTGGCATAATTTTTCAACCAGTTTCTACGCCGCACAAACCAATACATAAACAACACAAAACCAATACACATACATTTATAAAACAGCAGGTTCAGAAAAATTAAAAATTAAACTAATACACACAAAGCAGAGTACATGTATACAACTTTATACACATAATTGGTCATTACAACCCTTCAGTCAGGATCTGACCTGGGACTTGAACCCTGGCTTTTCGTCTAATAAGCAAACACACTACCTACTAGACCACGGCGACTTCAACTACTTTATCCCAGATGAAATAGTCTCGTGTGTGACTGAAAGGACAAAAATTGTGCGGCTTAAAAAATAGTCTCGTGTGTGATAGCACATTGTGTGCATTATTCTTCCTGCTTGTCTATTTAGTTCTAAAGAGGACATATTCACTCTCATACAGTTAGAGAACTAACCTAAAAAGAGAGAATGAATGGTATTGGTTTCATGATGGAACAACACAACACAAAAAAATGGCAGCATAACACATATACTCACATACACACACAATTACATACTTGCTCTCATTCGCTCAATCTCATAAACAAGTGAATACAAAAAGCAAGCAACAGTCAGTCGTCAGTTAAGAATTATCAAGAGAAAAAGTTAAAGAACCATATAAATGTGTGTGTTTAGTTTTGAACATCATAAACAGTTGATAACAACTAATTAGCGCCATAAGCAAGCTCAATATTGCAAATGCAAATTAGAAGGAAATATTTCTGATTACTTGCATGCTGCTGTTTATGTGTGGGTGATTTAGTGTTTTCTTAAGTAAGAAAATATAGGAGCTTAACTTTGTTTTTACACTTGCTTTCTCTGTCTGTCTCTGTCTCTCTCTCTCTCTCTGCCGCTCAAACTTAGTTTATAGTTTGTTTAACCATAATAAATGAAATATGGCAACAGTAGTATAACAAATATTTGTAATATCTGCTGCTCCTGCTGTTGCTGCTATATAGAGATGGTAGTAGTGTTGGTATCGTAATGACTTTGTATTTATTTGTTGAATTATTATGACAATATTTTCTTAAAAAATTATTTTTAATGGCCATCCCAACTCATCCATTTTTTGGCATGTCTTTCGGCATGAGAGAGAGAGAGAGAGAGAGAACTAAAGTTAATTTTGATAAATTTTTTGAGAAAGCAAAAGAAAACCTTGCATAAATTTAAATGTCATTACAAATGAGTCGCCGCCGCCATTTGTTAAAAGAAAATTAAATTAAAATTGCAAAATGAGCTTTTAATTGATAAAAATGGACAAAGAATGGAGATTGATTGATTTAATTTTTCAGCCGTATACCTCCATTCCAAGTCAGACATCAAAACGCAAATATGAAAAAAAATATTTCTTCGGCGACTTCCCCTCAGCAGATTTCTGGCAAAAACTCTGAGAGTAAATAAAATTGCCATGAAAAGTTTCTCAAAAAACTGTCGTTCGGAATCGACTTTAAACTGTAGGTTCCGCCACTCATGTATACAATTAACACACACAACATAAGTGGTGTGAGAAACTAGGTCGTAATCCTGACTGAAGGGTTGTAATGACCAATTATGTATGCGTATACCTCCTTCACTTTTGCAAGAAAAATTTGTCTCATAACCCTCTCTTATCCCATTTAAGGATCCATAGAACATGCACAATGAAAACATCAATTGAGTAACTCTGATCTCGAACAGTGCGAGAGAACATCAGAAATTAGAACAGGAACCGCGGTTGGTGAGCTTTATTCAGAGGTTTAATCAAAAAGTAATTGCTGAGTTAGCTAGTATACATTAAGCAATTACCATGAAAAAGGATATGCATAAGGTATTTTAACAGGAATATATGTATAGGCAATACAAAACAGGACGACCTAATTACCAATGCAGCAAAAGAAAAAACAAACCAAGAAGACTGCTTTGTGATATGGAAGGGCTTTACAGGAATGGGAAACGTTGTCGGTTGTGACCTATGACGTCATTGCCAGCAGAACGAACTTAAAAATAGCTCAGTGTAAATTTAGTGGACAACTCAAAAAGAGAGAAGGAAGTATTGCTAGACTTTAGAATAATAAACAGGGTGCCGTGGTAGTCTAGTGGGTAGTGTGCTAGACTATTAGCGTGGGGGTCGTGGGTTTGAATCCCACCAGAGACTCTGGTCTGTGACACTACATCGAGCAGAGCATATTGTCTAATTACTCCGCTCGTATATAATTAGAATATTTGATGGACCCTACTCATGCAGTGTATAGTGAAGGTCTAGGAAAATAGGTTATAGGAAGAGGGAGTAGTGTTTGTGGACATTTGATTTAAACTCAAGATGCGAACGGCAAGAAAATGAGTTGCTGCTACGTGACTATATAATGGCCAGTGCTATACCTTCACCATCAGACAGTCTACAGCAATCGTCCCCAAGAAGTCCCCATCATCATAATTTGTAATTGTATTGCAATTAATAGAATGAATAAATAATAATAAATAGAATAATGAAGAACATGCCAAACACAAGACCCTTTAGGGGATAACGTAACCTGACATATCGAATGACAGCAATTCTCTTCACCACTGTCTCTTGGACAAAACAACAAAATTTGTCCAAGTAATGGCAACGAAACAACCAATTTATCGACTACATACGCCTTTAAGGGACAGACTTTTTTGTGTTGCCCATTTCAGTTGAAAATCAATGATAGTACAGAGTGCGGGTTTGAGCTAAGATTAAACCCCCAGGAGTTCTACGAATGAGAGTTTATGCCATTAAAGTTGAGCTGAATTATACTTTCGCAGGAAATACAGCAGACAGGACATAGCCAAGCTATCTAGCAACATAGATGGTAGCTAAACACTATGAAGTTGATACAAAATATATATAAGGGACTGTAGCTCTCCGCTAGATCATATCGACGCCTCCATTCTATAAGGTTCTAAGTGCACTTAGAACGTTTTTAATGTTCTTGCTTAATACTGTCAAAATTTGGTTAAGATGCGCCAATCCGTTCCGAAGTTATAGGGAAAAATCTTCTTAAAATACACATATAGTCGTATGTCGCGTTAAAAATTTGAGAGCTCATAACTCAAAACACACTTTTTCGACTTAGAATGTTATAGAATGGAGGCGTCAATATGTTGAGCGTTTAAAGTCTGGTATAATACGCAGATTATGTGATAATTATACCAAAATCCCTAAATTCTTGTTACCTGTAAGACGTAACACATTTCAAAAGTACATAAATGGTGGTATCAGCAGTTAGTAGTACGCTAAGACAAAGAGCTTATAAAACTTTATATACAGTTCGAGTGCTGTATACTAAAACGAATGTTGGCTGTTCTTTAGTACCTCTCGTAAAACAATAGAATTCATTTGACCTAGAAGCAAATACGTTGCTCTCTCCAGTTTAAAAGTCTCCAGGCCACCTTCCCTAGTCATTTGGACCACCAGTTCGGTATTAGATTCAACCAACTGTACTTAAATCAATTTTATTGAAGAATATACCCTGGTTTAAGAAGTCATTATGGTGTATCTGTTCCCATTTTATGCATTTAGTGGAGCAGTTGTCGATACTTTCAAAAATTGTCAGTTTGTCTGCCAGCAGTAGTCGCCGGTGTCCAGTAGGTAGTTTGTTGGCTTATTAGGAGTCCAAGTCCACAAATTGTCTCTGATAAAATAAGCGCATTAGTTGAAAGAAATGTAAGAAAATTTTATATATAAAAATGAATGTGTATTTATTTGTTTGTGGGTTTGTTTGTTTGTTTTGAGTCTATAGATGGCTAAACGGCTGGACCGATTTTCTTGAAATTATAACAGTACCTTCCTGTATGTCTGGAAGGAACTATAGGCTATGGGAGGTGCCACGCCCACAATAGGTATTTAATGTTGCATATCTCATAAACTGCAACAGCTAGAGTCCTTTTGTATGGACGACTTTGACGTATATATGAACAAATTGAGCGGATTGGCTATAGTGGGCGTGTCACCTCCCATAGTCTATATATATAAAAATGAATGTTTGTTTGTGTGTACCTTATAGAATCGTAAACTATGCATTTGATCTTGTTCTGATCTTTAGCAAAGTTGTTGCGCATGAGCCGGGAAAGGTTTCTAAGTAGGTGGTGCCACTGAAAATTACTTAAAATCAACTAAATCGTAAACTGTGAATGTTATGATCTCTAGCAAATTTGTTGCCCATGACGAAGGTTTCTACGTTGGTATGACCAATTTCCGACAGGTGGCGCCACTGAAAATTACTCAAAATGAATTAAATCGTAAACTGTGCATTCTTTAACAAAGTTGTTGCGCATGAGTCGACGGATGTTGGTGCGATTAAATTCCGATGGATGGCTTCACTGAAAATTATTCAAAATGAATGACAAGCAATTGGTCGACCTACATCTCAAGCACGGAAGAAAAGAGCATTACGAACCTCAGAATCAGACGAGCATTGATACTGGAAAATCTTCGAGTATATGCCGCTGAGATCCGTTCGCTTGAAGCACTGAGTGAGTGAGTGTGAGAGTGAGATTAGAAACTGATCGAATGCGTACTACTGAGGCCCGTTCATCTGAATCATCAGGACAACGGGAAACAAAATCAATAAAATGATTCAAAATTAATTGGACATTCGGGTAATGTCTTTCCTTCAAATTTATTTTAGTTGGTGGCGCAGCAACATGCGCAGGGAATATTTCAAAAAAAGTATGCTTATTTGATTATTTTTACACATTTTTTCTTTTAATATCCGGTGTGTCCATTAATTTCCGATGCTTATGATTACGATGAATTGTATTTATGTATACAGCGTACAGAATGAATGAATTATTCTACCACAATGATAACAAAAATAATAATACAGGGAATATAAATATCTCTGCTTTGTTTGCTTTGTTGTTTTTGTTGTTGTAATATTTAATCAATAATACAAAGGTATTTATGTACGTATTTGAATTTGTGCTGCATTGTATCACACATTCTAACATTTTTATTTATTTTTTTTTTCGAAATATTTGTACAATATCGAAAATACATACAAATAAACCTGACATACACTCAGTCACAAAAGCATACATACGGTTAACAAATTTCAGAAATTTTTTTAACCAATCCATTTTCGTTGAAAATCTTTATAATTGTCTGAGAACTTTCCCCGATTTTAAGACGGTCTTTTGCATTGGTTCAGAAATTTGTGAAATTTGTTAATCGTTTGTATACTTTTGTGGGCCTGTGTACATAAAAAATGGCGTGCTAATAACAGTAGTTTTTTTTTTTTTTTTTTTTTTTTTATTTGAAACAGCTTAAGTAATTGGAAATACAGTGGACATTCAATAAAAATGTAACCAAGAACAGTTTGTAGAGCGCTGTTGTAAATTGTACCATAAAATCTAAGCTTTTACTGTTTAAAAAGGCAATGGTATTGGCATCCTTTTATTCATTCATTCATTCACTTATTCATTCATTTTATGGGAATAAGCACGTAATTCGTAAATTCAAATGCATAGGAGCATGTATGATTGTGAGAGTGTGTGTTCATCATGTATGTATATTTGCGCTGTAATAAGTGCTTAACTTACCGGGTGGGCGTTTAATTTTGTTGTTCAGTTAATGAATAAATAACTGAGTGGATAAAATTCATTTTCCAACATGGATATTAAAAAGAAAAATAATTTAAAATCTATTGTACTATATTGCTCTGTTATAGTTTCATACAGTGGTGGCCTTATAATTAGAAACGACTTAGTAATGTATGTATGTTTGTTAATTTGTTTTACAGTTTTCACTGTGTACCTGAGATCAAAGGCTTTGTTTGGAGGACGTCTTACATACGTTTTTCCATCAGATTGGGACAAATTAAACTTAGATTCGTCACTCCAGAGAACGCTGTTCCAGAAACATCGTTTCTAATTATAAGGCCACCACTGTATGTACATAACATACGTAATCGGTCATTACAACTCTTCAATCAGGATTATGTGTGTGAAATTTAAACATGAGTGGCGGAACCGATAGTTTAAAGTCGACTCCGAACGACAGATTTTTTTGAGAAACTTTTCATGACAATTTTATCACAAGAAGAGTGCAACGAAACGGTTGTAATGCCCTCTTAAGTTAGTAACTGCATGGTATTTGGCTTCAATAAGACGAGACTCAGACTCAGCCACACAAGACGACCGCTTTTGACTTTATTGTATGAAAAGTTTCAAAAAAGATTAGTTTTGGTGAACCAAACTGTTTACTAGGACATGAGATATAGTTAGGTTAGGTTAGGTTGGAGGACGTGTACTTGTCAATTAAGACAAGTACAGTACCCGGAGGTCGAATTGACCCATTGTACAACGTCCTAGTTTCTCACACCACTTATGTTGTGTGTGTTAATTTTATACATGAGTGCCACCCGCTACAGTTTTTAAAGTCGGCTCCGAACGACAGATTTTTGAGACACTTTTTCATGGCAATTTTATTTACTCTCAGAGTTTTTGCCAGAAATCTGCTGAGAGGAAGTCGCCAAAGAAACACTTTTTGTATTTTTCCTTGATGTCTGGGCTAGGGCTCGAACGTCTGGCTTTACGTCTAATAAGCAAACACACTACCTTCTAGACTACGGCGACTTTAAAAAGTTACTAAGTAAGTAACTGCATGGTATTTGGCTTCAATAAAGCGAGATTCAGCTACACGAGACTGTTTACTAGGACATGAGATATGACGCTGTTGTGCAGCTACCTTAAATGCTGTGTCTGTGTAGATAATCCCCTAAAGCTGGTCGATTTAAAAAATAACATTCTTCAAGTTATCATCGAGATATTGTCTGATATAAGCGAAAAATTTATTGAAAACCACCTCAAAATTATCCATGCATAAGGCGCACTGTGAAGGGTGAGGGGAGAATAAAAGCATTAGTTTTACCAATGTCAGTATTTTCCCTTGCAAGCATTGCTCACTAGGATATGAGATATGACGCTGTTATAATATTTGGGTACAGCTACCTCAAAGCCGATTTAAAAGCAACATTCTTCAAGTTATCACCGAGATACATACATACATAATTGGTCATTACAACCCTTCAGTCAGGATTACGACCTAGTTTCTCACACCACTTATGTTGCGTGTGTTAATTTTATACATGCGAGGTGGGACCTACAGTTTAAATTCGACTCCGAACGACAGATTTTTGAGAAACTTTTCATGGCAATTTGATTTAATCTCAGAGTTTTTGCCAGAAATCTGCTGAGAGATAGTCGCCGAAGAAATACTTTTTGTATTTTTCTTGATGTCTGGCATGGGGCTCGAACCCTGGCTATACGTCTAATAAGTCAACAGACTACCTACTAGACTACGGCACTACCTACTAGACTATCACCGAGATCGAAAAATTTGCTGTGTAACAGACAGTCGAGCGAGCATTGCTTTTGACAATGTTAATATTTTCCCTTGCCAGCAAATGCTTTTGAAATTACCAAGTATGCTAAGGCTGCTCCGAATCTATGAAGGCAACTTTTCTGTTTCGATCTTAATTTGTTTTGGCTTTGTTATCAATCGTTGTAAGATTTTAAATCACATTCTGAAAAGGCGTAGAGAAATCAGTTATATTTACTTTACCTACGTAAAGTCTTATCGTCTAAAGCGGCGTGAGGCCAAATGTTTGCTGTCTTGAATTATGAATTTTTGGGTTAATCGGGAACATCAACTTTGGCAGAAAACAATGCTGTGTGCATTGTGGGACCGTAAGAAGGGTGTGGTGAATCGCTACAGACAACAAATGATCAATTTGCATCATGCATTGATCGAAATCGTCGTAGTGTAGTAGGTAGTGTGTTGGTTTATTGGACGTAAAGCCCGGGTTCGCATCCCAGGTCAGACATCAAAACAAAATACAAAAAATATTTCTTCGACGACATCCTCTCAGCAGATTTCGGGCAAAAACTCTGAGAGTAAATAAAATTGGCATGAAAAGTTTCTCAAAAATCTGTCGTTCGGAGTCGACTTTAAACTGTAGGTCCTGCCGCCCATGTATAAAATTAAAACACACACAACATAAGTGGTGTGAGAAGCTAGGCCGTAATCCTGACTGAAGGGTTGTAATGGCCAATTATGTATGTGTGTATGTATTGATCGAAAAAAACCAGAATGGGCCCCAAGGCGCTGAATTTCTAAAAAATTCATAACAATCTTGATGAATATTTCTCTAACTTGTGCTGTATTTAAACAAGCTCTTCACCTACTGCACCACGTCCAGTGTTTAGTGGCGAATTTCTTAAGATATTTTCATTCATTTTCCAAAGGCAATACAAATTTTAACACCAGCAACGGAAGAAGAAACTAAATTCATCGATAATGTAATCGGAAAGGTCACAATCGAATAAGTAATAAGCAATATATGGCGGCCAAATGTAGCCTATGCGGTACAACAAAATACTTCCAATCACTTCAGTCCAGATATAATTTGAATACCTTAGATTAGGTTAGATTAGAGGACGTGAACTTGTCTATTAAGAAAAGTACAGTACCCGGAGGTTGAATTGACCCATTGTACAACGTCCTAGTTTCTCACAGCACTTATGTTGTGTGTGTTAAACAAAGTCGCCGCAGTCTAGTAGGTAGTGTGTTGGCTTATTAGGCGTAAAGTCAGGGTTCGAGCCCCAGGCCGGACATCAAGACAAAATACAAAAATTATTTCTTCGTCGACTTCCTCTCAGCAGATTTCTGGCAAAAACTCTGAGAGTAAATAAAATTGCCATGAAAAAGTTTGAATACCTTTTCAAAAGAAATTTTTTCAATTAAATTTGAAGAGAAAAATATTCTCATACCGATTACTTCAATATTTTGCCAGAGTAGTTGACCTTTTACTTCTCCTCCATTATGATTGTAATTCGGCTTAATAAGCCACACATGCATACATGAACGTAATACTCTCAATACAATACAAATGGAGAAATGTAAGGATTCTAGAAAAATATCCTAAAAATAGAACGTTTTTATCCCCTTTTTTTCTATTTTAAAACATTTTGCAAAGCCCACGCACTTGCTTTTATTACCGTACGGAGAGCATGCCTGCCTGGGCTTAAAATAATTCAAATAAATTTTCCATTTCAGCTTTCCGTTGCGTTGGAAAATGAAAAATTATGGGCGATAAAGTATGCTACAGCAGTTTTATTATCGCATCGTACATCGATTAGTTGCCCTCTTTTATTTCTTTTTCGTTGAATCAACAGTTTGTATCTGTTGCAAGCGTTTTGTTATCGTCATCGAAAATAAAGAACGAAATAGGACCCGAAAAAAATAACGGGAAAAAGAAAGCTGTGGTGAAGTGTTTTATGATTTCAAAAATTTCATCATTTTTTTTATCATTAAATTCTGCCACATTACCAGTGGTACGTACGTATGTATGTATGTATGTATGGCTTATGAATTTTTTTTTTTTTTGTAACATTCATTGTCTGTCTGTCTCTACTATTTGAAATAATTTTATGCTGTTGCTTTATATTTTTTTCATTTCCATTTTTTTCTTTCGTTTGGCCATTAAATTTTTCATCCTTAATTTTGTCTTCGCCTTGATTGTGCTTTGTTGGCATTTGCTACTGCTGTTGGCTGTTCGCTGTTGGCTGTTGCCCTGCATTTGATGCTGATAAATTGTAGACGATTTTAATGGTTTTTTAATTGCTTTAGAAAATTAAAATTTATGAAATAAAAATGGGGGCCACAAAAACAACCATAAAATATAGTCGCGGGTATCTTAAAACACAGTGTCTAATTGCAGAATTTTAGCGGGTGTCGGGAGAGTGGTACGAAAACCAAAAGAAAGAAAAACTCTTATGAAATTCATAATAACTGCCAGACAATTAAATGGTAATTCTTCAATTTTGTGGTTAACATATTCACTCATAGGTCATTAGATTCATTATGAGAGCCATGGACTCAACTATCACCAGCAATATTTATTTTGGAAGCCACACGCAGTATAACTTAAAGGATAAATCATCTTTCCCAAAAATTTCGTGAGGTCTCGCTTCAAATCCCCAGGTCAGACATCTCGAAAACGAAATATGACACGAATATTACCTCTCAGCAGATTTCTGGCAAAAACTCTGAGAGTAAAAATATAATTGCCATGAAATCTGCCGTTCGCAGTCGATATTAAGTTGTAGGTCCCACCACTCATGTATAAAATTAACACACGCAACATAAGTGAGGTAAAGTCGTCATAGTCTAGTAGGTAGTGTGTTAGCTTATTAGACTTAAAGCCAGGGTTCGAGCCCCAAGCCAGACATCAAGACAAAATACAAAAAAGTATTTCTTCAGCGACTTCCCCTCAGCAGATTTCTGGCAAAAACCCTGAGAGTAAATAAAAACTGCCATAAAAAGTTTCTCAAAAATCTGTCGTTCGGAATCGACTTTAAACTGTAGGTCCCGTCACTCATCTATAAAATTAACACACACAACATAAGTGGTGTCAGAAACTAGGTCGTAATCCTGACTGAAGGGTTGTAATGACCAATTACGATTACGAGAAATATATGAAAAATATGCGTTCGTTTACCCTCCCAGCAGTCTTCTGGCAAAAGCTTTTCAAGTCGACAGACTGGGGTGGACGTTCTTTTGCATATAATGCATTGATGGTATGAGAAGCTAAGCTATAAACATGCCCATAAAACATATCAAAAGAAATATGCCCATTAGGCAATATCAGCCAAGAGGCTGTTCACTCCCATATGGCAGTTGCATGGAAAAAGATGTTATAAATGGTCGTAGTCTAGTAGGTAGTATGTTGGCTTATTAGACGAGAGGCCACGATTCAAACCTCAGGTCAGACATCTCGAACAAAACAAAATATGAAGAAAATAATTCTTCGGCGACTTCCTTTCTGCGAGCAAAATAAAATTGCCATGAAAAAGTTTCTTAAGTTTGTCGTGCAGGTCCTGCCACTCAAGTATAAAATTAACACACTCTACATAAGTGGTGTGAGAAGATAGGTTCGTAATCCTGATTGAATCTTTGTAATGACCAATTATGTATGTATCGAGAATCTATTTTTCGCTACTCATAGGTACTCATGAAATTTTGAGTATGAGTGAGTCGACAGTATTGAAATTCAACAACTCTGTTTCATTCGTATTCACTACAACATTGCAACAGGTTGCAATGAGTATGAGTACAACGTTGACATCAAACTCATACCATTCGCAAAATGTTTGATTCATATGCCTACTCATTCAGATTCATAAATTTAGAAAAATACTTATAATACTCATAAACGATTCAAGTGGCTCATCAAAATTTAGTCTTAGCTGTTGTCGCATTTACAAAAAAAAAAGAAAAAGGACACATATTATTTTGTGATTCGTGTATACGATGAGTCATGGAGAGTCGAAATCAACAACATCATGCGTATTGTTAAGTATGAGTACCGTGAGTACTTCAAACTTTGAATATGAGTAGTATGAGTATAACATTAAAATAAGTATGAATGCGTATAAGTATCAGAAATTATAAGTATGATTCGAATCTACTCATCTTTTTGATGATCTCTGGTATGTAACATGTGATTCTTTTTGGCAACACTGGTTTAAACAGCTCACGCACGTTTCGTGTTTTGTTTCACTGTCAAACATCTTCAATTTGGTCTATAATTTAACCATGAATCGTCTTACAAACGAACAACGCTTGCAAATCATTGAATTTTATTATCAAAATGCGTGATCTGTTAAGAAAGATCATCGCGCGCTTCTTCCATTTTATGGTCAGTTTAATCGACCCACTGAAGCGGCTCTTCGGGCTATTGTGACTAAATTTCGCACCAAATTTACATTGTTGGACATTAAACCACCAACACGCTTACGTAGAGTGCGAACTGAAGAAAATATCACAGCTGTATCGGCCTGTGTTAATGATGACCATCAATTATCAATTCATCGATGTTCGCAGCAATTGGACCTCTGTTACTCAACAACGTGGAAAATTTTGCGGAAGGATTTAGCTGTGAAGCCTTTCAAAATACAGCTGGTGCAAGAGTTGACGCCGAACGACCTACCGCAACGCAGAATTTTTGGTGAATGGGCTCTTGGAAAGTTGGCCGAAGATCCCCACTTCTTTATCGAAAAATTGTGTTCAGCTGCGAAGCTCATTTTTGGCTCAATGGATACGTAAATAAGCAGAATTGTCGATTTTGGAGTGAAGATCAGCCAGAAGCATTCCAAAAGCTACCAATGCATCCAGAAAAAGTCACAGTTTGGTGCGGGGTTTATGGGCTGGTGGCATCATTGGACCGTACTTCATCAAAGATGCTGAGAATCGTAACGTAACTGTGAATGGTGAGCGCTACCGTGAGATGATATCCAACTTTTTTTTGCCCAAAATGCAAGAGCTTGACTTGCATGACGTGTGGTTTCAACAAGACGGTGCCACATGCCACCCAACACGCGTAACAATGGACTTATTGAGAGGCGAGTTCGCTGAACATTTTATTTCACGTTCGGGACCGGTCAATTGGCCGCCTAGATCGTGCGATTTAACGCCTTTAGACTAGTTTTTGTGGGGCTATGTTAAAGCTAAACAGACAAGCCCGCTTCAATTGACGCATTGGAAGACAACATTGAAGCATTTATTCGTGAGATACCGGCCGAAATGTTGGAAAAAGTATGCCAAAATTGGACTAAGCGGATGGACCATTTGAGGCGCAGTCGCGGTCAACATTTGCATGAAATAATGTTCAAACATTAAATTATAGGGACCGTACTATCGATTCAAATAAAGATTTCATGCATTTTTCTGAATTTTATGTTTTTTTTTTTTTTTGAAAAATTATCCTATAGCTCTTAAAAAATCACCCATTAGAAGCAAGAGTGATGAAAGTTTTTTGAAACCAAATAAACACAATCAAAAATCAAAACTAAAAAATATAAGCACATCTTGCGACCTGCCTTGTTAGCAGTCCAGTCTTCAAATCATAATGAAATTATTTTTTCCAAGTGAATCGGAAATTTTCTGCCTTCCTTCTAGGAATATGAAAACATAAACATTTAATTCCAATTTTATAAGTGCTTGTGATTTATTGTGATTAATGCGTTACACTGTGCTGCTGCTGCTGGCTGCTGCTGGCTGCTGCTGGTTTTTCTATTTCATTTTATATCCGCACACACACACACACACAATAATTTATTTGAGCTGACTCTGTTTGATACTTGTTGACAATGTCATGATGTCCTGACTTGACTGGATGAATGACTGTGGCGTTTGTGATTGATGGCTTAAATTATAAAAGCCAAAAGCATTTGCAGGAAGCCAAATAATTTTCTTTTTCTATTTTTGTTTTTCAATTTAATGTGTTAATTTGAGAAAATTTAATTGAATTTATTTGAAATCAAATGCGATTAATAAAGAGGCATTAATTATACATTAAAATAATGTTTTTTATAAAGGCACATACGAAGGATGATTCGGTTCATTAAATGCAAGGGTTTTGCCAAGCCCAAGCAATTTATTCACTTTTTAACGGCCAATAAATTCAATGCGTTTAAGAAGACAATTTCAATTTAAAAAAAACATGTTGTTTTTGTATCTTTTGTTGTTTTTATCTGTTATTTTGAGCCAATTTGAAACGATTAAAAATTTATGTGTGAAGTTTTTAACGCTTATTTGGTCATTAAAGATTTATGCTGGCAGCCCACAGCTGCACCAAGTCATAAAACAAGAGACATAAAAACCAAGTGCGTCGTTCTTCTCTTCAGTCATAAAGTAACCCATTAGAATAATAAGAACAAGAATAAGAGAACGGGGGGGGGGGGGGGGGGGGGGGGAGTGTTGGAGGGTTGATTATGCCAACACATTGTCTTTTTTTTGGGTAATTTTTCATCTCAAGACTCCATTAAAATGAAATTTCACGGGTATTTTGTACAAGAGTTGGCAAATATTGTCATTAAAAAAATAAATTTTGAGAAATTTAATTTTGATTGCCAAAATATGGTAAGCAGCACAAGAGTAGAAAGTACTTAATTTCCTTAATAAATTCATAAATTATTTCTATAATTTAAATCAAAGGGTAGACCATTTAAAAGTTTAAATTTAAAAATGCAATTAAAAACAAAAACGTTTTGAAATTTTTACAAATTTATATCTTTTTTGTGAAGTACAATTGTTCCGGTTTGAAATGGAATATGATTTCAATCATATGGGTGCCGTGGCTGACCGCATAGTACCTCATTCGATCGCATCAATTTTCATAAAATTAATCGAGTGTATGGGATGTCGTTTGCCTTCAAATGCAATTGTCTCTGGCATAATACATGCATACATACATAATTGGCCATTACAACCCTTCAGTCAGCATTACGGCCTAGCTTCTCACACCACTTATGTTGTGTGCCTTAATTTTATACGTGAGTGGTGGGACCTACAGTTTAACGTCGACTCCGAACGTCAGATTTTTTTGAGAAACTTTTCATGGCAATTTTATTTTCTCTCAGAGTTTTTTGCCACAAATCTGCTGAGAGGAAGTCACCGAAGAAATACTTTCTGTATTTCGTTTTAATGTTCGACCCGGGCCTTACATCTAATAAGCGAACACACTATCTACTAGACTTCGGCGACTTCGGCATAATACTTTTCTTTAATGGCGTCCCACAGAAAATAGTCCAACGGTGTCAAACCGCACCTTTTTGGCGTTCAATTGACGTCACCATTTCGGCGAAAGAAATGGCCATCAAAAGTTTGACGGAAAATAAATCGATTGTTGCATGAGATGTGTGTCAAGTTGCAGCATCCTGTTAGAAGCAAACATCGTTCAGATCAATACCATGAAGAGCGGGTACAAAAAGACAATTATTATGGTGCTATAGGTGTCTACATTGACCCCTAATGGTTTTGCCGTCCTCATTTTCAAATAAATATAGGCCAAAGATGCCTACGCTCCACAAGCCTGACCAAACAGTCTCTCGTAATGGGTGTAAATGTTGTAGCAGTCGCCGCAGTCTACTGGGTATTATGTTGGCTAATTTGACGAGAGCCCTTGGTGTAATCAACGACCTCTTCTCAGCGGTCCTTGTCGTCTGACAAAAATTTTTAGTGTATAAAAACATCACCATGTTATCCATATCCAGCGTTGCCATTTCCCAAGTTTTGTCCTTTTTTTCAAGTTTTTCGAGATGAAACAAAGTTCTCATTTAATTTGTTTTCTAACAAAAGTTTTTTCAACAATAAATTCAATTTTAAATATTTTCAATAAATTCAATAATAATAACGAAATATTTACTCCCGAGCTAGCTAGCAAAAAACAGCCACGCGGGGAAGTAACTGAGACACCGAACTCCGGTATTTTCTTTTAAAATTTTGGTACTTTCGTAGAAATAAAAAGATTTTTAAAAAAAATTATTGGCAACGCTGGTTAAGCATAAGAGAAAAAATACAAAACAAAAATACAAACAATGTCAAGTGCCAATATCGTAAACAACAACAACATGTTAATGGTACGGAAGAAATGTAAAGAAACGACATTATGAAGCATTGAGAGAGTTGAAAAGTTAATTTAAAGAGAGCACACTGTTAGCTCTCTAATAAACTAAGGCCAGAGATGTTAAAAGTGATATGAAATATGAAGAAATAAAAAATAAGTCCATAATTCCTGACACCGTTTACCCCATATTGATATTTTTCTTCGAACTTTTTAAACTTGACAGGCAGAGCAGTTCTCCAAAAACTTCTTTAGAAAGCTTACAAAAAATGTTTACTACCTATTTCCTATAATTTTTTTAAAATACAAAAATAAATTCTTAATAATTTTGGCTTTATTTTTACATGCGTAGGGTATTACAAACTAAAATACCTTACGATCGAATTTAATTCCAGTAAGTACCTTACTTTTGACTTCAAAATGGTATAACATGTTAATAAATTTAAATCTTAATAAACAACTCCCATCTTTGGTTCATTTCGCGGTCGTCATTAAAAACTGCATGTAAATATGTGAGTAAACAAAAATATTTTTCTGATAACAATAACAAAGTACAACACAAAATATTTTACACAATGCATTCGTTGTTATTGTTGTGGTTGGTTTTCTTAAATTGGAGAAAGACTTGTTCAAAGTTCACCAATTTCATGCTCTTTTAATGACGTATGCAAAAATATAATTGCATTATTGTTATTGTTCTTCTTATGATTCAATCATTTCTCTCCATTCATATCATGCCTTGATTCATATTGAGTGTGTAAACAGTGTTGCCTGTTTACTAAACTTACGTACATAAGTGATTAAAATATTTGGTGTGAGAGAGAGAGAGAAAGTACTTAATACCATTTTTTCTTGTTATTAAAACGCTCAGTAATTTTCGTACGTTTTTTAGTATTAAAGAGGGAATATATGTAGGTCAGTTACATATGTAAATTTAAAGAATCCCTTTTGGTACTATATAAGTACCAGCTATATAGAAACGAAGATGGCAATACTAAACATTACTTGTTTGTTTGTTCGTCAGTTCACAGTTTGTTTTGAGAATGTAACTCGCGTGAATCGTGTCAAGTGGCGTCGAAAATAATTAATTGCTGTAAAATAGTTAGAATTCTTTTGAAAGCTTAAATAAAATAAATGAAAAGTGCTAAGTATGCGTCTATTTAAGTCCAAGTGTAAATTTATATCAAAAAAGAGTAATTATTTTCAATATTTATTGAATAAAAAAGTTGTTGAATGCATAGGCGAAAAAATAAGTGTAAGTGCGGGTGTTCCTTAAAAAAGCTAAAAGTTAAAAAAGTGTTCTAGAAGCATCATGTTGGATTAATAAGAATTTATCATCACATCAGAAGAAGAATAAGCAAGTAACAGGTAAATCAATAAGAAAACTTTAACGCCATTATAACCCAAAATATGTGAATTTTTTTATAAGAACAACAACAATCAGATTATTTTCTTCCCCTGTTTGCTGTAAACATAACTGTTCATTCTTTTGTTAGGCTCTCTGTTTAAAAAAAAATTTTGCTTTTAATTTCTTTCATTTATAAATTCTCGCTCTGTCTCTCTCTCTCATTTACTATTGCCATTTGCATATGTACGCTGTAGGTTTATTGATCTCTGCTTTGTTTAACGCATCTTCATTAATAATAATTAACATCGTAAAGGGTTTCTTTATCGTAATCATGTTGTTAGACCGTAATAATGATGTTCAGCTGTTGCTGAGGGTTTTTTTTATTTTTTTTGTTTTCTTTTTCAAAACAATGCTTATTTGTTGCCTGTGCTGAATGAGTGAGTATGCCTAGTTTGTTTAACATTTTCTAGGACTCAGAAATTCAGTTGAAAAAATTAAAAATATTTTTCTTGTTTTAAATTTACAATTTTTTTAATTTATAAATTTAAAGGTAAATAAACTTGCAACGTATTAGAAAGTGTTTTTAAAAAAAGCTTATAAATCAGGTTCTAATTAGAAAAAGAAAAAAATTTAAAGAAAATATTTGAAACGTTTTCCAATTCCTAAAAATGGTTTCTTGTACATCGTAGGACTGGCAATGGAATATTCGCAGATGGGTACATACATACAGTGTTGAAAAAAATAACAGGGACACTTAAATTTTTCAATATATTCTTTTATTTTTCCATAAATATTGCAAAGTATATACATTAAATTAAAGGTATTCAAATAGTTTAACTAATAAAATAAAAATAAATGACTAGTTCTGCCAAATTCTTAAAAAAAAAAAAATTTATTTAAAAAAAGCCTGGAAAAAATAATAGGGACACTTTATGTTATGCTAAAAATATGTATATTTTGCTAAACATTACCATTAAAAGCACCTTTTATTTTTATTACCTCCTGACAGCGACGATTCATAGATCCCACAAGATTCGCACAGACGTCAGGGGGAATTGAATACCATGTCTCCTGAACTGTTTTCCTACAATTCCTGTTTATTTTTTGATTTAAAGTTGCCGATTTTATTTTTTAGGACTCTCCAGAGGTGTTCAATGGGGTTTAAGTCCGGTGATTGGGACGGCCACTCCACTACAGGCACCTCATTCTGTTGAAAACACAATTTGATGTTTCTAGCGGAATGCTTCGGATCATTGTCTTGCATAAATTCCCATTTAAGTGGCATTTCGTCCTCGGCAAACGGAAGCATTTTATTCTGTAGAATATCTATGTCGTCAGCTGCACACATTGTTCCCTGAATACAAGCAATGAGGCCAACGCCCTATTATTTTTTCCAACACTGTATATCGGTAGCGACTATTTATATATATGTATGTATATGTATGTACATTTGTAAGGGGAATGAATAAGGAATGATAAGAATGAATTAAAAGATGAGCACAGTATTCTCCAGGCTTAAGATTCCTCTATTTGTACTAACGTGCATACTAAATCCCTAATAATAATAAAAATAGCCATGTAAACCTTGACTTTTAAAAAAGCGCTATCTAAAGTACAACAAAAAATGTAATAGAAGTACTTTTTAAAAGACACAAAAACGTACCAGAAGTACATACATTTAAAAATCTACAGCGATTACTTTAGTACTACCAAAAGTACAAAAGAAGTTGTAGAAAAAGTACCAAAGTACTTTTTAAATTGTAATAAACTATCAATTACTTTTCGAATAAGAAAGTACCAGAATATTTTTTTTGTTTTAAATTTTTTTTTTAATTTCTAGACGCCGTAGTCTAGTAGTAGAATGTTGGCCAGTTATCGAACAAAGAGAGACAAATATTTCTACAGCGGCTTCCTCTGAGCAGGTTTTTGGCAAAATTGCAATGAAAAGATTTTCAAAAACAACTGTCGTTCGGAGTGGACTTTAAACTGTAGGTCCCGTTACTCATGTCAGGATTACGACCTAGCTTCTCACACCACTTATGATGTGTGTGTTAAATTTAGACATGAGTAACGAAAACTACAGTTTAAAGTCGTCTCCCAACGACAGATTTTTTTTAAGAAACTTTTAATGAGGCAATCGCCGAAGAAATATTTTTTGCATATTTCATTTGTTAGAGATGTCTGACCTGAAATTTGAACCTTGGCCTCATGCCTAATACACCACCATACTACCTACTAGGCTACGGCAGATACAACTCATTAATTTCTGATAGCTTAAGGCCTACTCCCGATGTTTGAATCTTCATTGTCTCCTTCATGCAAGAAGCTTCTTCGACTTTCACTCTTTGACGCCGCGGTATTTGCGTCATATGTGCTCAAGCTGGTTCCATTTGCGTCTTAGGATTTCAATTGCTGGATTGTCTTATCGAAATCCATAGATATTTATTGGTGAACACATCAAAGTTGATTTAACAAGACTACAGCGGCTTCAGTCATATCACAACATGTCGTAGAATGTTGTCATGAGAAAGAAGAGTTGTTTTTCAAGGTTATCCCGCTAATGAATGGACTAAGTAAACTGTGATAAACCACTTCAGGCAATAGCTGGAATAAAAGGTTTCCATATAAGCATTATGGAATTATTATACGCTGAATAATTCTGAAAGAATTTCTAAAATTGTACAATTCTTTGTTCAATTTTTTCTCTTTTGAAGATTAAAGCCCAATAAAGGTTTTATTTTCCCCTTTTACAGGAATCCTCTACTCGGTAACTTATTTAACATTTATTTTTGTAAAATTAAAATTGGCCTGTTATATTGGCCAATTTCCTTCCGCTATTTGAAAGGGCCTTTTTTCTTTGGCAAAAGAAAATTATATCGTACGTTTACATTTCATTTTTTATAATTCAACTATTGAATTAGGGGTTGTAATTTATTTGCTTTAACTGTGTTAAAATCCAAATAAAAGCATTTGTAGCCTACCCCCCATAACACTCTTTTTTAGACTCGTTTTCATTTTGATAATCTTTATTGCTGCTTGGGAAACAATACAATATTTATGAGGTTTTACAACTAATCCAATGGCAATATTTATACACACGCAAATAAATACAAACACACACTAATACGTATGAAAAAATTTCTACTCACCTTAAATTTCAGGCAAAGTAAACATTAAGTTTCTCTCTTACAAACTTCACAACAATGTACCACCACAACACAAACAACTGAGAAGGTAAAGGACAACAATCCTAAAAAGAAACAAGAGCAACAACAACGTATTTTAATACAAAACGAAAAGCAACAATATAAAGAATAACAAGAGAAAGAGACAATTTCGCTTTAACGCTTTTGTCCGATTAGAACAAACCAAAAAAAAGAAAATAAACTTCAATCCCAAAGGTGCTCCTAAGCACAAAAGAAAATAAAACAAAAAAAAATTAAAAAAAAAGCGAAGAAAATAATAATAACAACAACAACAAAGTTTTGTGTTATTCCACCTCTTTAACGTTTGCCTGTTATCGCAAAATATGTATGTCCTGCTGCTTGCCTCTATGCACACATTTTTCTCTTACACTGTACCCCTGTAATAGTGTCTATACTCTTATGTGTTTATGTATTGGTAAACAAAACTTTTTTAAATTCCATTAAAAGTGGTGGAGACATCATTAAAAGAAAATATCGTGTGCTTTTCTCTCTTTCAGCTTTCAGTCTCTTGTTGAAAAAGATGAAAGCAAAATCTTTTCAAGTCTCTAAGTATTTATCTATCTATTGTAAGTATTAGTGATTGTCTGTATGTTACATTTTTAACGCACACACACAGGATTTCTTATTTTCGTTTAACAACATCAGCAACAGTTATAAAATACTTTCTCTCGTCTGTTTACTGTTTGATGATGAGGAGTTGGGGAAGAAAAACAACAAATATTATGATTTTATTTTACTTTCACTAAAACTCTTTTCATTGCTCACTCTCGCTCTCTTCCTGTCTCTCCCTCTGTAGTCCTTTCATATACATATAAATACAAATGCAACATTACATGGAATACAAAACAAACATTAGAGAATTGACTTAATGTTTGCATTTGTATTGGTGGTGGTATATGACACAACTTGTGGTTCCATTATTTTGTCATACTTACTGTTATTATTATCATTGTTGTTGTTGTTGTTTTATGTGATGATTTTGAATATTTTTAGTTTTTTTTTTTGTGGTGGAGTTTGATTTTAAAAGCTTCAAGCAATAAAAACAAGTTGATTTCTTTAATAACTGTTCTCTGTTAACTGTGGTTGTGTTGTAATTGTTGCATGCAATTTAGCAATTTCTTGTATTGTTTTTGTTTTCATACAAGAGCATTTAAAGGATATCCGTTACAACATATGTTTACTAAAGTGTAAGCAAGTAATTTGCAAATTATAAAGAACACGTGAGTAAAAAATAGTGACAAACTGCCTAGTTACATACATGCATACTTAATTGGTCACTAAAACCATTCAGTCAGAATTACAACCTAGCTTCTCACACTACCACTTATGTTGTGTGTGTTAATTTTTATACATGAGTGGCGAGGACTTACAGTTTATAGTCGACTCTGAACGACAGAATTTTTTTCGAGAAACTTTATCATGGCAATTTTTATTTTTACTCTTAGAGTTGTTGCCAGGAAGCTACAGAGAGGCAGTTGTCCAAGAAAAAATTTTAATTTTTTGTTTTGTTGAAGATATTTGACCTGGGTTTTGAACTGTGGCCTCACGTCTAATAAGTCAACACACTAGCTATTAGTCCACGGAGCGACTAGTCTATGCAATCGTGTCATAAATAGCCCGAATAGTCCGGCTCATCCTTTTGCTCCATATCAAGCAGCCTAGAACTTCCATTCTTCCTCTCTTACAATAATGTCAAGATCGCGGCAACCACGTATTCAATTTTTATTCAATGTTTGCCAAATTTCAGGTATTTCAACAAAAGAACAGTAGCAGTTCTGTCTACATTTGGAAATTTGTATACAGCTTGTAGCCGAAACAATGTTGTCAGCTTCAGTAAAAACAATTTCCTCTGAGGAATTGTGTGGAATTCTAGTTCTAGTTTCTTATATCTGGTAGATGTATGTAGGTGTACCCAACGTTACGATCACTTTTACTTCTTCCTTGTCATTTTAGCAGACTGCATACATTTCGTTTCGGTTTTCCTTTACCAGGATCTATAACTTTGTCATTTTCCTTGCCACTATATCTGGGTATCTTAATCCTGCTCGCCTACGCCAGTTGGTCACAGCAATCGATGACATAGCTTCCTCGATTTGGTCCTTCCAATGCATACAAAGTCTCTTCGCCGGTCACTGCAGATCCCCGCATCAAATACCCGTCTCGCCGGAGCTACTTCCTCCATTCGAACGGCATGGCCGAGCCAGCGCAGCCCCTGGATGTTAATACGCTTCATAACGTCCATGTCGTTGAGGAGCTCGTACAGCTCACTGTTGGATCGGATGCGGAAATCCGATCACCAACTCGCACTGAACGGAAGATCTTACGTGGGACTTTTCTCTCGAACAGCAGCCTTGAGCTGCATCAGTGCTTAATAGGGTCCATGCTTCTGCGCCATAAATAAGAACGGGTAGGATGAGCGTCTTGTAGTGTATTAGTTTTGTCTTACGACAGAGGTCTCTGCTACTCAATTGCCTATTGAGACCATCGTGGCAACTGTTGGCAAGAGTGAGCCTGCGCTTGATCTCCAGACTAACATCATTTTTGGTGGTAACAGCGGAGCCAAGATAAATGAATTCCTTGACTGTATCAAAAGTATAGTTATCGGCCGTAATCTGAGAATCAATACGCTACACGTTGTTACTTGTTACTTGTTGATAATATATACTTTGTTTTGCCCTCATTTACTGTCAAACCCATCTTAGTAGACTCCCGTTCAATAGCACTAAAGGCAGCAGTAACATCTCGCTTGGTTCGCCCTATGATTCTCTTCACTTAACTTCACTTTTAAACACTTAAACTACGCCTTCTCTTGACTGTACTTCTCAGAATTTTTATATGTTCAGATGTCGATTTGTAGAATTGTAAACTGTCTCTGATGCGATATTACTGGGTACACACTGTAGCGTGTAGATCATAACATGGATTTAGCCAATATTGAAGAATTTTATCGTAATCAAAGGAGCTATTGAGTGAGGGGAGTCAACACCAGCCTAGCAGCATATGGCCTGCTTCGTACATGTTTAACGTACGAAATACATGTTTGACGTAAAAATAAATTAACTTGAATATGAACTAGAATAACAGCTCAGGTCAGATGATTTATGGCAACATCTTTTTCCTGTACTGATTAACATTGAATGTCATTATCGAAAATAGAATTGAAAAAAAAAACAAAAAGAATCGTTGCAGAATTCCGAACGACAGATTTTGATGTCTGGCCTGGGGCTCGAACCCTGGCTTTTCGTCTAATAAGCCAACACACTACCTACTAGACTACGGCGACTGTAGGTCCTCCGCCACTCATGTATAAAAATTAACACACACAACATAAGTGGTAGTGTAAGAAGCTAGGTTGTAATCCTGACTTATTGCTAAGAACCAGAGGTCAGCAATGAGTATTCAAAAATAGGAGTACAATCGAATCATACTTATAATTTCTGATACTTATACGCATTCATACTTATTTTAATGTCATACTCATACTGCTCATATTCAAAGTTTGAAATACTCATGGTACTCATACTTAACAATATGCATGATGTTATTGATTTCGACTCTCCATGACTCATCGTGTACACGAATCACAAAATAAGTATGATTCGCGTACGAACACTACAATACTCACAAGAAGGTTGTGTGTTTGTTATGCGTGCTGTCTTTTTCTTTTTTGTTTATGTGTCTTTTTTCTTTCTTTGTAAATGCAACAACAACAACTAAAACTGTAAATTTTGATGAATGATTCCAATCACTCGAATCATTTATGAGTATTATAAGTATTTTTCTAAATTTATGAATCTGAATGAGTAGGCGTATGAATTAAACACGTTGTTAACGTTGTACTCATACTCATTGCAACTTGTTCATATAAATCAATTGGGCAATTCACACGACTTTGTATCGTGTATGTTGTATTGAATACATTTGTTTGTTTGTGAACGCTAAATCCTATGCTGTATTGTGTATCTCGAGGCATTCAAACAATTTGATATCCCGAAACCAGCACAGCTTTTTAAAAACATATGAAAACATATACACATTTTTTTCATTCACACAATTTGATAGCACGCAACCAATACAACTTTTAAAAACACATGGAAAAAATGTGTATAAGTGTATCGGATTTTTATATGAAAAATATCAACAACAATCATACACTGTTGTATGTTCTTCCAACAATACAATGAATACAACTATACAACGGCTTGTGTGAATTGACCAAATGTTGTAATGAGTACAAATGAGTCAGAGTAGTTGGATTTCAATACGGTTGACTCATTCATACTCAAAATTTCATGAGTACTTATGAGCACCGAAAAAGCAATTCATTGCTGATCTCTGCTAAGGAGATACCAGAAGAAAATCGTTTCTGATGCATAAAACGCCTCACCGACCATTGATAGATAAGTGTTGAGGGATTCGTTAGAACTTCGAATTAGTTTTGGTTTCACTGAGGCGTGTTCTTGAATCAATTGAACAATTAGTTGAGCCTTTTTCTATTCTGGCCAATTGAAAAATTTTCCGTTTTTTTTCTTCTTTTTTTTTGCTTAGAACTCACAAAGTGCATGGGTTGCCAAGTGTACTTCAAACAGTATAACAAAAAAATGTTCTTTTTTTCATTTTACGCCATAAGAGTTTTGAACAACTTCTTGTGAGTAATGCTTTAATTCATAGAGTCTTTCGAAAGTTTTCTAATTTAATTCTTTAAAAAAAAAAACAAAAAAACAAAACAAATGGTTTCTCTAATTAAGTAGTTCAATGGGAATGAAGAAAACTTTTTACTTCTTAAAGTGGCAACAATTGTTGTAGAAAATTAGTAACTTTTTCTTGCTTTTCTTTTTGAATTCAACAAAAAGAAATTTAAAAAGACAACCAAAGAAGAATAGAAGAAGAATAGAACAGTTTCCGAATGTTAAAAGAACAATTATTTCGTTTACTTTTTCCAGTTTTCTCCTTTATGACCAAGCTAGACTCAATTAATAGTCGTGTGTTTCCAGCAAAGTTTAGATAGCCAGCCAACGAAACCTAAAACAATTCAAAATTTAATCCAGCAGGCAACTACATTCTGCAAAGAACAATAATCACAATGACTTTTTTCTTTAATTTCTATTCTATGCCATCAAATTGTTGCCTTTAATGGATTCAAGGGCTAAAACTTTTCAAATAAATCTCTTCTCATCTTATACTATGTTCAGACATGCACTTATATTGAGTAAATCGCAATAAACGACATTATTGATCTCAATATTTCATATAAAATGTCAATTAATTATTGCTCAATAAATACGAAAAATTTTATAATATTGATTAAAACTTCAAGTACAGCACTGTCATTAGTATGTTCACTGCCCATATTACAATTTTCCGAACACTTTCTGTTGATATTTGACAACTCAAATGGTCACAACGACAAACAAAAAAAAAAAAAAAAAAAAAAAAAAAAAAAAAAAAAAAAAATAAGAACAATGTTGTTGAAACAACCAGCTGTTTTGTTTACCAGCTGTCAAATGAACATTGAATAAGCAGCTGAACTGCGTATATTATTATGTCTGAACACTTAAAATATTGTAATCAATAAACCGAATATTGACTCAATAAAAGTGCATGTCTGAACATAATATTAGGCTAACTCAATAGAATACGGAAATACTTTTGATTTTTCCTTCTACTTCATTGGGCATCCCATATAGAACCTGCAAGGATTCATATGTGTACGGGAAATATTCTCGAGCTCCAAGGGAACACACACTACGTATCGTTGTTCATATAATTCACTATACACTCATGCGAGAGACAAATTGAACTTGTTTACCAGGCAGATGCAGAGACCAACGTTTCAACCATGCGTTTAGAACAGATTAATTTGTAGGGTATAGATTTTAGGACACTGGGCGGCTTTATAATGAGCTCCTGATGATTCTAGGATTAGGTGGTAAGGTTTTTTTTTCTCGCCGAGGAGGGGTAATAATGTAATAATTGTAGTAATAATGATGAGCAGTTGGTCCACTATGCGGTGGCGAATGGGGACTATGAGGCCCACTTGTAAAAGCTAAAGGCTTAGGACTTAAATTTGGACTGTTTGTACCTAACCGCACCATAGAAGAAGTCGTAACATCCTCCGTGTGTGGGGCCCTCACCCACTAAATCCCCCCCCTCGTATCGTGTACTTGTTGTGCCCACTTCGGAACTACGGTGGCATTACTTCGGAGTGGAGTCCTTTTGACCCTTTGGCCCCTGCGTGTTAATATCCGCGTCCGGATTGCGTGTCGAAAGTTAATGAGACATCTAAGTGTCTCCGCTATTCCTTTCGTCCAGGTCCCTGTGTCGGATTTTGTTTGACACGTGTGTCAGTATCATATATGCCGGCGTGCCTACATGTTCTGCAGCCTCGAGATCTCTCTTCTTCAGTCTTAGGATACGCTCCACATAATTCGCCACTGAAGTCCAATTCTCTCTACTCGCAATCATAACCCCGACAATGTTAGTGGCCGCGGTCGTTCCAACTATTGACGTCAGTTCAGAGCGATAGCTCTGCCAGCGTGCACATTCGAAAATAGAGTCGCTTCTCCTCCTCTTCATAAAGGCAATAAGGGGAGGCGCTCTTGCCCATTCTATGCAGGTACTTTCTAAAATACCCATGCCCCGATAGCATCTGTGTAGTGTAGTAGTTCACCTCTCCGATTTTCCGTCCAATCCATAGCCCAATACACGGGAATAAGTCTCGCCGTCCACCTTCCTCTGTCCTCTTCATCCCATTGGCGTTGCCATTTTGAGATGGTGTGTTGCCTGAAGGAACCTGTTGTATAACTTCCGGTCAATTTCGCCCTATAAATCTCTATCCGCTCCACGGCCTGCAGATCCACGGGAATTGTACATACAATCACAATTACGGCTGGCGCGGATACTGTACAATACGCCGAAGTGATACGCAATGCTGCCGTTCTCTGTACCGATATAAGTGAGTACGCTCGTTTTCTTACATTGAGCGTTTCGGCCCAAATTTCACTTCAATAAAACATAATGCTGTTACTAGCCTCCATCAGGAGTCTCCTTCTCGCCGGTAGCGGGCCTCCAATATTCGCCATTAGTCAGCTCAGCTGCCCCACGATCTTTTGGACTCTGTTAGCCGAGTATTTAATCTGTTCCGCATAATTCTGTCTGGGATCGAGTCTTATTCATAGGTATCTCACCGAGCTCTCGGTCCTAATTACCTCGTCTCCAATACTCATGTCCACGTGCAAGGGGATATGACGACCAGTGATTAGCCATAAGTTGGTAAGGTTTGTTTAAGTTAGGTTTGGGGACGTCTACTTGTCAGTGGAACAAGTACAATACTCGGAGGTCTATGTGACCCGTTATAATACGTCCTAAAGAAGAGAATATAATAAAGGAAATAGAGAAAAGGAGAAGAGGTCGGAAAGGGAGAAGATAAGGAGAAGAAGGAACAACACAGACCACAAACACACAAGAGAGCGCGACTACAACATTGAAGCCCCAGCACTTCTCAACCAGCTCAACCTATTCATATATCTATACATACATCCATACACAATTGGTCATTACAACCCTTCAGTCAGGATTACGACCTAGTTTCTCACACCACTTATGTTGTGTGCGTCAATTTTATACATGAGTGGGGGACCTACAGTTTAAAGTCGACTCCGAACGACAGATTTTTGAGAAACTTTTTCATGGCAATTTTATTTACTCTCGAGGGTTTTTGCCAGAAATCTGCTGAGAGGAAGTCGCCGAAGAAATACTTTTTGTATTTTGTCTTTGATGTCTGGCCTGGGGCTCGAATCCTGGCTTTACGTCTAATAAGCCAACACACTACCTACTAGACTACGGCGACTTATTCATAAATCTATAGAGAGCCTTAATGTCGGCACCCGACAAAGAGTCCAAACCTTCGAAGAAGCCCCTGTCCAGGGCCTTCAACCATAACCTACTAAGGGCTCCTCCTTGTCGCAACATACCCTGCAATAGCCTGGCTTGGATCTGTTCCAGTCAGTGCCCTGTAATGAAATCAATAACTAACCTCAGTCCTAGCCTTAGCCCAGCAATAAACCTGTTCTATGAAATTAGATAATAAGATTCATTCTGATATTATCAAGATCGACTGTGGCCTAAGTGTGTCCAGACTTTTTGTGGGTACGGCCGGTTTTTCCTATTTAACTTCCTCCTTTTGCTTTCTTCATAGCGGACTACACTCATGTTAATGTTTTAAGGACAGATTTCGACGTAGTCCAGTAGAGGTAGGTGTGTTGGCTTATTAGACGTGAGGCCACGGTTCCATATTCAGACATAGTCAGACATGTCCATCTTTTCTCAGCAGTCTTTTGGCAGTAGGTAGGTGAGTTGGCTTATTAGACGTGAGGCCACGGTTCATATCCATATTCAGACATCTTCATCTTCTCTCAGCAGCCCTTTAGTCAGGATTACCACCTAGTTTCTTACACCACCAATGTAAAGTGTGTTAATTTTATCCATGAGTGCTGGGACCTACAATTTAAAAGTCGACTGCGAACGACAGATTTTTTGAGAAACTTTATCATGGCAGACTTTTTGCCACAAATCTACTGAGAGACAGTCTTCAAAGAATATTTCTTCAGATTTTGTTTTGTTCGAGATGTCTGGTCTGGAGTTTGAACCACGTTTCCTCACGTCTAATAAGCCAACACACAAGCTACTACTTTCACCCACTTAGGCAGTAATTATCTGGGATTTTCCAAAGAAAAAAATTTTAAAAATTCCTTTACATTTGAAAAAAATGTTTGCTGGGTTTTATATTGGCTCACTAACGCAACGCAACGCAACAAAACAGAGACACATTTAAATAGCACTTAAGAGAGTATGGCATCTTCGTAGCCAAAATGCCTCTTATATTTTCTTTATGGGCATTATAAACGTTTAAGCTTTATGGCTCGTATCTGTGATCAACAAGAATACAGGCCATCATGCACAAATCGACAATTCCTAAGCAGGCAGTGCAATTGAAATAAGGAAGGGGATATAAAGAATAGAAATGACAGAGAGTTAGAGAGAGAGAGAGAGAGAGAGAGAGAGAGATAACAAACCATACAAGTTTCCTGGTCTGGCTGGTTTTATGTGACTGGAATAAGAAATTTGTTTCCCGGGCTTATATTTTCATTCCTTTTTTTTCCCCAAAAAACCATTTACGTAGAGTGCCTAAAAGTTTTTCGTTTTTCTGTTTGGGGCCATTAATTCGTCTGTCTGTCCATTTATTTTTCCATTCGTCTTTGGCCTTTATCTTTAAATCTAAATGTCATGATTACACCTGCTTATTGGTGTTGCCTGCTGTTGCTGTTGGCCTATGCTTTTAATGGCAAATAACACTGAAAATGGAAAACTTCAAGGTGGCGGGAGAGAAGATGGTATTCACGTTTAAATATTTTCTAAAATTATGTCCGGCCGTCTACCATAATTCTTGGGTAACTTTTTTGTGTATTCAACGTATGTATATGTACCGTTTGTTTTCAATACAATTCCGTTACAATATTTATTTCATTCTGTTGACCATTGCCAGATAGATGGCGGTCCTTTATTGTGATTGTTACCACACAATAAAGCCTGATGTGCGTGTTTAGCTACTTTAGGGGGGAGAGGGACAATAAAGTATTCGTAGAACAGACATCTCTAAACGTTCACAGTATGCTTTGTGACTGAAATTTATGACGGTCAAACTTGTAAATGCTTTTGGAAGGCATTTTGTTTTTGTTCTCAACATCATAATTAAGATTTTTACCTTTTTAGAGAAACTAGCATGAACATGAAAGAAAGTTTTTGGAGATTTGCCTTCTTTCGTATTACAATGGCACTTTAAGTAATTGGCGACATTGGTAACATACATATGTATAGGAAAAAAGGAATTTTAAAGCATAATTGGTCATTACAACCTTTCAGTCAGGATTACAACGTAGCTTCTCACACCACTTATGTTGTGTGCGTTAATTTTATACATGAGTGGTGGCACGACTGGTTTTTTTTTTCTTGAGAAACTTTTTCATTGTAATTTTGTTTTCTCTTAAAACTTATTGCCAGAAATCTACTGAGAGGAAGGCGCCGAAGAAATATTTTTGGATACAGTAATCCCTCGATTTACGTCGCAGTTGGTTCCAAACAAGGCGACGTAAATCGAAACGACGTAAATCGAATTTTATATCGCTCATACTACAAAGTAGTATGTTTTTAACAAGGAACTTAAAAAAGTTACAGTTTCCCTCGATTTACATCGCAGTTGGTTCCAAAAAAAGGCGACGTAAATCGAATGACGACGCAAATTGAAGTTAGAGGGAACAAAAAATTTGACGACGTAAATCGAAACAACTTTAATCGAGGCGTCGTAAATCGAAGGATTACTGTATTTCGTTTTGTTGGAGATGTCTGACCTTGGGGATGAGTAAGTGATTACAATGTCTACGGAATTTTGGGCTTATTTTTTATGATCAGGAATGTCTCAAGAATACGTCAGAGATTAATTTGTTCAAATTTTTTCAATGATCTCCGCGGTAATCTTTCGCAATGATTACGTCGATTGTATATTTCAGTATAGAAAGGCCTTTTTCGTAGACTATTTCATATCAAGAATTCGCCATAGTCTAGTAGGTATCTAGTAGGTAGTGTGTTGGCTTATTAGACGTATGCAAGGCCGAGGTTCAAACCCCAGGTCAGACATCAAAACGAAAATATGAAAAAATATTTCTTCGGCGACTTCCTCTCAGCAGATTTCTGGCAAAAGTTCTGGAAGTAAATAAAAAAATTGCCATGAAAAGTTTCTCAAGAAGCCTATCGTTCGCAATCGACTTTAAACTGTAGGTCCTGCCACTCATGTATAAAATTAATATAAAATTAACATGCACAACATAAGTGGTTTGAGAAGCTAGGCCGTACTCCTGACTGAAGGGTTGTAATGGTCAATTCTGTATGTATGTATGTATGTATTTCATATCAGACTTCTTGCGCATTGTTTCTCACGAAATTAATTGTTGAGTATCACAAAGTGCCTCAAGGTGTGGTTGGTAATCATAGGGGACCCATGCAACTTAACTTTTTCTACCGTGACACGATGTTCATATGTTGTCACGGTGTATGTTGAATATTACTTGCTATGCAGAAAGTGTCTAAAAGGCTGGCCTTTCCATATGCTAGCAAATACAGTGAGCGTCATAAGTGAGTCAACACCCACTATAATTTTAAATTTTCTATTATATTCTTAAGTATAAAAAAAGTTTCTTTATCATGAATTGTTGTTTTTGTTTTAACATTTTATAAGTAATAAATAAACGTTTTTATTTTTGGAAATTTATTCGACTCTTCCCATTTACTTTTCTCGCTATCCTAAGAAAATGAATTATTTCAGTGGAGTTTACTCACTTTTGACGCTCACTGTATATAAGGTCCTTACATATTAAAATGGAGACTGCAGACAGCTTACGTCGCCCACTTACTTAACTTTTCTAGAAGATAACATGGCTGCCTTCCAAAATGTTAGTTGCTTTGTGTTTGAACAAAGTATCGTGTTTCATAATGCCGCTGTACAAAATGTATACAATGTATTCTATTTCAAAACGTCGTCAATGTGTATTTTTAACGCAGCCAAAAAGCAATCAGGCATCGGATTTATAGTTGATGCATTGTTTCGTTACTTTGCATATCGACATAGTTTATATACAGTAGTAGAAAATTGCATACAAACTTTGTATTGATACATTTTGGAAGGCAGCCCATCTTAAAACAACATCAATCTTGTTCAAATGTATCTTTCACTCGGCAACATCTTTTGCAGTTTACACTGATTTGAATAGCAGGTACTTCTGTCTAAAAAATACAACACTTTTCCAACTGGGAGTTTTCATTCTGACTTATGTATTCGGCATTTAGATATTGTTACGTTTTTACCTTTTTAAAAACGTTTAGAATATGTGTTCGTTAATTGCAAACAAAGTAAAAACAAATATTTGTTTCATTTCAGTTGAAACTCTTTATTGTCCGCACTATCTTATGTGCCACTGTTTGAACTTGTACCACGTATGTATATAACAATAACTACAACAATAATCTGTTTATTCGTTATTCTTATCACACAACTATTTGCGTTAACACTAACAACTGTTCGGTCGATCTTTACAACTGTGACTGTTTACTTAGAAGGCAACGAGTTTTCACACAAGGCTGACTGAATTCTTAGTGACTCGTTGGCTACTTTATCTGGCCTGTCTATATACGCACAAAATCAGTCAGACAAAGGTGCTGGAAGTAGAATGTTCTTGTCTTCGTCTTCTTGAGAGTTCTATAGCGAATACATTGTTGTTTGTGTATTTTGTTCATGTTGTTTGTTGTTGCGTTCTTATTTACTTGCCTATCTCCTTTTCTTTCACACTTGTTGTTGGTGCTTTACTTGTAGTATGTTCGTTGCATTTGTGTGTGTGTGTAGCTTTTGTTTATCGTTAATGTGAAATGATATTTGGTCGTTTCCATTTGCGTAACAATATTGTCACCAACTGTAATTGGTGGCTTGCTTACATAATTGTTGATTACAACCACTTCAGTCAGGGTTACGACCTAGTTTCTCACACCGCCCATGTTGTGGTGGGACCTACAGCTTAAAGGCGACTGCAACGATAGATTTTACAGAAACTTTTCATGGTAATTTTATGTACTCTCAGAGTTTTTTTTTTGCCAGAAGACTGCTGAGAGGAAGTCGTTGAAGAAATATTCTCTCATATTTCGTTTTTTTTTTGGAGATGTCTCATCTGGGGTTTGAACCGTGGCCTCACGTTTAATAAGCCAACACACTACCCAAACGATTAAAATTTTTATAAATTTTTCAAAGCTTACGGCTACGAGTTACATGACCCTTTCGTACTGTCGCATTTTTTTAACTAATTTTTCCAAAAAATCTAAGCGTATGGAGGAGGTCAATGTTGACTTGAATATTTGCTTTGAATGTTTCAAGAGTTCCTAGCCTGTCCACATAAATCGAAGACTTAAAATAGCGCCATGCAAAGTAATCCAGAAGCGTTATTGCGCTCAATTGAGCGGAATAGCGTACAGAACTGCTTCGGAAACGAAAGTGGTCTCCAAACAGATTTTCCCGTCTTTTGGGAACAAATAGTCGTTGATGTTGAGCTTGTCAATTTTTGGAAACAAAAAATGCGGTGGATATGGCAGTTTCTTAAACATTCTTTTCTTTTTTTCTTTCAAATTGTAAAATGAAAATTATTTGACAGGAAACGTAGTTTCTTCCTTCCTTTTTAAACTTTAAATTTTCTGTTCCATAAAGACAAAGAACCACACTAATGAGGATTTTTTTACTACCCTTACCCGTACCCACATAAAAGTAATTGCGTATGCATGTATATTTAACAATAAATACCGAACAATTTGAATGCCATACAGTTGCTTGTGTACGAATAAGTATGTGTAGGTGTATGGCCAAATCTGTTGTGTATACATGGTATTTAAGTGTGTGTGTGTGTGTTTGTATGTTGTGTTTAATACTCATTCATTTTGGTATTTTACGCTGTATTACCAATGACATTGGCATTGTCGCTGTTATTGCTGTTTATATTGTTGTTGTTGCTGCTGCTCCTGTTGTTGTTGTTCAATTTAGCAACTGGTGGGTTTATTATGTGAACATTTTCTCATTTTTTTTCTCCATACATAATATGCATTGTTGTTGCTGTGGTTGTCGTTTTTATTATTTCGTTTGGTTTATTATGGCATTTCAGTTGGAAGGCCATTAAATTAGAAATTGCAACACAATATTATGTGGCAATATACACATACGCATACGCATACGCATGTATTTACATATTTTCTGGGTATTCGTTTTATTTTATGTTTTAATACACAAGCAAATAAGCCTATAAAAATGTAATATTTTTTTTTAGGGCGACAAAACTAAAGTGCCTGACAGAGGTAAAAGAGGCTGTTTTGGTTATTGGGTCTTGTAAAAAGAAAAGCCCAAGGATGTTGAAAATCGTTTTCTACAAATACATATGTATGTACTGGAAACAATTGCTATTGTTATCGATAACTGTTTATCAATTTCCTTTTCGCTGCGCATGGATGCATTGTTGTAGGAAATCAGTGGTTTATAGAGGGAGAAATATTCCTTCTTCGTTGGTCATGGCCTTCTCATTGGACGTCTATTTTTTTATCGTTAGCGATGTATACGTAGATAGGAAGAGGTAACAGCCCATCCAAGGAGGTCGGATGGACACACTTAAAGCTCATTACAATGGCCCTAGTCCTGGAACCATTCGCAGCTTCTAATGAAGCAACTCAGATTGCTAGTGTCAACTAGTGCTTGACAGTTCATCCAAATTATCCATATAATAGGCATCAAGATGCCTTTTTCGCTTTTGGCATCGTACCATAGCCTTAGCCCTAGTCCTGGAACCACTTGGAGCTTCTGATAAAGCAACTCAGATTGCTTATGTTAACTAGTGCTTGACAGTTCATCCAAATTGTCCATAGAATAGGCATCAAGATACCTTTTTCTCCTTTCACATGATGTAGGGCAGGTTTTCAATAAGTGAAGTAGGTAAACGAACAATCTCATCTTCTTTCACATCTCTGCAGCTTCTGTCCCAGATCAATGCCCCTTCCATTCGTGCCAATAATGCAATGTCCCGTTATGACCCCGATAATCATAATGAACGTGCTCCTTTGAAGTTTAAACAGCTTTACCGTGATCCGTTTATCTAGTTTTAGCTAGATTTTCCGCGCCATTCTACCCCCGACCGAAGCCGTTCACATGTTGTCGACGAAATCGGTTACCGCATTGTGTATTTCAAGTCAGGATATCGTCAACGTAGTTGCCGTAGTCCACTAGGTTTAGGTTTAGGTTAGAAGACTTGTACTTGCCAATTGATACAAGTACAGTACCCCAAGGTCAAGTTAACCCATTGTGCAAACGCCCTAAAGGGGAAAGGATAATAGAGGCGATAGGGAAAAAGAAGAGGAAGTAGAAAAGGGAGAATAAAGAAGCGAGTCTACTGCAGGTAGTGTGTTGGCTTATTAGACATGAGGCTACGTTCAAACCTCAGGTCAGACATCTCCAACAAAACGAAATTCTTCAACGACTTCCTCTCAGCAGACTTTTGGCTCAAACTCTGCGAGTAAATAAAAAATTGTCATGTAAAGTTTCTCAAGAAATCTGTAGTTCGGAGTCGACTTTAACCCATTAGTGCCCAGTGGCAACTTAAGTCGCCAGCAGAGGTTGCCTTAGTTTTTATGCTCTGAGAGGGAATTGAGTGTAAAAAACAAAACTGTAACCGTTAGAAAAAAAGTAATTCGGGCATTAATGGGTCAAAACTGTAGTTCCAGCCACTCATGTATAAAATTAACACATACAACATACATAAGTGGTGTGAGAAGCTAGATTGTAATACTGACTGAAGAGTTGTAATTACCAATTCTGTATGTATGTATGTATGCAATTTGTCAAAAACTTTGCCTGTTCATCTGCTCTGCAGTTGCCTGTAATATCATTGTATCCTGATACCCATATGATGTAGACTTCAGATCGTTCTCCTATCTCATTTAGATGTCATGCGAAAGTTGTATACCGTCCTGGAGTTCATCACATTGAAACCCATTGCCTTGATAGCCGCCATGACTATCGAAAAGTATAGTAATTTTCCGCTTGATATTTGCTTACAATGCCGACTGTATCCGCCTGAAAGACGCTGCATCAATTCGGCAAACTTACATATACACTGAGCGCCATAAGTGAGACAACACTTTTGTTCTTAAGTATAAAACAGTTTTGTTCTTAAGTATAAAAAAAAGTTGCTTTATCATGAATTGTTGTTTTTGTTTTAACATTTTATAAGTAATAAATAAACGTTTTTATTTTTGGAAATTTATTCGACTATTCTCATTTACGTTTCTCGCTATCCTAAGAAAATGAATTGTTTCAGTGGTGTTTACTCACTTTTGGCGCTCAGTGTATACTAAGTTATCGCAAAGGACGCATTTAAGCACTATACTCTTAAGCATTTATACTCTTTATTATACATTTACTTGAGGTTTTTGGGGCTTAAATTTAGACCTCTTCTACAAGGTAGAAGGCCTATTAAACTTCTTAAAACTTTCTTCTCAAATTACCTTTACAAGTAAGTACATCAGGTAAGCCAAAGCCTGCTAATATCATTGTTTCATCAGCTTTTCCTAAATTGTTTATTATTCTTGCCTAATGTCCCTCGTAATATATTCTCTAATTGTTCTCCATTTAAGTTCTTCGTGAAAGATAATCAGCCTTGCAACATGAATTTTTATTTCAATTGTCTGCGATTGGTACAATGTTCGATTGTCTGCAATAATCCGCCTTCAAAATGGTAATTCGCTCAATTGGATTGCTTTAAATGAAGCCATGTGAGCTCCAAAGAACAAGTTTCATTTGGAAACGATTCCAAACTGATATGTGTTTCATATTTAATTTCATATTACCTCCTTACAACTTAGGGCCAAACTATTTCTAGTTCAGTTGTTAAATTTCTTCCGATTTCTCAGTAACAGTCTGATGAGTGTAGAGACATTGTTTGACATTGAAATTTGTTTAGACATGCACTCATAGCATTTGCAACTTATAATATACAAATTACTGAGGTTTTTGCGCAATTATTTCTTTGATTTTCACTCCATTTTCAAAACATCATTTATTTTCTTCAGCGAACTTCTTGTAAGCTGAAGTATTCAACTTCAAACATAAGTTCGATAACATTTGAACTCAAGTGTTGTATGAACGCCAAATTGGTCATTACAATCCTTTAGTCAAGATTAAAACCTTCGCTCACAACTCATGTTGAGTGGCAGTAAAACCACAGTTTGAAGTCGACTCCGAACAACAGATTTTTGAGAAACTTTTCATGGCAATTTTATTTAAATTTTATAGTAAAGGGTCCGCAAAATATTTTTTTTTGAAAATGCTTTAAACTACCGAATATTTTCCCAAATTTCTTTTTTTATTTGAAAGTACAATCCTTCCGGTTAATAATGGAAAATAATTCCATTCAAATGGCTGCCTCGGCTGGCCATGCAGTAGCCTACACGATCGGTCTAATTTTTAAGCAGATTATCGATTGTGTGCAGCTGTATTTCACCAGTGGCTTCAAGAATATTGTCCTTTAAAGCGTCAATTGTCTCTGGTTTGTCGGTGTAACACTTATCTTTGGCGGCACCCCACAAATAATAGTCCAACGGTGTCAAATCGCAGCTTCGAGATGGCTAAACGACTCAGCTCTGCGGCTGATAATACGATCTTTAAAAACAGGGCGCAAAACATCGAGTGTAGCTTCGGCTGAGTGGCACGTAGCGCCGTCCTGTTGAAACCAAATGTTGCCAATATCCTCCTCTTCAATTTTTGTGAACAAAAATTCGTTCAACATGGCCCGATAACGATCGCCATTGACTGTAACGGCCTCTCCTTGCTCATTTTCGAAGAAAAATGGCCCAATTATGCCTCTGGACCAAAATTCGCACCAAACAGCGACTCGTTTTGGGTGCGTCGGCTTTTCAATGTATGCGTGCGGGTTTTCTGTGCCCCAAATGCGACAATTTTGCTTGTTTACATATCCGCCAAGATCAAAATGATCTTCATCTGAAAAGATGGTTTTTTTTTTGCCAACATCGGCATCTTCTGTAAGACGATCGCAGGCCCACTTGGCGAAGAAATATTTCCCAGCGTTGTTCAAGCGTATACACAACCATATGCGTTCAGCGGTAGGATAAAACTAATTATCTGTCGAATCAGACATGAGCTAAGTGTTACCATTCACGAAATAAGCACTAGTTGAAAAAAATAAACGTTAGATGGCGGACCCGATATTTGCCAGAAGTAATATTTTTTCATATGTTCGAGATATCGGAGGCAAAGGCTCAGATATCCACAGGCTCTCGTTTAATAAGCCAACACACTTCTTATTAGACTACGACAATGACTTTAACCAGCATTAGTTACATAAAACCAATGCAACTTTTTATTGGACCCAATTTTTCACCTAAAAACAAATAATTGTTGCGGCAGCAATAACAACTACTCCTGCTACAACGACCACTACTGCTATTACTGACCGCACATATTCAAATTGAAATTCATTTGTATGTTGCGCTTCAGGCAACTGATTATAAAAATTTATTGCTGGCTGGTAGTGGCATTTTATTGTCTCTGGTTTGTGTATGCTTGCTCGTAAGTATGTTTTGTAGTTGGTTGTTCGGCTGTTGCTGCTGCTGGTCAATAATGATAAAAATTTATGATTTTTAATCTGTTGTTTTCGGTTTTACTTATATACATACGTACATAGTATGTATGCTTGTGAGGTACAATACACCACATGGCCTTAAGTATAATGCGTTCAACATAAACAACAACAGGTTTTATCAACTGTTGTGTTGTGTTCGGTTGTGTTGTGTTCGGGTGTGTTGTGTTCTGTTGTGTTGTGTTCGGGTGTGTTGTGTTCGGTTGTGTTGTGTTCAGTGTGTGTTGTGTGTCATTAATTTTAATAACGCCAATGAAATTCTCATTTTCGTATGGGTCTGGATATTTATGAGTATGGATGTATATTTGTATGGTATACACGTGTACGTGTATGCATGGATAATTTATAATTGTTTTCTTTTAAAGCCAGCCTACATACGCATTATTCACCATTACGTATGAGAAATAATTATCGTTTATATTACAATATATTCCATTAAATATTAATCATACGTTTAGTTGGCTAACAAAACATTATTCTTACATGGAGAGAGAGTGAGAGAGACACAACTGTAGGTAATATGTATTGTAATAAATTTTGTGTAAATGATACGTTGCTAGCATAATGAGTAAATAATTGTTTGTTAGAATTTATTTGTAAATATAATCTCCTGTTGAATTTTACATTTACATAGGGTTGGAAAATTAATTTTGAAATACTAAACGAAATATTTACGAAACAAATAATAGACTTTAATAGGCTATTATAATTGAAAACAGTGACTAAAAACTATAGAAAATCAGTTTCAAACTCTATGGAAAGTGAAAAAAAATTTCGAAAATCCTAGAATTTATAAAATTACAAGACTTCAATACCCATCAATTAAGAAAAGTGATAAACAATGTCCAGCAAGATGAAAGCCATGATTTAGAGGAAACGGTATCGGTGCAACACCTTTTATGCGAGTGCCCTGCACTTCAGAACAGACGTTATCGGATTTTGGGTGACATGCCCAGATGGTGATGAACAAGCCACTAAGGAAACTAACCGGTTTTATACGAAGCTCGGCTTGGTTCAAGCTCTCCACTAGTGCATCATGATAATGAGCCATATGGCCAACGACTGAAATGGCCTGTGAATGGCTAGCTACCCGCTAACCTAACCTAACCTGATCTTTAAAATCGTGAAATTTAGGCTGAAATAAAAGCAAATCAATCCGATAATGTATATAGAATCGTTTAGAACATATAGACGCCTCCGTTCTATAACATTCTAAGTCGAAAAAGTGTGTTTTGAGTTACGAGCTCCCAAAGTTTACACGCGATATACGACTATATGTATATTCTAAGTAGATTTTTCCCTATAACTTCGGAACGGATCGGCGCATCTTAACCAAATTTTGACAGTATTTAAGTTAGAGAACGTAGAATTTAAAAATGCAAGAACATTAAAAACGTTCTGAGTACACTTAGAACGTTATAGAATGGAGGCGGCGATATGCGAAACAGAAAATCTGTGTTCTGGTATTAAATAAAGCTTCTTGTAACAAAAGTCTAATTAGATTTAACGCGGTAGTCTGGCTGCCTTCCAAAATGTATCAATACAAAGTTTGTATGCACTTTTCTACTACTGTATATAAACTACATATGTAGATATGCAAAGTAACCAAACAATGCATCAACTATAAATCCGATGCCTGATTGTGCTTTTTGACTACGTTAAAAATACACATTGACGACGTTTTGAAATAGAATACATTGTATATATTTTGTACAGCGGCATTATGAAACACTATACTTTGTTCAAACACAAAGCAACTAACATTTTGGAAGTCAGCCTCTATCTGTCTAATCTGAACAAACATTTCATAGGCGACTTCCTCTCAGCAGATTTTTGACAAAAACTCTGAGAGTAAATTAAACTTAGGCGACTTCCTCTCAGCAGATTTCCGTCAAAAACTCTGAGAGTAAATAAAACTGCCATGAAAAGTTTCTCAAAAAAAAAAAATCCGTCATTCAGAGTCGACTTAAACTGTATGTCCCGCCATTCAAGTATAAAATTAACACACACAACATAAGTAGTGTGCGAAACTAGGTTGTAATCCTGACTGAAGGGTTGTAATGACCAATTATATATGTATGTATGTTTGAGTTGAGCTCTGCAGTCGAGTTATTTCATTAAAATAAATAAAAAATTTTTGATTTGATGAATTAAATTTTACACCGTATCTATGCATGGATTTCGTTTTCTGATGAACATAATAAAATTCCTTCTATCCTCTGTTTCCGCTATTGCTTCGGCAAATTTTCATCGAAATATAAACTTTTTATGACGAAAAATAAATTTTATTCAGTTATTTTCCATGGCTTTCTATGGTTTTTATGGTTACAGGTGTTAGTTTGCGATTACAGTATTAGCCACGTACCACCGGTTTTTTTTCCATTTCCTTGAATTGTAATTTTCCAAAATAGTACGAAACTCATTTAATGGCACTATTTTGGTCCCAATTTTTTTTTTTTGGTTTTTTTTTCTTTCGAAGGGTTTTTGTCATTCAATTTACATAATTTTCCGGTGTAAATGAATAACAACAACAAACAAACATTTTTTCAAATGTCTTTACATTTCATTTTGAAAACGTTCTCATGTATAAAAAGAAAATAAAACAAATGAATTTCTTTTGGAACCTTTTTTTCTTGTACTGGCACTGATTATATTTCAGTTCTTTGCCTTACTGCCTGCCTGCTTTGTTTTTATATTCACGAGAGGCTCTTTCACAATTTTTTTCTTGTGTTTTTTTGTTTTTTTTTTCTTTCCTTTAAACCGTTATTACCATTTTTGTACCTTTATCAGGACTTTTTTTCCTAGTCACTGGTTTTTATTATTTTTCTAGAGAGAGGGGGGTGGGAACGGTGTATCGCTGGGTTTCTCTTTAAGTCACGTAAATGTTTATTTACTGTCAGGAAACTGTCAGACTTTTGCCACATGCAAAATAGCAAAAATGGCAAACAAAAAAAAAAACGAAAGAAACAAAACGAAAAATGGCAAAATGACATTAAAAGTCGGGGGGAGAAAAGCATACAAATAGGAAAGGACAATAACAACAATATTAACGAAAAGTTAAAGAAGAATAAGAAGGAAAAATAGAATGAAATGGAAAATGGAAATTTTAAAGTCTGTACAACTCAATAAATCTTTTAAATTTCACTTTAAAATCCGTATTTTGACAATCTTACCAAAAGGCCTGCGAGTTTTACATAAAAAACCAGAAAAAGAGAAGAAGTCGCCGAAATTAATATGAATTTTTAATAAAGAAAACTTCTAAACGAATAGGAACATGGTAGGAGCCTTGGTTTAAAAGACAACCGCATAATAAATCATTGCTTTTGCTGACATGTCTGTCTTATTAACAACGTATTTGAAGTCAAGTGATAAAAGTCATAGAAGAGGATTTAAAGCTCATGTGTGTAAAGTAATTCAGTTATGTTGATAACCTCTCTTTTCTACTTTAAAAAATAGTTTGTGTCTCTTATACGGTGTTCAAATTGATTTCAATATTTCATATAAAGTTTCAATTAATTATTGCGCAATAAATGCGAAAATTGTTATAATATTGAGTAAAACTTAAAACGCAGCATACTGTCATATGTGTGTCTAGTGAGCATATTACAATTAACCGAACACTTTCTGTTGATATTTGACAACTCAAATGTCAATAACGACAAAGAAGAAAATCAAAACAAAAAAACAAAATAAAAACAATTTTTGTTTACCAGCTGTCAAATGAGTATTGAATTAACAGTATATTATTATGCCTGAACACTTAAAATATTGTATCATCTGAACATAGTATTATTGTAAAAGATAATAAGAAGCACTACAGTGACTGACAGTAAAGCCATCATTAGATTTCTAGAGAGCGTAAGCACCACATCAAAGATTGCCCAAGAAAGCAGAGTACTTCCAGAGGAGAGATCCAATCATTTGACTGTTAATCTTATACGGGTAACTGGTCACAAGGACATTGAAAGTAGTAGCACATCTCATGCACTTGTTGTAAAGTCTAGTACAACAGAAAATTCGAATGAATTCATACGTGAGATCGATTCAGATCGGTGAAAAGTCTCTGATCAAAGAACTTTGCATATATCACAAGAATAAAAAAAAATATTTTTAAATTAATTTCCTATTTATGCCTTAAAGAAACGTAGTTACTTACATTCACAACTCTACTACTTTTTTTTACTAGAATTCAGTTTCCTTAGACAAGTTGTCAGCTAAACAGGGGGAATTGGTTTACTGCACTGTGTCCTAGGCTAATAAACTTATCATCAGTCGTTGTGTCCATACACAATGCTTTCTGTGTATGCATGCATACTCAATGAACCCTAGACTTATCCTGCTACAATATTCTTCGTTATTGTTATTCTATAAGTATTCTATGCCTTGATACAATCTTTATGAGATGGATGGTCCATGAATCACCAAAACAAGTATCACTAGAACAAGAATTAAAACTGTTGGGCTTACCAATAATGAAGAGAAAATCTAATTTAATTGGGCGCAATAAAATGGAATATAAAACACCTAACATCGGATCAATATTACAAAACCTAGCTAAACAAGCTAAAGATCGACTTTGAATAAAAATTCTTGTCTTCAAAGGAATTAAAGCAACTTGCGACAGGACATTCCAAATGTCCACACAAAATTTATTGATTGCTTATGATCATTTGTGTTTATTTTTTTTTTCTTTTTTTATAAGACCAACACTCAGGGGATGGCCCCTACTCATGTAGTACATTGTATCGGAATTATGAAAATAGGTTATAAAGCGGAATACAGAGGGAATAGTGTTTGTGGACATTAGATTTCAATCTTTTTATATTATAAGTGGCTGGAAGGACATCCTAAAGAACGAATTCTGTCTATAATATGTATAGTGGGTGATCCACTGGACAATTGATCAAAATTGAATGTGTCCTGCGAGAAAGATGGGTGCTATATAAGAATACCCGATTTTCGGGAACAAGTCCCTTTATCTTGCTAGTGCAACATCCGTAGTACATACATACATACATAATTGGTAATTACAACCCTTCAGTCAGGATTTCGACTTAGTTTCACACACCACTCATGTTGCGTGTGTTAATTTTATACATGAGTGGTGGGACCTACAGTTTAAAGTCGACTCCGAACGACAGATTTTTGAGAAACTTTTCATGGCAATTTTATTTACTCTCAGAGTTTTTGCCAGAAATCTGCTGAGAGGAAGTCGCCGAAGAAATACTTTTTGTATTTTGTTTTGATGTCTGGCTTGGGGCTCGAACCCTGGCTTTACGTCTAATAAACCAACGCCTACTACCTACTAGACTACGGCGACTATCAACATCTGTAGTAAAAGAGATAAATCATAAGTCACATTGCAACGATGCTCCAATAAATCAATATAGTTGGATACCGTACCGTAATTAATGAGCACCTTCGCCATCTTCTATACATGGTGGAGAAGCCTCAAAATAGACTTTAAGGCACCCTACATGCGAGTTGTATTACATGTTCGGTCGGATATAAGTGGGTGTCAATAGTATTTTTCACCCCGTCTTAAGCAACCGCGGCACTTTAATGCTTCTTTCGACACCGGAAAAATGTGTTCATCACACTGTATTTTCTTGTCCAGGACATTAAGACCTTCTGATTCATTAATACATACACCACCCTCCCCTTAACTACAGATGAGTCAATATTATTGTTGCGCTTGTGTGTTAATAAGCAGCACTGGGTTTTTCGTGGGTCATACGATCCCATTTGGTGATTGACTGTAGCTCGGACGTGAGAGTGTCATTCATATTAAACCTCCTTGCCTCAATCTCCCAAGGGCTCGGTCTAGCATTTAAAGAATATGAGTGATAAATATTGCTGTCATCTGTAAAAGATTAGATTTCCGTTATTCCGTTTAAGTTATGTCTGTATAACTGATTTTGGAAGAGAAGTCACCGTAGTCTAGTAGGTAGTGTGTTGCCTTATTAGACCTAAGGCCACGGTTCAAACCCCAGGTCAGACATCAAAAACGAAATATGAAAAAATATTTCTTCGGCGACTTCCTCTCAGCAGATTTCTGGCAAAAACTTTGAGAGTAAATAAAATTGCCATGAAAATTTTCTCAAAAATTTGTTGTTCGGAGTCGAGTTTAAAACTGTAGGTCCTCAGCCAATCATGTATAAAATTAACACACACAACATGAGTTGTGTGAGAAGCTCGGTCGTAATCCTGACTGAAGGGTTGTAATGGCTAATTATGTATGTATTTATGTATGTATAACCGATTTTGGGAAACATTTGATAAAATTTTTAGAACATGAATCCTTTTCTTTAAAACGGAAATAATGAAAATAGCTGCATTTCTGCCTTTTGTTGAGAAAATAAATCTGAAATAAATTAGCAAATGATTTACAAAAATTATCGTAAATCAATTCACCAACAAATGCTTTTAACCCTTTGCACTCGATTAATTTTCAAGCTCGTTATCTGTCAGCTTGTATTTAATTTTAACTGAATGAATGCTGGTTTGCTTTACAATATCTGCAATAAGTTCGTCAGTGAAAAATCTTTTATAACAATCCATTGGCTGAAGCTCTTTGTCTTGAAATTGAAGACCAACATTCTTGTCTCCAACACTAAATGTAATTTCTGCTGGCAGTTCATTCTCTTCTTCACTCACATCAATCCAACTTGATTCTTATATATTGTCATTATCCCTATCAGGCTCTGGTGCAGTATCACTTTCACTATCAGATGAATATTGTACAGTTTGAACTCATAAATTCAAATTCACTGTCATTGTCCCAACTGTCTTCAAAATCCATTTTGAGCAGGAAATTAGGGTATGTACGTGTTACTGAATTAGACAAAGAGAACAAATTCCGTGCTCGACTAACACTCGACTAACAAAACTTGACAAATTGTTACAGTGTAAGATCTCGAATGCCGCAATGTGTTTTACAGTTATTTAGTTTTATCGTCTACAGGCTAATATGAGAGTTGTAGAGTAAATTAGTATTGTCACCTCCAGTGTGACATACGAGTGCAAAGGGTTAATATGCTCGTAGTACAATGGTACGTATGATTAATTTTATCTTTGTCTTTATAAAACAAATCACTCATACGCTGTGGTGTACTATAAAGTAAAAATATTTCATATGAAAGCCGCCCTCTCTTATCATTTCCTCTGGAAATAACAAAAAATATTGCATTTTAACTACAATTTATGACTTCTTTCTTTCCATTTACCAACTATTTGATCAAAGCAAAAAAAAAAAATTAAATTTTGTTTTCATTTCATTCTTCGCAAAATTTTTGTTCGAAACTGGACTGCATTTGTTTGAAGTAAATAAAATTCTGTTAAAATTTCTTTTGAATTGCTTTTTTGAGATTTATTGCAGTTTTTATTATACGTTCCTTTTCGTTCACATTTATTGAACAGTTTATGTGACACTGCAACATACAAAAAAAAAATAAATTTCTTTTCATTTGACCAGAAGAAAAACTATGTCTTCTATTTAAACCTCTTGTCTAGCTTAACTGACAGCTGTTAAGTACAGTAATTTACCGACTTAACGAATATTCGATTCAGTGAATGCACGCATTTAACGAACATCCAAAGTTTTTGTACTGAGCAGCTCGTATGAAGTACAAAAAATTTTAGTTTGCACGCGATACAATAAACAATCGGGTAAAATTCGATGAAATTTAATAAGTTACGGCTTTAGCAATTAGTGGGCTGGATAGCTATTATATCAAGGATTGGAAAACAATTTCCGCTACGGTCAGGTAACCTTTGGAACTGGAGGTATAGCGTACGAAGCTAATTGTTTTCTTCAAATGAGCAAAAATAAAGTGCTCTACGTATATAAATCGGTTAAAATCGGTTAAAAATTGGACTTGTGGGAGCAATGGATCAAGTGGGCTGGATAGCCATGATGTCAAGCACTCCAAAACAGGTGTCACAGCCTTTGGGCCCTACTTAAGACCAAAGATATAGACGACCAGGGCAACTTTTTCAAAATTCAAAAAAAAAAAATACTTTCTGTAGAAATCTGATGAAAACATGGACCTAGCATGGATATGGACCTAGTGGACTGGATAGCCATTGTATCAAGGATACCAAAACAGTTTTCTTTTACGTCGGGCGTTACTTGGAACCAGAGATATAAGCGACGAAGCTAATTACTTTCTTCATATAAGCACCAAAGGGGACTAAATCGGATAAAAAATGGACATGTGGGGAATATGGACCTAGTGAGCTGGAGACCCACGATATCAAGGATTCCAAGTTTCCTTTACGTCGGACGTTACTTGGAACTAGAGATATAGACAACGAAGTTAATTGTTTTCTTCAAATAAGCTACAAAGGAGCTACAAAGGGGGCTAAATCGGATAAAAAATGGAATATGGACCTAGTGAGCTGGAGAGCCACGGTATCAAGAATTCCAAGTTTCCTTTCAGTCGGGAGTTACTTGGAACCAGATATATAAGCGACGAAGCTAATTGCTTTCTTCAAATAAGCAACAAATGGGGTTAAATCGGATAAAAAATGGACCTAGCAGGGATATGGACCTAGTCAACAGGATGTCTTTAGTCTCAAGGATTCCGTAACAGGTCTTCTTAGGGTTGAGCTTTGTTTGGGACCGGAGATATAGGCGACGAAGCTAACTATATAAATCGTTAAAAATGGAATAAAAAATTGAAATTGTGGTTAAATTAACTTAACAATTTTAATAATTCTCATTGAGTTAATATGAATTTATATGTATATATATATGCAGCAAGATATCATATTTTTCGCAAGTTGCATTTTTTGTAGATGACTTGCACTTTTTTTGGGTGATGACTTGCATGTTTTTGGTTGATGATTTGCATTTTTGGTCAATGACTTGCATTTTTTGATGATGACTTGCATTTTTTTGTAGATGACTTGCAGCTTTTGGTCGATGACTTAAATTTTTTTTGGTTGGTGACTTGAGTTTTTTGTCCATGACTTGCTTTTTTGGTTTATAACTTGCATTTGTTTGCCGATGACCTGGATGTTTTTGGTCGATGACTTGCATTTCTTTTTGTCAATAACTTGCAAGTTTTTGGTGGATGACTTGCATGTTTTTTGTCGATAACTTGCATTTTTTTGGTCCATGGTAAAGATATTAGTTTCGTTACCCATATCTCCGGTCGTAAGTAATGCCCGATTGTAACAAAAACTGTTTTGGAATCCTAGATCCAGCGCAGTAAGTCCATTTCCCTCACAATTTCATTTCATTTAATCCGATTGTGATAGACTAGATTACCTTTTTTGAATAATTTGGAAAAAGAAAAAAACTTAACTCCGATCCCAAATAATGGCCGAATAAAATGCCATGAACCACTAGGTGTTATAGGTGGTTTCAACAGGACGTCGATACTGTCCACACAACTTATACCATATTGGATATTCTGCACTAGAGATTTGAAGCCATGGTTATCCACCATGGTAGAGGTGATGTGGATCCTGTCAGACTTTTACTTGTGGGTTTACCTTACGTCGCAGGTGTATCCGATGAAGCAACAAACCACAGCGATCCTTAAAGTCAATATAACCCATGTCGTCAATGAAATTTATAAAATATTTTGAATAAATTTCACTCAAAACTTTGTTTTAAAGATATAAAGCGCTTAAAAAGGACCCTATTAAAAATGATCTTGCGAGCTATACGGAATATGACTATGAGATTAACGCAAAAGTGTCACAAGAAGCGCTCAAGACTTGTGGGCTTAGTTAAGTGTCTTCTAGAATGGATTATTTGAAGGGGGGAGTGACCACCGTCAAAAATTTTATAATTCCAAGCAAGCATCACGAATAATTGCTTGCCTTCTGTTTTATTAGAACCTAAAAAGTGCGGATTGACAATAATTGTACATAATTTGTATTTTATTTTTGTGACACAGTGTAATTTATTCGAAAATCTAAATCACCTTCAAGCATTAAATTAATTTGTAGAAATTAATTTGTTGATGCCATTAAATCTTATTGTTTGTCACCCCAAAACTGTTGTCACACAGTGTCAGATGTTTTCTAAATTGAAACATTAACTGCCAGACATCAGATGTTTTTTAATACAAAAATTCATTATATTTTAAATTAGAAAATAAGACATTAAAACAACAATAACAACAACAACAAATTTAATCATTTAAATAATGCTTCAAAAAATAATAAAAATTCATAATTTTTTCTTCTTTTCTTTTTTGGAAAATAACAAGAGAAGCTACTTATGGCTTCTTTCATTGAATAAACCGGTCACGTAGTGAGTTGTAGTGTCAGTCATTTTAAAAAATTAATTTTCTCTCTTAAAAAAAAAAAAACAAAAAAATACAAAAAGTGAGGTTAGAAAGGACTACAACGCACAAAATTTACATAAGAGGGGCATTTGATGCGATGTTTTTTTTGTTTGTTTAACATTAATTTAGCCAATCGTCTGGTTATAAAGGGTGGCCATCTATTGGTTTAAATTTGAACCAGCGGTTATTTCGAATCTGGCAATACTTACAGTGGTGGTCATATTACAATTTATTACTTCTTTATTTTCCTATTCTATTCTATTTCCAAAATAAAACGAATAATTTACTATGTACGAATGTTTTCATTATATGACCACCACTGTACATATGACGTGTCATTCGATTCAGTCACAGAATTCAGTATATTACCTCCACTGAACGTAATGAATCGATTTACGCTTGAGCAACGTTGAGATTTATTGGAAATTTATTTCCAAAACAAAGGCAATTGCTCGGAAATCGTACGAAAATGTCGTGCCAAATTTGATCGCAGAGAAGGGCCAACAGTACCCAGTATACGCAAGTTTATTGCTAAAGTTTCGTGAAACTGGTTTCGTTGTTGATGCACCAAGGCATGAACGTGCTCGTACAGCGCGTACACCTGAAAATATCAAAGTTGTGGCTGTGAGTGTGCATGAGAATTTGTCAACTTTAACGCGTCATTGTTCTCAAGTATTGAACATTTCACGCACCAGTTAACGTTGAACTTGAAATCGCCGTAGTCTAGTAGGTTGTGTGTTGGCTTATTAGACGTAAAGCCAGGGTTCCAGCCCCAGGCTAGACATCAAGACAAAATACAAAAAGTATTTCTTCAGCGACTTTCTCTCAGCAGATTTCTGGCAAAAACTGCGAGAGTAAAAAAAAATGCCATGAAAAGTTCCTCAAAAATCTATCGTTCGGTGTCGACTTTAAACTGTAGGTCCCACCACTCATGTATAAAATTAACACACACAACATAAGTGGTGTGAGAAACTAGGACTTTGTACAATGGGTTAATTCGACCTCCGGGTACTGTACTTGTCTTAATTCACAAGTACACGTCCTCTAACCTAAACTAACCTAACGTTGAACTTTGCGAAAAGAACTCGCTATGACGCCTTACAAAGCTCAATTGGTTCAAGAGTTGAAGCCGCATGACCATCCGCTTTGTTTTCGCTTCTCTATATGGACCAAAGAGAAACTGCACGATGATGTCGATTTTGCTAAAAAAAAAACAAAATGTTTCGGATGAAGCTCATTTTCATCTTGGTGGGTACTTAACCCATTAATGCCTGAATTACGGGTTAACGGTTACCATTTTGTTTTTTATACTCAATTTCCTCTCAGAGCATAAAAACTAAGACAACCTCTGCTGGCAACTTAATTTGCCACTGGGCTTTAATGGGTTAAATAAGCAAAATATCCGTATTTGCGGCTCCGAAAACCCACACGTGGTCTTACAGACACGAATGACCGCACCCATTTCAAGTGACTGTTTGGTGCGGCTTGTAGAGCAGAGGCATCATTGGCCCCTTATTTCTTTAAAAATGAGAACGGCGCAACCATTACGGTAAATGGCGACACCTATTGCACCATGATAACCGATTTTTCTTGCACCCGCTCTTCATGGTATTAATGTGAACTAAGTTTAGTTTCAACAGTATGGTGCAAATTGCCACACATCTCATGCCATAATCGATTTACTGCGTCAAACGTTTGATGGCCGTTTAATTAGCCGAAATGGTGATGTCAGTTGGCCGCCAAGACAGTGCCATTTAACACCGTTTGACTATTTTCTGTGGGGCACCGTTAAAGAAAAGTGTTATGCTGACAAACCAGAGACAATTGAACATTTAAAGGCAAATATTCGTGATGCCATTGCCGAGATACAACCCCATACACTCGAAAAACTGCACGACAATTGATCCGATCGAATGAGGCACTGTAAGTCCACCCGCAGTAGCCATATGAATGAAATAATATTCCATTTCTAACCGGAACAATTGTACTTCACAACCAAAAAAAAAAAAAATTGGCAAACTTTCAAGATTTTGTTTTCTTTTTCGTTTTTAAATTTTAACTTTTGAATGGTCCACCCTTTACATTACTGCTGTTTCTCTATATGATTTCAAAATTCTCCGCATATTAAACATTTACCGTCATATTGTGCTTGTAAACTTAAATATGAGGTGTCAGATGATTTGAATGATTTGTATGAAGAATGCCTAGGTATTATAATGAAATAAAAATTTCATGGAAACTATAAATTCAGAAGTATTGCAATTTGAAACGCAAAAATAGATAAAATTCACGTAACAATTGCCATAGTCTAATAGGTAGAGTGTTGGCTTATTAAACGTAAGGCCACGGTTAAAATCCCAGGTCAGGCATCTCTAACGAAACGAATCATGAAAATATACTTCTTCGGCGACTTCCTCTCAACAGATTTCTGACAAAAAATTCGAGCGAAAAAATAGAAAGGGCTGCCTTCCAAAATGTTAGTTGCTTTGTGTTTGAACAAAGTATCGTGTTTCATAATGCCGCTGTACAAAATATTTACAATGTATTCTATTTCAAGACGTCGTCAATGTGTATTTTTAACGCAGTCAAAAAGCAATCAGGCATCGGTTTTATAGTTGATGTATTGTTTGGTTACTTTGCATATCTACATAGTTTATATACAGTAGTAGAAAACTGCATACAAACTTTGTATTGATACATTTTGGAAGGCAGCCAAGCTTCTCAAAAATCTGTCGTTCGGAATCGACTTTACTCTGTAGATACCGCCACTCATGTATAAAATTAACGCACACATCCTAAGTGGTGGGAGAAGTTCAGACGTATTTCTGAGTGAAGGGTTGTAATGGCCAATTATATATGTACAGTGGTGGCTTTATAATTAGAAACGACTTAGCAATGTATGTATGTTTGTTAATTTGTTTTACAGTTTTCACTGTGTACCAGGGATCAAATGCTTTGTTTGGAGCACGTCTTACGTTTTTCCATCAGATTGAGACAAATTAAACTTAGATTCGTCACTCCAGGGAACTCTGTTCCAGAAACATCGTTTCTAATTATAAGGCCACCACTGTATGTATTTATGAAGAGGCATGGAAATCATAGTTTAATAGCTTCCCGTTATATACAAAAACTAAAGCAAAAAAAATTAAATTTCTTTTTTTTTGTTCATTTCATCGTATTAATTTGCATGAAGAACCATTATTTTAATTGTTTTTTTTCCTGCTGTTTACCTTGAATCTATAATTCACTTTCAATTTAATTTCAATTTTAGCTGACAATAATTTTTCCACTTAAACGTGATTTATTTCACTTCGTTATTTAAGCGTACGATAACAGCATATCGCTACCGCATAGCAAATAAGGTATGTTTCAAAATTATAAGAACACTTATTTTTTTTAAAATTTCTCTGCAAGTAATGAATTGATCTAAAAATATTTATTAAGAGAAATAAATTTTTGCATTTACTCTTCATATGTATGAAAAAAAATAGTATGACAATTTTGTTGTTTCATTTTTGGAAGTTTTCGGTTATCTGCATGTTTCATTATTATAAAAACAAGTGAAGAAAAAATGATAACGCAATTTAGAAAAGCAATAACTTCAGTTAAAATTGGTTTTAAAATAAAGAAAAAATTGTGCTTTTAATATGCCACGTGGATTTAGTTTATCAGAACAAGAACAAGGTAAAATTTTGGCCTTAAAGATCAAAATTTGAAGTTTAGAGAAATTGCTCGGAAATTGGGAAACTGTGGTAAGAAATTTTTTGAGCAATCCTGAGAATTATGGACAAACAAAGAGATCCGGACGGAAAAAAATCCTTTCTCAGCGAGAAATAGCTCACATTAATCGTTTAGCGAGCAATTCCACTTTGAGTCTAAAAAGTATAAAGGCCTCAACGGGTGTTTCTGTATCAAAAACAACCATATGGAGATCAATAACAGAAAATAAAAACTTAAAATATTCAAAAATGACTCAAGTACCGCGGTTACTACCCCGTCATGTGGCGGCAAGGTTACAGTTCGCCAAAGAAAATATGCAAACTAATTGGACTCAGGTATGACTTTACTCAAATTTTGTAAATGTGAAAATAGCCACCAGTTTTATTTAAGGCTAAATTTTCAGATGAAAAGAAATGGAATCTTGACGGTCCGGATGGAAACAGAGGCTATTGGAGAGATATTCGAAAGGAACCTCTACATTTCTCCAAGAGAAATTTTGGTAGTGGATCACTGATGGTTTGGGGAGCATTTTGTAGCGATGGATGTCTTGAAATGAATTCGTGTCATGTAAAATGAAAAGCACAGATTACGTCAAAATTCTGAAAATGAGTTTATTACCTTTCATAGCTCAAAATCCCTTAAAAAATTATATTTTTCAGCAAGATAACGCTACCATTCACAACAGCAGATTTACAAAAAACTGGTTTAGCTCAAAAAATATAACAGTTTTAGAGTGACCAGCGTGTTCTCCAGATGTAAATGCTATGGAAAATATTTGGGGTATATTGTCCTATCGTGTTTACTCGGGAAATCGCCAGTATGAAAATTTAAATTTATTAAAAAACTCAATTTGTCACGAATGTTCAAATATTGACCAAAACTTAGTCAATACATTAGTAGAGAGTATGACCTCTAGAATATTTAATCTTATAAAAAATAAAGGTGGACTAATTCGCAAATAATTTCATTAAAATTGTGTTTTATTCTTAAAAATTAAAAATGTTTTTATATTTCTGAAACACCGACTTATTTGTTTTTTTAAAAATTATTAAAAAAATACCATATCGATGAATAGTAAACTCAGACATTTATATGTTCCCAACATAATGTATAAACAATATGAAGAAATTTAATGAAAAATTTTACATTACAAAGTGTTCTTATAATTTTGAAACATACCTTATAATATAAATTCAATGTTTCTCAAATTTATTTATTTTTTTAAGAAACAAAACATAAATCATTTCCATTAAAATAACGAAACATGTCAATAATTTTCTCATTTAAAACTTTTTAGACGTAAACTGGTCGATATTTTTTAATTTAAAAAAATTCCCTTTTTTTGCTTCCATATTTTTTTGACTCATTTTCCTTTGCAATATCTATCTACGTGAACAGCAAAATATGTGTATGTATGTACTGTGCAATCCATTTAATAATAAAATTATTCAATAATTTAATTATCAATTATGTATGTACGACAGCGACATACATAGAAAATCGATTTTATTTTCATTTTCTTTACGTTTATTTTTTTCTCATTTTTTTATTGCAGGTAATACTACTAGAGACAGCATAACCCTTCCACCGAAGCATTCAAATAACCAATGAACCAAGCAATCAACCAACCAAACAAACCATTTATCCAATGAACCTTTATTTTCGAATCCATCGTCTGTGTGTGTGTGTGTGTAAAAGCCAACACAACTTAATTATCATGTTAATGTTAGTTTAACAGTTTTGTTGGCCTGTGTGTGTGTGTGAGCATTTAAGTGAGTTTAGTTGGTAAGTGTGAGTAAATGGATAAAACTTTATAAATTGTTCGCTGGAAAAAAGGAAAAAAACTGTAGATAATTATGAAATATATACATACACACATATGTACATACTTTAATATTATATTATATATATGTATGTACGTATCCTTGAACTAATAATATTCCAATAATTTAAACATTCAAACATCCATCCATCCATCCCAACCATCCATCCCAACCATCCATCCCATCCTTATTGAAGTAAAAAAGTTCAGAGTTTTTAATTAAATTATCAGGATATCGAAGAATATAGCTAAGCACAGTTAGAAAAATATTACAAATACACGTACATAACAGAGAATATTTAATGAACGAAAGAATTTTCTTCAATATTCATATTTGTGACAACACTATGCTACGTGAAAAATTATTTTCTTTTCTTTGGAAATTATTTTCAAAGTCGCCGTAGTCTAGTAGGTAGTGTGTTGGCTTATTAGATGGCTTCGAGCCCCAGGCCAGGCATCAAGACAAATTACAAAAAGTATTTCTTCGGCAACTTCCTCTCAACAGATTCCTGGCAAAAACTCTGAGAGTAAATAAAATTGCCATGAAAAAGTTTCTCAAAAATCTGTTGTTCGGAGTCGACTTTAAAAACTGTAGGTGCCACCACTCATGTATAAAAATTAACACACACAACAGAAGTGGTGTGAGAAACTAGGACGTTGTACAATGGGTCAATTCGATCTCCGGGTACTGTACTTGTCTTAATTGACAACTACACGTCCTCTAACCTAACCTAACCTAACCTAACATAACCTTGGAAATTAACCTGTGTGAAATGCAACAATCGCGATAGTCTGATATATAATGTATTGGCTTTTTAAACCAAAGCCTAGATAACAATCCCCGGTTCAGACGTCTCAAAAAAAAATTTAAAAAATTTTCTCTCAGTCTTCTTCGCTCTCTCCATACATCATTTACTCGTATCTTTGGTTTGGTAACTTCCAGAACTGTTGCTATTGATTTGTTATTGTAATTCTTTGTTGTTGTAACTTTTTTGTTGACATTTTTTATTTTGTAGTTTTTCTAGTGCGTTTTCCAAAAATATTTGTTATGTTTTCGCAACAATTGGCCAATTCACACGACTTGTATCGTGTATGTTGTATTGAATACACTTGGTTGCTTGTGAACGCTCAATGCTATGTTGTATTGTGTATGTCGTATTCTTCTTCATAATTTTTGGCATTCAAGCAATTTGATAGCACGAAACCAATACAACAAAGATGTGTATAAGTGTATCGGGTTTTTACATAAAAATTATCAACAACAAGCATACACTGTTGTATATTCGTTTAACAATACACTCAATACAACGATACAATGGCTTGTGTGAATTGACCAAATATTAAATGACACAAAACCTTACACATGCACGCGAGTAGACTATATTTTTCCTTTTAGTTTTTCAATAGCAAATCTTATACGATCTTCTAGTCTAAGGATCAGTTGGTTCTTGTCAAAGTATTTTACACCGGCGCCAAAGTGTTGAACAGTGTATATATTGTTACGTTTTTACTTTTTTAAAAATGTTTAGAATATTAGTTCGTAAAAGTTTCTCAAAAATCTGTCGTTCGGAGTCGACTTTAAACTGTAGGTCCCGCCACTCATGTATTAAATTAACACACACAACATGAGTGGTGTGAGAAGCTTGACCGTAAACCTGACTGAAGGGTTGTAATGGCCAATTATGTATGTATGTATGTATGTATGTATGTATGTATGTATGTATGTATGTATGTATGTATGTATGTATGTATGTATGTATGTAGACATTCTAAATTTCCGTCATAAAAAATAAACTTTAGTTTGAAAGATCTTGGATTGTGAAAACACGAAGACAAGGCTTATAAGGCTCCTGCCAGGGCTTTAGATTAGTTTTCGGTAATTTGTTCACAGGAAATTTTAAATGTTTCTTTCCAAAAACATTTTACTGTCGTAAAAGCTACTTAATGCTGCTGTAGTCTCGTAGGTAGTGTGTTAGCTCATTAGACGTGAGGCCACAGTTCAAACTCCAGGTCAGCTATCTTCAACAAAACAAAATTTTAAAAATCAGTTCTTCTACGACTTCCTCTCAGCAGATTTCTGGCAAAAATCTGGCTGAAACTAAATAAAATTGACATGAAAAAGTTTCTCAAAAATCTGTCGTTCGGAGTCGACTTTAAAACTGTAGGCAGCCCCCGTCATTCATTTATAAAATTAGCACACACAACGTAAGTAGTGTGAGAAGCTAGGCCGCAATCCTGACTGAAGGGTTGTAATTGTGACCAATTATGTATATATGTATGTGTATGTGATTCGTGTCTGATTGATTGATCTGACAATTGAACTAGACAGCTTTACTACTGACTGAATAGACTGTGGCATAATACCAAAAGTTTCATCAGTAGTCATTGCCATACTGAACCCTGTGCACATAGCTGCTGCGCAGCAGAATTCTTTCTGAAAAACTCCTGATTTATTCGGCAGCAAAAAAAAAATTTACTACGGAAGTCCCATTAACATCTATCCTTGTCCATGAATGTCTAAGATTTCTCAGAGAAATTTCAAAACTTTCTAAGGTTACTAAGAAAATGGGTTCTAGAATGTACGAAGACATACATATACAGTCAACCCTCCTATAACGCGGTACTCTCAGAACGCGGTTTCCATATAACGCGGAGCTGAAATTGCGACATCCCTTCTATAACGCGGTACTCTCAGAACACGGTTTCCATATAATGCGGATTCCACATAACGCGGAGCTGAAATTGCGACAGCCCTCCACACAGCCTATGAATGACTCTAGCAACTAGATATTATAAGAGGGTCTGATATCAGTTTTAATATCGACACAAAGCACAGCCGATATGTGTAAACAACATGTTTATATAAACATGCCAGCTTATCTCATAGCCGTCTACGACATTGGTTTCAGCCATCTCAGAGCTCTTTCACAGTACATACGTTTTGTTGGCTACCAAGTCTTTCTAAAAAATTTTCTGCAACTCATATCTGACAGTGAGGATGAATTTTCAAAAATTACAGAATTTTACAAAAGTCTTTCTTATTTTTTATTGAAAAACAGTCTTTTAGTTTAGTTTTTGTTTCATTTTTCTATCAAACCCTATATGAACTCTGTAATTCAATAAAAATAATTTATAATTTATCTTGTCTTGGTCTCCATATAACGCTAATTACGAGTTTCTTATAGCGCGGTTTCCATACAACGTGGTAGACGGGTTCCATAGAAGGCGCTACGAATTAGCCTGGTTTGTTCGGTTAAATCCGAGTTTCTTATAGCACAGTTTCTATACATCGCGGTACGCTCTCACCGCGTTATAGGAGGGTTGACTGTATATGTATATAATTGGTCATTACAACTTTTAGTCAGAATAGATTATAACCTAGCTTCTCATAGTACTTATGTACAGGGCACAGCAAAAGTCTTCGTACGGCAATATATTTTTAGCAATTTCATGAAATTTTAGCCAAAAGTTTGTATACTTTTTTTTTATATAGTTTATATATTTATTTTATTAATTTATTTCTGTTTTATAATAAAATTTGTTAATATATTTCATAAAACAAGAGAAAAATAAAAAAAGTTTCAGATGCCTCCATAGGTACCCCCCTGGAGAACCCTAAGTAAATTTAAAATTCAATATATGAAAATGTTATCCATTGTATTGAGTAGAATATCCCTTAAGGTCAAGCACTCCATTTAACCCATTTGGAATTGAATGAATAAGTTTTGTTCAGCGTTTTCTGGTGGCACCATGAACAAGTTTTTCGGTTGACCTTTGTTTGAGGTTTAGCGGTTACGTAAACGTTCTTTCAAATGATCACCTAAATAGTCTCTTGAACTGATATCGGGACTTTGTGCTAGAGTATTAAGTCCAGGGGGACTTTTTTGTCAAAATGTATTGCCGTACTAAGATTTTTGCTGAGCACTGTATATTGTGTGTGTTAATTTTATATTTGAGTGGTGGGTCCAACAGTTTAAAGCCGTTTCCCAACGTCCAATTTTTGGGAAACTTTTCATGGAAATTTTATTTTACATTCAAAGTTTTTGCCAGAAATCTGCAGATTTGGTATTTCAGTTATGGTAACACAATAAGCCTCACCTCTGGCCTAAGTACATACAAACATAATTGGTCATTACAACCCTTCAGTCAGGATTACGACCTAGTTTCTCAAACCACTTATGTTGTTTGTGTTAATTTTATACATGAGTGGTGGGACCTACAGTTTGAAGTCGACCCCGAACGACAAATTTTTGAGAAACTTTTCATGTCAATTTTTATTTACTTTCAGAGTTTTTGCCAGAAATCTGCTGAAGAGGAAGTTGCCGAAGAAAAAGTTTTGTATTTTTGTTTTGATGTCTGGCCTGGGTCTCGAACCCTGGCTTAACGTCTAATAAGCCAACACACTACCTACTAGACTACGGCGACTTCTGGCCTAAGTGGTAGGCTCTTTTTTTCAGCTAGCATTGCGATGTTAAGTAAACTAAGCGAACAAAAATAAATATTTTTATATTTTTAGTACAAAATAATTGCAATTTTAAAAAAAAAACTTTAAATTCAATTGCAAAAAGCCAATAAATCCCCTCCTAAATAATGAAACATTTCCTGTATGAAAAATTTCAAATTTCCGAATTTCAATAGAAAACAGCAAGCATTTCACAACAAATACCCGTAAAACTGTAGTTGAACAGAAAGATAAGATAAAAATCTTAAGGACACTGCAGACGAAAACATGAAACCAAAAAAACGTAGAAAAAAAAGAGAAGAACAAGTGGAATGAACATTTTAACAATCAATAAAAATCTATAGAAAGAACACAATAATTTGTTAAAGGAAATGAATACAGACAGGAATTCATCTCCATCTTGTATTATTTTATTTTTATTTGATTTTTTTTATTTATTTATTTTATTATTTTTTTTTTTGAAATGTAAATAGATTTTTAAGCAGCAAAAAAATTCTTTTAATTTCTGAAAAAAATGTTTTTAAATTTATAAAAATTAAAAATAATTATAATTTACGGTACAAGAAATTTAATCACCTGCAGTCAAGGTTATGCTTTATTCACTTTAAATTGAAATTTCACTTCTTTTTCACTTTCACTTTCACTTTTTGTTTTTGCTTTCTTACTGTCACCAGTTTACTGTAACAAGGTACAACGTAGATGAATTTCTTTCTTTTTTTGTACGTTTTTTCTTCCTTTTTTATACACAATTATTTGCAATAGACAGGGTTTAAATACTTTGGGAGAAATTTTTGTGTAGAAAAATAAATTTTGTTTTTAAGGTTTTCGTTTATTTTGGAATTTTTTTATTTTTATTTTTCAAAGAATATATTTTTATTTATTTGACTTTGTTTAAATTAATCACTTATATACTTTTTATATATGTACTAATATTTCTAAATTTATTTTATTTAATTTTTTTTATTGGTTTTTTTAATTTTAATTTTTTATTATTTTTTTTATTTTTTCTTTTAAATTTAAAAAAAAAATTTTAATTTTCTAAAGCAAAAGTTGTAAGGAAAACCTGTACACTTGTTTACAGTTAATCACTAACACACTAGCTTTGTTACACATACACACATAATACACACTTTGTTGTAAACAGTTACTCAAACTCAACAGCAGACTCTGGTGTTATACAGTCTTCTGGCTCAAATATACTACAAAAGAAAAAAATTTTTTTTTCAATTTTTCTTTTTTTTTTTCAAATTAATTGTATTCCCATCTACACAGTGTTAATTATTTTAATTGTTTTTTATTTTACGATTTTTTTTATTTTTAATTTCTTAAAAAATTAATTTAAATTTAATACACAAAAGTTATTATTATAATTATTATTATTGCTGTTGTTGCTGTTGTTGTTGTACAGAATAATTTTTATTTTATATTTTTGTAATTTTTAAAGGGTATGCGCTAACTATCCTTTACTCATAACAGCTCAACTCGAACTGTAGTGCTTGCTTACAGGTTTCAAAATTCCCTTGAATATTCCAAATACCTTTCACTTGTATTCATACACTTATATACATACACAGTTACTTAAGCATTCACTTTTACTTTTTTTTGTTTTTTGTAAATCTTCTCTCTGTACTGCTTATTCTAGGCGATGTTTTTGAAAACTCTCTTTCATCTTTTCCAATTCTCTTTATTACATATACTTTCTATGTTTTCTATATATATATTTGTATATTTACATACACATATACACACATATATACATTTTCCTATTTTACTTGTTGTTATTTAATTGCAAATAACTTTCGTTTTTTTTGTTCGTATTAAAATTCAAAAAAAATTTCCTAATTTTAAGGTCTTTTGTTTTTAGCATTAATTTAACACAATTACACCACCATTACATTCTATTACACATGTATGTACACACTCGCACACACACACACCGTCATACATTTACAATAAAAAAAAGAAAGTGAAAATTACAAAAGAAATTTGAATATTTATTTATTTATGCAGCAAATAATTCCAATACTTGTTGAACCGTCGTTTTGTTTTTCATCGTCCATATACGCATACAAGCAACAGCCAACTGTTGGTTGTGTTATACAGAGTGTAACTCCTTTATATTTTTGGTTGAACAGAATTAACAGTAAATATGGTAAAAATTCTCATTGTATGCTATTTTTGGGAATACAGTAATAATTTCTCTCTCTCTCTCTCTCTCTCTCTCTCTTTATTATTATTTCTGTTTTAAAGTGTATTGCAGAATATTTGAAATGTTCGTATTGTTAGCATATTTGCAAGTGTTGCCATATTGTTGTAATATCAGAAATACATACTACTTCTTAAATCGTGTCATATATCCATAAAATATCGATGTTTTCTTTATACTATGTTCAGACATGCACTTATATTGAGTAAATCGCAATAAACGGCATTATTGAGCTCAATATTTCATATAAAATGTCAATTAATTATTGCTCAATAAATTCATAAATTGTTATAATATTGATTAAAACTTGAAATACAGCACTTCCATAAGTACGTTCAGTGAGCATATTACAATTTTCCGAACACTTTCTATTGATATTTGACAACTCAAATGTCAACAACAAACAAAAACAAAACAACGACAAACAAAAAATGTAAGGTCAGCAGAAAGGGATGAGAATATATTTCCAACTGATGTCATATAAAAAATAATTTTAATAACATCACAGACTTGATGTCGTATTTAATTTTTAACCCTTTCGATCCCAATGTTGTTTGATGATAATTTCTAATTTATTTCGAAAAGTTATTTATAATACCCTGAACTGAGATATTACTAGGAATCCAGTTCCTGTTCTGAAAAAAGCAGCTTCTGTTTCTACCTGTCTTCTCCAAGTATGGTTGGCCTTATAGGTCTTGACTGATAACACAGCCCTGCAAATTTTGACTTTTTTTGTGCAAATAAGATGGCTTCAGGTGTTTCCGAAGGCATTTCGTGCGCTAAACACGAATCTGGTTTCAAAAATTTTCCATCACGTCAGGTTTTCGAGAAAAAGGGGGTTGAAAACCCTAAAAATAGCGTTTTTGGCCATTTTTGAAACATTGTAGAGCTCAACACTGACGTGCTAGAACCATCGCTATTGTTAAAAATTGACAATTGATCTTTGCTCTTTAAAATGAGCCCAAAGCCAAATTGTTTGCATACACCCTTAAAGTAGAAGTAGTGGTTGGGTTTATGTCAAGGGGTGCAAAAGAAAACGAAACACTTTACGGAGGTCCTTAAAAATTAATCAGATTTACTTGAAAATTGTTACTCAGAGGTTTTTGGGGTCGCTGATTACAGATCTTCATTCAGATTTAAAAAAATTCAAAATGGGGGATCCAATATGGCGGTCAAGTAAATCTGATTAATTTTTAAGGACCTCCGTAATGTGTTTCTTTTTCTTTTGCACTCCTTGACATAAACCCAACCCCTACTGTAAGGGTGTATGCAAACAATTTGGCTTTGGGCTCATTTTAAAGCGCAAAGATCAATTATCAATTTCTGACAATAGCGATGGTTCTAGCACGTCAGTGTTGAGCTCTACAATGTTTCAAAAATGGCCAAAAACGCTATTTTTAGGGTTTTCAACCCCCTTTTTCTCGAAAACCTGACGTGATGGAAAATTTTTGAAACCAGATTCGTGTTTAGCGCACAAAATGCCTTCGGAAACACCTGGAGCAATCTTATTTGCAAAACCCATGCAGGGCTGTGTAATCTATAACAGTCGCAATTTCATACTTGGGTTTATGTAGAATATGTTAACTGACCGGTATATTTTGAAAATACGACGTATTCAGCAGTTAACAAACAAAGACCTTCGAGTTTCATTTTCCTCTAACAGTGCCATAAGCAAAAGCTTTCTTTTCTGCAAGCTATGCAGTATTATCAAATTTTTCTTTCTCATCCTTCTGAGAGAAGCCACTTTGGCGTCAGAAATATTCCCTACTAACCGCAACAGCTCGGCGTTTCGGTTACTCATTAGAAAGATTTTTTCCAATGTTAAATTATTTTCCATTTTTTCTCAAATTTTTTTGGCACTAATTTTCGCGATTAAATTAAAAGCAATGTTGTTGAAGCAATCAGCTGTTTGTTTACCAGCTGTCAAATAAATTTTGTGTCTGAACACTAAAAATATTGTTATCAATAAACCGAATATTAATTCAATAAAACTACATGTCTGAACATAGTATTACGAAGACCAATGCCCACCCAAACTTACATTATATTTACAAGCGAATAAAAAACCGAAAATTCTTTCTTGTTTAAACGATTTAGTTTTTCTTAAACGGTAGAAAAAAGATTAAAAACAAAATTTTTGCTATTCCTATAATGTATTTTGATTTTTTTTTGTGATTTTGTATGAATTTATATAGTTTAACGTGTGAAAAAGAATAAGGACACTTCATGAAATCTTAAAGCAAAGCTAAAACTAACTTAAGTAAAACTAAATAGATATTTATACTGAATATTGTTGGATAAAGCCTTAGTGTCACATTAGTACTTTGTTGCGGATCCTTTGTTAACCAGAACAGCAGCACATTTTCTAGACATTGAGTCGACCAAATTTTTTCAAACATGTAGCGGTATTGCGTTTCACGCATCCTGTATAAGATTCCAAAGCTCGTCGCAATTTGATGGACACTTTCCCGTAATTGCCGTTTTAACTTCGTTTCACAAATTTTCAATTGTTTTCAAATCATGGCACTGTGCTGGCCATTCTAAAACATTGAATTTTTTGTCCTGAGACCACATCTTTGTGTAATTTGTCGTATGCTTTGGCTCATTATGAAGTCGCCGTAGTCTAGTGGGTAGTGTGCTGGCTTATTAGACGTAAAGCCAGTGTTCGAGGCCCAGGCCAGACATCAAAACAAAATACAAAAAAATATTTCTTCGGCGACTTCCTCAGCAGGTTTGTCGCAAAAACTCTGAAAGTAAATAAAATTGCCATGAAAAGTTTCTCAAAAATCTGTCGTTCGGAGTCGACTTAAAGACTGTAGGTCACGCCACTCATGTATAAAATTAACACATACAACATATGTGGTGTAAGAAACTAGGTCGTAATCCTGACTGCAGGGTTGTAATGACCAATTATGTATGTAATGGCCCACCCTATATAAAGTCCGTTGCAATTCTCATTCAAAAAGTTATACTATCTTTCGTTCTTTATACTTGCCCCGAGGATATTGACTAGGGCAACCTGAGAAAGTATAACCAGAATCACAACTAACAGTTTAAAAAGATTGGAGGACAAAAAAAAAATTAAGAAATATTCTTTGAAGAGTGCTGTATTAATTTATTAAAAAAAAATAGTTTTTTGTTTGTTTAATAAACTAAACAATTAAAATTCAAACAAATAAAATACTGAAGCAATTATTTATCATCATTATGTCGTCAACAATAACGATTACCCAGTAATAAAATTCTCCCAAAGGCAGTAACACAAGGCGTATGAGTTATAAAACAAATAACAGCAGCAGCAACATAAGAAAACATAAGGAATTGAAAATATTTTCGTATACAATATATTTACTTGGTACTTAACAACAATAACAAAAATTAACTCAACAACAACAACAGGAACAAAATATACAAGAAGCAACAGGAATAACATAAAAAATGTTAGGAAAAAAAAACTATTTTCTCTCTCTCTCTCTCTCTCTGTTATTCTCCCAAATGCTAATTACACCTGTGTATGTACATTTAAGAGAACATTAAAATTCTCTTTATATATAGAGAGCACTCTCACTTTCTCGGTGAGAGCATACAAGCAGTAAGTTTTGAAGAGCATGACATTGAAAGTGTATGCAACAGATTTTGTTTCCAATTTTCATTAGAAGCGTATTAGTATGGGTGAGTGTTTATTTGTAAGCCAAAGGAAAATATTCAACTGGTAGCTGTAGACATCAGGAGTATGAAGGACATTTTTTTTTTGCAAAAAAAAAACACACTCACACACACAAGCACTGCGATTGACTGGAAAGTCATGGTTTCGTTTTTTATAGGGAAAAGCAACAGGATTAAATGGAAAAACATCGCAAAATAATAACAATAAAGCTGATACAAAACAACAACAACGACAACAACAACAATAGTAACAATAATAACATGCAGAGCAAAAGAAAAGTAAAACATCGCCTAAAGTTAAGTAAAGGAATTCTGTTGATTGCGTTTCATTTTTAAGTTTTTTTTTCTTTCGTGTTTTTCTTTTTTTTTCTTTTTTTTTCAAGAGAAATAAAGCCAATGAAACAACAAAAAAATGGGGAAAAAAAGAAGTAGAAAAAGTTGTTTTAATGGAAAAATAATATTCTACATAAAAACCAAAAATAAAAACGAAAGCATAGAAGAGAAAAGTAAACGTTTGTGTTCGTATGAACATTACACGATACATGGATTTTAAGTGAAAATTATAGTCTCTTTAATGTAAAAATAAACGGGTAGTTTAAAGAAATCCCTTCGTTTTCATTACACAATAAATATTGTTTTGTTATTGTAAAATAAGAATTTAAAAGATTAATTGCCACAATTATCATGAATGCAGTTTATAAATATTGCCTTTTAATCTATCTTTACATAATGAAAAGAAAGGATAAAGCAAGGTTTTAGCATATTTCTTGTCACTACACCCGTTACAACGCTGGATCCCAGGCTAACATTTTCGTACCAGATTCAGTACTCGGCTAACAAGGCCCAGAAGATAGTTGGACAGCTCAGCAGATTAATGGCGCTACCGACGAGACGGAGTCTCCTGATGGAGGCCGGAAACAGCATTATGCTTTATGGGCGCAAAATTTGGGCCGAAACACTAGATGTTAAGAAGCAGGCAAACTCACTTATATCGGTACAGAGAACGGCTGCATTGCGTATCACGCGGCATACCGCACAGTGTCCGCTCCAGTCGTACTATAGCGGGTATAATCCTTGTGGATCTGCTGGTAGCAGAGCTGATGGGGATTTATAAGGCGAAATCGGCTGGAAATCATATAACCGGTTACTTCAGGGAAAACACCATTTCAAAATGGCAACAACGATGGAACGAGGAAGATGGACGGCGACATAAGGCCATGGATTGGTCGGAAATCGTCGTTATCCAGATGCTATCGGGTCACGGATATTTTAGAAAATATCTGCACAGAATGGGCAAGAGCCCCTCCCCTTACTGTCTTTACGAGGATGACGCAGAGCACACTGTTTTCGAGTGTGCACGCTGGCATAGCTATCGCTCAATAGTTGAAACGACCACAGCCGTTAACATTGTCGGGATCATGATTGCGAGTAGTGGAAATTTGACCTCGGTGGTGAAGTACGCAGAGCGCATTCTAAGGCGGAAAAAGAGAGATCTTGAGGCTGCAGAACGAGTAAGCATGTCGGCATAGGTGATACTGTCACACGTGCCAAGCGAAACCGAGACGATGATTTAGGCGAAAGGAATAGTGGAGACGCTTAGATGTCTCCTCAACTTTCGATACGCAATCCGGACGCGGATATGAACATGGAGAGGCCAAAGAGCCAAAAGGACTCCACTCCGAAGTAATACCACCGTAGTCCCGGAGTGGGCACAAACAAGTCCATAGGAGACGAGGGGGGATTTAGTAGGTGAGGGCCCCACACATGGAGGATGTGACGACTTCCTCTATGGTGCGGTTAGGTACATTTACCCCTCCACGGCGTAAAAAACACCAGTTACAACCATTTCAATGCGTTTTCACAGAAAGTTTTGTTTCTATGCAACGAAAGATGGCAACCCTATCGTTCTAGAACTTCAGCGTTAATCACTGATTTCATGAGTAAACTTGATTAATACAGATGAAGGTCAAGTGCGTGATTCAATCCCCTGTCAAGACATCTCGTACGTAATGAAACAATATTTCTTACGAAAAAATTTTCTTAGGCAACTTCCCCTCAGCAATCTATCTGTAAAAACTCTGAGAGTAACTAAAATTGTCATGAGAAGTTCCTAAAATCTGTCGTTCGAAGTTAAAATTAAAATGCAGGTCCCCACACTCACCGATTTTTTTTACACTGAGGAGGGGTAAATGTACCTAACCGCACCATAGGGGAAGTCGTCACTATCCCCCGTGTGTGGTGCCCTCACCCACTAAATATTCCCCTCTTCTTTTGGAGTCTTTGTGCCCACTAAGGGACTACTGTGGTATTACATCGAAGTGGAGTCCGTCTGGCCATTTGGCCCTTTTATATCCATGTCCGCGTCCGGATTGCGCAACAAAATACGAGAAGGTGTCTAAACATCATTCATTCATTCATCAACATTCTAATTCTCTCATCCAAGTCAATCTTCTTTGATTTCAGTAAGGCCTCAGTGTAACTGGCTATGCTGTTCCAATTCTCCTCGCTGTTTAGAATTACTTCGCAGAAGTTCTCGACAGTACAGACGCCGACTTTGGCCTCAAGATTCCTTCTTTCCAATCTCCATCTCTCACAATGAAAGAAAGTGTGTTCCGCATCATCATAGATGCAATTTGGTCGTGTCATCTTCCCCATTTTAAACAGGTACTTACAAAAGTAACCGTGTCCGGATAACAGTTGTGTTAAATAGTAGTTAACCTCACCAAATTTCCTCTCTATCCAGCGGCTAATATCTGGGAGAAGTTTTGCCGTCCATCTACCACTCGTCGCAGTGTTCCCTTTCTCTTGCCAGTGTTGTATGACTCGCTTTCTGGCGTCGTCGGCATTTACTGTCTCTCCGTGCACGTTTTTAGTCTCCCACACTTTCTTCCGTTCGCTTGCTTGTAGACCTATAGGTATCACACCACTGATTACCAGTATTGCTGCCTTGGATACAGTTCTATACGCCGATGCCACTCTAAGTGCAGCGGTCCGTTGTACCGATGATACAATTTTCATCCTACAGTCAACCTTCAATGCCTCTGCCTAGATCTCACTGCCGTTTAGCAGAATAGAGTCCGTTATTGCCATCATCAATCTGCGTCTGCTCTGTACAGGACCTCCAGTATTGGCCATAAGCCTGCTAAGCAAGGAGGTGGCCTTAGCGGATTTGGTTGCAGCGTGTTGTATCTGAGGCCAGCACGTCAGTTTAGGGTCCAGTCGAATACCAAGATAGTTGACTACTTTCCGCGTCGTCAGAGTGGTGTCGCATATCGTAACGTCGATTTCCAGCGGTATACGCTTCCTTGTAAGAAGTATCAACTCTGCGAGTTTAAGTCCTCTGTCCTCACTCCACACTCACCGATAAAATTAACACACACAACATAAGTGTTGTGAGAAGCTAGGATGTAAACCTAACTAAACGGTTGTAATGACGAATTAAGTAAGTAAGTAATACAGATGAAATAAAACAAAAGAATAATAAAAAAAAAACAAGAGAAACTCCTTATGATAGCCCCAGGCCCACTGGAGCAACGCAATTGAGGATCATAAATGACTAACCAAGATTGAAGTGCTTGAATACAAATCCAAGAAATTTCCGAAATAGCGAAAAAACATTCTAAAGTTTTCAGTTTCTGAAAAATTCCTTCAAACCGAAACGACGAAAGAAATTTCGAACTAATCTGAAACGTTTACGGTTCGAATGACTGAACATCGAATTCAGTATTGTCTAGGATTTAAGTGATTCCATTCCCAAATCATACCACACCATGCAAGATACATTTGCCATTGTTCGTTCAATTACTGAAGAAGTGAATGAAATGCTACAGCAGGCAACGTAGGCTCAATCAGTTAATTGTGAACTCAATCATGAAAGTACGAACGGTGTCGGCAAAAAAAATGTGTGGTCTCTTGTATCGGTTCCGCCATCTAACGTTTTTTTTTTCAACTAGTGCTTATTTCGTGAATGGTAACACTTAGCTCATGTCTGATTTGACAGATAATTAGTTTTGTCCTTCCGCTGAACGAATATGGTTGTGTATACGCTTGAACAACGCTGGGAAATATTGCGACATTACTTTGAAAATCATGGTAATGTTGCAGAATGTATGCGAAAATTGCGTACGGATTTTGGAAGAAGAGAAGCACCGTCAGCTCCGTATGTTCGTTATCTTGTGAAAAAGTGAAAGAAACTGGCATCCTCATCGATAAACCGAAGCGTGAAAAGCCAAGAACAGTGCGTACACCAGAGAATATTGCTGCTGTGGCAGAAAGTGTGCGTGAAGCGTCATCAACATCAATCCACCGTCGTTCTCAACAATTGAACATTTCGGAGACATCATTGAGACGAATTTGACATAAAGACCTTGGTATGACGCCACACAAAGTCCAATTGGTTCATGAGTTGACCATCCAATGCGTTGTCGCTTCGCTAAGTAGGCTTGTGATCGACTTTCAGAGGATGCCGATTTTGGCAAAGAAATCATCTTTTCAGATGAAGCTCATTTTGATCTTGGCGGGTATGTAAACAAGCAAAATTGTCGCATTTGGGGCACAGAAAACCCGCACGCATACATGAAAAGCCGACGCACCCAAAACGAGTCACTGTTTGGTCCAGAGGCATAATTAGGCCATTTTTCTTCGAAAATTAGCAAGGAGTGGCCGTTACAGTCAATGGCGATCGTTATCGGGCCATGTTGAACGAATTTTTGTTCACAAAAATTGAAGAGGAAGATTTTGGCAACATTTGGTTTCAACAGGACGGCGCTACGTGCCACACAGCCGAAGCTACACTCGATGTTTTGCACCCTGTTTTTGAAGATCGCATTATCAGCCGCAGAGCTAATGTCGTTTGGCCACCTCGGAGCTGCGATTTGACACCGTTGGACTATTATTTGTGGGGTGCCGTCAAAGATAAGTGTTACGCCGACAAACCAGAGACAATTGACGCTTTAAAGGACAATATTCGTGAAGCCATTGATGAAATACAGCTGCACACAATCGATAATGTGCTTAAAAATTGGACCGATCGTGTGGGCTACTGAATGGCCAACCGAGGCAGCCATTTGAATGAAATTATTTTCCATTATTAACTGGAAGGATTGTACTTTCAAATTAAATTTTCAAAAAAAAAAAGTTATTTGGCGGACCCTTTATATAGCAATATGATCAGTTTCCAATAGGGTCCTATATGAGTCACTTATTTTGTTGTCCTGATGACGCGATGCATTTTTAATAAAATCAGAAAATTATTCCAAGAAAATCCGTAAAAATAGTCATTTCCTATACTTGAGCACTGTATTACCATTATTCGTATTCAGTACGTTTGTGTTATATTTTTACATGCAATACGAGTGTTATTTGCTTATAATATGAGTGTCCTAAATAAATATATTCGGCATTAAAACGATTTATTCCAAGAAAATCCGTAAAAATAATCATTTAAGCTGATGAAATTCCTATACTTGAGCACTGCATTACCATTATTTGTATTCAGCACGTTTGTGTTATATTTTTACATGCAATACGACTGTTATTTGCATATAATATGAATGTCCTAAATAAATATCTTCGGCATTAAAACGATTTCATAAGAATTTTGATTAAAAATAAATTCAATTTTTTTTTATCTTTTAAGCCTACCCACCTGTCCTTTTAGGGGTCCCTGGTTATTTTTGGATACTTTTTTGCTCTCGAAAGAAACAAAGATGAGATGCTTTTTTAATGTTTTATTTATGGAAGAATAATAATAGTTTTCGGGTTTTTAAAGTTTTAATCCGCTTAAAGGATTGTGATTTTGGTATAATTTTTGAAATTTAAAATCCTTAAAAAAATAATACGTATACGGATGGATGTATGTATAGCAGCGGGGGGCTCGGAAGTGAAGATTACTTTTTTTTTCTTTTGAAATATCAAAACAAAACACTTGTTTTGTAATGATTTTTATGTAAAAAAATTAAAATTCTTTAAAAGGAAAGGAAAGTAAGAAATGAAGTGCCGTCTCAATAAAGTCCCTGCAACTCTCTTAAATCTGGTAACATGAAGTCTGGCTTATAATTACTTGACTGTCGACAAGGCCGTTATAATTTTTATTTTGTTTATACAAAAAGTCCTTTTCATTTGTTGAACTTTTTCTTAATTTTCTGATGTCCTTAAAAATGGCAAAAACAAAAATTGTATCCTTTTAATCCTTCAACGAACGCAATATTTTCTTGTCTTTTTTCTCACGCCTTCTCAATTTCAATTTCCATTTCAAAGTTTTTTGTTTAATTTTTCATTCATTTTAACTTTTCTGATACATTTTAAGTCCGTTCCGTCATTTTTTCTATTCGCAATAAATTTCACTTGTCATCGAAAAATTTCAACAAAAAAAAAAAGAAAACAACTGAAGGCTTTTGTTCTAATTGTATGCCGGCGGGTCACCGTTCTCTACAATGTTTGTTTCTTTTTGTTTTTGTTGTCATCATGTCAATTGAATTCATTATCCATTGTTGGCAATTAAACAGCCAGACAGTTGACTACTCATCGAATAACTCAAACGGACTTTGTTACTCTCTATTGTTATGAAAATGAAAAGATGTAGATACTGGTGTTTTGTTTTTACATCGCTTAACATTAGAATTACAAAGAAAAAACCTACAAAAACAAAACAATGCAGTAAACAAACATGTCTACAAATTGTCGCACTGTTTAATACGACAACAAACACCAGCAAAAATGGTAAATCAGTAAACAAAAATACACAAACAACACTACAAGAATAAATGTAAACGAAATGCACAAACAACACTACAAGAATAAATGTAAACAACGATGTTTACATTTATAGAGATTTCTAGAAGGAGAAGTCATGAACATTCGCCTTCAAAAACATTCTTCAGACTGTTTACTCTGCCATATAAAAGGCAAGGCAAAGCAGGCGACTGAGTTAGTGAAGTTCAGTCAGTCACATAGTTTTAGCAGCACAGTCATCAAAGATGCATGTATGAAACCTAAGACTGTTAATAAAGGGTCCGCCAAATAACATTTTTTTTGAAAATGCTTTTAAGAAAATTACTGAATATTTTCTAAAATTTCTTTTTTTATTTGAAAGTACAATCCTTCCGGTTAATAATGGAAAATAATTTCATTCAAATGGCTGCCTCGGCTGGCCATGCAGTAGCCTGCACAATCGGTCCAATTTTTCAGCACATTATCGATTGTGTGCAGCTGTATTTCACCAATGGCTTCACGAATATTGTCCTTTAAAGCGTCAATTGTCTCTGGTTTGTCGGTGTAACACTTATCTTGGACGGCACCCCACAAATAATAGTCCAACGGTGTCAAATCGCAGCTCCGAGGTGGCCAAACGACATCAGCTCTGCGGCTGATAATGCGATCTTCAAAAACAGGGCGCAAAACATCGAGTGGAGCTTCGGCTGAGTGGCACGTAGCACCGTCCTGTTGAAACCAAATGTTGCCAATATCCTCCTCTTCAATTTTTGTGAACAAAAATTCGTTCAACATGGCCCGATAACGATCGCCATTTTACTGTAACGGCCACTCCTTGCTCATTTTCCAAGAAAAATGGCCCAATTATGCCTCTGGTTTTCTGTGCCCCAGTCTAATAGTCTAACGGTGTCAAATCGCAGTTCCGAGGTGGCCAAACGACATCAGCTCTTCTGCTGATAATGCGATCTTCAAAAACAGGGAGCAAACCATCGGCCTCTGGACCAAAATCCGCACCAAGCAGTGACTCGTTTTGGGTGCGTCGGCGTTTTCAATGTATGCGTGCGGGTTTTCTGTGTCCCAAATGCGACAATTTTGCGTGTTTACATACCCGCCAAGATCAAAATGAGCTTCATCTGAAAATATGATTTCTTTGCCAAAATCGGCATCTTCTGTAAGTCGATCGCAGGCCCACTTAGCGAAGCGAAAACGCATTGGATGGTCAATTGGCTTCAACTCCTTAACCAATTGGACTTTGTAGGGCGTCATACCAAGGTCTTTATGTAAAATTCGTCTGAATGATGTCTCCGAAATGTTCAATTGTTGAGAACGACGGTGAATTGATGTCGATGGCGCTTCACGCACAATTTCTGCCACAGCAGCAATATTCTCGGGTGTACGCACTGTTTTTGGCTTTTCACGCTTTGGTTTATCGATGAGAATGCCAGTTTCTTTCACTTTTTTCACAAGATAACGAACATACGGAGCTGACGGTGCTTCTCTTCTTCCAAAATCCGTACGCAATTTTCGCACACATTCTGCAACATTACCATGATTTTCAAAGCAATGTCGCAATATTTCCCAGCGTTGTTCAAGCGTATACACAATCATATTCGTTCAGCGGAAGGATAAAACTAATTATCTGTCAAATCAGACATGGGCTAAGTGTTACTATTCACGAAATAAGCACTAGTTGAAAAAAAAAACGTTAGATGGCGGACCCGATAAAACTCTGCAAAAGCCAGTGTGTGCACCAGGATGTTACTGGGAATCTTAAGCGACAAGGGAATAACAGTTCATTCTATTCTCTTTTCACCCGAAGTTCTTATCTGCATCTAAAGATAGCTGCTAGTAACCAGTTTAATTTCCAATAATAAGGGCGAGAGGGTATCGGTACACATCTTCTATGCGACTCCGCTACGTGGGAGCTTAGGTTTATGCACTCTATTTTTTAACCTAAAAGGGCATTACCTCAAGAACATATTACTGCTAAATCCTATCAATTACGGCAAGTGTACCGATTATTTCCTATGAGTACTACGGGAATTGTATATACTTTCCAGATACCAGATAAGATATTTCATACCTACACACATACACACCTACATATGTATGTATATAATTGGTCATTACAATCCTTCAGCCAGAATTACGACCTAGCTTTTCACATCACTCATGTTTTGTGTGTTAATTTTATACATGAGTGGCGGGACCTACAGTTTAAATTCGACTCCGAACGACAGATTTTTGAGAAATTTTTTCATGACAATTTTACTCTCAAAGTATTTGTTAAAAACCCGCTGAGGGGAAGTCGCCGTAGAAATATTTTTTGTATGTCGTTTTGTTGAAGATGTGTGACCTGGGGTTTGAACCTAGCCGTCTAATAAGCCTACTATACTACGGCTACTTCAAGTTTATGATAAGAACTGATATCTTCCGTTGACGAATTTTTAAGATATTCTGCTCTACTCTGCCCCAGAAAGTCTTCAAAGTTTCTTTTGCTCTTACGCAGATTTCAATCAGTTTCCTTACGGGTGTAAGAGAAAGATTCAACAGTTTCTGTGTGATTTCCGGCTTTATAGGAAATTATACTAAATCATCTCGTGCAGGTAGTTTTCAGAAACAGAACTGATTCCAGAATTTATCACTTCATTAAATCCTACAGATTTTGTCTGAAGGACTCATATATTCGCCTGGAGGCCACATGAACATTCATTATGCAGCGTATTACTGTAGGACATTGTACCATCGGGGATAACTTGCCAGCAGTCCATAAAACTTTACCTAATCTGCACGGTTCCATTCAATAATAGCGTATATCTAAGATAAAAGGGCATCTACGTTCAAAGGTCAAGAGAGCAAAAATTTTAAATATTTATTAAGAGTGTAGAAAACACAATGAAAACTTGTAGAACCCTTGATTGAATGAATTACTTGACGTTTACTGAAGCCGCCGTAGTGTCTAGTAGTGTGATGGCTACAGACATCTTGAACAAAACCCAATGTGAACAAATATTTCCTTCGGTGACTGTCTCGCAGTAATCTTCTGGAAACAATGCTAAGGACAAGATACAATTACCAAGAGAAGTTTCTCAAAACTGTTGTTCCCGGCACTCGTGGATAAATTTAGCAGACACACAACGTGGGTGGTATGAGAAGCTAGGTCGTAATTCTGACTAAAGGCATGCAGTAGCCAGGGAAGTTCATTCAGGAGATCATCAGTACAGTAAGAACTATTTTTCAATATTTTTTAATGTATTGTTATAGCATTAAGAGCCATTTGTGGAACGAGCGCTAAAAATTGCTGTAAACTATGGCTTTTGAAATATTTTATAACAAGCAAACGAGCCTCGGAGATCTCTGGTAGTTTGAATCAGGAGTCTTATATATTTCTGGAAAGGCAGAAGAAACCCTAAAGTTTTGTTAGAAGAATAAAAAAGTATAAAAAAGAAAAGAAATTAGAGAAATAAGATCAAACAAAGATCAAATTACAATAACAAAACTACATAGAAAATGTTCGTAGTCATATATGAAAGCCAACGGTAACAAAGACAAATCAACAATCGGTTCTAGAAGTTGCCAGACCAAAAATGTATTGAATTTGAATAGAGTGTGCGTTGTTAATTTATATGAATGAAAGATTTATTTCAATAAATAATTTATCTATAATATAATAATCCTTGCATTCGTAGGAAATACTATTATGGGCGTTAGACGTTGCTAGTCTCTCTAAAGGGTGTTTTTATAGAGGTATAGAACTTTAAGTTGCAATAAAACAACGATGGATTATTCGATTGACATGAATTTTATTTATCCGAAAGATAATCTTGTGGCATTACATTTTAAATATGACTTCTGGCATATGACGGCCACGGCTGGCGCGGATGTAGTCCAATCTGGACGTCCAATTTTCGATGACTTTTTCCAACATTTGTGGCCGTATATCGGCAATAATACGGCGAATGTTGTCTTCCAAATGGTCAAGCGTTTGTGGCTTTACCGCATAGACCAATGACTTTACATAGCCCCACAGAAAGTAGTCTAGCGGTGTTAAATCACAAGATCTTGGAGGCCAATTCACAGGTCCAAAACGTGAAATTAGGCGGTCACCAAACGCGTCTTTCAATAAATCTATTATGGCACGAGCTGTGTGATATGTTGCGCCTTCTTGTTGAAACCACATCTCCTGGACATCATGGTTATTCAATTCAGGAATGAAAAAGTTTGTAATCATGGCTCTATACCGATCACCATTGACTGTAACGTTTTGGCCACCATCGTTTTTGAAAAAGTACGGACCAATGATTCCACCAGCCCATAAAGCGCACCAAACAGTCAGTTTTTCTGGATGTAACGGTGTTTCCACATACACTTGAGGATTACCTTCACTCCAAATGCGGCAGTTTTGTTTGTTGACGTAGCCATTCAACCAATTCGCTTATGAAAATCGGGAACAACGGTAATCTCGTTTTGGGCCCATTCGACGAATCTACGCCTTACTTGATGATCGTTTGGCTTCAAATCTTACACGAGCACGCAAACCAAGATCCTTCCGCAAAATCTTCCATAAAGTGTATGGACACAGATCCAATTCCTGTGCTCGATGGCGGATGGACTCATTCGGGTCTTCCTCAATGCTACGCTCTACAGCAGCAATAGCTTCTTCTGTACGCACCGTACAGCGTCTCTGGGGATGCGAGTTATCAATAAGAGTAAACGTGGTGCGAAAACGTTCCATGGTTAATCGAATTAACTGCTCTGATGGACGATTTTGTCGACGATAAAATGGACGTAGTGCGCGATACGTTTTCCGCACAGAACCATTATTTTCGAAATAAAATTGCACTATTTGCAAGCATTGTTCAGGCGTGAGTCTATTCATGATGAATTGCCAAACCAAACTGAGAATAAATCACTTGACAGCTGTTAAATCGGTCGCCATTTTGAAAAGTAATGCCAACTTAAAGTTCTATACCTCTATAAAAAACACCCTTTAGTTCAAACTTTACAACTCAGAAATTAAACACCAAAGACGCAAACCCACACTTTTAGCAGAGCCACTTCTTGCCTCTAACAGGGTAAACTTTGCTATTAACAGAGGTCTGTTAACTGCTTAACAGTGACAATAGTGGATTATTCTACTACTTTGCAATTATTGCATCAAATATAATTCTCATTATGATCATTATTATTAATGAACAAAAGTGTTGAAATGTGAAGGATGGTTGGTGGGGATGAAGGACAAAATTATTTCAGCTATCCCACTACCACGTTTGGTAAGAGCATTCTCTGGACTACCATTTGCATATATAGTCTGTACTATTTCTTATATGCTCGAAAATGGCCACTGATCTTCCAGAGAATTTTCAATCAAAAATTTCCAATTACTTTATGTGGGACTATATTGCTAATTATATTAAGAGGCTTTGGAACATTTCTTTGAGTATAATATGATACTAATAGACCTAGTAGCGCTCGACGTTCTTTCTGGGCGTTTCACCAGTGTCTCACTGGTGTGGGTCCCCGGGCACAGGAACATTCCGGGAAACTGTAGGGCCGACGAGCTCGCCAGAGCTGGTGCGTTCCTTCCGGAATCCTCTTCTATTGAATTGGGTATGTTACTTGCCGCGGTTAAGTTGGATATTGCGCGGAAATTCATTCGGGACACCAAACTATCCCGGGTCAATGAGGAGTCCTGCTCCACCGCCAAACTCACCTGGCCCTTGATGGATAGAAGGCGTACCAACCAATTACTTGGTCTTGGTCCTGACATCATCTCAACCACAGTGGCCGTGCTTACAGATCATTGCGTTATGGGTAGACACGCGGAAAGAATGAGGCTCCCTTTTAACGACTTCTGCCGTGGATGCAGATCCGCTGAGGAAGAGGAGACTGTTATCCACTTTCTTTGTCAGTGCCCGTCTCTTGCTAGGTGTAGATATAGATTATTTGGCTCCCCATTTCTTGTCAGCTTGACGGAGCTATCATCTATTGATATCAAGGATAAAGCTTCGTTCATCAAACTTTCTGGCTGGTTTTCCAGTGTAGGGTAGTCGTTCTTTTGATGTGCAGCCCTTGCGCTGACCAACTTCTTACTCTTCCCTGATTTTGATGGAACTTGGTCAGTACAAGGACTGCGTTCACCCGCGGCATCACAACGGCCCGCTACGCGTGCTCAAGTGAGCTTTGTGATATCAGAGCTACCACTCCGATCTAAACCTAAACCTAGTATATGCCATAAAATTACCTCCTAAGCAAGTGACCTTGTTCAGATGGATACTGTTAAACTGTTAACAGTACTCTGTTAAGTGCAAATTTTGCTCTGTTTTGGATTTTAAAATACGAATTTTCGCACACATAGAAAACACGTTACCTTTACAAAAAAAAGGGTCAACAAATTCATTTCAGTTTTTACGGCAAACCGTACTAATTTTTCCTTTAAATTAAATGTTAAAATTTTCTACAAATCAAAACCATAAATTAATACAAGTAAATTTAAAACATATACTTTGGAAAAATACACGATTTTTCCATTGAAAATATCCGCAAACAATTGAGTCCGTCGCTGCAAAGCAAAAACAATTATTTAATTTGACATGAACAAAAACAACAAAAAAAAATTTTTAATATATGGCATCCATTTTCATATATTAACGCCAAAAACACGTACTCATACTCTCACACACACACACAAACATAAACACACGCTTGAATACACGTGCACACTCTTTAATGCATAGAAAAAGTTTCAGGTGACCAAAATGTGAAAATAAATTGTGGCTTTTCAACCAGAAAAATTAATTTTTTTTGTTTTTAACAGACTTATACGTTTTTATTCTATATTGTTATTATTGTTGTTTTTGCAATTACATGTCATCGTATAATAATAAATTATTTCCGGAAAATACACATGTCGAGACATTCCCTCTCTCTTTCCCTCACACACGCATACATACATACATATATACCACAGACCTATAGAGTGCCATGAAAGTCAACAACTCCATAAGCATACCTTCCGACATTTAGGACATTAAGAAAAGCGGAAGCTCTTCTATGTACAGAGACATTTAAACATTTTTAAACGACGAATACATTTCAAAGTTGAATTGATTTTTATCAGGGTTTGAAATTTTCTGTCTGTTTCGTACAACACTGGTACCCTTGTAAAAATTTTTATAAACTGATTAATATGCCTCAAGTCTTGCTGAGAATTGAAGTCACATACATATACCTTAATAGCTTTATTAAAAATTCTTGGAAGGGTTCAAAAGTAAATTCAAAAAAATTTAATTTCATAATAATTCTCAGAACTTGCCATTGTGTTCGAAATACATTGTGAAATAAATGAGCTTCTCTGGATTGATTGCAGCAGCCAGTTGGTTGCTTATTTCAAATTTGACGCACGTTGACGCATGCTGACGCATATTGACGCATGCTGACGCATATTGACGTATGCTTTAAAAATTACCCGCAAGACGTTAACCTTGACGTCTTCCAAAAAAAATGGTCTAATATTGTCAAATCATTTGAGAAGTGTGGCTTCTGGCATCGTCTTGTTGAAACCACATACCATCCGACTTGCAATCTTCAATTGCTGTCTAAAAAAGTGCATTAACATGCTGTCACAGTGCTCTAAATTGTTTCATTGGCATTTTCATAAAAATGTACGTCCCAATGACACGGTCAGCTAATTATGCCCACACCAAATAGCCACTTTTCAGAGATAAAATAGACTCAAAATACTGTCTTATTTAGGAAGGCGCTTGTTTCTCAACGTGTAGATTCTGCGACAATGAGAATGAATCGTCAGAACACAGTCTCGGAACTAGGGGAGGCAATAATGCAAAACAGAAAGCAACAACTTAATGCACACCAGGTTAGGTTGTGTTAGGTTAGAGGACATGTACTTGTCAATTAAGAAAAGTACAGTACTCGGAGGCCGAATTGCCCCATTGTACAATGCCCTAGTTTCTCACACCACTTATGTTGTGTGTGTTAATTTTTATACTTGAGTGGTGGGACCTACCTACCGAACGACAGATTTTTGAGAAACTTTTTCATGGCAATTTTATTTACTCCTCAGAGTATTTGCCAGAAATCTGCTGAGAAGAAGTCGCCGAAGAAATCGTTTTTGTATTTTGTCTTTGATGTCTGGCCTGGGGCTCGAACCCAGGCTTTGCGTCTAATAAGCCAACACACTACCTACTAGACTACGGCGACTTCATGCACATCAGGTACTAGGCAGGAAATTTTCATTTTTAACCGTGAGCAGCATACTGAAATTAAGCTTGGCAGAGACATTACAGGGAGATCCTGTAAAATTTGAGGGCAGTACAGCGGAGCGTATGGTCACAGTACTATGGCATTTGTTCACGACAATAGTAATAACAAGAGGCAAGGGTTTGATGATCAATAAATCGCTTGTTTTGCAAAAGTCAATTGACTGTCAAGAATATGCGTTTTTACCACACACACTTGAAGTTACAGTTGAAGTCTTCCATGTAAAGTGCCAAGCCAACCACTATTCTGTTGTTTTTGCTTCTCTTGTGCCGCCAACAAGGCAGAATCATCTGGTTTTGTTGGAGATGGTGGTCCCGGTAAGCCATTATAACGGGCGGCCGCCATTACTCCAGCTGGATGTAAAGGTTTTCCAGGGCCGCCGGAATACCTATCCCGTACGGAATACCATAACCGTATAGTGAATTGAATGGATTATGATGGATGTAGAAGCGTGTGAGTAGGGCGACTGACCAGAATGCACGCCTATTCAACAATGCAAGAAAGAATATTTAAAAATTATATGACAGGAATTCAATATTTCATGCACATTGTCGCTCAAAAGTATTCAGTTTTCGTGGATTGGAAAGCCAACGCTCTTTAGCGTTTTTCTGTTATTTTAATTTAAAGTGAAGGATTTGCATTTGATTTACATTTGGAAAAGGATTTGATTCTTTCTTCCCTCAGCTTGAATCCTTGTTTCCCTTAAAAGCCTTGGCAAACAACAGGCGCAAAGGAATACAGAGCCAAAATTAATTAGAAATGAAATCTTAACTGAAAGGAAATGAGAAAAAATAAATAAAAAACCAAATGAACAACTGAATATTGCTTGTGTATGAATAGAAATCAATTTTTTTGGAAACAAAATTACAGAAATTTTACTGAAAACAAAACAAAACCCAGCAACAGATGCAAAACAAAAAAGCCCCCAAAAAGAAAAGAAAGAAAATCTTGATAAATAAAAATGAAAACACGAAACAATAGCAGGGGTTTTGTAAAGCAACAACTAATAGTGGGTTGCCTAAAAAATTAAAGAAAATTAAAAACAGGGGGCGCAACAAACATAGGGGGGGGAGGGGTGCAATAATAAATAAAGATCTTCGTTTTTTGTTTTCTTTTTTTTTTTTGGTTGTGTTCTCTGTGGCACGTAAATGTTTTAACAGTAAAACCGATATGCACACAAACGTGGGGAATACCTGACCCAAATGAAATTTTATTTTTTTGGTTTTCATTTTTTTCTTCCTTTTTTTGGCATTAAAAGTTACAATAACCTCCACTGTTCGTGACTTGCAACATAGAAAATATTTCGGCACGAACATCAATACATTGTACATCCCACACACTCATACACCCTCATACTCATACCTACACAATTACATTTAGAAATTTATTTTCGTTTATTTTATTAAGTTAAACTGAAACCATACAACCAACAGTTACTGTTTGCTAATTAGAAATGATAAGCAAAATGTGTTTAAACAAGTGCAAATACATTGGCATGGCATTTAAACAATACTCCTATGAATTATCGTCAGATGTTCTTATATCGGGTCCGCCATCTAACGTTTTTTTTTTCAACTAGTGCTTATTTCGTGAATGGTAACACTTAGCTCATGTCTGATTTGACAGATAATTATTTGTATCCTTCCGCTGAACGAATATGGTTGTGTATACGCTTGAACAACGCTGGGAAATATTGCGACATTACTTTGAAAATCATGGTAATGTTGCAGAATGTATGCGAAAATTGCGTACGGATTTTGGAAGAAGAGAAGCACCGTCAGCTCCGTATGTTCGTTACCATGTGAAAAAAGTGAAAGAAACTGGCATTCTCATCGATAAACCAAAGCGTGAAAAGCCAAAAACAGTGCGTACACCCGAGAATATTGCTGCTGTGGCAGAAAGTGTGCGTAAAGCGCCATCAACATCAATTCACCGTCCTTCTCAACAATTGAACATTTTGGAGACATCATTGAGACGAATTTTGCATAAAGACCTTGGTATGACGCCACACAAAGTCCAATTGATTCATCAGATAAAGCCAATTGACCATCCAATGCGTTTTCGCTTCGCTAAGTGGGCCTGCGATTGACTTACAGAAGATGCCGATTGTGGCAAAAAAAAAATCATCTTTTCAGCTGCAGCTCATTTTGATCTTGGCGGGTATGCAAACAAGCAAAATTGTCGCATTTGGGGCACAGAAAACCCGCACACATATGTACATTGAAAAGCAGACGCACCCAAAACGAGTCACTGTTTGGTGCAGATTTTGGTCCAGAGGCATAATTGGGCCATTTTTCTTCGAAAATGAGCATGGAGTGGCCGTTACAGTCAATGGCGATCGTTATCGGGCCATGTTGAACGAATTTTTGTTCACAAAAATTTAAGAGGAGGATATTAGCAACATTTTGTTTCAACAGGGCGGCGCTACGTGCCACTCAGTCGAAGCGACACTCGATGTTTCGCGCCCTGTTTTTGAAGATCGCATTATCAGCCGCAGAGCTGATGTCATTTGGCCACCTCGGAGCTGCGATTTGACACCGTTGGACTATTATTTGTGGGGTGCGGTCAAAGATAAGTGTTACGCCGACAAGCCAGAGACAATTGACGCTTTAAAGGACAAGATTCGTGAAGCCATTGGCGAAATACAGCTGCACACAATCGATAATGTGCTTAAAAATTGGACCGAACGTGTAGGCTACTGCATGGCCAGCCGAGGCAGCCATTTGAATGAAATTATTTTCCACTATTAACCGGAAGGATTGTACTTTCAAATAAAAAAAGAAATTTGAGAAAATATTCAGTAGTTTTCTTAAAAGCATTTTCAAAAAAAAAAGTTATTTGGCGGACCCTTTATTAAACGAATATAAATTGGTAAAGAGACCGCCAACTGAGCAAATTAACGAAAAGTTATTGTAATGAAGTCACCGTTGTCTAGTAGGTAGAGGCCTCCCCAACAAAACGAATTATGAAAAAGTATTTCTTCGGCGACTTCCTCTCAGCAGATTTCTGGCAAAAACTCTAAGAATAATTCAAATTGCCATGAAAAGTTTCTCAATAATCTGTCATTCGCAGTGAACTTTAAACTGTAGATCCCGCCACTCTTGTACAAAATTAATACACACAACATAAGTGGTGTGAGAAACTACGTCATAATAACGGCTTAAGGGTTGTAATGACCAATTAAATAAGTAAGCTTGTCCTGTTGTGGTTTAGAAAGTTCTCTAGCTCCATCTGGTTTATATCAGAACATGTAGCGCTCGATGTATTCCTATTTTGGGGAATAGGACCACTAATCTTACGATAGTACCTAGTCTAATTAGTTTCTAAACGGTTAGTTGACCGTTTTTTTTCACTTGTTAATGTATAATGTATCAAAAACGAAATATGAAAAAATATTTCTTTGGAGACTTCTCTCTTTCTGGCAAAAACTCTGAAAGTAAATAAAATTGCCATGAAATTTTCTCAAAAATCTGTCGTATGGAGTCGACTTTAAACTGTAGGTCCCACCACTCACAACATAAGTGGTGTGAGAAACTAGGACGTTGTACAATGGGTCAAACCGACCTCCGTGTTAGGTTAGGTCTGAGTGGTAGCTCTGATTTCACAAAGCTCACTTGAGCACGCATAGCGGCTCGTTGTGATGCCACGGGAAGAACGCAGTCCCTGTACTAACCAAGTTCCACCAAATTCAGGGAAGAGGAAGAAGTTGGTCAGCGCAAGGGCTGCACATTAAAAGCACGACTACCCTATACTGGAAAACCAGCCAGAAAGTTTTATGAACGAAGCTATATTTTTGATATCAATAGATGATAGCTCCGTCAGGCTGCTAAGAAATGGAGAGCCAAATAACCTATATCTACACCTAGCAAGAGACGGGCACTGACAAAGAAAGTGGATAACAGTCTCCCCTTTCTCTCCGCGTGTCTACCTATAACGCAATGACCTGTAAGCACGGCCACTGTGGTTGAGATGACATCACGACCAAGACCAAGTAATTGGTTGGTACGCCTTCTATCCATCAAGGGCCAGGTGGGTCTAGCGGTGGAGCAGGACTCCTCACTGACTCAGGATAGGTTGGCGTCCCGAGAGAATTTCCGCGCAATGTCCAACTTGACCGAGGCAAGTGGCATACCCAATTCAATTGAAGAGGATTCCGGAAGGAGCGCACCAGCTCTGGCGAGCTCGTCGGCCCTACAGTTTCCCGGAATGTTACTGTGCCCGGGGACCCACACCAGTGAGATACTTGTCAAGCGCCCACAAATAAGGTCGAGACAGCGGCGACATTCCCTAACGATCCTAGAGTTATTCACGAAACACGATAGAGATCTTATCGCGGCCTGACTATCAGAAAATACCGAGACGCGAGTAAAAGGAGCACCGTTGACGAGGATCCGTTGAGCGGCCCGGTAAATTGGCGTCACCTCCGCCTGAAACACGCTGCAGCAGTCCTGCAGACGGAGAGAAATGTTCAGGTCCAGTTTCCCAGAGTAGACACCGCTTCTAACCACATTGTTGAGTTAATCTTAATTGACAAGTACACGTCCTCTAACCTAACCTAACCATATGTCACGTACATATGTAGTCGCCGTAGTCTAGTAGGTAGTGTGTTGGCTTACAAGACGTAGGGCCATGGTTTAAACTCCAGGTCAGACATCAAAACGAAATATTAAAAAATATTTCTTCGGCGACTTCCTCTCTGAGAGTAAATAAAATTGCCTTGAAAAGTTTCTCAAAAATCTGTCGTACGGAGTCGACTTTAAAACTGTGGGTTCCGCCACTCATGTATAAAATTAACACACACAACATAAGTGGTGTGAGAAACTAAGACGTTGTACAATGGGTCAATTCGACCTCCGGGTACTGTACTTGTCTTAATTGACAAGTACACGTCCTCTAACATAACCTAACCACTTGAAAATGTATCCAAGCAAAGATGATACGATATCTCTCTTAAACATAGCCGTCGACATTTTATACTATGTGGTATAGTCGCCTTAGTCTAGTAGGTAGTGTGTCGGCTTACTAGACGTATGGCCACGGTTCAAACCCCAGGTCAGACATCAAAACGAAATATGAAAAAAATATTTCTTCGGTGACTTCCTCTCTGAGAGTAAATAAAATTGCCTTGAAAAGTTTCTCAAAAATCTGTCGTACGGAGTCGACTTTAAAATTGTGGGTCCCGCCACTCATGTATAAAATTAACACACACAATATAACTGGTGTAAGGAGAAGCTAGGCCGTAATCCTGGTCAATTATGTATGTATATGTCACGTAGCCAATCAATTCCCCTTTACCTGACATTGCGCTATTGGTAGTTTCGCGGCCCTAACAGGGTTACGACACCTTTTATGTGAGTGTCCCGCACTTCGAAACCGGCGTCATTGGTTTTTGAATGATTGAACGTTTGAAGATCTGGGCATGGTGGCGAAAGTGCCACCAAGCTAAGTGGCCGACTTCCTCCACAGCTCCGAGTGGTTCAAAACCACTACTAACAGATCATGATAAGGGGGCTTACCTCACACTGTGTTACCCAGTGTGGGCCATATGAACCACCGAGTGAACTTGCTTGTGAACGGCAAGCTATCCGCTAACCTAACCTAGCCTAACCTAACCTATCTTTATGCCTCTTTTTTTATTTTCCTAAATGAAAGCGATTCTAAAAATAATACTAATCATTATTATTCATCATTATTTCTACCATATTTGCCTATAATGTCAACTGTATTCAATTACCAAGTCCTGGCCTCTAATGGCCTTTGGAATAGATTAAATGGGGGAGACATAAAAAAAAATTAAAAAAAAATGTAAATCTCAAAATGTTAACAATACTTGGAACAATAACAACAACAACAATCCAGGCCAAGCGAAGCGATACAAAGCAGTATTGAATTTAATTAAATTCTAAAATGGAAAAGTGCCTCCTCCATGGACGGCAACAAGTGTTAGCAGAGGCAACACACACAATAATTTTACAATTTCTGTTTCACTTCTTGCAAAATGTTTATTATTGCTCTTGTTGTTGTTGTTGCTGCTGATGTTGTTGTTGTTGTAGATTTTTTTTTCTCCTAACTGTTGCTCGTTTTTAATGCTTGACATTAAAATTAATTGTTATTTTATGTACAACTGACAATGACGAAGCAATAGCCGCCGTTGCTGTAGTTGTAGCAATGGCAGTAGCAACATACGCACAACACTAGTAAAGGGTGTTTTTTATAGAGGTATAGAACTTGAAGTTGCAATAAAACAACGATGGATTATTCGATTGACATGAATTTTATTTATCCGAAAGATAATCTTGTGGCATTACATTTTAAATATGATTTCTGGCATATGACCGCCACGGCTGGTGCGGGTGTAGTCCAATCTGGACGTCCAATTTTCGATGACTTTTTCCAACATTTGTGGCCGTATATCGGCAATAATACGGCGAATGTTGTCTTCCAAATGGTCAAGCGTTTGTGGCTTTACCGCATAGACCAATGACTTTACATAGCCCCACAGAAAGTAGTCCAGCGGTGTTAAAGCACAAGATCTTGGAGGCCAATTCACAGGTCCAAAACGTGAAATTAGGCGGTCACCAAACGTGTCTTTCAATAAATCTATTGTGGCACGAGCTGTGTGACATGTTGCGCCGTCTTGTTGAAACCACATCTCCTGGACATCATGGTTATTCAATTCAGGAATGAAAAAGTTAGTAATCATGGCTCTATACCGATCATCATTGACTGTAACGTTCTGGCCACCATCGTTTTTGAAAAAGTACGGACCAATGATTCCAACAGCCCATAAAGCGCACCAAACAGTCAGTTTTTCTGGATTTAACGGTGTTTCCACATACACTTGAGGATTACCTTCACTCCAAATGCGGCAGTTTTGTTTGTTGACGTAGCCATTCAACCAGAAGTGCGCTTCATCGCTAAACAAAATTCGCTTATGAAAATCGGGAACAACGGTAATCTCGTTTTGAGCCCATTCGACGAATCTACGCCTTACTTGATGATCGTTTTGTAAGCACGCAAACCAAGATCCTTCCGCAAAATCTTCCATAAAGTGGATGGACACAGATCCAATTCCTGTGCTCGATGGCGGATGGACTCATTCGGGTCTTCCTCAATGCTACGCTCTACAGCAGCAATAGCTTCTTCTGTACGCACCGTACAGCGTCTCTGGGGATGCGAGTTATCAATAAGAGTAAACGTGGTGCGAAAACGTTCCATGGTTAATCGAATTAACTGCTCTGATGGACGATTTTGTCGACGATAAAATGGACGTAGTGCGCGATACATATTCCGCACAGAACCATTATTTTCGAAATAAAATTGCACTATTTGCAAGCGTTGTTCAGGCGTGAGTCTATTCATGATGAATTGCCAAACCAAACTGAGAATAAATCACTTGACAGCTGTTAAATCGGTCGCCATTTTGAAAAGTAATGCCAATTTAAAGTTCTATACCTCTATAAAAAAACACCCTTTAGTAGTACGGACAACAGCAAACAATAACAATAACAAACAGCTGAGGGTGTTGTCAACAACATAAACTGGAAGTCAGAAGACATAAAAAAAATTGTCATTCAAAATAGAAGCGTAGAAAATGAAAGGAATTCTAAAGAAAATCTTAAAGAAAAAAAAACTGACCTTTAAAGTTCCCCTCAATGCTCAGGGAAGCCTATCAGCAGTGTTTTTCAAAATCTGTAAATATTTCCTCAACTGGGAAAAGGTTAGGAAAAGTGAAATAAAACCTCATGAGTTATTCCTTTATAAATCGGAATATATTACGTTGATGTAATACTCCCTATGGAGTATCCTGGTTGGCATGATTAATGTCAGCTGTTGTATGTTACTTTGGCATTCACGAAGGCAGTAATTTCCTACGGTTTGATGTCCACAAACCTATGTAAATTGATTCGCAATCGATTTTCTACTGATTCGCCCTCCATTTATATTTTTTTTGAGCTGGTTTTCATGGCAATTTTTACTTTCTCTCAGAGTTTTCAAAAATCTGGAGATTTCAGGACCCTTCACCTGGGATTACGACCTAGTTTCTCACACCACCCATTCGGTGTGTGTTAGGTTAGGTTAGGTTAGAGGACGTGTACTTGTCAATTACGACAAGTACAATACCCGGAGGTCGAATTGACCCATTGTACAACGTTCTAGTTCCTCACACCACTTATGTTATGAGTGTTAATTTTTATACATGAGTGGTGGGACCTACAGTTTTTAAAGTCGACTCCGAACAACAGATTTTTTGAGAAACTTTTTCATTGCAATTTTATTTTACTCTCAGAGTTTTTGCCAGAAATCTGCTGAGAGGAAGTCGCCGAAGAAATACTTTTTGTATTTGGTCTTGATGTCTAGCCTGGAGCCTGGCTTTACGTCTAATAAGCCAACACACTACCTACTAGACTACGGCGACTTCTTTGAGATTGTTTTCATGGCAATTTTTACTTTTTCTCAGAGTTTTCAAAAATCTGGAGATTTCAGGATCATTACACAACCCTTCAGCTAGGAATACTACCTACTTTCTCACACCAACCATTCGGCGTGTTAATTTTAAACATGGGTGGTGGGACCAACAGTCTAAAGGCGATTTCGAACGACAGTTTTTTTTTTTTTGAGGTATTTTTCATGGCAATTTTTATTTTCTCTCAGAGTTTTTGCCAAAGAAATATTTTATTGTATTTCGTTTTGTTTAAAATGTCTAACCTGGGTGTTTGAACTGTAGCCTTAGATCTAATCAGTCAATAGACAACCTACTAGACTACGGTGACTACTTTGGCGATACTCTTCCTTGAACTATTCGCAATAAAGTCTCCGTAGTCTAGTAGGCAGTGTGTAGCCTTATTAGACGGGAGCCTATTTGTTCAACTTAATTACTCGTCATCATATTCTTGATTTGAACATTTCACGTACCGGTTTACGTCGAATTTTGCGAAAAGAACTCGGTATGACGCCTTACAAAATTCAATTGGTTCAAGAGTTGAATCCACTTCATTTTTGCTTCTCTATATAGGCCAACGAGAAACTACACGCTGATGCTCGATTTTGCCAAAAACATGATCTTTTCGGTTGAAGCTCATTTTCATATTAGTGGGTACGTTAATAAGCAAAATTGCCGTATTTGGGGTTCAGAAAACCCAAACGAGGAACAGTTTAGTGCGGCTTGTAGAGCGGAGGCATCATTGGCCCCTTATTTCTTTAAAAATGAGGACGGCGCAATCATTACAATTAATGCAGACACCTATTGCACAATGATAACCGATTTTTTTATATCCGCTCTTCATAGTATTGATGTGAACGATGTATAGTTTCAACAGTATGGTGCAACTTGCCACACATCTCGTGTCACAATCGATTTATTACGTCAAAAGCTTAATGGCCGTTTAATTATCTGAAATGGTGATGTCAGTTGGCCGTCAAGACAATACGATTTAACACCGTTGGACTATTTTCTGTGGGGCACGGTTAAAGAAAAGTTTATGCCGGTAAAGCAGAGACAATTGAGCATTTGAAGGCCAACATTTGTGATGCCATTGCCGAGATACGACCCCCCATACACTCAAAAAAATGCACTAACATTGGTCCGATCGAATAAGGTACTGTGAGGCCAGCCGCGGCAGCCATATGAATGAAATTTCTAACCGGAGCAATTGTACTTCACAACAAAAAAAAAAAAAAAAAATAATTTGGCAAAAATTTGAAACTAATTCGAGCATTGGAAACACTGAATAAGTAACTCTTCTGTCTGAAGTCGCCGTAGTCTAGTAGGTAGTGTGTTGGCTTATTAAACGTAAGGCCAGAGTTCGAGCCCTAGGCCAGACATCAAGACAAAATACAAAAAGTATTTCTTCGGCGACAGCAGATTTCTGGCTAAAACTCTGAGAGTAAATAAAAATTACCATAAAAAGCTTCTCAAAAATCTGTCGTTCGGAGTCGGCTTTAAACTGTAGGTCCCACCACTCATGTATAAAAAAATTAACACACACAGCATAAGTGGTGTGAGAAACTAGGACGTTGTACAATGTGTCAATTCGACCTCCGGGTACTGTACTTGTCTTAATTGACAAGCACACGTCCTCTAATCTAACCTAACCTAACTCTTCTGTCTAGGGTGTAAAATTTCCCAGACCTCTTTAATTGGCATCAAGGAATGTGGGAGATTTTTTTGAAGCTGGGATCTGGGATCTTCAACATTTAATTGCAGTTTATGTAGTATGCCATGAACGTATTGAATTGAGATTCAATCGAACGTTTCTTTAATTACATTTCCATTAAAAAAAATTTTAATTTCTAAAGTAAATAAAATGAACTGTGCCACCACCACTGTTGTAATTTTCATTCATTATTTTAAATTTATTTTTAATACACATACCGCTACCCCCCGGATAATGGATACCATTTAATGAACTAAAATTACCCACAGTTTTCAAAGAAAAACGTTCAATTCTCACTGTCTGTTTGCAACAACAATAGCAAAAACAAAAACAACCAACAATGGTTTTCCGATTTCTTTAAATAACAACAACAACAACAACAAGGAATAAAATTAAAAGAATAAAGAACTGAATGCAAATAAATGTGGTGGTAATAAAAAAAGTTTTTTAATGGCCTGTAATCTGAAACCACGCACATGTTTACGCACATGCATATACACAGGCACACAATCACATTTCAATACACATACAGGACATTCGAATAGAAAGTTATCGATATTGTGTAACGGAGTCATTAATAGGGCACCCACACATTCATACATTCATACATACATCGCCTACATATATATCCACACATAAAATGAAAACGAAAGCAAATGCCTTGTACAACTTGTTGCTGTTGCTGTTCATTTTGATTTCCTTTTCCTCTCTCTTTCTTTACTCTCCAAGGATAGTCATAAAAAATTTATTCATTCACTCAGTGTGGACACACAGTAAATATACAGACATACGCCCACACATACATTTATACACTCATATATAGTAAATATTTCTGTATAATATGAGTTAAGTCCTGCAAGTATTTTTTATGTCGTTATGCCAGGATAACAGATGGATTGTTTCTTCAATGAATTACAAAAACTTTTCCAAAAAAAAAAAGAAAGAAAATCGGTTGACTGCATTGTTAGCTGATTTGTAAAATCATTTTTGTAAAATCAAGTTACTGAGTTCTTTGGCCCGGTGCCAGGGATATTATTTCTGATCACATTGCCACTAACGCAAACCACTTTAATCGTCTTCGCAACTCTCCCCACAAGGTTGTAAGCTGGTAATATTGACAATCTTATAAGCCAACCTTCAGATAAAGTGGTGGTCAGTGCTCATTCAGATCACATTGGAAGTTCGGCATAATATGACGCGATGGCCAAGGGTCAATATGGCAGATGACCAATTTAAAAATAACCAAGGATACCTGGCAAACTCCAGAGGCCAAAGGGCCAAAAGGACTCCACTCCGAAGTAATACCACCGTAGTTCCGGAGTGGGCACAAACAAGTCCACAGGAGACGAGGGGGATTTAGTGGGTGAGGGCCCCACACACGTAGGATGTGACGACTTCCTCTATGGTGCGGTTAGGTACATTTGCCCATTCCCGGCAAAAAAAAAAAAAAAAAAACTCCATGATTTACCATTTGTCAACTGTATTGAAAAGTCTGAAAGAGGAAATCTTCGATAGAAAAGGAAGCACGAAAAAAATTCCCGTATGGGTGTAACATGAAGCTGACAACTGTCTTCAAAAAACAAACTCTGAGTCTGGAATTCTGTGGATAAATTTGATAAAATTGATGTGATGAAGGTGAAGCCCCTAAGCACATAAAATCTTAGCGCCTGAGGTATAAGGAACGACAAACCGCTGGAGAGGTCTCTAGGATGCCATATCTGTGTTAAAAGGTAGGAAAGAATAGCAGACAGAGTACGGAACTCGAAAAAATTACTGTGCGGATGCAGCACGGTGCCGATGCTGTGTGTAAAAAACACGGAGGTTAAAGCTTTAATCCGCAAAATTGGTCAAAATCTCGTGGAGGTTAACACAGCGTCTAAGCACATAAAATATTCGCTGCCGGGATATAAGGAGCGACAGAGCGCTGGATCAGTACTCGAGAGGTCTCTTAGATGCCTTAACCGTATTAAAAGGTAGGAAAAGAATTTTTTTAAAAAAGCAGACAGAAGACGTAACTCGAAAAATCACTGTGCGGGTGTAGCACAAAGCCGAAGCCATGTTAAAAAAGAAACGAAGTCTGATATTTCAACCCGTAAAATTGTTAAAAATAATGTGAGGATATGAGCTACTGAAATATAAGAAGCTACACAACGTTAAACCAAGTTTTCGAGAAAAATAACGTGAGGATTAACGCAGCGTCTAAGCGCATAAAATATGAGATGTAAGGAGAGACAGAGCGCTAACCTAAGTTTTCGAAAGATCTTTACGATTTCAAAATAAAGCCGAACGTTGCAAGATAAACAGTCGTCCAAAGAGGCAACTGTCAAAAGATTCTTCGAATAGCACAAAAAGCTGAAGCAAAAAGCAGCGAAGCGCTAATACTGCATACAGCGAAATATTGAAAGCTAGAGATGGTGGGATTTAATCATACATATCTTGCTGGCAGCATAACACCTTTCAAGATGGGATGGAGGAGAATCCAGAACCAATACAAATGCATCAGAAATGTGGCTGTTATGAAAGGCAAATAAAATTAATGACGTGTAGAGACAAAAAGCCCTGCATGCCAACCCAATGTCATATCGGACACGGAGCATATGAAGTCGTTCTAGAAAGTACTTCAATTAAAGACACCGTAGTCTAGTAGGTAGTGTGTTAGTTTATTAGACATGAGGCCGCAGTTGAAACACCAGGTCAGATATCTTTAACAAAACGAAATATGAGAGAATATTTCTTATGTGCCTTCGTCTCAGCAAATTTCTGGCAAAAACTCTGAGGATGAAATAAAATTGTCATGAAAAGTTTCTGCAAAGAAATCTGCCGTCTTTAAACTGTAGGTCCCGCCATTGATGTATAAAATTAACAAACACAGTATGGGTGATGTGAGAAGCTAGGTTGTAGTGCTGACAAAAGGGTTGTAATGACCAATTATGTATGTATGTATGGTCTAACTGGTCTCTAATCTTCACCGAGCTGTACTCAGTTTAAACGGCAGCCATGGAATATTTTCAAGTTTTCTTGTTAAAAGAATTCAGGTCTGAGTGGTAGCTCTGATTTCACAAAGCTCACTTGAGCACGCATAGCGTCCCGTTGTGATTGTTAAAAGGATTACAAGTCACTAAAAACTTAATGGCTTTTGCATGATAGTGGAAAATATTTGCAGACAAATGCTTGTTGGGTATACTTTTATAAAATGTTTGATTGTGTTTGTTTTCAATATAAAAATCCTGGATTTTTTTATCGCTTTCTAATTAGTTTTCTTTTTTTTTTTAATTTGAAGCAATTAAAACAGAGTAAAACATTTTAATACACAAACAAAGTAACCCACATACATGCATGTAAACAATATAGTTTTCTGCCATTAGCAGGAGAATACGTCTTTCATAAGAAAAATTAAAAAAGAAAACAGAAAAACACAATAACCTCCAAATCAAAGGCTCCCATTCACAGCATTACGACTACTATTGTAATTGCAAAAGAACAGTAAAAAAAAAATAAACAAAAACAAACAACAGCGATTTTAAACCGTGATACTATCCAGCTAGCTACCCAGCTTAATTTCATTGTATTCTGACGCACTAAATTCATTTACACGAAGTAAACAATAAAATTGTTTTCATATACGAATACGTTTACGTGTATACATACGTGTGTATGTGAGAATGTGTGAATTTGGACAACGACTGTTATATTAAAATCTAATATTTTATAGCGAATAATGAACAAAAACAAAACCTCACCTTCACCTTTACCATTACCACCACAAAAACACCACTCAGGCTGACATGCGTAAGCAAAACAAGAACCAGAATGGATTTACCAACTTCTCCATGCCTATTTTCATAGTCTTCCGCTTTCTATTCCTTTCGGCACACCCAGTAATTGCATAGCGTAGAACTAATTTCAATTTTCATAGTATTTTAGAAGAATTAAATCAGGGATGGTAGTGTTAATATGAGATAACACCTACAACGACTTACTGTGCAAGGTATTGGCAAAATTATGAAGAAATTTGTGGTGACCTGTGCAACATTGCATTGCCGAAATTATCGCTTCTGTTAAAGAAAGTGTGATGGATAATCGAAATTTATCAATTATTGCATATTCTGCATTTGCATTTGATTCTCCGTCGTTATAAAATCCAACATACAAGAGGCTTTCAATGCTTACCTGTCGAAAAAAAATTTGTCTTCAGCTATGAACCCCATTTCTCACTAACTTTCCACATATTGGACACGAGAAACCCAAAAGTTATGGTGAAAAAGCCATTGCATATGAAAAAATTCAATTTTTAATAGAACTGTAGATGTCAGCTGAAGTCGCAGTGGTCTACTAGGTAGTGTGTTGGCTTATTAGACGAAAAGCCAGGGTTCGAGCCCCAGGCAGACATCAAAATAAAATACAAAAAGTATTACTTCGGCGACTTCCGCTAAGCAGGTTTCTAACAAATACTCTGAGATCAAAATAAAATTGCCATGAAAAGTTTCTCAAAAATCTGTCGTTCGGAGTCGACTTTAATCTGTAGGTCCCACCACTCATGCATAAAATTAACGCACACAACATAAGTGGTGTGAGAAACTAGGTCGTAATCCTGACTGAAGGGCTGTAATGACCAATTATGTACATATGTATGTATGTAGGTGTCAGCACTTTTTCGAAAATGTCCCTGTTAGAACCGTTACTGTCAATTTAGAGCTTTATGACATTACGATAACACGCTTTTTTTGCTTGCAATTGACTATTATGTACTCAATAGTACATGATTTATGCACGGTGGTGAAAGGAGTCATACAACACTGCCTGTTTTGCATGAAATGTCAATTTCTAAAATTATGTCAATTTAATAATTTGATATTCGATTATTTATTATTTTTTTTTAAGTTTTCTTCAATTCAATTCAATTTTCAATTTCAATTTTAGTTTTTTTATACACTATGGAGCAAAAGTGAAGCTTTTTTTTCTTAGATTGCCCTTATGGAAGCGTAGCTTTTAAACTACGAATGAAAGCAAAATGTTTACCCTGAATTATTTAAAGATTTATTATATTCCACTAAACATTAAAAATTAAAACTACATTTCATTTTATACAGCAAAAATACTTTATTGAAAAAAAAAAAACAAAAAACTCACTTTTGCACTCTTTTCAAAAAATTCAGAAAAACTATGTTAATAACCGATTATACTTCCTTTTTTGCGAATAACTTCGTTGATGCGACGTGGCATATTCTCCACAAGATTTTCACAGTATTTTAGATCAATTTCACCCCACATTTCGTAAATTTCTTCCCGAGTTCCTTAGTATTAAGGAAGGTTGTTGTTCAAGACCCCCTAGTTTTCGTTTACGGATGGCGCACAAATTTTCGATGGGGCTTAAGTCTAGACTTTATGCAGGCCACTCCATCACTTGAAATTTTTGACTTTTCAACCAAGTTTGAACTAGTTTTGACTTGTGTTTCGGATCATTATCCTGTTTGAATATTGCATCATCCTCTCTATATTCCAACTCTCCTAAAGCTACTGGTAAATTTTCACACAAGAAGAATAAAGAAGAATGCCAGTGTGTGGACAGTACGAAGATCTTTAAAATAATTTGTCTTATTCCAGCTAAAAAACCCAAAAAACATAAGTTAACACCTAAGCAAAAAAAGCCCCGTCTAAACTTTGATAAGTCTCATGAGTCCTGGACATTGGATGACTGGAAAAGAGTTTTGTGGTCAGATGAGACGAAAGTTAATCGCCTCAACTCAGATGGAATACAACATTTTTGGTCTAAGACAGGCGAGGCCATCAAATCATACCAGGCCATTAAGACCGTAAAACATGGGGGCGGTTCCCTAATGGTTTGGGATTGTTTTACTGAAGCCACTGATGGGAATTGAACCCACGACCCTTAGGCTAATAGTTTAGCAAACTACCCACTAGATTACCAGTGTACTCTCTTTTCTTTCTAATTTATAAAGCATTATAACACCCCCTTGACCTCTTTTCAAACGCCTGCCGGGAGGCTCTAATCACTTAAATCCCTTTCAAACGCCTTTAAACTAAGGCCTGTAAGAATCAGAATTGTTATGCGAATTATGGATCAACTAAGAATCGTTTTTCCGTTATTCATAAGCACCCATGAGAAATATAAGTGAGCTAACAATATTGAAATCTACTATTATTCACTACAACGTTGATTTATATATACAAGCTGCAATAAGTATGAGTATACAACGTTCACATCGAACCCCTACCATTCGAGATATCCCTTTCAAACGCCTTTAAACTAAGGCCTGTAAGAATCAGAATTGTTATGCGAATAATGGATCAACTAAGAATCGTTTTTCCGTTATTCATAAGCACTCATATAAGTAAATCAACAATATTGAAATCTACTCTGATTCACTCAAACCCACTACAACGTTGATTTATATATACAAGCTGCAATAAGTATGAGTATACAACGTTCACATCGAACTCCTACCATTCGAGATATGTTTGGTTGCATTGCATTGCGAAGATAAAAGTCGTGATTTAATTCTCGGGTTATACTTATTTCATGGCCCATAAAATAAAACCAATTTCAATATTTTCTTGGAAAATTTTAAGTTTTCTTTTTTATTTATTATAATTTTATCACTTTGTTATTTAAAAAAAAAAAAGAAGAATAATAATAATATTGAATTAAATTTATGTATGTATGAAATACAGCACTATTTAGTTAATAATAATAATAATTATAATTAATAATTATGGATAATTATTCATAATAATGATTGTTAAAGAGCTTAAATCAAAAAAAAAAAAGTCAAATAAAAAATTAACATTTTTCAACATAAGGGTTTTTATATTGCATAATATATTTTCATTTTTTTTTTCTTTTTATTTTAAATTTAAAATTAATTTAACATAGGGATTAAGTAAATCGAACTTAAAAGAACAATGAAAAAAAATACAAACAACAAATTTACTTAATTTTTTTTCTTTGCTTCTTGTTTGTTTATTTATATGTATGTATTGTTTTTAAGTAATAATGGAAAATTATCAAATATTGATTTTCTTTTTATGGTATTATTTATTTACCTTTTTTCTCTTTTTTTATATATAAATTATTTTATTAAAATATATATGATAATAATAATAGCGATATTATTATAGAATTATAACGGTACAGTTAAAATGTAGTGGTAGTATGGTAGTATATGTTTTTTCTTTAGTATTAATTTTCAATATTTATTGACTTTTTTCTGTTCAATCATTATATTTTTACTTGTTATTCTTATTATATTGAAATGGAAAAATATTGCAGTGTATATACATATGTATGTAGTATGTATGTATTTATATTGTAGTATATATATATACATATGTATGTAGTACGTAGTTTATTTAATGGTTCTTGGTTAATTATTTGTATTCCTTTTTTTTCTTTTTTTTTTTTTGTTGTTAGTTAATAATTAATAATGGTATGATTATAGTTATTAAATAATAATTAAATTATTTATTACTGTATATGCACGTAGTTTAAAATGAGGAATATTTTGCATTTAATAAAAAAAAATTAAAAAAAAATAATGAACGTTTAATTTAATGCCTTGAAATGAGTTAATTATTCTGTTTCTTATTTTTTTTTCTTCTTTTTATTTTATTTAAGCTTATATAAAAATATATAGATAGATTTATTTAATTTTAGTATTTTTTTTAACTATTCTAAGCTGTTTATTTAAGTATGCTAAGCATTCTTTTTTTTCAAAATAAATTTAATTGTAAATTTAATTAAGTACATTTATCATAATATAATGTTTTATTTATTTTTATGTATCATAATTTTAATATAAAAAAGTTTTAATATTATTTATTTTTTTTTTTTATATCATATATTATTTGTTTTAATAATTTCAGTTCTATTATAATATTTAACGGAATTGTTTTCTTTTTTTTATTTATTTTATTTTAATTTTTTTTTTGTTAATTTTAAACACAATAAAAATAAATTTATTTCTTTTCCGAATCCTTTCCAAAAATAAAGGCTTTTTCTTTCCTTTAAGGAAATACTTTATATTTTTAAAGACAATTGTTTTTTTTTTTTAATTATTAAACCTTTAGCAGTTTTTAAAAATCTCATGGGAAAATGTTATAATATTTCAAACTTCAATATATTTATTATTTTAATTAAATTGTTTATAGTCGTACGTACATCACTTTTGTTTATGGCAATAATAATAAAAATAATAAATTGAAATTAATTGTTAACTGAAATGACATAATTGTAAGAAATTTCAATATTTTTGGGAAAGTAACTGCAGAACTTTATTTTAATAATTTAAAAAAAAAATTGCACATATTTTATATTTAATTTCACTTTTATTCATTTATATATTTTTATTTCAAAATAACATAAAAATTCATTTCTAATTTTAATAATTATTTATTATTAAATAAAATTTATTTATTTATTTATTATTACGTATAATATTCTGTGTAACTATAATTAAAATATATTATATTTTTAAAGTTTAAATTTAAAACAATTTTTAAAAAAATATAATTTAATAATTAATAATTATTAAAAATAGAAATGAATTTTTATGTCATTTCGAAATACAAATTAATTAATTAAATTAAACAATAATAATTATTAATTATTATTATAATATATAATTATTATAACACGGATTTCTTTAGTAATAATAGAAAAATTATTAATATTTTAATATATAAAAAATTACTTTTATTATTCTTTTATTACGAATAAATATTTTCCTTTTTGTAACGAACTATTTTTTTTAATCAAAAAATAAACATTAAATAAAAATATAAAAATATTTGATTTAAAAATTAAAAAATAAATATCTTTAAACAACATTTATTAAAAAACAAATTGCATAAATGTAAAAAAGTGAATATAAAAAATGTTTGTTGATTAAAATATTAAAATATTTAGATTTATCAAAAAATAAATAATAAATATTGACAAAATTTAAATAAATAAATGAAACAATTTTTTTGCTTATTTGTTTTCAAAATGAATAACTTTTTAAATTATTTTTTTTATAATTTGTAAGCTTTTAAATTTATTTTTGCAGTTTAAAAAATTATAACATTTTCCATAAGACTTATTTTTATTTATTTTTTTTAACAAAAGTTGTCATAATAAACTTTTTTATGTTTATTTTAACATAATATTCTTAAAAAATATTTTATTTTTTAAATATAAATTAATAGAACTTAATTTTTTTATTAGAAATTAAAGTGTTTTTATTTTTGATATTAAAAATTAAAAACTTTTAACAATTATGCAAACTAGAACTAAAAAAAAATTTTCTTTAAATTGTCTTCTTAATATTGTTCATCATTAGTTTTTATGTTTATTTATTTTGTTTTTCTTTTTCTTTTTAACTAAATTATTTAATTATTATCAATCATATTGATTATAGGGTTATTTATCTAACATTCCTGTTGGTGATGTAAAAATTTCTATTTCTCATGCACACAATTTTTTTATTTTAATTGTTTAACTCTCATTTTGTTTTTTCTTTTTTGTTTTTCTTTTTATTCATACAAAATAAATTTCATTTAATTTCATTATTGACTTTTTTTAATTGGTTTGTTTTTAGTGTGGAATGCTCTTAATTAGAAACATGTTTTTTTTTATATTTTTATTTTATTTTAATTTTTTTTTTAATTAAAAATACATTTTTCATGTGTTTTATTTTTTTTGTTTGTGGTTAAATTTATTAAAAATTTATTTATATTTTTATATATGGAAAGAATTTATTTTCAAGCTTAAATTTGGTATTTAAAATAAACAAATTTTTTTTCTTAGGATTTTTTTTTTGTTTATATACACTTTTGTTAAATGCATCGAAATAATGTGTTGTAGGGGGGGATATAAATAATATTTCTAAATAAATAAATCATATTCATTTTGACATTAAACTTTAATTATAAGGAATAGCTAAATAGCTGAATATTTTTTTCTTTTTTTCGATGTTTATACACGAGTAATGTTTTAAGATTTTTAGAAAAAGTATTTCTTTTTTTAATAAAATTTTTGCAATCTTTTGGTTTGAAATTTGTTAGGAAAATAATTTTTAATCCGTCGTCCTTTTATTCTGGATCCTATAAAAGAATAGGCCGCAAGTAATTGGGGTGTTTTTTAGAGCTAAAATTCTTTAAACAGATTTTAAAAATCATGTTTTATTGCTGCTGACTTATCGGACAAAGAACGCTTTAAATCAGATCGTAATGCTGATTTTATCGTAACTATTGCACCATAAAGTTTTGCTAGACATTAGGCAACAAATTTATATTTTTAAGCCCCTTAAGATATGCTTTAATATTTGAAAATTAAAAATCAAATTGTTCTGTCATAAAATTATTTGGCATTCTTTAACCTCAAATTGAAGGGCTTTTTAAAGCGAATATAAAGACATTTATAAAGTGTTTAAAACTTTTGAAAACCTGGGTTTTTTTAAGAGCTAAAATTCTTTAAATAGATTTTAGAAATCATGTTTTATTGTTGCTGACTTATCGGACAAAGAAGGCTTTAAGTCAGATCGTAAATTCGTCTTAAGCCTTATAAAGGATGTTATGTTTAGTCGATTCCGCTGATTTTATCGTAATTATTTCAGCATAAAGTTTAGCTAGACATTAGGCAACAAATTTATATTTTTTAAGCCCCTTAAGATATGCTTTAATATTTCAAAATTAAAAATCAAATTGTTCTGCCATAAAATTACTTGGCATTCTTTAACCTCAAATGGAAGGGCTTTTTAAAGCGAATATAAATCCATTTATAAAGTGTTTAAAACTTTTGAAAACCTGGGTTTTTTTTTAAGAGCTAAAATTCTTTAAATAAATTTCAGAAATCATGTTTTATTGCTGCTGACTTATCGGACAAAGAACGCTTTAAGTCAGATCGTAAATTCGTCTTAAGCCTTATAAAGAATGTTCTGTTTGCTCGATTCCGCTGATTTTATCGTAATTATTTCAGCATAAAGTTTTGCTAGACATTAGGCAACAAATTTATATTTTTAAGCCCCTTAAGATATGCTTTAATATTTTAAAATTAAAAACAAGAAAAATGGACTTCAAATTGTTCTGTCATAAAATTATTTGGCATTCTGTAGCCTCAAATTTAAGGGTTTTTAAAGCGAACATAAAGACATTTATAAAGTGTTTAAAACTTTTGATGAAAACTTTTTTTTTTAATTTACATTTAAGCGTTTGCCGCTACTACGGACAATATTGTACTGAATATGGAAATCTGGTGACAAATCACTGCAGAATATTTAGACTCTCTTTATTACACTATCAAGCTTTGAGGCCATTTAAAAACGAATTAAATCAAAACATACAAGTTCCTTAAGTCTTAACAACACCCCATACTTGTTTGTACCTGTCTAGACCTTAGATTTTTTCAAGGCTCAAGGTTCGTTTTAAAATGTCTCTTAAAAACATAACGTATACGTACATAAAAAACTCGTTGAATAAACGAAAGAAAACTAGTTTTGAAAATGCCTATATGATAACACATTCCAAGGACTTGGCAACACTCTGGGATATGTTTAAAGGTTAATTAAGTTTTTCTTATGGATATACTAACGAATGAAATAAATTTATACGGCAAAGTCACCTTCACCCCAGGACATTTTGTAATCATCAATATTAAACAAATCAAAAATATCCTGGGAATTTGAACCAAACGTATCCGTAGACGATGAAGTGGCTGTGCCTATACCCGTACCACCACCGCCTTCAAGCATACCCATGCCCATTGTATTGATTGCATTTGCATTTGCATGGCAAATGGACATTTGTTCATGATGACTATGATGGCTATGCGGCTGAAATAGATCATGAGCATTGGGCATACAACCACCACCACCGATACCACCACTACCACCCATCATCGCACCTAATGTATTAAGCGCAGAGCTTAAGTTGTTGCTTTGATTATTACAAGACATTTGTGTTTGGGCTTGCAAACCACAAGTTGTTAAAACATTTCCATTTATTTGACTGCTGTTGGCTAATGTAGAGTTTGATGATGTTGCTGCTGATGTTGCACAACCGGACAGTGATGATGACGACGACGAGGCTAAGCCAAAGGGATGTGGTGGCGTATTGATATTCGAATCCGGTGATAAAGTGGAAAAATTAAAATCGCTTAAAGGATTGTCGAAATCATCACAAACATCCATGGGCGTGGAAGTGTTATTGTTGTTGCAGTGGTTGTTATCGTTTGTTTGATTATTTAAATTATTTTGAATTTGAGCATTTTGCTGATGTTGCTGTTGTTGTTGTTGTTGTTGTTGCTGGTGTTGCTCGTGTTGGTGTTGTTGTGTCAATTGTTGTACAAAACATTCGGTATCGAAATCATCCAAAATATTGTGATTTTGTAAAGCGGAACTATTCTCACCGGCGGCCATTAAATGACTCAGAGAATGATTAAGGCCGTTACAGAGACTTTTCTCATTGGAATGCTGGCTATGCTGATTATGATCCTGCTGTTGTTGTTGCTGTTGTTGCAATTTATTATGATGATATGTTGAATTCTCTTCCTGTATATCCATTTCCAAATGTTGTGACATCAATTCAAGCAATTCAAATTCATCGAAATGATTTAATTTCGCCTCCTCGGAAGTATTTGAAACACGATTGGCATTATTGTTGGTCTGTATGCAAGCTGCCTTACTTAACATATCATGATGGGTTGGGGAGGACTGCTGCTGATGATGCTGCAGCTGTTGCTGTTGTTGCTGCTGCTGCTGCTGTTGTTGTTGTTGATGTAGATGATGTCTTTCTAAAAACATATCCAAAGTTTTGGCAACATTTTCATTGTCCATATGGCAGTCGGGCTGTGAAGGTGAAGCCATTTCAATATTTTCTATGAAATTATTATTATTAACGCTGTTGTTGTTATTATTATTATTGCTATTGCTGTTGCTAATGTTGTTTGTATTTGTAGTTGTTGTTGTTACATGACTACTATTATTCTTTTGATAGAAATCATAAATATTATGCATGTTGCTGGTATTACTAATGCTACTACTGCTACTACAGTCCATATCTATGGCGGTAGGATGATGTTGTTGTTGTTGTTGTTGTTGTTGCACAATATCCTTATTATTATTGTTGTTGTTGTTGCCGCCCGTAGTTGAAGTAACCGTATCCATAAGATTTTCTTGTTTTATATTCGTTTTGGTATCTTCAATGGGTTTAAAGAACAGATTCTCGGTCAAATCATTCATATGGACATTGGAACCGGTGGGCGTTAAAGGTGTGGTTAGGGGAGGAGTTATGGCTTCCAAGGCATTATCATTTAAATCGCCCTGTTTGATGAGTATATCCAAAACATCGGTAAGTTTTTCCGATTTTATAGCAGCCTTAAGGGGTTGTTTCTGCTCATTAAAGGCATTAAAATTTTCATTTCCATTACCGTTGCCGTTTCCATTGCTATGGTTGTTGTTGGGTGTGGTACTGACGGGTTCTTCTTTAATTTTTATTAAAGGATTCAACAAATTGTTACAATTTGCTTGATATTGTTGCTGCTGCTGCTGTTGGTGTTGTTGTTTTTCTTTCAATTGTTTGGTGGCCTCTTCATACTGTGGCGGTGGCGGAGGTGGTGGTGGTGGAGGCTGTAGATTTTGTGGTTTTATGTCCAATTGTATAATTTGTTGCTGTGGCTGTAGTTGTTGCTGTTGTGGTTGTAATAATGGCTGTTGCGATTTATGTAATTGCTGTTGTTGTTGCTGATGCTGCGGATGTTGCTGTGTTATTAAATTTACTTTTGTGTCATTTACAGCGTTTCCGGTTATTTGTGTTGGGCCTGTCGTTCCCACTGGTGCCGGTACCGCAGCTGTTGCAGCTGCTATGGGAAATACAATGCTTGGCAGGGAATTTGTCCGTTGATGACCATTTAACAGTTTCTTAGTGGCCGGTGTAGCATTAGCCAAACTAATATTGCCTATCGTATGGGCAGTCATATGCTGATCGTTAAGGCCCACTAGGAAAATCGTTTGATTTCCCTCATTCCATACCAGACCCAAATTGTTGTGGGTCTTGGTTAAAGGCAATTGATTGGCCATAATAGTGGCGGTATTGCCCGGTGCAGTTGGCACTAAGCACGAGCCTCCGCCAGTTGCCTTTAGAGTGGTAACATTTTTTATTTTTAATTTATCCTCCAATGCTTTGGAAGCGTTAGCGGCGGCGTTATTTGTGGTCTTGGTAGTAGTGGTTATAGTGGGTCCCGATGGAATGAGTACAGTTTGTGTCTTTTGTGTGAGTAGTCTTAGCTGAGCCTGGGCCTGTGCCTGTGCTTGTGCCAAGGCCTGTGCCTGAGCCTGTGCAGCTGCCGCTGCTGCTTGAGCCTGTTTTTGTTTTTGTATTTTAGCCTCCAGCTGCTGTTTGACCACCATCTTTTGCGTCATTACCGGTGTGCTGGGGGTGGTAGTTGTATTAGCGGTTGAGCTGTTCGTATTTTGTGCTTGGGATGTGCTTAAATTGCTTATGATTTGTAACTGATTGTTGGGCTTTTTATTGACTATCGGTACTGGCACCACTAGCGATTTCATCGGATTACAATTGGTTTTAATAGTAACTTTGGCCGGCGGTGTAACAGCATCTTTAAGCTGCGATTGCTGCATCAGTGTTAAAGTCTGCTGTCCTCCCATGGCATTATTAAGTGGCCTAGCGGCTGAGTTTCCAATTGGATTTGTGGTGGTGGCTATCAAAGTGATTTGTTGTGTGGGTAAAGCATTAACCAACTGTGCTGTCACAGTTTGTTGCTGGTATAAAGGAGGATTTGCCACTGCCTTTGGCAACATTCTTGCCATAGTTTGCTGTTGCTGGTGCTGCTGCTGCGGCTGCTGTTGACTATGAAACTGTTGCTGTTGCTTCTGTCGTATTTCCAACAACTCCTGCTGTGATTTCTGTAATTGTCTTTGTAATTCATCGATTTTTCTTTGTTGTTCTCTTAACAATTCCTCATTGGTCAGTATTATAGTGGCCGTTTGTGGTTGTGGTTGTACGACGGTCTGCAAGGTCATTGGCTGTGGCGAATCAACTTGTTGTTGTACCACATCCATTTGTTCTTGCTCGGGTTTGGGTGAATTTACCTCAGAGTGATCCATAGCTTCCACAGTTGTTGTATTGTTCTCAGTGGTACTTGTGGCAGCAGTAGTGTTAGTAGGCTGGTCTAAGGCTTCCAAAGGCAAATACGGTCTTAAACGTTCAATTAACTGGGGTTTGGGTCCTGACACAGGCAAATTACGTTTTTTCAAATGCATTTTCAAATCGGAAACTTTCATTTTCTCCAGTTTGGTGGTGTCTGGCAAAGATGAAGCACAAGATTCAGCATAACTAGTACATGGGCTGGCCGGTATAGATGAGGATACTGACAAAGCCGGCGAAGGTAAAGGTGGAGGTCTCGGTGCAGCACAACTAACAGACCCGGTTGAAGTTGCAGTCATTATTGCAGATGTTTGACTGGCCATGATGCCAATGTCATTTTGCTGTTGTGGGTTTGGATATATATTACCTGTTGCAGTGGAATTGGCAGTGGCCGTGGTGACTGTATTAATAACAGTGCTTACCGACTTACCCGCTGTACTTACCACACTGGATGTCGGCGTAGTAGTAGCCGCACTAGTGGCCGGTATTATGGATTGATTTTTATTGAGGGTCTCCAAGAACTTTAACAAACAATTTTGCTGTTCCAACATTAATTGATAGGACGTCTCCTCAGTGGTGCTGCAAGATTCACTGGTTAACTTATGTGCAGCACTAGGTGGCCCTTTATACTCATGGAATTTAATGGTTCTGGCTTTAGATGTCGGTTTTGATTTCGATTTCTTGCGATTCTTATCCTTGCCTGGTGCATCTGATTTGGCTATATGTAGAGCTGGTGACTGCAACGACGGTCTAGGCGTCAGGCTTTGAGGCGGTGAAGATATGGACGATAGGGGACTTAATGTACTGGTTGAGGAGGCAAAAGAACAGGGCGAATTCACCATGGGCATGTAATGCGAGGTATTGGTGCCTGCCACTGACTGGCACAATTCCTCATATAAATTCGATGTTTCCTGTTTCACTTTAATGGCCGCATTATTTGGTAATGGTGGTGGTGGGGGAGGTGGTATGTAATCTGACTTGACTGTATTCTTTTTATTTTGTGCTGTTCCTCCGCTGGCCGCTGTAGAAGTTACCATTAACTGGCCCGCTGTCGTGGGTATGCTCAAGGCCACTGTTACTATACCAGCTGAGGCTGCGGCAGCTTGCAGAACATCACTGCCGGCAGCAACAACAGTGTTAGGCTGCTGACCATCTAACCTGGGTGGCGTTTGACGGGTATCACTTTCTGACGACTGGGAATCATCTTCGAATGTCACATAACTATTGGGATGCTGTGGTCTTGTCAGTAGACCCTCACTGGTAGCTTTAAACGTTACCAGACCCTCTTTAACTATCTTTTCTATGGGTTTTTCCGTATGCAAAATATTCTTTTTGATCAACTCCAACGGACCCGGTCGATGTTGAATTTGTGAATTGAGTTGATCAGCCAAACGGGCCTTCTTAAGCATGCGCTGCTTTTCAGCCAAACTGGGATCAATATGACATTCATCTTCTTCTAAAATATGGCGTCTTTCGAGATCCTCACGATTGGGCCTCTGTTGGATTTTGGCCTTTAAGAGGTCACTGGTTTTGGCACGTTCCAATTGTTTACATTGTTCATGAATGGCGGGTGAAGTTTTTAAAGCTGTGCTCGAGCAAAGAGACAAAAGGAAAAGACTTTTAGAAAAACAACAATAACAGTAAATTAGAGGGAGGGCGGAGAAAGAATTAACGAGACAAACCAATAAATCCTTAAAGTATGCTTTAGAAAAAATGAAGCCTAGCGGTATGCTTAAGAAAACCAAAGAAAATATGATTTAAACGGATAATCTTATCAATCCGTGAACTAATGTCCAAGTGTACCTTTTTTTTTGTTTTTGTAGCATTACTTTAAACTTTATTTTTCCATGCTCCATGAAATTTCTTTATGGCAGGGAAAAATTCATCATTCAAATGGCATTTTAAAAAGAAAATTTTTGGTTTTTTATTGTGAAAACGTGATCGAACTTTTAAAAATATTTCCTTTGGCTACATATGAATGAAAGTGCTTTCACAGTCATTATTTTTTATTTTTTAATATTTTTTTCCTTACACCATGCATGGAGGTTTCCCTGGGGCAAATCTACAACGTAGTATTACCATTCGGTTATTTCTTGTGCCTTTTTACGCTTGACTAAGTTACGACGTCAGTTATTGTCATAACAATAGCTTTGTAAACTGGGGAGATAGGTAGGCTGAATACAGTGGTTTCCATACTCTGGTAGTCATTCCAAACTGACTGTGTTTAATTCATCCCTTTTTGAGGCGACCGTTCTTCTTTTCACCAGATGGAATGAGTACACTTTGTGTCTTTCGTGTGAGTAGACTTAGCTGAGACTGTGCCTGGCCTGGGCTGCTGCCCCAGCTGCTTGAGCTTTTCACCATTTAATTTAAAACAATTCCTTCAAAAGCACTCTTGATAATTTTGAAGAAGAGATAGTGACTTTGAGGAGGAGCATTTTCCACAGACAGAAACTCATATCTCAGTAATGCCATCCTACTCGCTCGCCCGGCTATAATTTTAGCATCCCAATCGACAAATTAGAGCAGTGTAGACCTCAGTTCATTCAGTTTGTCGTGCAATAATCTGTTTAAAATATGAAGGACAATATTCAATTCGTTACAAGCAATCAAACAGATTTGAAGACTTCAGATAGAGTCTAAACAACATCCATTCTGATTCCGAAATGAGATGACGGAAGCTTTGAAGGCTTTAGATGGAGTCTATACAACATCCAATCCGATTACGCAATGAGATGACGGATATATTCCTTTATGACCTACCATTGCCTGGGAGTATGGTCAGGGAGACATCAAATATAATCAGTAAACGCTATCGCCAGACTATTCATCGAGAATATAGATTACACGATTATCATCCCCAAATAGATAGAGAATAGTATAGACAACCTGCTTGATCACAAGAGATCATTTTCATTAATTGACTTAGTGGCTGAAGCGATCACACCTTGTAGGTATACGCGGGCGATGATTAGATATTCTGTAAATTAATTTTAAAAAAGTCGTAATCAAGCAGAAGACGTTAAAATCATCAAAGGTTTTATGGCCGGACATCATAAGGTATTATGGATTCCTTTAGAACCACAAAATGTTTTGAGAGTAATTTAGAACGATGGCAAGGGGAAGTTTTTCTCAGTTATGGGCTTCATTGTGACCTCAATCAAGCTTAGTTATAGGCTTAAAAACAATTTATAACACTAGGACTCATAGCAAAACTGATTACCTATATCTATTTGCCTATAAATATGCTACAGTATAAATTGCAAATAAAGTTATTTCAATTTGATTTGATGATACATTTTTATAGCATACTTTTAGTAGTTTATTAAAACAATTTTCTAAAGCATACTTTAAGGTTATGTTTTGTTTTTAGTTTTTATAGAAAAAATAAATAAAAAAAAAACAAATTCCCCAAGACATTTTTATTAAAGTAAATGCCTTTTAACCATAAATAAAATCAAGAGAGAGAGAGAGAGAAACAATAAGAAAATCAAATAAAAATACTTACGTGGTATAATGCCTTGTTCAACAAGCTGTGAATGGGGTCTTCTAACCATTAATTTGACTTTGAGCGCTGCAGGATATTGGTTTTATTTTACAACCACCAGACAAGTAATTTGAACGAAGCAAAAAGGAAATCCAGCCATAATGTCATATAAAAAGAGAAAGAAAACAAAGAAATAAAATTAAAAAATGTTTGTTTGCATGGGCAATACGTTAAGCTGTGAAAAAAAAGAAAATTTATTCTCGAATTTATAGAGGAAATTTAACAACTAAACTTTGGGTTGACCCCAACCTTTTTTTTTTTTAAATCATGGCCACAAAAACTGTGGGCTAAATTACAGCCAACAACATAGGCAGGTAAATGGGCACTCTGCCGCCTATATTTTTTTCTGTATCTCCTTTATTTTATCTTTTCAATGTGTTTGCATTGTTAAATCCTTAACATGGGGGTCTTTCTTATTTATGAATAAAAAATATGGCCACTAACGAGGCAACAAATTTCCATATTCATGTACTCGCCTAACAGGCAGTCTTTAAAGCTGTAATCTTGATACTGCCTGTAGTGGTGTGGTAGTGGTACTGGTAGCGGTAAAGGTTGTTGCTATGGTAGCAGGCCGGGTAGTTTTGGTCTTGTTTACTGCTGTTTTGAAAATTTATTCTTCTTTTTTATTTTCTTTTTTTTGCAATAAATGCAACCAAGACAGGAAAAAATTTCATAAAATAAAAACACATAAAATATATGCACACAAACACATTTAAAGGATGTCCTTTCAGGCTCTATATAGCACACTCTCACACACACACAGTTATGCAATGTGCACAGAAATGCTACTTAATAAAATATTAAAAATAAGATGTATTAAGCATACAGTGCAGAATAAAACTGAGCATAATATTTACAAGCAAAAGAGTATTTTAAACATGTTTTTATAACTAAAATTCGTTAACACATTATCCAAAGTTCAAAGGTCATTGCCTGAAACCATTACAACATATTTCCTCCATCGATTTAATGACCTACATTGTATTAAAGGTTTATGTTCTTTAATCTTAACATTAAACAAAAATTAAAGGTGAAAGATCAAAGGTCATATAAATATAAATAAATCTTTAAATAAAGGTGAAAAGTCAAAGGTCATTGTATTAAAGGTCATAAAAAATTATATTCTTTAATCTTAACATTAAAAAAAAATTAAAGGTGAAAGGTCAAACGTCATATAAATATAAATAGATCTTTAAATAAAGGTTAAAGGTCATACAAATACAAATAAATCTTTACATACCAAAGTATATAGCAAGGGCTACCCCAGACAGAGAGAGAGAGAGAGAGATGCCTTAGAAGACCATACTGACACATAACAACACGGCTGAGAACAATTCAGAGCGAAGGTCACATGATTAAGCTATCCTGGACTCACTATAAAGTTAGGAACGTTCTAAGTTTCAAGAGGCAAATAGTGAAAAGTCCGTAACATGGTACTACTATGGTACAATAGTACCATGTACTACTATGGTACAATAGTACCATGTACTACTATTGTACATTGTACTACTATATAAAGAAAGGACTCATCCATGTATAGGGTGGGTGATTTAAAAGTTTAAATTTCAAAATGCAATAAAACAAAAACTGTTTGAAATTGTGCCAAATTTATGTTTTTGTTGTGAAGTACAATTGTTCCGGTTAGAAATGGAATATGATTTCATTCATATGGCTGCCGCGGCTGGCCTCACAGTACCTCACATTCGATAGGACCAATTTTTGTGCACTTTTTCGTGTGTATGGGATCGTATCTTGGCAATGGCATCACGAAAACATTGTTCTTTAATGGCGCCCCACAGAAAATAGTCCATGGTGTCAAATCGCAGCTTCTTGGCCTTGAAATCACCATTTCGGCTAATTAAAAGGCCATCAAACGTTTGATGCAATAAATCGATTGTGGCATGAGATGTGTGGCAAGCTACATCATCCTGTTGAAACCAAATATTGATGTGAACAATACCATGAAGAGCGGGCACAAAAAAAGTCGATTATTATGGTGCGATAGGTGCCTCTATTCACCGTAATGGTTGCGATGTCCTTGTTTTTAAAGAAATATGAGCCAATGATATCTCCGCTCCACAAGCTGCACAAACAGTCCCTTGTAGTGGGTACATTGGCTTCTGTAAGACCACGTTTGGGTTTTTTGAACCCCAAATACGGCAATTTTGCTTATTAACTTTGCCACCGAGAGGGAAATGAGCCTCATCCGAGAAGATGATTTTTTTTTTTTGGCAAAATCTATATCATCGTGCAGTTTCTCGTTGGCCCAATAAATTCCAACGTTGCTTAAGCGTAAATCGATTCATTACGTTCAGTGGAGATAACTGTACTGAATTTTGTGACATAATAGAATGGCATAAGTATTGCCAAATTCGAAATGGCCAATGCTTCAAATTTAAACCGATAGATGGCCCACTCATTATATCACAAACCGAATTTACTCTGATTCGATATGGATCTCTAGTATGGTGGTATCAGATCGCCCTATAGTGGTTCTCAATGAAGAGTAATTCCATTGTTGACATATTTATTCTCGTTCTCTTGTATAAGATATTATCTATGCGGAGCTTTCCCCTCCGCATATGTTATTATGTATTATTATGTTATTGAGTATATTCGACTGTTTCTGATCTCCATAATGAACACCTGACTTCTTTAACTGTTATATAGTGAAACATTGCAGGGTGGTTACGTCTCTAGCTGCTCTTCCTCTCCGTTAAGCAGCTATTTTTTTTTTTTTATCAAATTGATACCGAAACCATTGATAGTCTAGGATACAAACATTTCATACAGACGGCACTCATATAGATGTTGAGGAAAGTGAAGAGTTAAATCCTCATCGCGAAGAAATGCGGCTGTGACTTGAAAGACCAATAGAGTGGCAATGTTTCTGGAAATCCTATCGTTAGATGGACTCTCAAATCTGGTATTTACCATTGTCAAGTAAATGAAAAAGAAAAAATTATTTCAATATGTATACAAAAAAATGTTCGACATCTTTAACGCAAAAAATTCAAATCCCAAATTAAATTCAAAACAAAATTTAATTGCGCTTTAGTTTTAATCAATTTGCAATCAATTGGCCACACTATGCCTAAGGATATCATATCATAAAGCTAATGCCTAACATAGATACATCATACATGCTCGTACGCCTGCCTAAAACATTCTATTTGAGCACGTCTATTGAGTGTCCTGTAGGGAAAGAAAACAAGGCAGCAAAACAAAACAATTCATTATATTGTGTTTATTGTTGCCACAAGACTGTCAGTTTAAATTAAGTTTTGTTTTTCTCTCTGGCTGTCTCCCAGTCTCTCTCCCACACTATATGCAACAGTTTAGTTATGCAGACGTACATATGTGTGCGGTCAGAAAGGCTTTCATGCCAGCCATATGATAAACTCATATCCCCAGCCGGCAGTGTTTTCATGTACAAGATGCAAACGATTTTTTTATTCTGTAGTCATAATACTGTCAGTGCCTTTGGCATTTTGTTAACCATTATGTGTCATACATGCAGCATGTATGTATGTATGACAACAACAGTCGAATTAAACTATAATGAATTGTAGTTGGATAAATTGGGATTGAGATGGTGATTTAAAGTTATGGCAACGGAATGGCCGACGTTATGGCATCGGAATTACGTAGAGCGCATTTTGAGACGGAAGAAGAGAGATCTTGAGGCTGCAGAACAAGTAAGCATAGCGGCATAGGTGATACTGTCACACGTGCCAAGCGAAACCGAAACGTTGGTTTAGACGAAAGGAATAGTGGGGACGCTTAGATGTCTCCTCAACTTTCGATACGCAATCCGCACGCGGATATAAACTTGGCAAGGCCAAAGAGCCAAAAGGACTCCACTCCGAAGTAATACCACCGTAGTTCTGGAGTGGGCACAAACAAGTCCACAAGAAACCAGGGGGGATTTAGTGGGTGAGAGCCCCACACACGGAGGATGTGACGACTTCCTCTATAGTGCGGTTAGGTACATTTACCCCTCCTCGGCGAAAAAAAAATGCCGACAAATACGTTGTTAAAGATAAATCGGCACTAAAAAGTAAAATCAAATCAATATCACCCAGGAGAATATCTTGACAGTGAGCTGACTATCATACATACAAGTATACAACTCTTCAGTCAGGATTACAGTCTTAGCTTCTCACACCACTAATGTTATGTTTGTTAATTTTACACATCAGTGGCGGGACCTACAGTTTAAAGTCGACTCCGAAAAACAGATTTTTCATGGCAATTTTACTAATTCTCAGAATTTTTGCCAGAAACTTGCTGAGAGAACGTCGCCTAGATAAATATTTTTTCACATTTCGTTTTATTCGAGTTGTCTGAAGTGCGATTTGAATCGTGGCCTTACGTCTAATAAGGCAAAACATTACAAACTAGACTACGGCGACTTCGGGTGGGTTATGAAGCTCAAATTGTCGAAAGTATTAGAAGTCATTTCAAAGAGCTAGGGATTAGCGGGGAAACATATTCATAGACTAGCCAGACGAGGTATTTACACATCATATTCTGTCATTAACTGTGTGGCTTTGAAGAAACATAAATAAAAATAATGGGAATATTACTTCTCTTAAGAAAAGGACGTAATCGTTCTAAGAATAGGTAGATAGTTTGAAGAGCTGTACTTTCGACACGCAATGCGGACGCGGATATGAACATGCAGGGGCCAATGGGTCAAAAGGACTCCACTCCGAAGTAATGCCACCTTAGTGCTGGAGTGGGCACAACAAGTCCACGACACTAGGAGGGGATTTAATGGGTGAGGGCCCTACACACGGAGGGTGTGACGAATTCCTCTATTTACCCCTCCTCGGCGAAAAAAAAACTGAGCATACATCTAAGCTATCAAGTAAGCTTATTATGCGCTCACCATTAAGGGAACCAACCCTAGTTTCTATATAAAATCTGTCATTCAACAGCGAACATTGTAGGAATATCAGGCCATAAGAAAGAGAACTCAAAATACTTATTCACCACAATACTTATCCACCACAATACTTATCCACCACAATACTTATTCACCACAATACTTATTCACCACAATACTTATCCACCACAATACTTTTTATTTCTGCCGATTATAAAATTACAGGAGGATACAGAAAACTTTTCATAAAAACAAAGCTTGTGTTCAACATGCTTTCTAAAGTGAATTTAAAGATTTCTCTGAAATGATAACGGTTTCCTCTTCAAATAATAGCCACTATTTGGTTTTTATCCACTTTCACAATAAGTTTTCACGCCTTTGTGCTGCAATAAAAGAAAATTATGATCCCGATAGCCATGCCACAGTCAATGCAGAGAATCATTATGGAGTAGTTGTGGTTGTCATCCATTATAATGTCCTTTTTATGAAGTTCTGAATATGAACTATAATAGTATGGAGAAGAAAATCAATAAAAAAAAAATATGGAAAATATAAAACGATAACGATTACGATGATGGCGATGATGATGGCCTTTAATGGCATTATAATTTGCATCATCCTTAAACACTAACCATCCAACCCAGCCATCTCCAGCCAACCTCCCACTGAGTATGTTAAGTGTTATGATGACATGTTAATCAAGTGCCGTTTAAACAGGTAATAAATATGAAATATGATTAAAGGAAAATCAAATAATATTATCCTGTCATATAAATAAATAAAGTTTTATTTTTATTTATTTTCTATCCAATCAACTAATACAGAACAAATTTAATTGAAAGCATCACAATACATATGTAGCAGAATACATATATAAAAATTCATGGAAAGATTAAAAGCCAAATTGGTTTTTTTCTTTGCTAAGCTTATTTGCAAATTGCCTTTACAAACGTTTATAAATAGAGGGTCTGGTTTGCAGGACCTTTAATTGCCAGTGCGTTCCTCTTCGGAACCAAATTTCTTGAATTTTTGAAGCAATTAAATGGTCAAGAATGCCAGTAGATTCTAAGAAAACATTTTTAAACCAAAGGACAAAAAAATCATGTAATAGTAGTATCCTTTATCCTTATTTAATTAAATTCCTTCCAATATATCCTTAACAAAGTCTAAGGGAAGGAAAAGATTTTATTGATGGATGGATATTCAACCTTTCGCTTTGAGTGAAGTGGTCACTTTGCGCCTAAAGTTTATATTGTTGAAAAATGTGTGAAGTTAGCTACGAAATTAATATTCTTTTTCTATTTTTTTTACAGCCAGCTATCCAGCCAGCCAGCCAGCTAGCCAGCCAGCCAGCTAGCCAACTAGCCAGCCAGCAAGCTAGCCAACTAGCCAGCCAGCAAGCTAGCCAGCCAGCCAGCTAGCCAGCCAGCAAGCTAGCCAACTAGCCAGCCAGCAAGCTAGCCAGCCAGCCAGCTAGCCAGCCAGCCAGCCAGCCAGCTAGCCAGCCAGCTAGCCAGCCAGCTATCCGGCCAGCCAGCCAGCCAGCCAGCCAGCTAGCCAGCTAGCCAGCCAGCTATCCGGCCAGCTAGCCAGCCAGCTATCCGGCCAGCTAGCCAGCCAGCTATCCGGCCAGCCAGCTAGCCAGCCAGCTATCCAGCCAGCTAGCCAGCCAGCTAGCAAGCCAGCTAGCCAGCCAGCTAGCAAGCCAGCTAGCCAGCCAGCTAGCAAGCCAGCTAGCCAGCCAGCTAGCAAGCCAGCTAGCCAGCCAGCTAGCAAGCCAGCTAGCCAGCCAGCTATCCGGCCAGCTATCCGGCCAGCTATCCGGCCAGCTAGCCAGCCAGCTAGCCAGCCAGCTATCCGGCCAGCTAGCCAGCCAGCTAGCCAGCCAGCTATCCGGCCAGCTAGCCAGCCAGCTATCCGGCCAGCTAGCCAGCCAGCTATCCGGCCAGCTAGCCAGCCAGCTATCCGGCCAGCTAGCCAGCCAGCTATCCGGCCAGCTAGCCAGCCAGCTAGCCAGCCAGCAGCTATCCGGCCAGCTAGCCAGCCAGCTATCCGGCCAGCTAGCCAGCCAGCTATCCAGCCAGCTATCCGGCCAGCTAGCCAGCCAGCTATCCGGCCAGCTAGCCAGCCAGCTATCCAGCCAGCTATCCGGCCAGCTAGCCAGCCAGCTATCCGGCCAGCTAGCCAGCCAGCTAGCCAGCCAGCAGCTATCCGGCCAGCTAGCCAGCCAGCTATCCGGCCAGCTAGCCAGCCAGCTATCCGGCCAGCTATCCAGCCAGCTAGCCAGCCAGCTATCCGGCCAGCTAGCCAGCCAGCTATCCGGCCAGCTAGCCAGCCAGCCACCCATCTATCCGGCCAGCCACCCATCTATCCGGCCAGCTAGCCAGCCAGCTATCCGGCCAGCTAGCCAGCCAGCTATTCGCCCAGCCAGCCAGCCAGCTAGCCAGCCACCTATCCAGCCAGCTATACGGCCAGCCAGCCAGCTATTCGGCCAGCTAGCCAGCCAGCTATCCGGCCAGCTAGCCAGCCAGCTATACGGCCAGCCAGCCAGCTATCCGGCCGCTATACGGCCAGCCAGCCAGCTATCCAGCCAGCTATCCGGCCAGCCAGCTAGCCAGCCAGCTATCCGGCCAGCTATCCGGCCAGCCAGCTAGCCAGCTATCCAGCCAGCTATCCGGCCAGCTAGCCAGCCAGTTATCCGGTTAGCTAGCCAGCCAGTTATCCGGCCAGCCAGCCAGCCAGCTATTCGCCCAGCCAGATATTCGCCCAGCCAGCTAGCCAGCCAGCTATCCGGCCAGCTATCCGGCCAGCTAGCCAGCCAGCTAGCCAGCCAGCTATCCGGCCAGCTAGCCAGCCAGCTATCCGGCCAGCTAGCCAGCCAGCTATCCGGCCAGCTAGCCAGCCAGCTATCCGGCCAGCTAGCCAGCCAGCTATCCGGCCAGCTATCCAGCCAGCTAGCCAGCCAGTTATCCGGTTAGCTAGCCAGCCAGCTATCCGGCCAGCTAGCCAGCCAGCCAGCCAGCTATCCGGCCAGCTAGCCAGCCAGCTATCCGGCCAGCTAGCCAGCCAGCTATCCGGCCAGCTAGCCAGCCAGCTATCCGGCCAGCTATCCGGCCAGCTAGCCAGCCAGCTATCCGGCCACCTATCCGGCCAGCTAGCCAGCCAGCTATCCGGCCAGCTAGCCAGTCAGCCAGCCAGCCAGTCAGCTAGCCAGCCAGCCAGTCAGCTAGCCAGCCAGCCAGTCAGCTAGCCAGTCAGCCAGCCAGCTATCCGGCCAGCTAGCCAACCAGTTATCCGGTTAGCTAGCCAGCCAGTTATCCGGTTAGCTAGCCAGCCAGTTATCCGGTTAGCTAGCCAGCCAGTTATCCGGCCGGCTAGCCAGCCAGTTATCCGACCAGCTAGCCTGCCAGCTACCCAGCCAGCCAGCCAGTTATCCGACCAGCTAGCCTGCCAGCTACCCAGCCAGCCAGCCAGCTATCCGGCCAGCCAGCCTGCTATCCGGCCAGCTATCCGGCCAGCCAGCCAGCTATCCGGCCAGCCAGCCAACTATCCGGCCAGCCAGCCAGCTATCCGGCCAGCCAGCCAGCTATCCGGCTAGCCATCCGGCCAGCCAGCCAGCTAGCCAGCCAGCTATCCGGCCAGCTAGCCAGCCAGCTATCCGGCCAGCTAGCCAGCCAGCTATCCGGCCAGCTAGCCAGCCAGCTATCCGGCCAGCTAGCCAGCCAGCTATCCGGCCAGCTAGCCAGCCAGCTATCCGGCCAGCTATCCGGCCAGCTAGCCAGCCACCTATCCAGCCAGCTATCCGGCCAGCTAGCCAGCCAGCCAGCCAGCTATCCGGCCAGCTAGCCAGCCAGCTATCCGGCCAGCTAGCCAGCCAGCTATCCGGCCAGCTAGCCAGCCAGCTATCCAGCCAGCCAGCCAGCTATCCGGCCAGCTAGCCAGCCAGCTATCCAGCCAGCTAGCCAGTTATCCGGTTAGCTAGCCAGCCAGTTATCCGGCCAGCTAGCCAGCCAGTTATCCGGTTAGCTAGCCAGCCAGTTATCCGGTTAGCTAGCCAGCCAGTTATCCGGCCAGCTAGCCAGCCAGTTATCCGGTTAGCTAGCCAGCCAGTTATCCGGCCAGCTAGCCAGCCAGTTATCCGACCAGCCAGCCAGCCAGCCAGCCATCCAGCCAGCCAGCCAGCTATCCGGCCAGCTAGCCAGCCAGCTATCCGGCCAGCTATCCAGCCAGCCAGCTAGCCAGCTATCCAACCAGCTAGCCAGCTATCCAGCCAGCCAGCCAGCCAGCTATCCAGCCAGCCAGCCAGCCAGCTATCCAACCAGCTAGCCAGCTATCCAACCAACTAGCCAGCTATCCAACCAGCTATCCAACCAGCTAGCCAGCTATCCAACCAACTAGCCAGCTATCCAACCAGCTATCCAGCCAGCCAGCCAGCTATCCAGCTAGCCAGCCAGCCAGCCAGCTAGCCAGCCAGCCAGCCAGCTAGCCAGCCAGCCAGCCAGCTAGCCAGCCAGCCAGCCAGCTAGCCAGCCAGCCAGCCAGCTAGCCAGCCAGCCAGCCAGCTAGCCAGCCAGCCAGCCAGCTAGCCAGCCAGCCAGCCAGCTAGCCAGCCAGCTAGCCAGCCAGCCAGCCAGCCAGCTAGCCAGCCAGCCAGCCAGCTAGCCAGCCAGCCAGCCAGCTATCCGGCCAGCCAGCCAGCCAGCCAGCTATCCGCCCAGCCAGCCAGCCAGCTATCCGCCCAGCTAGCCAGCCAGCTATCCGCCCAGCTAGCCAGCCAGCCAGCTATCCAGTTAGCCAGCTATCCGGCCAGCCAGCCAGCTATCCGGCCAGCCAGCCAGCTATCCGGCCAGCCAGCCAGCTATCCGGCCAGCTAGCCAGCCAGCTATCCAGCCAGCCAGCCAGCTATCCAGCCAGCCAGCCAGCTATCCAGCCAGCTATCCAGCCAGCCGGCCAGCTATCCAGCCAGCCGGCCAGCTATCCAGCCAGCCGGCCAGCTATCCAGCCAGCCGGCCAGCTATCCAGCCAGCCGGCCAGCTATCCAGCCAGCCGGCCAGCTATTCAGCCAGCCAGCCAGCCAGCTAGCCAGCCAGCTATCCAGCCAGCCAGCTAGCCAGCCAGCTATCCAGCCAGCCAGCCAGCTATCCAGCCAGCCAGCCAGCTATCCAGCCAGCCAGCTATCCAGCCAGCCAGCTATCCAGCCAGCCAGCTATCCAGCCAGCCAGCCAGCTATCCAGCCAGCCAGCCAGCCAGCTATCCAGCCAGCCAGCCAGCTATCCAGCCAGCCAGCCAGCCATCCAGCCAGCCAGCTAGCCAGCTATCCAGCCAGCCAGCCAGCCATCCAGCCAGCCAGCCAGCTATCCAGCCAGCCAGCTAGCCAGCTATCCAGCCAGCTAGCCAGCTATCCAGCCAGCCAGCCAGCTATCCAGCCAGCCAGCCAGCCAGCTATCCAACCAGCTAGCCAGCTATCCAACCAGCTAGCCAGCTATCCAACCATCCAACCAGCTAGCCAGCTATCCAACCAGGTAGCCAGCTATCCAGCCAGCCAACCAGCTAGCCAGCCAGCCAACCAGCTAGCCAGCTATCCAGCCAGCCAGCCAGCTATCCAGCCAGCCAGCCAGCTATCCAGCCAGCCAGCCAGCTATCCAGCCAGCCAGCCAGCTAGCCAGCCAGCCAGCTAGCCAGCCAGCCAGCCAGCTATCCAGCCAGCCAGCCAGCTATCCAGCCAGCCAGCCAGCTATCCAGCCATACGGCACTATCTAATTAAAGGAAATAAAAATATATATATATTGTATGTATATTACATTGAAAAGGAATGAAAATAAATTATAAAAAAATAAATAAAACAATGAAATATAAAACAAAGTATTTAAATGAGTTTAAAATTTCTATAAAGGATCTCTCACGGCTCTTTATATGATGGTTCTTAGTCCAAATCCTAGTCGAGAAAGTTTAACTTTTGAAAGTGTAAACGAGGCCTTCATCACTCACACACACACACAGTAACGGTTTTTCTGTTTAAATTTCTTGTGAAATTTTTTTGTCAAATACCAGGCCAACAGAAACAGACAGCAAGCAACTGCCGATTAATAGGAATTTTCAAACGCTTATAACTCTGGACCCATTGGACCTATTAGAATGTAAGGGGTGCCATTGGAAAGGTCTGAGGTGGTACTTTCAGATAGTGCCAAAACAAAATCGAGCAGGTCCAAGTCCAAGTCCAGAAAGGCTACAGGTTAATAGGAATTTTCAAACGCTTATAACTCTGGACCGAGTGGACCTATTGGAATGTAAGGGGTGCCATTGGAAAGGTCTGAGGTGGTACTTTCAGATAGTGCCAAAACAAAATCGAGCAGGTCCAAGTCCAAGTCCAGAAAGGCTACAGGTTAATAGGAATTTTCAAACGCTTATAACTCTGGACCGAGTGGACCTATTGGAATGTAAGGGGTGCCATTGGAAAGGTCTGAGGTCGTGCTTTCAGACAGTTATCCAGTCAGCTATCCAGCCAGCTACCCAGCTATCCGGCCAGCTCGCCAGCGATCCAGCCAGCCATCCGGCCAGCTACCCAGCTATCCGGCCAGCTAGCCAGCTATGCAGCCAGGTAGCCAGCTATACAGCCAGCTAGCCAGATATCCAGCTAACCAGCTAACAAGCTATACTAGGCAGCTACCCTCCTACCCAGCTACCCTACTCACAGGTTTACATGACCGTAACAAAAACTGCTTTGGAATCCTTGATCCAATAGCTATCCAGGACACTAAGGCAGTGCCCAATTCATGGAGCGTATGTTTGGTAAAAAAAAACTTGATTTTTCAACTTTATTATCACTAATAAGCAATTTTTATTTTAGGGGGCCCTGGTTGGTTGTCTAGTGGGTAGTGTGCTAGACTATTAGTGTGAGGGTCGTGGGTTCGATTCCCACCAGAGACTCTGGTCTGTGACACTACACCGAGCATATGGTCAAAGTTACTCAGCACGTTTATAATTAGAATATAATTTGTAATTGTATTGTAATTAATAAATAAATAAATAATAAATAATATAATATATATATATTAATGATAATGTTACTACATATGTTATGTTATGTTACTAAGTTAACAGTGTCTGTTAACATAACATTCACTGTAAAAATAAAAATATAACTTTCACATTACAAACTTATCTTGTGTGATGGCTACATCAAATTTTATTTTATTAAACAAATAAAGTTTTCGACAAAATTCCTACAGTTTGAAGGATTCTGTGGTAAAAAATAAAACGAATATTCATGGAAATCGTATGTATTTCATTCAACAAGTCGAGGTTTACTGACCCACCCTCGTATATATACACAAATATGTATATATAAACGAGACTACTAAGCAATACCCCACTATCTCTGAAAGTCATAAAATTAATCATTATTAGTAGAGAGAGACAGCAATGGTAAGTAATTTCAGCTCCTTTCTACAATGCAAAGCAATAATCAACAACAGCAACAACAACAGCAAGAAGAGCTGATGCATACATTTGCATAAACAAATAGTTTCAGATGGACAGATACGGACAAACGACCAACAACAAAGAGATGACAGAGATGTTTACATTCGAATACACACAGAGAGAGAGAGGGTAAAAGAGAAATGAAATGTAAAGCGATGGGAGTGAGAAAGGGAAACAGGACATAAAACCGGCGTTAATGGTATGTTTTTTTTTTTATTGTTTTAAGTGTTTATGTTGTGAGTGTGATTTTTATTGAATGTGGGTGAGTATTTCTATTAGAGAGTGGACCTACAATGAGTGGCGAGCAAAAATGGATGCATCTTGCCACATTCTTAATAAAACTACTATTAAGGAAATTAATAATAGTTTATTTAATACTAAATAAGGAAATTAAATAAAATTGCAAGTATATTTTACATTTTTTGATATATTTTTTTGAAGATGTATAAAAAAACTGAATGTATTTCATTTATTTGCTAAAAATTTAAACAATTCAATTATTCCACTTCTGCACGTATTTGAAATTTTTAAATATTTATTAATTTTTAACATTTTATCCACAGTACTTTAATTTTTTTACGCTTTTGATGCCCACTGAGTATACCGACTAAAAATCCGCCTTGTGTCCTCACCGGAGGACACGAGGTGGACCCCCCTTTTTGGCACATGTGCCAGTTCCATCATTGTCAGCCTGCATCCAGGCTCCGCTCTTTTCTTATTCTACTGCATCTATGTCATATTTTTTCCTTCGCAGGACATAGTGCACAAATTGTTTTACTGCGTTCCAGTTTTCTCTGCTGTTTGTCATTTTCAGCACGATGTTTGTAGCACTAATAATGCCGATTTCAGCCTCGACATCCTGACGTCTTTCGACCCAGCGACTGCAGCCGAAGAAAGTGTGTTCGGCATCGTCTAACATTTCCTCCTCCTCGTAGATGCAGAATGGCGAGCGACATTTCCCCATGCGATGCAGGTAGTCGTCTACTTCGCCGTTTTTTCTGTTTTTTCACACTTGCAATTCTGGAATCAGTTTATATGTCCATCTACCATGCCGTTCATTTTCCCAGCGATATTGCCATTTTAAAAATACTTCCTGCTGTATCGTTTCTATACTCTGCGACTGAGTCGTGCTCTGTCTAGCGTTAAAAATCATCTGACGCTCTATTGCTTGAAGGTCTATGTCATCCTGTATCCTAGTCCAAAGTCCAAAAAAGAAGTGCTCTTCGGGCTGTCCACTCGCTGACATTTTTATTTATGGCCTTTGCAGCTAGCTTTGGTATTATTGTATCCTTATTTTTCATAAGACGTTCCATAAGACGAGCATCGCCATCGGTGAGCAATCTTGCTTGACCTCTAGTTATAGAAACTGGCTGCACATTTCGTTATTTTCGATCACTTAAGACCACATTGGTGTGATATTTGTAGTGCTTTTGCTATTTTTCTTGCACATTCACCTTTTCCTGTTAGAAACACATTTCTATTTTCAATTTCAAGACTTATTAGAAATTAGAAGAACAATCATATTCAACGCTATTAAAACTTTACAAGATAACAAACGCAAAAATTAAAAACATGCATCATTTTTGCTCGCCACTGTATATTTCTTTCTCTTGGTCCGTCTCTCTCTCTCGCTCTTTTAGTAAAATTAAAACCAAAACAAATAATCAAATAAAACCCACAACAACGAAAAACGTATTAAGAGCGTATAATTTAATACGTAACACGTAAACGATTACGTTTATTCGCTGGAATAATAATAAAAAAGCGGAATATTAAGGAAAATATGTTTAAAATAACAACACGTTAACGCGTTACAATCGGTCAAAGCCTACATATGGAGGGGAATGTATCGATATAACGAAACAATTCTATCGGCTTTCTTTACTGATTAACATCGATGCTCCTTGCATTACTTTTAGAGTGTAGAGTGTTAAAAAAAGCACACACAAAAAATTTTCATTAAAATAATGAATCGAAAAAAGGGAAGGGGAGGGGAGGGGAGTGGAGGGGAGGGGAGAAAGAGCAGGTCATGTTATTTGAAATATTTATTATATTTCTAAATACAATATATGTAGCTTTACGAGCTAAAGGTTGGGAATCTTCGAAAGACATTGGTAGTCCGGCCTACCAATGTGCACGATTCATGCTAAACGCATACGTGTACTAAACCCATTCTAGTTTGTCACACTTTTAACCATTTGCCCCCTCCCCCCGGGACCACAATTAAGTATTACTTCGGGGGGGTGTAGAGATTCAGCGAGTGCTGCCTTCAAATTCTTGGTCTTTCACCCAATCTTTGCTGCGAAAACACTCAGTGCGTTCCAATTGTCACAGGCGGTTAACAACAGGTTAACTATATTATCGGGCGTTACCTAGAAGTCGCCGTGGTCTAGTAGGTAGTGTGTTGGCTTATTAGACGAAAAGCCAGGGTTCGAGCCCCAGGCCAGACATCAAAATAAAATACAAAAAGTATTTCTTCGGCGACTTCCTCTCAGCAGAATTCTGGCAAAAACTTTGAGAATAAATAAAATTGCCATGAAAAAGTTTCTCAAAAATCTGTCGTTCGGAGTCGACTTTAAACTGTAGGTCCCGCCACTCATGTATAAAATTAACATACACAACATAAGTGGTGTGAGAAACTATGTCGTAATCCTGACTGAAGGGTTGTAATGACCAATTATGTATGTACCTGGAATCCTATTGTCCTCTCCAGGCAATTTCGTTGAACAACCTATCGCAGCCAAGTAAAGAAAACATGCTCCGCCGTCTCCCTTTCATTACGGTACTCTGGGCATGCCTCGTCTACGTCATGACCATATGCCCTATAACATCCATGACCGGTTAGTAACTGTTTCAGGTAGAAGTTCACCTGACCGTGTCTCCTTTTGGGACATTCGCCTATGCTCGGTATGAGTCTGTGGGTCCATCTTCCGTTGGTGGAATTGGACCAGTCCTGCTGCTGAACAGGGTTGGAAAGATCCATTCCCCTCCTTGTGTCATGTTTCCTCCTCTCTACATCCACTAATAGCCTCAAGGGTATTATCCCCGCAATCACCAATGCTGCATCAGTAGACACCGTGCGGAAGGCAGAAATCATCCTGAGAGCTGATCTCCTGTAGACTGCTTCTATTCCCGCTCTATAGGTCCTCTTATCCATGGCCCCGGCCTATATAGGGACTGCATATATAGCGATCGCTGTCACTACCTTCATCAGTAAGCGCCTCCTCTCCTGTTTTGGGCCTCCTAGGTTAGGCATTATTCGGGCAAGTGCATATGATGTTGCCGCACACTTTCCACCGTTGTGTACGTCAGCTGTTCCCTAAACGTGAGCCTGTTATCAATCATTACTCCCAGATATTTAATCGCCTGCTGCTTTGATGTTATGCGCTGGTCACCCCTACCGTTAATGTAATAAATTACATCCTCTTCCTACTGCTTTACAAGTAGTACATCCGCGTCTTGTGATCAGCAAGTTTGAGATCTATTCCCGTGATCCAGCTCCTGACTATGCCAACCGTCGTATTTCTAAATACGAGTATGTTTGTGTATGTGTGCGCTTGTTTAAAACGGTTTATTTACGTTTTATTATCGCAATAAACACAAGGTGGGTGGAAAAAAGAGCGAAAGATTTTGTTTACAACTGTAACCGTGTATGTATTTCTATGAGGGAAGGCGCATGTGAATGTAAGTATTTACACACGTATGTGTGTGCCAGTGAGTAAGATATTTGTTTGTTTACTCTGTTAATTTGTATGCATTTAGTGGCCATTTTTATATGGATTTTCGGTATAAATTATTCAGCGCGTGTACATATGCAGCAAGTGTCTGTTTTATTTTATATCCGTTTCCTCACTGTTTTCCCACTGTTGCTGCTTGCTCCAGTGATGGTATTTATTTTGTTGTATGTGTTTGAATATTGTTCAGCATGTTCAGGAAATGCTTTCATTTCAATCTAATCTTTTGACAATCTCCGAAGGAAGGCAATAAATGCAGGATAAAGATTTAATTTAAAATGAATATGATAATCAATGTTTTGTTTGTGGAATTTGTGAAAATGGGAGGAGGGGGAAGAGGTTTGTATGTTTTAATGATTATTTTTATTCAATATCATATAATATTAAGCAGTAGAACAGACATGACATGACAAAGCAGATTGGCGAAGGCGAATGCCTAAAGATATTTTAAAATTTCGAAACGTATTCATTGAAATTGTCGTAGTATAGTTAGGTAGTGTGAGGCCACGGTTCAAACCCCAGGTCAAACATCTCCAACAAGACGAAATGTGATAAAATATTTCTTTAGGCGACTTCCTCTCAGCAGATTGCTGGGAAAAAATTTGAAAATAAATAAAATTGCCATGAAAAAGTTTCTCAAAAATCTATGGTTAGACAGATGTATGTACAGTGAGCGCCATAAGTGAGTCAACACTTTTGTTCTTAAGTATAAAACAGTTTTGTTCTTAAGTATAAAAAAAGTTCCTTTATCATGAATTGTTGTTTTTGTTTTAACATTTTATAAGTAATAAATAAACGTTTTTATTTTTGGAAATTTATTCGACTATTCTCATTTACTTTTCTCGCTATCCTAAGAAAATGAATTATTTCAGTGGTGTTTACTCACTTTTGACGCTAGGTGAATATCATGTATAAAATTAACAAGCCCACCATAATTGATGTGAGAAGCTAAGTCGAAATCCTAACTGAAGGGTTGGTTGTAATGACCAATTATGTATGTATTCAAAGGAATTAAGATTTTGATTTTTATTTCATGTTGTTATACTCTTAGTGCTATTGAACGGGAGCCTATTCAGACGGGTCTGGCGTTAGAGCAAACCGAAGTATACGTTGTCGACAAGTAGAGACATGCGACGTATTAGATCCCAGATTACGGTCGATAACTATACTTTCAATATAGTCAAGGAATTTATTTATCTTGGCTCCATCGTTACCACACAAAATAATGCCAGACTGGAGATCAAGCGCAGGCTCATTCTTGACAACAGGTGCCACGATGGTCTCAATAATAGGCCCCGTATGCTTCTTTATGGCTCAGAAGCATGGACACTAGTAAACACTGATGCAGCAATCTTGAGGGTATTCGAAAGAAAAGTCCTACGTAAGATCTTCGGTCTAGTGGGATTTGGCAATAATTTCCGCATTCGATACAACAATGAGCTGTACGAGCTCCTCAACAATATGGACGTTGTGCAGCGTATTAGCAATCAGCGACTGCGCGGACTCGGCCCATGTCCAAATACATGGCTCCGAATTGGTACTCAGGTGTAGCAGTTTGCTACATCTGGGGGCGTTGGTAGACTCATTGTATTTGAGCTTGGGATTAAGTCCACGCGGACAGGTACCCACGTTAAATCAATCGTCTTTGTGCTGACTCGGTCATGTCGTTCGAATGGAGGAGAATACTCCGGCAAAGCGGGTATTTGATTCGAGGATTTGCGGAGGTCGGCGAATAGGACGACCTTGTTTGAGTTGGAAGGACCAAATCGAGGAAGCTTTGTCATCGATTGGTGTGACTAGCTGGCGAAGACGCGCAAGAAGCAGAGGCACTTGGATGGATGTGTTAAGGCAGGCCGATATTAGTTAATCGGGTTGCAAATGGCCAATTACGTAAGTAAGTAAGTGTTATACTCCTTTGCGGTATTATACACGGTCGTGCACTTTGTAAATAATGCTAATTTCAACTCATACACTAGGAATTATTAATAATGATCCAACAAAGCGAAGAACAAGTTATTCGTTAACTCCAAAAGAATATCGATAACTCCAAACGAAGATCGATAACTCCAAAAGAATATCGATAACTCCAAAAGAATATCGATAACTCCAAAAGAATATCGATAACTGCAAAAAAAATTTCTGCATTTGGTGGAATTTTTTTAAATAGACTACCACTTCACATCTAATCACATATATAATAATTGCCACCAAAATTTGCCAAAAATCCCACAAATTTTACAATATGTCCCGATATGTCTCAATCTACGAACAAAATGTAATTGAATGTCATACGATTTCCTGTAATTTGCTGGTGAATTGTTTAATTAGCCTTAATTTTATATTTTAATTTCTGTGTTGTTTTTTCTCTTTCTTTTTTTATTTGCCTAACGTAACGAAATTAGAAACTCAAGCAAGTTATGGAGGCAAGACGAGTAGTACGCAAACAAAAAGGCACAAGGCACATGAAAGTCAGGCTCAGTTTACACCCAGTGACGCCAATTCAAAAAAAAAAAAATGTAAAAAAAGAAGAAACGAAGGCAAGAAAAGATTTTTATTTATTTAACGTATAATTTTTGTGATTCTTCTTGTATCTCTTCCAGGTGGTTGGTGTAAAAAATTAAATCATAAAAATTCAAATGAATGACATCGTTAACAGGTCCGTAATAGGAGCCACTATTTATTATCGTCATCATCATCATTACCGTCGTACGTACATAGTTATCGTATTATCCTTATTGAGATAAACATGAGGAATTTATTTTTGAATTATTTTTAAATAAAAGAAGGAGGTTGTTAAACTATGTATATGAAAATAATTTTAAAATGCCATGAACCTTACAATTCCTTGGTTACAATAGCAGATATTTTTAGAAAATATCATCACCATCGTTATCCATGTGCTTATAACACAAGGATTTCCATTTCAAATACAATGTAAAGAGAATTTTCATTCACATCTTTTGACAGATTTTTTTTCCAGGTTGTGGACAGAAAGTAAACAACAATGCTTTTAAATCAGTTTAATTTCTCTTGAGAACGGGAAGAGGTAGAGTAAAAAAAACCCCCCATAAAGAGCTTTAAAATCGATTCGGCTTTCATTTCATTATATTATTGCAGCACAGTCGTTTCTTTTGAAGGTTAGGTTAGAGGACGTGTATATGTCAATTAAAGCAAGTACAGTACCCGGAGGTCGAATTGACCCATTGTGCAACGTCCTAGTTTCTCACACCACTTATGTTGTGTGTGTTAGTTTTATACATGAGTGGTGGGACCTCCAGTTTAAAGTCTACTCCGAACGACAGATTTTTGAAAAACTTTTTCATGGCAATTTTTATTTACTCTCAGAGTTTTTGTCAGAAATCTGCTGAGAGGAAGTCGCCGAAGAATTATTTTTTCATATTTCGTTTTGATGTCTGACCTGGGGTTTGAATCGTGGCCTTACGTCTAATAAGCCAACACACTACCAACGAGACTAAGGCGACTTCAAAAATGTTTTTTGATAATTTTTTTTTGCACATTTTGAGCAGTACTTCGGCTTTAAGTTCACGAATGTTGGCTTTCCCATGACACCAAGATAGGAGACAATCCGCGTAGACACGATGTATCATGTAAAAACTTTAAAACTTTTCATACAATCCAAAAATCGGTAGCATTCGTAGCACGGTTATCGTCCAGCTATTGTGCTAGTACAGTAAGACCCCGCTTAGCGCAGCTCCTCTTAACGCTGTTTCAGTATTACGCGGCTGCAAATGAAACTGCCATGCACCAACTAAAAGCGATGCACTATATAGCGACGGTTTATACTTTGTATCTTTTTCAACGCTCTTTTGTTAGTCTGTCCTGAATAGAGATTCCAACTGTATTTTCCGAAGTTGCAATCACAGTACGAAAGCATCTTTCCTGCTTAGCAGTTGATTTATTAGTTGTCATCAACGTTATCAGGTGTATACATGTGTACGTGTTCAGTTGCCTAGTTTAACGCTGTTTCGTTTAGAGCTGGAACTTATTGGAACGTATTCTTTGCGTTAAAAGGCGTCTTACTATAGTCTAGTATGTAATGTGTTGGCGTATTAGACGTGAGACCAAGGTTCAAGCCAAACGTCAGACATCACAAACAAAACGAAACTGTCGTTCGGAGTCGACTTTAAACTGCGGATATCGTCGTTCATTTATAAAGTTAACATCAGTGTTATAAGAAGCTAGGTCGTAATCTAGACTGAAGGGTTGTAATGACCAATTATATGTGTATTGTATGTACATACATACATACATACATAATTTATATGTGTATTGTATGTACATATGTACATACATACATAATTGGTCATTACGACCCTTCAGTCAGGATTACGATCTAGTTTCTCACACCACTTATGTTGCGTGTGTTAGAATTTTATACATGAGTGGCGGGACCTACAGTTTAGAGTCGACTCCGAATGACAGATTTTTGAGAAACTTTTCATGGCAATTTTATTTACTCTCAGAGTTTTTGCCAGAAATCTGCTGAGAGGAAGTCGCCGAAGCAATACTGTTTGTATTTTGTCTGTGATGTCTGGCCTGGGGCTCGAACCCTGGATTTACGTCGAATAAGCCAACACACTATCTACTAGACTACTGGACATGGTGTTCCGAGAATTTATTTTCTGTGTTAGGCAAACCGCCAACTCAATATTCAGACAGCGAATGTCGTTACTGAGCACCTCGTGCTTAGAATGGTCTAAAAGCAGTCAGTCTTTCGCTGGAAAAGCAAGCTGTATCAACTTCTCTATTTCAATAGCGAAATCCTACAGCGATTTATCAAGTGCTGCATTCGGCATTTCATGTGTTTTCTTTATTTCTCAGCAAATTATCGTTGAAGCGCTGTCACACCGCCTGGTTGTAGTTATTTGTGCAGCTGTCGGACAGCGTTTTTTAGAACTTCTGCTGCTTTCCCATTGAAAAGCAAAATGAGTTGTAGAATTTTCTCATCCTTCTACAGTTTAAAATTTAAATATCGATTGAGGTGTACTGCCAAGGAAGTCAGAGAGATGCATGAGACATAGCGCACAATAGTCCACCAAGTCACTCCCATTTCTTTAAAATTCAATTTAAATTCATCTCTTAAATAAAACTTATTTGGTGAGCGAAGCTTAGCATGTTTATGGGCTACTCATATGCTCTCTTTTATGTATCGTTCTCTCTTCTGTATCCTTTTGGTAGTTGGACGTACACTCTGAATTGTATCTCTAAATAAACATGTTGTGTTTGAGTTATTGTTGAGCCATTATGTATGAAACTGTTTACAAGGATAATACTTCCGCTCAATTTTATATTTTGTTGGTTAATTTTGTTACTGGGTACGGGGGGTTTATCCAGTAGGGTTGGCTAAATGTTTTAAGGAATTATTTCGTGTGTCTGTTTATTTTTTTTTTTGTTTCTTTTTCTTCCTCTCTGTAGTTTTTGAGCCAACCAGCCACTGTGATTTCATTATCTAAACACCATGCACAGCTCAAAGGGAATTTATGTTTGCTTTAGCAGTGCCTCACTGCTGCTATTTTAACCTTAAAGCCACAAGCAATTCTTGAATATTTTAGTTTAAAAAAAAAAAAAACGTACAACTAAAACAGAAACTTAATTTCTGGTTTAACTTGTTTATTTTATTTTTTCTTCTCATTACTGGATTATTGTTAAGCACAGCAGCAGCAATAACAACAAAGTTTAATTGTTGAGGCGGCTTTAGGTTTTTATGAGATCTTTTGCCTGACCATGTGGACTAATGGCTTTCAAAAGTTTTATTCGTACTTTTATGAATTTTTCAAATAAAACACAACAATTTCAATGAACAAAACAAAATAATAAAAAAAGTTTAAAGTTTTACGTTTTAATTTTCAAAAAAGTTTTTTTGTCCCGTTGGTTAGAATTGCTATTTTTGATGTTTTAATTAATTTACAGAGGAGGAGAGCGAAATGAAATAAAAATAAAATATAAATAGTCTTAACTAACTAATATAGGTTGCGCCATCTATCGGTTTAAATTTGAACCATCGATTATTTTGAATCTGGCAATACTTATGCCATTCTATTCTGTCACAAAATTCAGTACAGTTATCTCCACTGAAGGTAATAAATCGATGTACGCTTGAGCAACGTTGGGATTTATTGGGCCAACGAGAAACTGCGCGATGATGTACATAGGTTAGGTTAGGTTAGAGGACGTGTACTTGTCAATTAAGACAAGTACATTACTGGGAGGTCGAATTGACCCATTGTACAACGTCCTAGTTTCTCACATCACTTATGTTGTGCGTGTTAATGTTATACATGAGTGGTGGGACCTACAGTTTAAAGTCTACTCCGAACGACAGATTTTTGGGAAACTTTTTTTCGTGGAAATTTTATTTACTCTCAGAGTTTTTGCCAGAAATCTGCTGAGAGGAAGTCGCCGAAGAAATACTACTTGTATTTTGTTTTGATGCTCGAACCCTGGCTTTTACGTCTAACTACGCCAACACACTACCTACTAGACTACGGCGACTACAAAAAATTGAAATGAAATAAAAATAAAATATAGTCGTCATACGATTTTAATTTCTTTGCAGAGTTAACTATTAATATCGATTGGGCCATCTATCGGTTTTAATTTGAACCATCCATTAATTTGAATCTGGCAGTACTTATGTATGTCATTCTATTCTGTCACAAAATTCGGTAGGAGATAATATCCAGTGAACGTAATGAATCGATTTACGCTTGGGCTACGTTAGGATTTATTGGGCTGATGTAGATTTTGCCAAGAAAAAAATCATTTTTCGAATGAATCTCATTTTCATCTTTGTGGGTATGCTAATAAACAAAATTGCCGTATTTGGGGCTCTGAAAACCCACACGTGAGTGTTTGATGCTGCTTGTGGATTAGAGGCATCATTGGCCCATATTCCTTCGAAAATGAAGACGGCGCAACCATTACGGTCAATAGAGATACCTATTGCACCATGATAACCGATTTTCTTGCACCCGCTCTTCATAGTATTGATGTGAACGATGTTTGCTTTCAACAGGATGGTGTAACTTGTTACACATCACATGCCACAATCTATTTATTGAGTCAAACGTTTGGTGGCCGTTTAATTAGCCGAAATGGTGATGTCAATTGGTTGCCAAGACAATGCGATTTGGCACCATTGGACTATTTTCTGTGGGGCACGGTTAGAGAAGAGTGTTACGCCGACAAACCAGAGACAATTGAGCATTTGAAAGCTCAATCATTCGTAATGCTATTGCCGAGATACGACCCTATACACTCGAAAAGTGTGCTACACTCGAAGAGTGTAAGTGGTTCGATCGAATAAGGTACTGTGAGGCCAGCCGCGGCAGCCATATGAATGAAATAATATTCCATTTCTAATCGGAACAATTGTACTTCACAACAAAACAAATAAATTTGGCAATATTTCAAATCGTTTTTGTTTCTATGGCATTTTTAAATGGCCCACCCTTTATATAGTCAATAATAGATGGCAACCCTTTCGTTCTAGAAGCTGCTATAATAGAACAATTACCGGCTTACCGGGAAAGCTTTTACAGAATAGAAATAGTATTGGAAAAATTATTTCATGACGGTCATATTCTCCTTAGAAGAAAGGAAAAGGAGTTCTTTATTTTCAACTAAGGTTGGAAAGCATGTTTTATGCTAGATTTCCTTGAATGTAGATTGATTGATTGAGCTTCTGACCGATTGTAGTTCGAGCAATCTATATAATAACCATCTATTCTGTTATTTTCAAAAACTACAGCATCAGATTATAACCTGGTAGCTTAAAATATCTTCAGTCAGTAAGGCAGTTTGCTTAAATACGCATTGCGACTAACAAATTTTTAGTGTCCTTCCAAATAACTGAAGGCTAGAGACTTTCTAACTGATTTGCAAAAGAACTGATCGTAACTAGTGATAGAGGATGGGTATATGAAGTTCAATTCATTGAATGGTGAGGACGAAAGAAACAAGCTCGAAAGAACCTAAGCAAATTCATACATAACTGGCTATTACAACCCTGCCGTTAGGATTACGTCCTAACTTCTCATACCACATATTTAGTGTGTATTAATTTTATCCTTAAGTGGCGCGACCTACAGTTTAAAGTCGACTTCGAACGACAGATATTTTGGAGAAACTTTTCACGGCAATTTCAACTTTTCTCAGAATTTTTGCTAGAAATCTGCTGAGAGGAAGTCGCTGACAAGGAAATATTTTTTCATATTTCGTTTTGTTGAAAATGTCTGACCTGGGGTTTGCACCGTGACCGTGGCGATAAGCCAACACACTAATTACTAGAATACAGCCACTATACTGTGGCAATTGTAAATGCCAGTTTGAGATTTTTGTCAAATAATAAGCACCGTAGTCGCCGTAGTCTGGTAGGAGGTGTGTCGCCTTACTAGACGTAAGGCCACGGTCAGACATCAAAACGAAAATATGAAAAAATACTTCTTCGGCGACTTTGTCTCAGCAGATTTCTGGCAAAAACTCTGAGAATAATTCAAATTGCCATGAAAAGTTTCTTAAAAAGCTGTCGTACGGAGTCGATTTTAAACTGTAGGTCCCGCCACTCATGTATAAAATTAACAAACATAACATAAGTGGTGTGAGAAGCTAGGTCGTAATCCTGACTGAAGGGTTGGAATGACCAATTATGTATGTATGTAATAAGCACCTGCTCTCTCAGGTTCAGGTCGGAGTGGTAGCTCTGATATCATAAAGCTCACTTGAGCACGCATAGCGCCACGGGTGAACGCAGTCCCTGCACTGACCAAGTTCCACCAAAATTAGGGAAGAGGAAGAAGTTGGGTAGTAGGATACTCCGGGAAATAAGAAGACATAATCCAACATGAATTTTATGAACTTTACTCCATCTCTCTATCTATTCCTCATTCATCCGAATTCGGACAGAACGCACTACATGATTAGAGGCCATCCCCTGAGTGTTGGCCTTAATTATATAAAAAAGTACCTTCTGCTTGCAAAATCCTTTAAAGGGAAACCCCTATAATCCATTAACCATTTTCTCTATCAATCATTCAAATTTTCTACATGGAAAGTCATTCCGGCAGATGATTTCTGTTCTTTTTTGTTTTACTGATATTGACCATATTGAGCCTTAAAGAGGCCGGCCGGCCTCAATTAATTTTTTTACACTTAAAATTGAAAATATTTTACACTTTTGTTGTTGGGTTTTCTATTTTTCTTGGCGAATTTATTTTTGTTTTTAAGAAAATTCAATAAAAAGAAATATAAATCAACGTGATGCTGTCAAAAGTAATAAAAATACCAGAAAGAAAGAAAACGAGAAAAAAGAAATTCAAAATCTAATCGATCACGAACAAAAGAACAACAATTAAAAACTATAATCTGACGCGGTTGTTGCCAATGGGCTAAAATGATAATCATGACGTTAAAGTGTTTGATCGGCCTACAACTTACATACGTTTAAGGCGCAAAATAATTTATTTTCTATTTTATTTCTATTATTGTTGTTTTTGTTATTGTCTTATTATTTAATGGCCAATAAACAATTTCATCTAAAACTGTCGGAGGGCGTATGGGTGTGTGTTTTTATTCGCCTTAAAATTAATTGATTTTGTTGTTATTTTTTTAGTTGTGCTTGTTTTACAATTTAATGCGAAATTTTTGTGGCAGTTTTGGTTGTCATCCTTTTGGACGCAAATAAAGCTTCATGCGAATACCATCACTTTTAACGCCATTACTTAAAATACTATGGCTGACTCATGCTATTCCTGTCCTTAAGGAAGAAACACTTAAGCAAGGAGATCTCAAAATATGTAGTAACTGGAATTGGCAGAAATATATCGCACTAGCACAGTATCGCGTAGCACATTATCGCATATCACAGTATCGCTTAGCATTGTATCGCTTAGCACTGTATCGCGTAGCACTGTATTGCGTAGCACTGTATCGCGTAGCACAATATCGGTTAGTACAATATCGCTTAGCACCGTTTCGCTTAGCAATGTATCGCTTAGCGCAATATCGCTTAGAACAATATCGCTTAGCACCGTTTCGCTTAGCACTGTATCGCTTAGCACAATATCGCCTAGAACAATATCGCTTAGCCCTGTATCGCTTAGCACAGTATCGCATAGCACAGTATCGCGTAGCACAGTATCGCTTAGCACAATATCGCTTAGCCCTGTATCGCGTAGCACAGTATCGCTTAGCACAATATCGCTTAGCATTGTATCGCTTGGCACAATATCGCTTACTACAGTATCGCTTAGCATTGTATCGCTTAGTACAATATCGCTTAGCACAATATCGCTTAGCACAGTACCGCATAGCACTGTATCGCTTAGCATAGTATCGCTTAGCACAATATCTCTTAGCATTGTGTCGCTTGGCAGAATATCGCTTAGTACAGTATCGCTTAGCACAATATCACTTAGCACAGTATCACTTAACACAGTACCGCTAGCACAATATCGCTTAGCACAGTATCGCTTAGCACAATATCGCTTAGTATTGTATCGCTTAGCGCAATATCGCTTAGTACAATATCGCTTAGAACAATATCGCTTAGTACAGTATGCCTGCTAAGAATATGCAGACGTTCAATTCAGTTACAAAAGATATGAAATTGAAGAGACTAGAGATTGTAAAGCGTTGATGACCATTAGTGGGTTTGAGGATAAACCCATCCTCAGCAACAAAATTTATGACAAGGGCTGCTGGGAGAGATAATATCACGTAAAATGAAGGAAAAAATATCTGAAAGACTCAAATAGAGAGCCAAGCCATGCCATAATGATATGCAGAAAGAACCTGAAAGTCCTGAAATTCGGAACATACTTATCAACGAGACTAAGTAATAAGATGCTGTGGCTAAACACAGAATTCTGTGACAAAAGCAGGAGTGTTCGGTCACAGAGTGAAATATTCGGAATTGAAATGAGAAAATTCGAGGTACCTCCCAAGTGGTAGTCTAGGCCATGGGATAATTTGAAATTCGTAACAGATTTGTTTATTATATCGATGAGTGGCAGGACCTATGGTTTAAAGTCAACTACGAACGACAGATTTTTGAGAAACTCTTCATGACAATTTTACAATTTACTTGCAGAGTTTTTTGCCAGAAGACTGCGTGGAAGAAATTACCGAAGAATATGAAAAAATATTTGCTGGAGAAAATCAAGTCACATTAATTTTGTAAACAACATTGTGACATAAAAAAAAACGCAAGGATGTGCTATCAGATGAAAAATAAAGTGTGACACCAGCTTTGAGAAAAAAAAAATTTAATTTAAAGAGAATTCAAGTAAAACTTTTTGTTCTGTTCTCTCATCCCATAAAGTGTCACATAAAAGACAAAAAAAAAAAGAGAGAAAATTGTTGCGAAAATCTTCTTATAATTGCAATTTAAAGATAAAAGTAAAACTGAAACTGAAAAACAACAATACAGCTACAACAAATACAACAAATACAATAAACTTTTTAAAAGTACTATGTCTCCCCCTCAGTTTAATGCTCCTATGACGCTTAGTTCAAGAGGAAGAAGTTAGAGAATGTGAAGGGATTCGTAAAAAAAAGAAGAGAATTTTTTTTTCTTTTGAAATTCCACTCAACCTCTCAAAAAGAAAATCAAAGAAAAACTTTAAGTAGCCGAAAGAGTAAATAAATTAAATGAAAGAAAGTGTTTGGGAGAGTGTTCTCGCTTCAACAATAATAAAAAAATTACTGACTGGACAAATTAATCGGTCCCGAGTGCGAGTATGCAATAAACTCTGGGTAAATAATTCGAAAATGTTCACAAAAACTAAGTGTTAATAATAAATTTGAATAAAAAAATTCACTTGACTTACATTCTTTATTTTTATCCATTTGTGGCTGTAGAGGACTGGAATCAACAATTGCTTTTGGTGGCGATTGTCTTGGATCATAAAAATCGGAATTTGTGCCATCATCACTGCTGCCTCCCAGAAATGATGCGTTCAAACGTTGTTCGCCTAAAAATAAAAAATAAATTAAGGATATTAACAAGATAAATATTAAAAATGTTTTATTGTTTGCTTAAATAAAATATACGAGTGGTTCCACAAGGCAAATAAAATTAACTGGCGTCCATAGAATACGTCGTACTAGCAGGATTAGTCTATGTATTATTGGTCTACTCTATCCTACCCCCATTCAAGACTCCAGACAGACTTTAAAAACGCATCTTACTAAGCAGCACTTGCACCTGCACAAGTTAGTTTAGTAGGTATTAAATGAGACTCCGTGGTTCGTTCAAACCGCACTTCAGACGTTTCGAACTAAACTAAATAAAATGAATAAAAATTTCTCTCGGCGACTTCCCCTCAACAAGATTTCTGGCAAAAACTCGGAGACTAAATAAAACTGACATGAAAAGCTTCTCAAAAAAATCTGTTGTTCAGTGACGACTTTAAACTGTAGATCCCCCCGTTGGTAGGTAGGTAAAATTGGCTGTCCCCTCAATGGAGTCATGAGCGGACCCATTGTGATACCACAGTTTCACATTCTCCCCTAGTCCAAGAATCGCTCGGAGCTTCCAATCAAGCTATTCATACTGCCAATATCCATGCGTGACAGTTCATCCAAATAATCCATATAGTAGGCAAACAGGTGGCTCTTTCTCCTCCAACCATGTGCCGGGCATGTGCACAGCAGATGAAGAACAGCCTCATTCGTCTCCTCATTTCCACAGCTTTTGCACAGAAACCATTTGGAAGGTGCCCAAGACCAATACGCCTCGCATGCGTACGTATAATACAATGCCCCATAATAACCCTGATAACAGTACTGAGCCTACTTCTTTGTAGTTTAAGCAGAGCCGCCGCACGTCTCTTATCCAGCCTTGGCCAGATTTTCTGCGCTGTTCTGCTCGTGCCCGAAGCTGCCCATCTACTGTTGCTTTATATGTTTTATAAGCTTGCAGGTACCCAAAGGGATCCCTAATGTAAAGAATTCATCACAGAGTACGATGGTCGTGCCCTTTCTGGCCAGTTTATCCGCTCTGCTGTTCCCGGGAATATCCCTATGTCCCGGTACCCATGTGAATACAAACATCATATCAATTCGCCACCTCGTTAAGACATCAGCAACAGTCGTATGCCGTCCTGGAGTTCATTACATTAGAATGCAATGCCCACTGAAATCAAAATTTAGGTGCATAGTGTGAAGTCAGTGATGTGCAGACAATGACGCCAAGCCAACGTCAAACCCTAAGACCCCGTATCAACACTTTATGTCATTGTTGGCAGGGACCTATAAAGTTTTTAGATTTAAAAGTGTGATACTTTCGCTGATAGATGGACCTCCACGCAGTAGAGTAGAAAGTTAACAAAGCCAAAAAGGAGGTCACCTCTGTACTGCTAACAGTTCGAAATTAAAAGGAGCAAATATACAGGCGGATCCTGGTTGAATGTAGACATCTTCAAGCCTCACATCTGAGAACGAACAGCTAGGACTTTGACAAAAGTAATCAAGAAATTCAATTTTAACAAATAAAGTCCGATGGCTTTCAATCACATTTCGCACAGCGTAACCATCTAGACAAACTCCCTGGTCTTGAAAGGCTTTACGGAAAAAAATTCTGAATGCCTGATGACCAGATTTTACTCTCTTGTGATCGAAAGAAATATGGGCGATAGACTAGCTTCCCACAAGCTTTGTAGGCTATGAAATATTTTCTGAAGGCGTTGTAATGGTGCGTATATTTTTACCAAAATTTTTTAAATATTCGTCGAGGACAAGAGAGAAATTTCATTGTATAACATACTCAGCGTCCTGCTTAGCGGGCAACTTGCCGTTCACAGGCCTTTTGTCCCATTGTGGTGGCCTTATGGCCCATTGTGTTACCCCGAATGAGGTAAATTCCCTTGTCATAATCCGTTAGTGGCGGCCTTAAACCACCCCGAGCTGTTGATGAAACCTGTCAGTTCCCTTAGTGGCACCATGCCCAGCTCTTCAAACGTTCTGTCACCTAAAAACCGATAACATCTCTTCTGAAGGGCAGGGCACTCGCTTGAAAGTTATTGCAGCGATTCCGTTTCTTCTACATCATGGCAGCTTCTGCAGTAATCCTGGTGGGACAGACCAAGTTTGTCAGCGCAGTGTTCCGTTAGAATTGCTGTTAGAATGCGAACCGTGTTTTCTTGTCGAACTCAATTAGTTCCCCGGTTTTCCTACTGTCCACTGCTGGACACAACAGTTTTGAAATTCGGCAATCAGGTATGTCGGACTACCCACGGTTTGTTGAATTTCATGCTGCGTTTTCTCAATTTGAAAAAATATCCCTTAGAGGCACATATATCCCCCCTGTTGTCTTTTACTCAGACATTTTCGAACCCTATCGTGCCAGTTCGTCCACATTTTTCGCTTACCTACTGATAATAAATAACTCTACATGACTTAACACTTATCGGCATAGTTAGGAAATTATGGACTCCAATTAAAAAACATATTTTATCGATAATTTCTGTAAATTTAATAACAATTTCGCACTTACCTTCGGACATATCGTCGTAGGCTTCCTGCAGCAATATAATGTCGTGAAATGAATGCTCGAAAGGATTTTTGCCACTCAAATGGGCTGATGTCAGCAGACCGTTACACGATGAATCGGAAATGATTTCAAACGTTGTAGCCGATCCGGGTGATGAGAATGTTGCCAGTAGAGAACCACCGCCACTGCTACTGCCACTACCGTTAAGGCTGTGCAATGATGGTGATCTTGGAATTACTCGTGTTATGGTAGTGGAGCCCAACGAAGCAATCGGCTGTTGTAAGCCAGCAACTCGCAGAGTTAAATCACCTAAACTTGAGGGTATTGATGCTGTTGTGGTAAGATTAATAGGTGTTTTAACCTTTGATATGGCGGGCGTAGTTGTGATGGTGCCCGAAGACGATTTTCCTGCTATGTGACCGTTCAAGCTTTTGTGTTTCTTTACATACGATTTCGTTAGATATTCTCCACTAGAAGACGAGGATGATGAAGACGAAGATGATGATGAGGAGGAGGAGGAGGACGATGAGGAACACGACGAAGACGCGGATGATGGATTGTAATTTTTATTGTTTTTCCCTGATGCTTTACAGTTTAAACTTAATTTACCGTTACTATGGTTAATCGATGGCTTGGTTGACGTGCTGTTGGATTGTATTGATGTGTTCGATTTTTTTGATGAGATCGTTGAATACGAATTACCCGAACAATTCGATGTGATACTGTAGGCTGGCGATGCTGCAGACGAAGATGATGACGAAGAATTTGATGTTGTCGTTAAAGGTATGGCCGTTAGAATTGTTGATATTGTGGTTGTGGCAGCGTTACCGTTCAATTGATGCAAATGGAGTGTATTATTCTTATTGTTGTTGTTGTTGTTGTTGCTGTTGTTCCTTTGATGTTGCGTCGTATGCAAATAACCGGTTGTTTCAATTGTAATGGGCGTTACACAGATCGTGTTATTCAATAAATTAATACCGTTTGCTAGATGAGGTGGGGTTGTCGTTGTTGTTATTGTTATGCTATTGCCGTTACAAGTTGTTGTTGCTGATGTATTATTATTATTCGCATCGGCTGCTGTAGTGAATAAAGCGGTAATATTATTGCTATTATGTTGGTGGGGTATATGATTAAATTGATTAACAACAGTTGCTGCTGCTGCTGCTGCTGATGATGATGTCGCTGACGCTAATGACGAAGATGACGTTGATGTTGGATTGGCGCTGCTGGTCTGTGTTTGAAACCAACTGGGAAAACTGCCTTTGAGCGTGTCAATAAGATCCTGATCGAGCGTTAAACGCCACGATACAGGGCCGTCCACGCCGTGCGTAGACTCTGTAAAGAAAAGGAAAAAATTCATTAATTTTTCGGATAATTGCGAGAGAAATAAAAACATTTTTTTCTTAATAGCCCGTGTAATTAAGTAAATAAGTATGAGCAGAGTGCCTACACTGTGTGTTTAATGAATTTTTTTTCTATGTTTTCAAAAGTAATTAAAAAATCTTAAAACAAAACAAAAATAAACAAATCGTTTGTGTGAACATGAAAAACTTTAGTTTTTCATTTCAATTTTTCATCATCGACATTATCGTCACCAGCGTCATTAACATTATTAATGAACAACAACAGCAACAACACTTTAAAGAGCAACATTGAAAAACAAAACAATTAAAACGGGCCGGGCCAGACACACATTTGCTAACTGGGTTAGTTGGCAACAAACAATTTTTTCTTCACTTAATTTCATGAGAAACAATAAGAAAAACTGAAATAAAAATAACAATATTTACTGTGAAAAATACAAAAACAATTCCGTTTTTAAGGGCATCTTAAATTTAAATTTAAAAAAAACATTGAAACTAAAAAAAATATGTTTTTAAATTTATTTTAAAAAATATTAAAGACAAACATTTTTTAAAACATAAACAAATTTTAGTGTGTCGTTATTTTTTATTTATTTTTTTGTTTTTAATTTATAAACACAATATTTTATATTTTTATGTTTTTCAATCATCACATACCATTCATACGATATAGAAAACGGCTGTTTCACCAAATGGTTAAAAGCATGAAAATACTCGTATACATTGTATATCTTTAGAACATGAAGCTATAGACTTGAATTTTATACAATAGAAAGGTACTTGGTACTGCTTGCAAGTCGCCGTAGTCTAGTAGGTAGTGTGTTGGCTTATTAGACGTAAAGCCAGGGTTCGCGCCCCAGGTCAGACAACAAAACAAAATATGAAAAAATATTTCTTCGGCGACTTCCTCTCAGCAGATTTCTAGCAGAAATTCTGAGAGTAAATAAACCTGCCATGAAAAATTTTCCCAAAAATCTGTCGCTCGGAGTCGACTTTAAACTGTAGGTCCCGCCACTCATATATAAAATTAACACACACAACATAAGTGGTGTGAGAAACTAGGTCGTAATCCTGACTGAAGGGTTGTACTAACCAATTATGTATGTATGTATGTATGTAGAAAGGTATATCGCCATCGATTACGATTATGTTTGTAAACAATGGCTGTATTGTATCAAACATTGCTTCCGAGATTGAACAATCAAGATCCTGAATAAAACAATCTCTCAAGTATATCGATCTATAATCCCTTAGTGCCGGTTGTTTATTATAACTCTTTAGTCAGGATAACGACCTAGTTTCTCACACCATTTATGTTATGTGTGTCAATTTCATCCGTGAGTTGTGGGGTCTACAGTTTAAAGTCATCTTCGAACGCCAGATTTGAGAAACTTTTCATGGTAATTTTAGTTACTCTCAGAGAGGAAGTCGCCGAAAGAAATATTTTTTTTTCATATTTCATTTGTGTTCGAGATGTCTGAGCTGGGGTTTGAACTACTGCCTTGCGTTTATTAAGACACCACATTACCTATACTAGACTATGGCTTACTATGTCTAGTTAGTTACATGCATAATTGGTCATTACAACACCTCAGTCAGGATTACGACCTAGTTAGGTTAGGTTAGGTTAGAGGACGTGTACTTGTCAATTAAGACAAGTACAGTACCCGGAGGTCGAATTGGCCCATTGTACCACGTCCTAGTTTCTCACACCACTTATGTTGTGTGTGTTAATTTTTTACATGAGTGGCGGGACCTACAGTTTAAAGTCGACTTCGAACGACAGACTTTTTTGAGAAACTTTTCATGGCAAATTTTATTTACTCTCAGAGTTTTTGCCAGAAATCTGCTGCAAGGAAGTCGCCGAAGAAACATTTTTTGAATTTTGTTTTGATGCCTGGCCTGGGGTTTGAATCCTGGCTTTACGTCTAATAAGCCAACGTACTACCTACTAGACTACGACGACTTCATAGTTAGTTGCCTTTCCCTTATCATCCAATGCCATTTACTGATAATCTCACGTCCTAGAACCTATCCGTACCGTCATAGTTTGTTTATTCAAATTTTTTAACTGACCTACTCTTAGAATTCAATCGTAACTACCACTCTATAACCCTTTCATTGCTAATTATTTGCCAATATTTGAAATTATCAACAGAAGAATTACGTTTTACGCCATGCCAATCTGGCAGTTCCAATGATAAAATACATCTTGTGGGGAAACTGTCGGAAACTTTAGATTCAGCATTAAGATTCTTTATTGAGTCCTAGGTTCCTTTTTATATTATCTCCTGCATATTGACTGAATAGGTCCAGGTCGCTGGTCTGTCTATTTTCCAAACTCCGCTCCTATTATATATGCATTTACAAGTCGTATGTAAAATCACTGAGACAGCATTGCCTCATATGATACAGATCGCAGTCCTAGATTCTCTGAATAAACCGCGAGATATGATTCAGTATGGTATCGTTTCCAAACCAACTGTAGCATCTAGGCACTATAAAAATCTTACTGAGAAATTCTTAACGTATACATATATCCCTAAAAACATTGAATCTGACTCTGACTCTGTGTAGTAAATTCCAATCGTACCAGTACGGCATAACAAAGTTGTCTTTTCAATTTCTTCAAGATACCACTACACTCCAGTTTATTACATTCCACTGAATCAATTTTAATACATCGAATGGGCCATGTTTAAATTGGGCTCGGTGTAAATTTGGACCATCGATTATTTCGAATCTGGCAATACTTATGCCATTCTATTCTGTCACAAAATTCAGTATATTATCTCCACTGAACGTAATGAATCGATGTACGTATGAGCAACGTTGGCATTTATTAAACTTTATTAAACTGCAGAATGATGTCGGTTTTAGCAAAAAAAAAAAAAAAAAAAAAAAAAAAAAAAAAAAAAAAAAAAAAAAAAAAAAAAAAAAAAAAAAACTCTTCGGATGAAGGTCATTTCATCTTGATGGGTATGTTAATAAGCAAAATTGTCGTATTTGGGGCTCGAAAAAACCACACATGGTCTTACAGAAGCCAATGCACGCATCCCAAGTGACTGTTTGGTGCTGCTTGCGGAGAGGAGCCAATTTTTCTTTGAAAATGAGGACCACGCAACCATTAAGGTTAATGGAGTAACCTAAGTCGCCGTAGTCTAGTAGGTAGTGTGTAGGCTTATTAGACGTAAAGCCAGAGTTCGAGCCCCAGGCCAGACATCAAGACAAAATACAAAAAGTATTTCTTCGGCGACTTCCTCTCAGCAGACTTCTGGCAAAAACTCTGAGAGTCAATAAAATTGTCATGAAAAAGTTTCTCAAGAATCTGTCGTTCGGAGTCGACTTTAAACTGTAAGTGTATATAATCATGTATAAAAATTAACACACACAACATAAGTGATGTGAGAAACTAGGACGGGGTCAATTCGACCTCCGGGTACTGTACTTGCCTTAATTGACAAGTACACGTCCTCTAACCTAACCTATCGCACCATGATAACCATGGTATTGATGTGAACGACGTTTGATTTCAACAGGTTGGTGCAGCATGCCACATATCTCATGCCACAATCAATTTATTGCGTCAAACATTTTATGGCCTTTCAATTAGCCGAAATGTTGATGTTAATTGACCGCCAAGAAGTTTAGACTTTTTCCCATCTTCTCGCTCTCCTCTGATATGCAATGCTTTTGATAATAAAAGTATTAAAAAAAAATTTTAATTTAATCAAAAAATACATATTTTAACCCTTTGACGGACACTGAAGTCTATAGACGTCATAACAAGGGTTTCTGGGGGGACATGACGTGTATACGCGTCATAAATTGTCGGAATTTTCGTATCTTGCCAAATAACGGAGATACAGCAAGTGTCCCACGGGAAGGCCTCCTAAAATTTTGGTGTCCGTCAAAGGGTTAAAAACTCAAAACTGTTATTGGGTCATTGCAATTCTAAAATTTTAATTTTATTTTATTTTATTTATTCCTTTTGATTACTGTCCCGGCCGGCCATCGACAAAACCAATTTTGTTTATTAAATTATTAACAAATTATTACACAATAATTTCCCAAAATAGCCTGCCTGGTGTTATGCATTCATAAAAGTCATATGTACGAAAAATAAATTAAAAATTCATTTTAAACCAAACATACATAATACAAAATTACAATAACTGAGTAAATAAACAAAAATACATTCTAATTAACAAAAAAGGGGGTGGGAGTTTAATTTAAAAACAATAAAATATTCTTTCTTTGAAAAATCAAATTGAATTCCAATTAAATTTATTGAAAAAAAAAAAACAAAAAAAAAATAATAATTCAATAATAGAATAGAAGAAAATAAATTAAAAATAATAAATAAAATTACAAAAGCCTATAAAATGAGTTTTTGCCACGCTTCCTAAATGCTTGAAAGATTAAGAAAGAAAAAAATACGAAAATATTTACAAAAACTTACGATTTTTTATAAGTTTTTTATTATGAGTTTTCTTTAAGGTTTTCATACTCATATTAAGATGAAAAGAAAACAATTCAAAATAATAAAACGAAAATAGAAAACGTTACTAAAACATTCCTTCAATAGAACCGAATAAATTAAAAATTTTTAACACAGAAAAATACATAGCTCAACAGGCAGAAGGCGCTACAAGTACTTAGGGCCATTATTACAACTTGCCATTAACTAAAGGGAGGATTTTAACGGTCAAATAAATTGTTTTCCATTATTAAAAGTGGACGATAAGATAGAAGTGAGCGTTAAGCTAAAGGGAGCATCATCCTACCTCTAACTTTTAAAGTTAACTTTAAGTTAGGACTTGCCATATTACATATTATTTTCAATACAGCAACTTCAAAAAAAAAGCCAGCAGTATTATCGACATTGCTCCGGCACTGCCATATTTTTGAAAAAGTTAACTTTATTTTATCTGTAGGTTGTAATAAAGAAAATAAGTTAAAGGTAACCTTAAAGTTCACTTTAGCTAAAGTTACCTTTTATTAAACCCAACTTTAACAGCAAGTTGTAATAATGGCTCTTAATCTATTTAACCTGAACCTTGAAATGTCATGTTTAGAATTTTTACGACTGTCGCCCTACTAGATTGTGTGATAAAGCATTTTAAGTGAAGCTACTTTTGTTGGTTGAAAGGAAGCTAAGTTAAAGACAAGACTTGACTTAATAAACATTAGTCGACCTTTGCACCAGAAAAATCCATCAATTGTACCAGAAAAATCATTAGAAATGGGCTGATGTCGCCCTAGGCTAACATATATATCGGGTCCTCCATCTAACGTTTTCTTTTTCAACTAGTGCTTATTTCGTAAATGGTAACACTTAGCTCATGTCTGATTTGATAGATAATTAGTTTTATCCTACCGCTGAACGAATATGGTTGTACATACGCTTGAACAACGCTGGGAAATATCGCTTCGCCAAGTGGGCCTGCGATCGTCTTACAGAAGATGCCGATTTTAGCCAAAAAAAAAATCATCTTTTCAGATGAAGCTCATTTTGATCTTGGCGGGCATGTAAACAAGCAAAATTGTCGCATTTGGGGCACAGAAAACCCGCACGCATACATTGGAAAGCCGTCGCACCCAAAACGAGTCACTGTTTGGTGCGGATTTTGGTCCAGAGGTAAGGAGTGGCCGTTACAGTTAATGGCGATCATTATCGAGCCATGTTGAGCGAAGATCGTTTTTGTTTTTGAAGATCGCATTATCAGCCGCAGAGCTGATGTCGTTTGGCCACCTCGGAGCTGCGATTTGACACCGTTGGACTATTATTTATGGGGTGCCGTCAAAGATAAGTGTTACGCCGACAAGCCAGAGGCAATTGACGCTTTAAAGGACAATATTCGTGAAGCCATTGGTGAAATACAGCACAATCGATAATGTGCTTCAAAATTGGACCGATCGTGTAGGCTACTGCATGGCCAGCCGAGGCAGCCATTTGAATGAAATTATTTTCCCTTATTAACCGGAAGGATTGTACTTTCAAATAAAAAAAGAAATTTGAGAAAATATTCTGTAGTTTTTTTTAAAGCATTTTCAAAAAAAAAGTTATTTGGCGGACCCTTTAGTATGTTGGCTTATTAGGTGCGAGGCTGTGGCTGTGTTCGGCGACTTCCTCTCAGCAAACTTCTGGCAAAAACTCTAAGCGTAGGTAAAATTAACGCACACAACATGAGTGGTGTGAGAGGGGTTGTTATGGCCAATTATGTATGTATGTATGTAGAGTAAAACTGTCTTGAAAAATTTCTGAAAAATCTATCGTCCAGAGCCGACTACAAACTGTAGGTCCTGCCACTCATGTATAAAATTAACACACACACCATGGGTGATTTGAGAAGCTAGGTCGTAGTTCTTACTAAAAAGTTGTAAAGATCACTTAGGTAAGTAAGAAAAGTGTTTTGTTAAATACAAGCGAGGGGAAATGAGCACCGAAAACAAAACACGCAGTGGACGCCCCAGTTTCCCTCTCTTCATAGTATTGATGTGAACGATATTTGTTTTCAACAGGATGGTGCAACAGGATGGCAGAACCATTACGGTCAATGGAGACACCTATCGCACCATGATAAGCGATTTCTTTCTACCTGTTCTTCACGGTATTGCTGTGAACGATGTTTGTTTTCAACAGGATGGTGCAAATTGCCACACATCTGATGCCACAATCGATTTATTGCGTCAAACGTTTGATGGCCGTTCAATTAGCCGAAATGGTGATGCCAATTGGCCGGCAACACAATGCGATTTGACGCCGTTGGACTATTTTCTAGGGGCCGCCGTTAAAGAAAATTGTTATGCCGACAAACCAAAGATAATTGAGTATTTGAAGACCAACATTCGTGATGCTGTGCTTCTAGTGGACTTTGAATTGTTGTCTCAAATCTATAGCATCAGACCATAGAATAGGGTAACCGAATAAACATTACGAATGTATCTTTTCGTTCCTTTCCGTAGTACATATTTGCTCAATCGCTAACAATTTTCATTAAAAATTCCTGCATAATTTTCTGTGTGTGTGTACAGCAGATAATTAGTGAAACAATTGTAATTACGATTGCATCGACATTCGCTCATTAGCATTGAAATCCGAAAGCAAAATTTAGTGGCATAAAATGCACATGAAATGAATGGAATATAACAACAACAGCAACAAACAATTATTTAAGCATGGTATGCCTAAAGGCATAGAGAGGACTGAATAATTTTACACACTAAATTGCCTAAAAGAAGTATCAAAAGTGAGTCAAGCAAGACGATTAACATGAATTACCCCATCGGCCGTTATAATAGGCAAGGCATGGTCGATTGGATCACTAAATAAACGACTGACTACTACTAAATGGTGATTGTAGTGAAATTGATTCCTGAATGAAAAACAAAAACAAAATATTTTAAATTTTCAATGATGCAACAGCCACTGCTGCAAAGTTGCATCATAAAATCATGAGTGCAAGAAGAAGAGCAGACTTATTTTTTTGGCACAGTAGGTAGATTGAAAGAAAAATAATGATTTTAAAAGCCAAAAAATTCTTGGGATTAAATGCATGGCTGGCGGGCTGACAAAACTGTAGTTCGGGTTACAAACAAATCGACACATCTCATCAACGGTAAACAATAATAATAACAATACAACAACAACAACAGAAATATGTTTAAATATTGAATAATAATGGCACTAAAAATAATGCTCAATTACATCGCCATGCTACAGTTGTGAAGCGAAAAGTAGCACAGTTTTTCTGAAAAAAAAAAAAACAATTTAAAGGAAGTAGTACCATGTGTTGTGAAATAAATTGCGTCAACGGTTCTAGACTAAATAGAGCCTCGTAACAGATCGTTCGGATTTAGGTTGTTGAGCCCTAACAAAATACTTTTTTCTGACAGCAAATTTTACTACCACACTTGTTAGGTTAGTTCCCAGTGGTAGTTTTAATTAAAAAAAGCTTACTTAAGCATGCATAGCGGCCCTTTGTGAGGCCACAGCTAAGCGAAGTCCCTGCACTGACCAAATTCCACCAAATTACGGAAGAATTTGGTCACCGCAAGGCGTTGCACAATAAAAGTGGAAAAACCAGCCTGAAAGTTCTATAGCCGATAACTCCGTTAAAATACATAATTGGTCATTACAATCCTTCAGTCAGGATGACGACCTAGTTTCTCACACCACTTATGTTGCGTGTGTTAATTTTATACATGCGTGGTGGGACCTACAGTTTTAAAGTCGACTTCGAACGACAGATTTTTGAGAAACTTTCTAATGGCAATTTTATTTACTCTCAGAGTTTTTGCCAGAAATCTGCTGAGGGGAAGTCGCCGAAGAAATACTTTTTGTATTTTATTTTGATGTCTGGCCTGGGGCACGAACCCGGGCTTTACGTCTAATAAGCCAACACAGTACCCTAACAAAATACTTTTTTTGACAGCAAATTTTGCTATCACACTCGTTAGGTTAGTTCAAAGTGGTAGTTTTGATTACAAAAAGCTTACTTAAGTACGCATAGCGGCCCGTGGTGATGCCACAGATAAGAGAAGTTCATGTACTGAGCGAATTCCATCAAATTAAGGAAGAAGTTGGCTTAGCGCAAGGCGTTGCACAATAAATGCACGACGATCCTACGCTGGAAAACCAGCCTGAAAGTTCTATGAAGGAAGCTATATTCTTGACATCAATGGCCGATAATTCCGTTAAACTGGCAAGAAATGGAGAGCCAAATAACCTATCTCTGTACCTGGCTAGAGATGGACATTGACATCTTCTTCAGCAGATCTACAACCACGCCAGAAGTCGTTAGATCGGAGCCACAGTCTTTCTGCCTGTCTTCCCATAACATAATGACTTGTAAGCATGGCTACTGTGATCGCGATGACACTGCCTTCAAGTCCCAGTAAACGGTTGGTGTGCCTCCTACCCATCGAGAGTCAAGTAAGTCTGGCAGTTGAAGAAGATTCTTCATTGACCCAGAGTAGGTTGACATTCCGAAAGAATTTCCGCTTAGCGGCTAATTTAACCGAGGTAGGTTAGTTTAGGTTAGGTTAGAGGGCGTGTACTTGTCAATTAAGACAAATACAGTACCCGGAGGTCGAATTGAGCCATTGTACAACGTCCCAGTTTCTCACACCACTTATGTTGTGTGTGTTAATTTTTATACATGAGTGGTGGGACCTACAGTTTAAAGTCGACTCTAAACGACAGATTTTATGTCGAGGTAAGTGGCATACCCAAATCAGGGCGAGGGTTCCGGAAGGAGAGCACCAGCTCTGGCGGGCTCGTCGGCCCTACACATATTTTTTTTTTTTGAGTACAAAAGTAATACGAAAAATACAAAAATAAAAGAAATGTTAGAGTATGAAAGGCTTTATTTGCTGCCTGCCTCAACTCAAACCAGGCTAGTTAAATAATTATTACAGGAATTCTCACCAAATTAATGAAACCAAAAAAACAAAAGAGCAAATCTAATAAAAATAGATTTCAAGAAAAAAAAAACAAATTAAAAATAAATAGACGCGCCAACTTATGTCATGCCATGCCTCATAAGATCTTTGAATTTTTTGTTTTTTTTTCATTTGTTTTTAATTCAAAAAATAGCACAGAATTTACCGAAAGCAAAAAAAGTACCAAATAAAAAAGAGTACCAAAAATAAACGCAAAAATTTGGTTTATTTTTGTTTATTTCAAATAAAATTAAATTTGTTTTTATTGTTGTTGTTGTTATTGTATTTAAATTGTTCAAATTTAAATTGGAAAACAAAACAAAAATTCACTTGTATTGCATGCAGGCAAAGGTATACGCTAAACGTCTAAACTGGTCGCTCGAATTGTTATTATTTGTGGCGTTAAAACGTGCGACATGTTGAAAATAGAATATCTTTCAGGTTTTTTTTTCTGTTTTTGTTTTCGTTCATGCTTCAAATAAACTGTCATTCGTTTGAAACGCCAAACGGCTTTACCAAACAAATGAAAAAAAAACGAGCAGCACATCAAATAGAATTTCCACCAAAAACTCGTCTTTAAAATGTACGATGCGACACACACATTAGAAAGGGATTCTCTTTTAGAAAAAGAAAAAAAAAAAACACCAACAAAAATGAAAAATTAAAAATAAGCAGCCGCATTTTGCAATTGACAAGTGAATGTCATTCATTCATTCAAATATTTCGGTAGAGAAGATCGACAAGTCGTAAACATTTACTAGCATACGACTGACTAAGTGACTGACTGACGAACTGACTGACCGATTGACTATTCTCACACAGATATCATGGGTGACAGACAGAGAGACACTGTTTGAGGACAATCAAAAACAAAAAGTGTGGCACATGATTTTTGTTTCTAAATTTTGATTCTCAGAAATCCAAATTCACTGAAATATGTAATCAAACACTAAACATGTACTATATACAGTGGTGGAGAAATTAATAGCAGAACTAGCGTAACATAGCATTCAAGAGATTTTTGTTTAAATTTACAGGCGGATGATCACTATGGCTGCCTTCCAAAATGTTAGTTGCTTTGTGTTTGAACAAAGTATCGTGTTTCATAATGCCGCTGTACAAAATCTATACAATGTATTCTATTTCAAAACGTCTTCAATGTGTATTTTTAACGCAGTCAAAAAGCAATCAGGCATCGGATTTATAGTTGATGCATTGTTTCGTTACTTTGCATATCTACATAGTTTATATACAGCAGTAGAAAACTGCATACAAACTTTGTATTGATACATTTTGGAAGGTAGCCTATTTCTGCACTTTAAAAAGAAGGCATGTAACATGCAATGAGTAACGTCGGCGATATCCGATTACAAGTTTAATCCACGGTTGTATTAGTAAACAACGAAGCACAAGCCAACTATGGTTAGGTCCTGCAATGAGTAACGCCGGCGATTGCCGATTACAAGTTTAATCCACGATAGTATCAGGAAACAATGAAGCACAAGCCAACATTGCTTAGGGGTCGTGTAATGAATAAAGTGTTCGACACTTATGCCATTTGAAACCTTAGAATATGTTATTTATTTAAATCTACAGTTATGTTTAGCAATTCTAAACATACAGTCATTAAAAAAGCTTACACACACCGCTGTCTACAGCGCTGTATGTAGACTTTTTTCCCGGCGATTTTTTTTTTTAATTGAAAAAGGTGTTGTAGCGTTTTTTAATTCAATTAAGAATGTTTGAAGACAAAATCGAATGTAAAAAATATAACATAGAAATTATTAGAAAAAAAAAAAACAAAAATAAAAATGCGGGAATGAAGTCTACTTACAACGGTGTATGTAGACTTTTTTCTGTGACTGTATATTCTAAGTTTAACAGTGGCATTAATTGATCGATTTACGTGACGGGACAAATAACGCCTTGAGACACCGTTTTGAGAGCTTACGATAGCTCTGCAACCCTAAAGGGACTTTAAGTCAGATCATCGCACCTAAAACAATCCCCTGGTTCAATGCATGGTGTTCCGGAGATGTTGGAACCAAAGTTCCAAAGATCGCACGCCGGTTGTTTTTAAGGGCTTTCAACCTTAATATAGCCGAGTAAGGAATTAACAGGCATAATATAAGCGAATAGTGCCAGTAAGCTGTACTTACTAGAAACCAGTTTAAATACATTACGCGCCCCCCCCCCTACTGTGAACTATACATACATAATTGGCCATTACAACCCTTCAGTCAGGATTACGGCCTAGCTTCTCACACCACTTATGTTGTGTTTGTTAACTTTATGCATGAGTGGCGGGACCTACAGTTTAAAGTCGACTCCGAACGGCAGATTTTTGAGGAACTTTTTCATGGCAGGTTTATTTACTTTCAGAGTTTTTGCCAGAAATCTGCTGAGAGGAAGTCGCCGAAGAAATACTTTTTGTATTTTCTCTTGATGTCTGACCTGTGGTTTGAACCCTGGCTTTACGTCTAATAAGCCAACACACTACCTTCTAGACTACGGCTACTGTGAACTATAAGTTAACAAAAGAGCCTACAAACATGGCCGAGAAGATGCCAAAGATTAATGCTGTAAGAGCTACGACAAGCTCTTCTAAAAAATCTACGCTACAGAGTCAAATATGCCACGAATTGACGAAACGGAATAATTAATGATTTCGACAAAAAAGGCTGTCATATGAGCATTCAATTGTACTGTGAAAAGAAGTCCGTTTTACTCACAAATGCAATTAATGAATAATGAGGGCAGGCCTGTTCAAAAACAGATTAAAAAATGACAAGGTTATGTTGGCTCACAGACATGAGGATTGACCCTAAAAATCGTACGATCAATTGAAGTATTCCTTCTATTGTTTGCACAATTTGTAACAGGCAATGGGTAGTTATTCAGAAGTCGCCGTAGTCTAGTAGGAAGAGTGTTTGCTTATTAGACGTAAAACCCGGGTTCGTATCCCAGGTCAGACATCGAAATGAAGCATGAAAAAAAATATTTTTTCGGCGACTTCCTCTCAGCAGATTTCTGGCAAAAATTCTGAGTAAATAAACTTGCCATGAAAAAGTTTCTCAAAAATCTGTCGTTCAGAATCGACATTAAACTGTAGGTCCCGCCATTCACGTATAAAATTAACGCACACAACATGAGTGGTGTAAGGAACTAGGTCGTAATCCTGACTGAAGGGTTGTAATGGCCAATTATGTATGTATGTATGTAATGGGTAGTTATTCTAAGGACTTCATATGGATAAATAAAATCCTGGCATATAAAATTCGAAGGATTTCACTGACGAGATATTTCAGTTCTCAAAACTGCGGTAACCACATGCAACGACAGTCAGGACGTGAGACCACGGTTCAAACCCCAGGTCAGACATCTCCAACGAAATGAAATACGGAAAAATATTTCATCGGTGACTTCCTCTCAGCTGGTTTCTAGCAAAAACTGTGAGAGTGAATAGAATTGCCATGAAAAAGTTTTTGAAAAATCTGTTTTTCGGAGTTGACTTTAAACTGCAGGTCCCGCCACTCATGAATGATATTAACACGCACAACATAAGTGGTGCATGAAGCTATGTAGGTCGTAATCCTGACTGAAGGGTTGTAATGACCATTTATATGTAGTGTAAAGTGTACGCTAAGTATACATACATACATACATAATTGGCCATTACAACCCTTCAGTCAGGATTACGGCCTAGCTTCTCACACCACTCATGTTGTGTGTGTTAATTTTATACGTAAGTGGCGGGACCTACAGTTTAAAGTCGACTCCTAACGACAGATTTTTTGAGAAACTCTTCATGTCAATTTTATTTACTCTCAGAGTTTTTGCCAGAAATTTGCTGAGAAGAAGTCGCCGAAGAAATACTTTTTGTATATTGTTTTGACGTCTAATAAGCCAACATACTACCTACTAGACTGCGGCGACTTCAAGAATGATACGGTAAGAATGCTTTAAGTAAACGCCAAAGCCAGGAGTGATTTGCTTGATTCCATTTAAGACACTGTGGACGACGACCAGTCACTACATGTGCATGAAATTTTGCAATACTAATGGACTGGCACACGCAGGCTGTTGTCATCGCATTGTCAAATTATTTAAAGACAACTGGCAACTCTCACACAAGTTCAATTAAACACCGTACAGGAATTGTAGTGACTTTACAAAATCGCAATAGTTTTGAAGCAATCATTACGAAAATATGTTTTGACAACCTACTTCAAAAGCTGTATTGACGGCCAGGTCCATTATGACATGTTTTGTGGGAAATAAAAAAGTTACGGGATTTTTAGAAATCGATACAATATTTTTGACATTTCAAAGGTTCCCATTACAGCCTATATAACAGAGCAGAAACTATTTATCGATAAAGATTATTATCTGCCTTCAGTAATATTGAATATCCTTTAACAGTATCTATACAGAGACCTTACTTATGCATTCGCTTAAGCAGTTGTTTTAATATTAATTGTTATCGATTAGTACCCGTCATATTCCTTCTCTTCTAAACCTAAACCAAAAAAAACACAGAAAAACAGAAAATATTCCAAGTAAATTCCAAATTTTCCTTTCAAATAATATTTCTTCGAAGGACAATAGATTGTGTTGTATTTGCAAAACAAATTGTTTGCAATTAATCACGATGAATTCATGAATTCAGTTACAAATACGCACAATTTGCTCAAAAACTTTAATAAAGAGGCGATAGAGAACAGGCCTACAATACACATATAGTGGTGGCCTTATAATTAGAAACGATGTTTCTGGAACAGAGTTCTCTGAAGTGACGAATCTAAGTTTAATTTGTCCCAATCTGATGGAAAAACGTATGTAAGACGTCCTCCAAACAAAGCCTTTGATCCCAGGTACACAGTGAAAACTGTAAAACAAATTAACAAACATATGTACATGATGCTAAGTCGTTTCTAATTATAAGGCCACCACTGTACATAAACAACATATCGATTATGAGAGAATTTAAATGGAAATCATACGTCAAATGGAGCCAATTAAATAAGAATTGTAGAGATGAATACGCTCTGCAAAGCATACTTTCTCTATCAAGGTTCCACTGTTTGTTTATATAATTGTAACTATTTCCTGTGCAAATGTATGTATGTATATGAGTGTGTATGTTAAACATATGAAAACGGAAATGTTGTACAAATACACACATGATTTCACTAAACACACTCACTTACTCACTGGCACACACTCGCACCCACACAAAATCCCTTTTTGGTAATCCTGTAATCCCAAATCATTGATGCATAAATGAAAATATTTTTGTTTTGCTATTGTTTTTGTTGCTGGTGTTGTTGTAGGCAGGATATGTTTCTCTCTATTAACAATAATGATGGCAACTGGGCCATGTGCTATTTTGTATGAATAAGTAGCATAATTAATAAGCCTGAAATTAGTTTTTCATGCATTGGGGAGAAGTAATGACCGCAAAGGACCATTTAAAATGGAATTTTCAAATGCCTGTAAACCCTTAATTCGCGGAACATCAGGCTTCAAAAAGGGTTTTTTTCTTTAGCCTTTGAGTTCCTCTGGAATAATTAGCGTCAGCAGGTGCTAAAAACACATTAGGTTCCCAGCGGATTGCAGGGCTTCAAGATGTATTTTTAATTTCAACTCACTCAAGATACTCTCTAGCCTCTCAACTCAGTTGATCGTCTGTATATATTTTTTAGGCTAGCCCAGCAGGAGAACAGGGAGTTTAGGTCGGAGTGGTAGCTCTGATATCACAAAGCTTACTTGAGCACGCACAGCGGCCCGTCCCTGTACTGACCAAGTTCCACCAAAATCAGGGAAGAGGAAGAAGTTGGTCAGCGCAAGGGTTGCACAGACCAGGGAGTACTCGGGTGAATATATTTAAATTGTGTCTTTTATCGGCATTTTCATCGTATATCCTTCTAATTTTCGCTAACGAATATTCCACGAATGGAACCTGATTAATTTTAGTCTCCAGATCTGGGTTTGCTATCTGGTCGCATACAAAATATCACCTAGTTTGATAGATAGGTTTGATGATGTACGTAGCTAAAGACACAAAAATAAAAATACCCAGAGGACGGACCCTATACAACAAAGAAAAGAAGATGTCCTATTTAAGCATCTGTATGCCGTCGTAGATTAGTAGGTATTATTAGATGTGAGATCACGGTTCAAACCCTGGGTCAGACATCAAAAGCAAAACTAGGTTAGGTTAGGTTAGAGGACGTGTACAAGTACAGTACCCGAAGGTCGAATTGAACAATGTACAACGTCCTAGTTTCTCACAGCACTCATGTTGTGTGTGTTAATTTTATACATGAGTGGTGGGACCTAAAGTTTAAAGTCGACTCCGAACGACAGATTTTTGAGAAACTTTTTCATGGCAATTTTATTTAATATCAGAGTTTTTGCCAGAAATCTAATGAGAATGAAATGAGATCTAATGCCGAAGAAATACTTTTTGTATTTTGTTTTGAAGTCTGGCCCGGGGCTCGAACCCTGGCTTTACGCAAAGCAAAACTAAATATAAAAAAATATTCGACAACTTCGTCTCAGTAGATTTCTGGCAAAAACTCCGAGAGTAAACTCCAAGAGGAAACTACAGGAATAAGCAGCTCATTTTTCTCTCACTTGGACATCTGTAAGGTGATCTCAGTTCTTATTGGATACCGCTTTACAGGAGGACATACACGTCGGCTAGGCGCCTCTGTCATTTACCATTTAATATGTCACTGTGCTGCACTCGAAAGTACTGGGTATTCCAGCCTAGCGAAACTGTATGGAATTCAAATAAAAAATATCGTATTGGGGACTTGATGCGGAATACTATTAGCAATGGTGTATGTCAGATCTATTTTATTTGTAATACTGAATGTGTTTATTCAGGAAACATATAAGGGATGATTTTTAAGTATTATCTTTTTGGCAACACTGGTTTAAACAGCTCACGCACGTTTCGTGTTTTGTTTCACTGTCAAACATTTTCAGTTTGGTCCATAATTTAACCATGAATCGTCTTACAAACGAACAACGCTTGCAAATCATTGAATTTTATTATCAAAATGCGTGCTCTGTTAAGAAAAATCATCGCGCGCTTCTTCCATTTTATGGTCAGTTTAATCGACCCACTGAAGCGGCTATTCGGGCTATTGTGACTAAATTTCGCACCAAATTTACATTGTTGGACATTAAACCACCAACACGCTTACGTAGAGTGCGAACGGAAGAAAATATCGCAGCTGTATCGGCCACTGTTAATGATGACCATCAATTATCGATTCGTCGCCGTTCGCAGCAATTGGGCCGCTGTTACTCAACAACGTGGAAAATTTTGCGAAACGATTTAGGTGCGAAGCCTTTCAAAATACAGCTGGTGCAAGAATTGAAGCCGAACGACCTGCCGCAACGCAGAATTTTTGGTGAGTGGGCTCTTGGAAAGTTGGCCGAAGATCCATTTCTTTATCGAAAAATTATGTTCAGCGACGAAGCTCATTTTTGGCTCAATGGATACGTAAATAAGCAGAATTGTCGATTTTGAAGTGACGATCAGCCAGAAGCATTGCAAAAGCTACCAATGCATCCAGAAAAAGTCACAGTTAGGTGCGGTTTATGGGCTGGTGGCATCATTGGACCATACTCCTTCAAAGATTCTGCTAATCGTAACGTAACTGTGAATGGTGAGCGCTACCGTGAGACGATATCCAACTTTTTTTGCCCAAAATGCAAGAGCCTAACTTGTGGTTTCAACAAGACGGTGCCACATGCCACACAGCACGCGTAACAATGGACTTATTAAGAGGCGAGTTCGGTGAACATTTTATTTCATGTTCGGGACCGGTCAATTGGCCGCCTAGATCGTGCGATTTAATGCCTTTAGTTTTTGTGGGTCTATGTTAAAGCTCATGTCTATACAGACAAGCCCGCTTCAATTGACGCATTGGAAGACAACATTGAAGCATTTATACGTGAGATACCGGCCGAAATGTTGGCAAGAGTATGCCAAAATTGGACCAAGCGGATGGACCATTTGAGGCGCAGTCGCGGTCAACATTTGCATGAAATAATATTCAAATATTAAATTATATTGACCGTACTATCGATTCAAATTAAGATTTCATGCATTTTTCTGAATTTTATGTGTTTTTTTTGAAAATTTTCCTATAGCTCTTAAAAAATCACCCATTTAAAGCGCAAGAAAACAAAAAAAATTACGAGAATAGGGACAAACAAAGATCAAATTATGATAAGAAAACTTTTAATATTGGAAGGCAGTATGATAAGAAAAATAATAATAATAATAAGGCAACTTGAAGAATGTGTCAGAACGAAAATAAATAGAGTGAAGGGAAGTGTAATAAAAACTACGATTGAGTCGCATTATAAATTGAGACTTAAAAAAAGGGGAATAAAAATTTTAATTTTAAATATGAACACACCTACTAATACTACCATGTTTACACTGACATATAAAATGGAACAAAGCAATCAATTCAGCTTTCAGTTACTACTACTGCTGTTCAACGCAAAATCTTATTAATGAGCGACTTAAAGATTTAATTAATATCTTGAGGAAAACTCATTGCAAACAACAATACATAGAAAGGAAACTCTTAAGGAAATTACATGTGTAAATATTACTGCGCATACACACGTTTATATATATGCTTGCTTGCACAAATACATGGCAAATATACATACATTCAGTAAAAATTAAAATATTCTGGTTTTTAAGCAGTCTTGTATAATGCCTGCTGAAGTAAGATTATATCTGCGTTAATGCCGTTGGTGTTGCTGATTTGCAGATGTTGATTAGAATGCCGCCGTATGATAAGAAAGGCGTCAGTGTGTGTAAGGCATCTATACATACATATAAAAGTGTTATTTGCTTTTGGGGCAAATTTATGTAAATCTATAATAATTTGTTGAAATAATTATTTTTTTTTCTTCCTTTGGAATACCAGTAAAACTTTTAATTACACAGTAATACGGTGGTTCATGCTCAAAGTGCTGTCAATTAAAAAAGAATGAATGATTTTAACTTCTTCTTTAGTTTGCATTAGAAATTGAAAATTTTACTTCCTTGCAAGATTTGCTTTCTACGACGTCTGACAGTCTCCTTTTTCTTGATAGGAAATAACACAGAAACTCGTTAAAAAAAATACGAAAAATTTCTACGAATTTCATCAGTTATAAAAATAATTCTTTAAAACACGTGTCAATTTTTTTTATATTTTATTTTTATATTTAAATAACTTAAAAAAATCACGGTTAAAAATAAAAATTCACGGTATTACGCTGTAAACCATTTTAAAATTGAAAATGGTGGTAAAAATACACTTTTTGAAAAACCAGAAATGGTAAAAGAATTCATTCTTCAAGTATCATACAAGGATCAGGTCTTTATATCGCAAACAAGTCAACCAAAATAAATAAACACCCATTATGCATCCCACTAAAGGAATATAAGAGAGTAAAAGTGTAAAGTACAAAATAAGAAAATAAAATATTAAGAATCAGACACCTATGTTTTGTGACGCGATATTAACTGATAAATTCAAACATTTATTTATTAATTTTTACAGAAAATTTTTCGATATCTACAAATTACCAAAGTAAATTTATCGATAACTTAAATGAAGAGAAAATATATATCGATAACCGATCGATTCATTAATTTCTACAGAAAATTTTTCAATAGCTATAAATTATCTAATTAAATTTATCGATAACATACATTTAAAAAAATTCATACATATATCGATAATCGATCGATTTATTAATTTCTACAGGAAATTTTTCGATAACTATAAATTATCAAAGTAAATTTATCGATAACTTGAATTAAGAAATATAAGTACATATAACAATTATAGATCGATTCATTAATTTATACAGAAAATTTTCCAATAACTATAAATTATCAAAGGAAATTTAACGATAACTTATACATATTAAGAAAAAACATATATATATCGATAACCACAATTATTTTATTAAAATTTTATTGAAAACTATAATATTTATAGAAATGTTTACGTTAACTATTTTATAGAAAATATATCGATATTATATATAATTCTTATATAACATATATCGTTAAATAAAATTTTAAATGGCAAGCGTATCGATAAACACAACTTTAAATATAAAACACGTCGCGTTACATTAAACTTTAAATAGAAAACATATCGATAAATAAAATTTTGAATAGAAAACTTATCGATAAATAAAATTTTGAATAGAAAACTTATCGATAAATGAAATCTTAAATAGATAAATAAAATTTTAAATAGAAAACGTATCGATAAATGAAATTTTGAATAGAAAACTTATCGATAAATAAAATTTTGAATAGAAAACTTATCGCTAAATAAAACTTTGAATAGAAAACTTATCGATAAATGAAATTTTGAATAGAAAACTTATCGATAAATAAAATTTTGAATAGAAAACTTATCGATAAATAAAATTTTAAATAGAAAACTTATCGATAAATTAAATTTTGAATAGAAAACTTATCGATAAATGAAATTTTAAAAAGAAAACGTATCGATAATTAAAATTTGAAATAGAAAACGTATCGATGAATGAAATTTTAAATAATAATCATATCGATAAATAAAATTTTAGATAGAAAACGTAAAGATAAATAAAATTTTCAACAGATGACTGCAATTTGTTAACAGAACCGTTTTTAACAACTAGAATGCTCTACAGAAAATTTATCGAGAGTGAAAATTTTCTAGAAAAAACTGATATTTTTCTATTTATCGATACCTCTAAATATTTCTTTCGATTACTTACAAAAAATAAAATCTATTTTTTATAACAATTCTTTAGCGAACATAAAACTAGAATTGCCTACATCCTATTGGAAATTATCGACAGCAGAAATATAATTTATTGCTTTCTAAAGCTAGCACTTTGAAAATAAATACAATAAATTTTCGATAACAAAACTGTTCTACGGTTGTATTTCAACTACCTTCATAACTGGAACTTCCCATGAAAAATATCTTGTTATCTTAAACTCTGTCTTAAGAATATGTTTTTCGATAACTGTAATATAAAAATTTGCTATGGAAATATTTTCGATAATTATATTATTCTAAGGAAAATGATTCGATTACTCTAATTCTATTCAAGAAATTTGATTTTATTCGATAATTGATACTTAACATATAAAGCCTTTCGATATTTTATAAAATAAAAATATGATAACTCATACTTTCGATAAAAAAAATTTATCGATAACCGAAATACTCTACAAAAAGTAAGATTTTCAAAACAAAATTTTGGACAGTTGGCTGATTCATATACAAACTCTATTCAGTTCGGATATCGTATGTTGGTAGTTAATAGAAAACCTCGTTTAAATTCTTTTAAACTGCAGCTGCACATATCATACACGCGTGTTTCATTAAAGAATGTTTTCTTTTGTATTTGTGTGTTGCTTCAAATGTTGACATTAAATTCATTGAGTTCTGAATATATTTTTTTCCCCCGTTCGCATTTACAATTGCCAAAATTAAAGGCGAAACAAAAACCAACTAACACGCGTTGCTGCAAGCAAATACCAAAAAGAAAAATCACACATAAAGGCAGCAACAAATATTCGCATTTGCCAAATTTATTTGTAATTTTTTTTTTTTTCGTTTCATTTCGAATGATTTTTAGCACCCCCAACTAACCAGCTGTGTAGCGAGTACCATACCGCCATACGCCCAACGCAGCTTTATGTTTTCCGAGAACGTAATCGCAATGTTTAACAAGGAATTGCATTTAAAGAGAAAAAACGTTTTTTTTTTATTTTCATTCATATTGATACTGAAATTATATTTCCTTCTCGGTTTAAAATCAGAATTTCATTTTTTTTTTCTTTCTATATTTTGAAATATTTACTCGAATGACATTATGATGCGATACAATTTCTGGGTTGATAGTTTCTTTTTTTTTTTTTTTTTCAGGGAAAATCTTGTCAAATTGCTGTTTGTTTGGGGGTTTATGATTTCCGCATTTGTTTTGAAAAAAAGAAAAACAAAATACATCGAAATTTGTCAGATTTCAAGCGCAAAACAAGCAAATTTTGAAAAAAGAACATTGATGTACAATATATAGGGTGGGCCATTTAAAATTTTTAATTTAAAAACGAAATTTTTCTGTCAAATCGCATTGTCTTGGCTGCCAATTGGCGTCACCGTTTTGGCTAATTAAAAGGCCATCAAACATTTGACGCAATAAATCGATTGCGGCATGAGATGTGTGGCAAACCAAACACCGTTCACATCAATACCATGAAGAGCAGATAGACAAATATCGGTTATCATGGTGCGATAGGTGTCTCCATTAGACGTAATGGTTGCGCTGTCTTATTTGCAAAGAAGTGTGGGCTAATAATGTCTCCGTTCCACAAGCTGCATCAAACACTCACTCGTATTGGGCACATTTGCTTCTGTAAGACCACGTGTGGATTTTCTGAGGCCCAAATATGGCAATTTTTTTTATTAACGTACCCACCAAGATTAAAATGAGCTTCATCCAAAAAGATAATCGACATCATCGTGAAGTTTCTCGTAAATCGATTAATTACGTTCAGTAGTTAATATACTGAATTTTGTGACAGAATAGAATGCCGTAAGTATTGCCAGATTCTAAATAACTGATGGCTCAAATTTAAACCAATAGATAGCCTACCCTATATTAACATTGCAAAACAATGTCCACGACATACATACATATATATATATATATAGTGCTTGCAGTTCTTACGTTTGACGAAATTATTTTTTAAAAAAATATGGCTTTTATTGCCTTTTTCATTAACAGGCTTTCGATTTTTCAATTAAAAATAATTGAATTAAATTTTTTACTCAATAAAATGTTCAAAAAACAACGAAGCACATATAATACGATTTTATTTATTTATTCATTTTTAATTTATAATGACAGAATTTTATTTTCATTTTTCTTTAGTTTTTTTTTTGTTTTTTTTTTCATGATTAATAAGAGAATTTTTATTCACATTTTATTCGCTTTTAAATTAACAATTTCACAATAATTAAATATTTGTTTTATTGCCTTTTGAAAATATTTAAATAAACAACAAATTAAATAACAACAAACCGCAGCGTTATTAATTAAAACGATTTATTTTTTTTTTTTTGTTATCGATTTTATGCAAACGCCGACTAAAAATTCATTGACTGACTGATTGGCCGCATGGGACTGCTTGGCTGGTCACACAGTTGAATAACAATTTGTGGCCGGTCTATGTTGCATTATCAGAAACGTATAAAAATTTAAAAACAAAAAAGATCGGTAAAGGAATGCCTACCGAAAGCAAAATGGCAAATAGAGCAAAACAAAAAAAGAGAAAAAAGTTTTACAAAATATGCAGGCTGCATACTAATTATCGCTCATGGAGGCAATTATCTGGCGAGTTTCTTACACTACGGGGATATTAATTAAGTCAAGGATATGATTTCATAAAATCATTATTAAAATCCTACTCCAACAAGCAATCTTTAATAAAAATGTTTACCCTTTTTCAAAAAAGAAAATTAAATTTGTCAAAAAAAAAAATTAATCGATAACTGAATATGTCAAAAAAAAATTAATCGATAACTGAATATGTCAAAGAAAATTAATCTATAACTGAAATATGTCAAAGAAAATTAATCGATAACTGAAATATGTCAAAGAAAATTATTCGATAATTGAAATATGTCAAAGGAATTAATCGTTAACTGAAATTTGTCAAAGAAAATTAATCGATAATTGAAATATGTCAAAGAGAATTAATCGATAACTGAAATTTGTCAAAGAAAATTATTCGATAATTGAAATATGTCAAAGGAATTAATCGTTAACTGAAATTTGTCAAAGAAAATTAATCGATAATTGAAATATGTCAAAGAGAATTAATCGATAACTGAAATTTGTCAAAGAAAATTAATCGATAAATGAAATATGTCAAAGAAAATTAATCGATAACTGAAATTTGTCAAAGAAAATTAATCGATAACTGAAATATGTCAAGGAAAATTAATCGATAACTGAAATTTGTCAAAGAAAATTAATCGATAACTAAAATATGTCAAAGAAAATTAATCGATAACTGAAATATATCAAAGAAAATTAATCGATAACTGAAATATATCAAAGAAAATTAATCGGTAACTGAAATATGTCAAAGAAAATTAATCGATAACTGAAATTTGTCAAAGAAAATTAATCGATAACTGAAATTTGTCAAAAAAAAATTTATCGATAACTGAAATATGTCAAAAAAAATTAATCGATAACTGAAATTTGTCAAGTAAAATTAATCGATAACTGAAATATATCAAAGAAAATTCATCGAGAACTGAAATATGTCAAAGAAAATTAATCGATAACTGAAATTTGTCAAAGAAAATTTATCGATAACTGAAATTTGTCAAAAAAAATTAATCGATAACTGAAATTTATCAAAGAAAATTCATCGGTAACTGAAATTTGTCAAAGAAAATTCATCGATAACTGAAATTTGTCAAAGAAAATTCATCGATGTTCATCGATAACAATTTTGTTTTTAAATTATTTAACATTTCTATTGAAATTTTTATCCTCGAATTTTAATATAAAAATAATATCTTTAATGTTTAAACAAATAAACAACACAAATAACAACAAAAACAGTGGAAATTCAAATGATAATTATTATAAAATAACAGTTTGTGTTTTTGACATGCGTAGGCCGTGATTTATAATGATTAGAGGTAAAGCATGTGCGTGTGTGCGAAATTTTTTATAACGTACTGTATTTCGAAAAGTAAAAATAGGTGAAAAACAATTTGTTTCAAACAATAAAAAAAAATTATACAACATATTAATTAATTTGTATAATTAAAATTTATAAACAAAAAAAATCTCGTTAAATAGTTTCTTTTTCAAAATGTTTAAACGAAATGCAATTTAGCACATTTGCTGAAAAAAAAAAAACAAATTTTTTTCAAACTTTTGTTTAATTTAAGAAAATTTAAAATTCTTTAATTGTTTATATTTAATGCAAAACCTAAAACACGTACACAAAAACATATGGTGGTATACAAAATAAATTCCTCGTCATTGCTAATGAATGAAAAAAAAATAAATAAAATTCATCCAGTTTCAGCTAGAAATGCCTCTCCTTTCGTGAGCAGACAGACATTTGCTATACAATCTGGACTTTCTTTCTTTTGCTAATAACTTTTAGATAATAACTAAGTAAACAATTACATTATTAATTGTTAAATAATTATAAGAATTATATATTGCATACATTTAAAATATATTTTATTTATTCATTTAATTTTTTTTGTTTTAATTAATGAAATAAACCAATTTCGTTAAACGGTGACGCCGTTTTATTTACTCAACAGAGGAACACGTGTTTCAAAATTGTAATAATTTAAAAATTTTACGATATTTTAATTCATCTTTAGACATCGAAAACTCCTGTTATCGAAATTTTTTTCTTAAAAAGAATTCGGTTTAGTGAAAAAAATATCGCTTAAAAATACTGGAGTTATGAAAAATAATCTATAAATTCTTGTAGTCAAATAATTTCCTATAAAGAAAATTCTTGTTATCGATAAATTTTCTATAAAGAAAATTCTTGTTATCGAAATAATTTCTATAAAGAAAATTCTTTTTATCAAAATAATTTCTATAAACAAAATTCTTTTTATCGATAAATGTTCTATAAAGAAAATTCTTGTTATCAAAAAAAAATACTATAAAAAATTTTTTTGTCATCAAAATAATTTCTATAAAGAAAATTCTTGTTATCGAAATAATTTCCATAAAGAAAATTCTTTTTATCGAAATAATTTCTATAAAGAAAATTCTTTTTATCGATAAATTTTCTATAAAGAAAATTCTTGTTATCAAAAAAATTCTATAAAGAAATTTCTTGATATCGAAATAATTTCTATAAAGAAAATTCTTGTTATTGAAACAAGTTCTATAAAGAAAATCCTTGTAATCGTAAGGTTTTCTATATGAAATTTTGTAATCGTAAGATTTTCTATAGGAAATTCTTGTAATCGTAAAATTTTCTAATCGGATTCTCGTTATCGAAAATTTTCTATAGAAAATTCCAGCTACCGAAAAGTTTTCTATAGAAGCTACTAGTTATCGAAAAGCTTTCTATTGAAACTACCAGTTATCGGAAAATTTTCTATAGAAACTACCAGTTATCGAAAAAGTTTCTATAGAAAATTCCAGCCACCGATCAATTTTGTATAGAAAATTCTTGTTATTGAAACTTTTCTATCGAAAATTCCTGGTATTCAAAACTTTTCTAACGAAAATTCTTATTACCGAAAACTTTACTGTAGAAAATTATTGTTACCGAATAATGTTCTATGCAAAATTCCATTTTTCGATAAATGATGTATAGAAAATTTCTATCGAAAAAGTTTCTATAGCAAATTCCAGTTATCGAACAATTTTGTATAGAAAATTCTTGTTATCGAAAACTTTTCTATAGAAAATTAATTTTCTATAGAAAATTAAAATTAATCAATCTTTCGAAAATTATTGTTACCGAAAAATTTTCTACAGAAAATTCCATTTATCGATAAATGCTGTATAGAAAATTTCTGTAATCGAAAAATTTTGTATAAGAAAATTTCTATAAGCTAAAAGTTTTGTTTTGAAATTTGCTATAATCGAAAAATTTTTATAGAAAATTTTTATTGTCGAAAAATTTTTTGTAGAAAATTTTTATTATCGAAAAATTGTGTATAGAAACTTCCTGTGGCAGAAAATTTCTGTATTCGAAAAATGTTCTGTACAATACTTGAGTTAGCAAACAGTCTAAAGATTATTTCAACTATCCATCGTAAAGTTATCGATTCATATTTTCTATAGAAAATTAATTATTATTTTCTATAGAAAATTAATCGATAAATATTAAAATCGCGTATTATATTAACGCGTAATTATTTAGATTTTTTTTTTTTTAAATTCTAATGAAATTATATTTTATTTTTTGATAATTATTCAGAGCTTATGCTGTATTTTCACTGAATTTTTTCCAAAACTGCATGTAAACTTTACTGCTGCAATTTTGTTTGTGGAAGATTATTTTATAAGCCCAGTTATTAGATGAAATTATGGTATATTTTTTTTCTGTTGGTTTTTTGTTTGTAACATCCCTTAATTATAAATTATTTATTTAAAATTTATTCTTTAATTAACGAAAAGCAAAATATATTTTTTAAATATTAAAACTATTAGACTGTGAAAAATTTAGTTTTAAAACACATGCAAAATTAAACCAATTTTAAATGATTGCCAAAAAAAAATTATGAAAAAAAATTTTGTGAAAATAAAGCCAAAACAAAAAAACAAATGTTTAAACAACTTGTTATAAAAATATATATCATTATAAATTTAATTATGAATCATATAAATTAAAAAAAAAACAAAAAAATTAAATATTAAATATTAAGGCATATGAGAGGAGGATATACACGGACACGTATGGCATTAAAATATTTTTAGCAGTGCCTTTAAATAGAAAATTCAATTTGAATTTGAAAATTATTACGAGACAATAGCCAGCACCATCTCTCATCATGATTATGGTGATGATGATTACGTTGATTCATACAGAAATAATACGAAAAGCTCATGAACACCATACCATACCATTCCGATCCGATACAATGGTATGTCGTATGTGGCCATTTAAATTGTCATTCATCACATTGTGTAATGATGAACATGATGACGTTCAACAGAAATAAAATAAAAATAAAATCCAAATTTTATACCAAACTCAGGTACTTATTATGCCAGTCAGGCAAACATGCTTGCTGGAGAATAATATGAAAAGGGATCCTTTGCAAAAAAAAAGTAAAATACCCTACATTAAGTATTGCAATCAATGTTAAAACCCTTACGAGTATATAGGTCAACGCTAGATGTCGGATAAGATTAACAGATTCAGATGGCAAATATCGTTTTGAAAGTGTGTAAAATATCTGAAGAAATACGCCACTTTGGTTGGTCCTCTTTTCCTATAAAGCAGAATATCCCACTGTCAACAACTTGTGTGAACTATTGACCTTGGAGACGGATGCTGCTGATTACATAATACATAATTGGCCATTAGAACCCTTCAGTCAAGATTACGGCCTAGTTTATCACACCACCCATGTTGTGTGGTTTATTTTTTACATGAGTGGCGGGACCTACAGTTTAAAGTCGACTCCGAACGACAGATTTTTGAGAAACTTTTCATGGCAATTTTATTTACTCTCAGAGTTTTTGCCAGAAATCTGCTGAGAGGAAGTCGTCGAAGAAATACTTTTTGTATTTTATTTTGATGTCTGGCCTGGGTCTCGAACCCTGGCTTTTCGTCTAATACGCCAACACACTACCTACTAGACCACGGCGACTTCCTGCTCCTGAATTCCAAACCTTTATATCAGCTCATTATGTTTTATGGAATATGATTTAAAGACGAAAATATTATTGAGTAAAAACGAAGTATATGTTGACGACAAGTGGGGACAAGCGGCGTATTGGATCCGAGATTACGGCCGATAACTATACTTTCAATATAGCCAAGGAATTTATTCATAATGTCAGACTGAAGATCAAGCGCAGGCTCAGTCTTGACAACATATGCTACTATGGTCTCAATAGGCAATTGAGTGGCAGAGACCTCTCTCGTACGACCAACCTAATACTCTACAAGACGCTCATGCTTCTTTCAGGCGCAGAAGCTTGGACAGTTTTAAGCACTGTGTCAGCAGCCTTGAGAGTATACGAGAGAAAATTCCTGCATAAGATCTTCGGTCCAGAGTGAGTTAACGATGATTTCCGCATCCAATCCAACAGTGAGCTGTATGAAGACGATCTTGTTTGCATTGGAAGGACCAAATCGAAGAAGCCCTGTCATTGATTGGTGTGACCAACTGAAGTAGAAGCGCAAGAAGTAGAGGCGCCTGGAACAATGTGTTTAGGCAGGCCGAAATCCATTAATCGGGTTGTTAATGATCAATTAAGTAAGCAAGTAGGTAAGTAAAATTTTAAAGTCAACAAAATGAAGGTCAAAAGTCAATATTACTCTACAAACGACTACAAAGCCTAGAGAGGCTTGTACAAAATGTATGAAAACTGGTTGATAAATTGATCACTTGAACAAAACAATTTAGACAGGGTTGCCAGAAAATGCATTGCGTTCCATTAAGGCCACACATATCCTCGGCAAAAATTCGACAAAAAATAATTACACTTGCCTGGGGAGGTTTTTATGGATATATTAAAGACCTTGCACTGTTTGAATGTTATTTTATTAGGGCCGCTGAAATCGTTGCCATCTAGTAGGTAGTGTGTTGGCTTATTAGACATGAGGTCACATTTCAAAACCCCAGGTCAGACATCTCCAACAGAACGAAATGAAACGGCGACTTCCCCTCAACAGATTGCTGGCAAAAACTCAAAAAAATTTGTCGTTTGGAGTCAACTTTAAAACCGTAAGTCCCGGCACGCGTGTATAAAATTAACACACACAAAACATAAGTGGCGCGAGAAGCTAGGTTGAAATCCCGACTTAAGGATTGTAATGACCAATTAAGTATGTATGTAGGGCCGCTGAAAATACCTTAAGCAAGTTTTTGACTGCGCAACCATAGAAGCTCTATGAAAGTAACCCAAAAAAATATGACAAAAGTCATGAATGAATATGACAAGTATGTTAATAAAGTAAATTAAAACCTAATTTTAATCAAATCCTGCTACAGTACAGTCTTCTACAAACTTAAATCAACACTTAACATAATATTTTCAAAATATTTCATTCTTATTCTTATACTTTGATATTGTAATTGATGTCCGATAATAGCATTAAATCAAGCCATGGAAATGAAATTTATTAACAATTCTACTCAATTTAAGAGACAGATATTGAAAAGGATACTAAAGACTGAAGAGAATAAGAAACAGAAGAGTAAAAAAATGAAAAAGCAAGACAAGAATGAAATTAAAAGATACGAATGGATTTTCATGGAAATGCGGCTGGTATATGGAATTCCTCATGCATGGCAAGAGAAAATAAAAATAATAAGAATAATAAAAAAATTTTACAATACAATACATGAATGAAAATTTATAAAAATACTAAACAATACAATAATGCCTGTTTATAATTTCAAATAAATAAATTCAATACCAATAGAGTTCATTGGCCTATATTAGCCACGTATATGGTATATAACATTAGATCGGCGTCAAGATTTAAATTTTTAGATTTCTTTTGCAAGTTTTTTTTTTTTTTTTTTTTTTTTTTTTTAAATAATTTCTTGTTATTTCCATTAAATGAAAGAATAATAATAATAAATACTCCAAATCATATTTCTACTATCATGAGTCGTAGTCAAATGGCTAGGAATTAAAAGAAATCCGAAGTTACCAAGTATCGGTATGAAATCAGCATCAAGATAAAAATGTTTCCAAAGACAACATTTGTTTACTCTCAAACATATCGGCTGCCTTCCAAAATGTATCAATACAAAGTTTGTATGCAGTTTTCTACTACTGTATATAAACTATGTAGATATGCAAAGTAACCAAACAATGCATCAACTATAAATCCGATGCCTGATTGCTTTTTGACTGCGTTAAAAATACATATTGACGACGTTTTGAAATAGAATACATTGTATATATTTTGTACAGCGGCATTATGAAACGCGATACTTTGTTCAAACACAAAGCAACTAACATTTTGGAAGGCAGCCATCCAGTATACATCAAATCAATATGAATGAATAAACTTTATCATAATTTTTCATCGTGTTAAAGATGGCTGGATTTTATACCAGAAAATTCTGATTTGCGGAAAACATAAATATTTTTGTTTTTATTTGTAGAAAAATGTGTTAGAGTCGCATCAAATGCCTCTCGAGGCATACCAGCTCTATCAGAAACAACACCCAAGAGCTAGTTTCGACGGTTTAGAGATAACGATTTTGATGTGCGAAATGAAGAACGTGGCAGATCACCAAAGAAGTTTGAAGACGCCGAATTGCAAAACAATATTGGATGAAGAAGGATGGCATTGGATTGGATTCAAGTCGCCTCGGTTCAAGCCTTAGACAAGACATCTTGAACAAAACGAAATAAAAAAAATACAATATTTCTTCGGCGACTTCCTCTCAGCAATTATGTATATACAGTGGACAGCAAAAGTCTTAGTACGGCAATATATTTTCACAAAAAAGTCCCCAAAGTCTTAGTACTCTTGCACAAAGTCCCGATATGACTTCAAGAGAGTATTTAGGAGATCATTTGAAAAAAACTGTTACTAAAAATATATTGTCGTACTAAGACTTTTGCTGGCCACTGTATATATTGGAAATAAATGGCAGAAAAATGTATCATTTAAAAGCCATGGGAAGGATTTAAAAGTCTGGAAAATGGGTGAAATGACAGACAGATGGAAAATCGAGAAACAACTGATATACAGTGGTGGCCTTATAATTAGAAACGATGTTTCTGGGACAGAGTTCTCTGGAGTGACGAATATAAGTTTAATTTGTCTCAATCTGATGGAAAAACGTATGTAAGACATCCTCCAAACAAAGCATTTGATCCCAGGTACACAGAGAAAACTGTAAAACAAATTAACAAACATACATACATGTTTCTAAGTCGTTTCTAATTACAAGGCCACCACTGTACGAGAAACAACTTAAAACGATAGAAAATCAGTGTTCCATGGATATATTTTCAGAATTTAAACGGAAAAAATTAGGGGTTAATCTGGGATATTCAACAACTTTGGCTGCAAAACCTGATCACTTTGGCAGCAGGACAATGCTATGTTTCTGGTGAGACCATAGAGGTCTCAACATCAAGTGAGCGTTTTTAATTGGAAATATTGTTTTCTCAAGACCATCACCTTATCAACACGAAAACTACAGCTTGAAGTCACCGTAGTCACCAAGGTTCAAACCCCAGGTCAGAGATCAAAACGAAATATGAAAAAAATATTTTTTTCGGCGACTTCCTCTCAGCAGATTTCTGGCAAAAACTCAGAGAGTAAATAAAAAATTGCCATGAAAAGTTTCTCAAACATCTGTCGTTCGGAATCGACTTTAAACTGTAGGTCCCACCACTCATGTATAAAATTAACACACACAACACGAATCGTGTGAGAAGCTAGGTCGTAATTCTGACTGGAGGGTTTTAAGGGCCAATTATGTATGTATGTATTGTTATCTCAAGGCAACATAGTTGCCTCTAATTACACTTACAACCGTTTGAGAAAAATTCTTTTTCTATGATGAACTTTTAATATTCAAACAAACATTTTGGCCACTTAACAGAAGCCTCTGTAAAATCTTTACAAACAAAAATGTTTTTTTTTGTGTTTTCATTTTTTCTTTCAATATTTTTTCTTTTAATAAATTGTTTATAAATAAAATAAAAAATAAAATAAAAATATGAAAAATAAAAAATAAATCCCAACCACCAACTGTGTTTTTGTCTTAAAATAGTGTGACACTATAATAGAGAAATACTTCGTAACCCATAAATAATAAACGCACAACAACAACAAAGAAAAAGAAAAGAAACACTGAGAAACAAAAATAAACAGACGCGGCGCACACAACCACTATGCACCATATGTGCATGTTTGTATGTATTTATATATATATATTGTATGTGTGTGCGTGTGTATGTGTTACTCAAAACGTTAAATTTAATTTTTCATATTTTTTTTTTGATGTTGTTGGTGACACATTTTGGAAAATTTATTTGATTTTTCATTTAATTTTCATGTTCAAAAACCAATTCAGAAAAAATAAAAAAAATTAAATTTTATTCAGTCATAGCCGACAACAAAATACTCTACAGCTAAATCAGCCTCAATGGGAAGCTATGTCGGTCGACATCAGTGATTATGGCTGACTTGCAAAAAGTTAGTTGCTTTGTGTTTGAACAAAGTATAGTGTTTCATAAAGCCGCTGTACAAAATGTTTACAATGTATTCAAAACGTCGTCAATGTGTACTTTTAACGCAGTCGAAAAGCAATCAGGCATCGGATTTATGCATTGTTTGGTAACTTTGCATATGTATAAAATTTATATACCGTAGTAGAACTGTATACAAACTTTGTATTGATACATTTTGGAAGTCAGCCTATATGTCACTTACAAAAGCTATTAGTCTAATCACACAGGACACAGGATTTAATGAGTTCGAAACAATTTGTTGAAGCAAATTTTGTTTGAATTAAAACCTAGGCCCGCCTACCCAAATATTTTCTAATTTTTTAAAAAATTTTGAAAAATATTTACATGGTAGCGGAGTCTAATCTTAAGGAATCGTGTAATGAAAACTATTACGAATATGATACGATATCTCCTCGAATAGGTGCTCTGTGTGAAGTTTAAGAATTTGCAGATTCTAAATGTCCTCACGGTACACATGTTTCTAAAACAGTAGAGCATGCGATAACGCTATAAAAAATATTGGAGCTCTCTGTAAGGTATTACTAGAACGCTGAGAGGAAGTCAGCAAACGGAACTGTGTTTAAAACAAAAAGACAGTAAAATTTACTTTTGAGAGGGGGAAATTTAGGGTCCCCCAGGCCCTATAAAGTGCACTCAATGTACTTACATACTACAACTACTTTGCTAGATGGCCTGTGGATTGGACTTTTCCGCTCGCTACTCAGAACAGAATACAGGAATCATATATAATTAGAGAGGTTTAATCCTCATTCCGAAGAAGTCATGATTATTTTCTCAATATCTATAATAAGGACGGACTCACAGGCTCTGGTGGTTTCATAATTTGATTATTTTTGTCGTGGTTTTTTGGATTTATAAGTGAAACTTATCTCACCCGACTAGAAACTATATTTTCATCAGGCGAATGGGATAATAAGATGACAGTTTAATACTCGTTCAATCTAGATTCTTCGTTAAGGAGTGTCAAGAGTGTTTTTAGATGAATTATTCGAAAACTACGATATTCGAAAACCCGTTTTGAAAAATTCCCCTCCAAATACTTCATTCATCACATCACATGACCTCTATCCACCCAGACCGTAACATCAGCAACGAACATCATAGCAAGTTGAACAGTGACATCTATTGAAAAACAATAGGACTCAACGAGCGTAGTTCTCTGTTACTACATACCCATTAAAGTTTTTCAGAGGGCGTCATTTACAAGTTAGATAAAATCCCTATTATCCTATATTATTTTTGGACTTGCTACTATAAACCGATTGCCTAAACAGCTGGAAAAACGTTGCTGAATGGCATACAAAATCTTTAGTGCCGTACATAACTCACGAGTAATGAACGACATGAGCGCTTTCTGCATATCATGGCCAATTGACCATAATCGTGTACAGATTCCAGGACGAAAATCATGTTCACATAGCAATTGCTCTGCTCTCTAAACCAAGCCAGCACAAAATTTAATCTGTGTACCTCCTCCAGACCGAGCCGGCACTTCCACTTACTAAATCATCATTATATTGAGATACCGTTAAATGCGAGTTCAGCTTTGGTACTTCATGAAGTAAACGCCAATAAGACACGAATTCCATTGAGTGAATATCTCAAGTATTAAAGTCTCTTTATGCTGTGTTCAGATATACACTTTTATTGAGCCAATATTCGGTTTATTGAGTACAATATTTTCAGTGTTCCGATATAATAATATACGCAGTTCAGCTGCTTATTCAATGTTCATTGGACAGCTGGTAAACAAAACAGCTGGTTGTTTCAACAACATTGTTTTTTTTTTGTTTTGTTTTTGTCGTTGTTGACATTTGAGTTGTCAAATATCAACAGAAAGTGTTCGGTTAATTGTAATATGCTCACTAAACACACGTATGACAGTGCTGCATTTTAAGTTTTACTCAATATTATAACAATTTGCGTATTTATTGCACAATAATTAATTGAAACTTTATATGAAATATTGAGATCAATAATGGCGTTTATTGCGATTTACGCAATAAAGGTTCATATCTGAACATCGTATTAGAGAACCTACTACTCTATAAATGTACTTCTTGCGTACTTTTTACATCCCTTCTTTGCAGGAGAAAGGCCCTATTAATGCGATTTCTATTGCAATCAAGAGATTTTGATGTCCTTGCGACCTGTAAAATCAGACATACTAAGGCGCCGCATGAATTTGACTAACAGATTATGAGATTGCTGGTGCCTTTTATCATTAGACATACAGCGGTCGTAGTTGATGAATTGTGCCTCTGCATTTCATCACTTTGAGTGTATTACACACAATATTGCTACGGGAATTCTAACCGTCTGCCTCGGGTAATCAATAAACTTAGTTCGGATGTCGTAAAAAGTAGATTTTATAAAACAAACTCCAAGTCAATTACTAGAATTTAAGAAGGCTTTAGAATTAAGGCAGAATTAGCCGAACATTTATGGAACGTAACGGAATGTGAAACGATGTAAAAGGCAATGGAATTTCGTTAAGATTTTGCATAACGTTCGTATGCTATAAAGGAACGCTTGCACGTTCCGTTACGTTGCATGAATGTTCGTTTCATTCTACCTGAATTGACAAAGCTTTACGAAAGCCAAAACAAACGATATCTCGTGTATTTACTACATAAAATTTTGTAGGCATTAACGTTAATGATGATGTCGATATTTGTTGAGCCAATAAAAGTTTCAATAGATTTTTATACACTGAGAAAAAAAAAATATCATCAACTGATATTGAAATTGTGAAAGGATAGAAGCCTAGAAGCTTTGGTAAGGGCAGTATTTTGATCAAGGACATTGTGGGTTTAACTGAAATTTATGAAAAATTCTGAAATTAAAATCAAAAAGAAAAATTTCTTTTCGTGTAGAGATGTTGATGTTGCTCATGACTTCTATACTCTTACACGATTGTAAGCGTCTGTCGATTATGAATTATGCTGCTGATTTCTATTCTATATGGTCGTGTAAGCGATACAAAATAAAGTTTCTAATTTTTTTTTTTTTCTAAGATTTTTGCTTGTTATTGTTGTTGTTTACGGACGGATATCCTCGTTCTATATTTTCTATATAACATAAGTGTACAAATCAAATATTATTTGTTTCACAACATCTTTATTGTTGTTGTTGATTTTTTTCTCTGTTTCTAAAGTCATGATAAACAATTTAAAAATAAAAAAAAAATTCAATTTTTATTTTTAAAAAAATTTTTTGGACTTGTGTACCACCACTTAGCCGGTTATCGCACTGAGTTTCCAAATGTTTGTTATTTTTAATTTTATTTTTTAATATTTCTCGAAAAGTGGTCTTCTTCTTGTGACATTTAATTGTTTGGTTTTTTCTGTAATTTTTCATTACTTTTTAGGCGATTAGCTGGATTAAGTCGTAGACTTTTTTATTTAAAAATTTTTGGCAACCTTTTTCTAGACTTGTTTTTTATTTCTTTATAATGATTTTCAGAAGGTGATCATTTATGAAAATGCCATCAACACTGACAATCAGTTTTCATAAATTTAGAATACAAATGATGGGATCATTCCATCGCTTAAAAAAAATAAAAATATCTTCTTTAGGGTATTAATCGAAACGTTTTTATTTAAGAAAATTTATTATCATAAACAAACAATTGCGCAAGAAAAAAGTGTAAGAATTTGCAATCGGCTACGTTTTCGCTTCGCTAGATGGGCCAACGAGAAACTGCACGGTGATGTCGAGTTTGCCAAAAAAAAAAATCATCTTTTCAGATGAAGCTCATTTTCATCTTGATAGGTACGTTAATAGGCCAAATTGCCGTATTTGGGGCTCAGAAAACCCACAGGTGGTCTACAGAAGCCAATGCACCCATTACGAGTGAGTGTTTGATGCTGCTTGTGAAGCGGAGGCATCACTGGCTCATATTTCTTTAAAAGTAAGGACGGCGCAATCATTACTGTCAAAGCAGTCACACCATGATAACCGATTTTTTGTACCCGCTCTTCATGGTACTGATGTGAACGATGTTTGGTTTCAACAGGATGGATCAACTTGCCACACATTTCATTGCACAATCGATTTATTGCCTCAAAAGTTTGATGGCCGTTTAATTAGCCGAAAGATAAAGCTGTGATTTGACACCGTTGGATTATTTTCTGTGTGGCACGGTTAAAGAAAAATGCAATGCCGACAATTCAGAGACAATTGAGCATTTGGGTGGTGCTAGGTCGTAATCCTGACTGAAGGGTTGTAATGACTAATTATGTATGTAAGTTATGTATGATCGAAAAAGGCTCCTGCATTGATTAACATTTCGAAAAACGATTTACGTATATTGTGTACAGATTTTTTACTGGTTATTATCTTATAAAAAAAGGGATGAGTTGCCCTTATAATAAGAATTTGTAGGAGCTACAGTCCCACATAAATGGCTAAATGAACGTGGCATCTGACATACAATGCGGATGTTTAAAAATTGAAATCTGAAAATGTTTTTCTGCAATTAAATTCAAGAGGTAAATGCGAAAATTAAAACACAGGGTGTGCCGCATACCATATAGACTAAATATATTAACATTATAACGATTAAAATGTTCGTCTGCAAACTAGAAAAAAAATTAAATCCTCAAGAAAGCAAAAAAAACGTTGATCATGTTTTTCCATCTGGGAAGAGCCTTAGCTATCGTCCAGCACCCAGAGAAGATAACTGTATCATACTGTATATGAAGGCAGCACGACGTTTCTAGGAAATGGCATGTGGCAACCCCGTTACCATAGAACCTGCCTTGTAATGGTTGTATATAATTTGCAAACCCTAAGGGCATTATTACAACTTGCCGTTAACTAAAGGGAGGATTTTAACGGGCAGATAAATTGTTTTTCGTTATTATGAGTACCCCATAAAATCAAAGTGGTCATTAAGCTAAAGGGAGGATCATCCTACTGGTAACTTTTAAAGGTCACTTTATGTTTGAACTTGCCATATTATATATTATTTTCATTATGGCAACTTCAAATTTAACCAAAATGAGCATATATAACAAAAAAAACGAAGCCCGCGGTTGCCACTGCGTTTAAATAAAATAGTTTAATTTGAGCAGTGCTATCGACATTACTCCGCCATTGCCATATTTATGAAAAAGTTAACTTAACTTAACCGTGGTCTAGTAGGTAGTGTGTTGGCTTATTAGACGAAAAGCCAGGGTTCGAGCCCCAGGCCAGACATCAAAATAAAATACAAAAAGTATTTCTTCGGCGACTTCCTCTCAGCAGATTTCTGGCAAAAACTCTGAGAGTAAATAAAATTGCCATGAAAAGTTTCTCAAAAAATCTGTCGTTCGGAGTCGACTTTAAACTGTAGGTCCCGCCACTCATGTATAAAATTAACACACACAACATAAGTGGTGTGAGAAACTAGGTCGTAATCCTGACTGAAGGGTTGTAATGACTAATTATGTATGTATGTATGTAACTTCATTTTATCTGTAAGTTGTAATAACGAAATTAAGTTAAATGTAACTTTACAGTTCCCTTTAGCTAAAGGTACCTTTAACTAAACCCAAGTTTAACGGCAAATTATAATAATGGTCCTAATGCTGTAAGTGCAGGCAAGACGTTGTTTCTCTGAAATGGCATTTGGCAACCCCATTGCTATAGAACCTGCTTTAGTGGAAAGAACAAGATATTGTAGTGATTGTATATATTTTGCGAACGTTAAGAATATAATTTTCAACATTTTTAAACTGCTTTTGGCTTAAAAAAATCCTTTCTTTCAAAGAAACTAAATACGTTGCAACATTTGCTGCGAAAATTTCAATCAATTTTCGCAAAATTTTCCCGTATAATTATTAACAAAAATTGAAATTCTTTTAAAGAAACACAAAAAGAGAAAGAAAACGAAAAACAGAAAATAAAAAATGTTGTAACAGCATTTTAGAGAAATTCATCCATCATTATAAATTGAATTTTTGAAGCAAAATTATGTTAAAACGAGTCATTTATCAAATGGCAGGCAAGCGGCAGACAGACCAGGCCAAAATTTCAGACAAAATTTCGCACACTTTAATTTCGTTCATAATTCGTCATATTCGAATGCACGCACGCACACAGAGGAGAAAAGCAAATGTAAAGAACGCGTTTTTTTTCGTGAGGATCAATATACTTTCAAGGTTTACAAAGTTGTGTAAAACACAAAAAAAACGACCATAAAAATTGCATTCGTAAACAAGAAAAAACAATAACAATAACAATAGCAATAGAAACACACATTCTTTGCTATAAAAATTATTAAAAAAAAAATTTCAAACAATAAATACAGAGGAGTCTTCGTTTAAAATTCATATTTTCATTTGAATTCTTCGAAAATACGTGAAATATTTTTCAATATTAATTTTCTATTCTCTTTTGCACATTTCAAATACTTTCTTTCATTCATTCATTCATATTTTATTACAAAATTTAAAAAAAAAAAATTTTTTTTTATTAAAATTTTTTTAATAATTTTTAAGTGAATAAGTGAGTATTGCCTCATTTACAGCTGTTGAATGAAATATTTAATGAATATTATTTATTCATTTCAATTTGTTACAAACATTTTCATTTTAATAGCCAAGTTTGCTTGGGTTTTGTTGGAAGAACGGAAGAATGGTCATAGAGAGGGGGGGGGGCGTATCAAAAGATTTTCATGCAATTTTGCACAAATTTGTACAAAAATTTTGTAATGCTTACAAATGATGTCGCATCAATATACGAACACACTTTATCAAATAGAAATTGAGAGCAGGAAAATATCTACAGTGCCAGTACAGTGGCAATATTTGGATAATTATAACAGATCTCATAATAATGATGCACTAAGGCCCATTACCACAACTTGCCGTTAAAGTTGGGTTTATTAAAAGGTAACTTTAGCTAAAGTGAACTTTAAAGTCAACTAATGTCCCTACTTTAGCCAGAGTGAACTTTAAAGTCACCACTTTAGCTAAAGTGAACTTTAAAGTCAACTTTAACTTATTTTCGTTATTACAAACCACAGATCGACGCCTCCGTTCTATAACATTCTAAGTCGAAAAAGTGTGTTTTGAGTTATGAGCTCTCACAGTTTTCACGCGATATACGACTATATGTGTATTCTAAGTAGATTTTTCCCTATAACTTCGGAATGGATCGGCGCATCTTAACCAAATTTTAACAGTATTTAAGTTAGAGAACGTAGAATTTAATGCAAGAACATTAAAAACGTTCTTAGTACACTTAGAACGTTATAGAATGAAGGCGTCAAGATGAAATAAAGTTAACTTTTTCAAAAATATGCCAGTGTCGGTGCAATGTTAGTAACATTTTAAACCAAATTAAACATGTTTTTTTAATGCAGTGGCAGCAACGAGCTTCTTTTTTGTTGTATTTGCTCACTTTGTTTATATTTGAAGTTGCCATATTGAAATATTGCACGTTCAGACATAAACTTAACTTTAAAAGTTAGAGGTAGGATGATCCTGCCTTTAGCTTAACGCTCACTTCTAACTTATTGTCCACTTATAATAATGAAAAACAATTTATCTGCCCGTTAAAATCCTCCCTTTTTTAACGGCAAGTGGTAATAATAGCCCTAAGCGTACTACAAATAGAATACGATGTTAACGATTCTATTTTATGTTATCTGTTCTTAACCTCTCATCTGGGTATTCACGATCTCTGAACGATGTTGCCATACATACATAATCCTTCAGTCAGGATTACAACCTAGCTTTTCGTACTACTTATGTTGTGTGTGTTAATGTTATACATGAACGGCGGGACCTACAGTTTAAAGTCCCTTCCTAACGATAGATTTTTGAGAAACTTTTTCATGGCAATTTTATATATATTTAGGTTAGAGGACGTGTACAATTAAGAAAAGTACAGTACCCGGTGGTCGAATTGACCCATTGTACAACGTCCTAGTTTCTCACATTACTTATGTTGTGTGTGTTAATTTTTATACATGAATGGTGGGACCTTCAGTTTAAAGTCGACTCCGAACGACAGATTTTTGAGAAACTTTTCATGGCATTTTTATTTACTCTCAGAGTTTTTGCCAGAAATCTGCTGAGAGAAAGTCGCCGAAGGAATACTTTTTGTATTTTGTTTTGATGTCTGGCCTGGGGCTCGAACCCTAGCTTTACGTCTAATAAACCAACACACTACCTACTAGACCACGACGACTTCATTTTGAATATATATATTTACTCTAAGATTTTTTTTTGCCGGAAATATATTTTCATATTTCGTTTTGCTGGAGATATCTGACCTGGGGTTTGAACTGTGGTCTCACGTCTAATAAGCCAACACACTACTTTCTAGACTACGGTGACTAGATATGTTTCGTTTAGCCCGAAAAATGTTGCCACTTTTCATGTAATACCATTGCGGTCATAAATGTGACTAGAAGGACGACAAAAATCTGATGAAAATGGAGAACTTACTAGGTTTGAAGCCGTAGTGATAAGATGCAATCATTGCTTTAGGGACTGACTTCAATTGTTCATGTGATACGCCCACAAAAAATTTATTTGCAACTTGGAGGAAGGCTAATACTTTTATAGTTGAAGCAGAGTGGTGAGTATTCGTCCAGAGAACACATTGGTTCTAATGGTAGGCTACACTTTTTCCCAACCATACTCTGCCAATAATCTGTTGCATGTACTCTAAAAACCTGTCTGACATATCAACCAGGCAGACCAACACAACCACCAGTGATGTGAGAAGCTAGGTCGTAGTCCTGACTGAAGGGTTTTAATGGCCAATTATATATGTATGCAGGTGTGTATATTTCGAACACCCTGTAGCACTAAATTTCGCCATATTTTTTTTCTTTGAATTTTTTAAAATTTTTCTAAAATTTTGGTTTTTTTTTTGCATCTAGAAAGGTTAAGTATTTTCGCCAAACCTTTCGAATTCGAAATTAACCTTGAATTTGTTTTGCAATTATTTTTCCCTCCAATTTTTTTTTTTAATTTATTTTTGTAATTCACAAAAGTGCATTATTATTATAAAATGATGATTATTTTTATCCACGACACACACACACATTTTTGTTTTTAATAAAAATTTAAATTTTTTTTTTCTTTTTTTATTTTTTTATTTAGAATTTATATGTAATTTAATAAATATTCAAATAAATAGTGGCGGCTATTTAAACCAGCTGCTAACATTTCATCATGTGGGATTTCGCCGTTTTTTTTTTTTTTTTAATTAAAAAAAAATTAAAATCGCTGAGCAAAATTTTCGTTCGATTCATTCATCCTCAAAAGTTTGTGTAATTCTGTGTGTTTCTGTTTTACTCGGAACATTGGTCCGCAACAGATGAACAGCGGCACGATTCATTGAAACGGGGGTGCTGAATTTCCTTTAAAATTTTCTTCATATCTGTGGCTGCTACTGAATTACAATTTTTTTCTTTTGGCATATTTTGAGTGGCATTTGAGAAGATTTTTTTTTGTGTTTCTGCTGTTGTTGCTGAATCACATTTGAAATAATTTAAAAACGTTTTTTGGTTTTTTTTTTAAATTTTTAATAAACATTGTTGCTTAAACAAAACAATGTTTCTGTGCAAAATTATTGAAATTATTTTGTGTGTGTTTTAAAGAAAACTTTTGTTGCCTTTTGCATAAATCAAGGCCAGTATGTGGGGTTTCAACAAACAAATTTTAAACGAATTAATTCAATAAATGTGTCTTGTAAACAAGAATTATCCAACTTTACATACAGTTTATAGCACAAATTTATTTAATTTCTTTTAGTTCCATAATTTCATAGTGACAATTTGATGATAGTTTGCACAAACCACTTGTCAAACAATTTGTTTATATAGACCTTTCATGTCTTTTTGAAATTACTGTCAGTGTTTACTATGAAATGCTGCCAGCAAATATAAGAAACAATACATTAAGTCTACATCCTCCATTTCATACACAAATTTGCTGTCAAACATTTGTTATCAAATTTTGACCTAATCCTCGTATGTTGTTAAAACTGAAAACCTTGGCAACTCTATATAAATACCTACAACTTTGTTGCAATTATTTTGGCATATTTATTTGTAATGAATGCATTTTAAGGCGCTTAAGTCTGTACAAATTATAGAGGAATTACGGCATGCTTTACTAAATGTATTCAGGCAGCAACAACAATACATATGTATTACAATATAATAGGACGCCATTGGCAGCAACAACAACAACAACAACAAAACCATAATAGAAAAAATAATAAAATCAACAAGCCAATAAGAAAATTACAATGGGAAAATACCGACTATTTAATGCCACAAAAACGTACATGCAGCAAAGCTACAGTGGTGGCGAATCTAAGTTTAATTTGTCTCAATCTGATGAAAGAACGTATGTAAGACGTGCTCCAAACAAAGCCTTTGATCCCAGGTACACAGTGAAAACTGTAAAACAAATTAACAAACATACATACATTGCTAAGTCGTTTCTAATTATAAGGCCACCACTGTATATACAGCCCGTTTCAATAGGAAAGTTTATTCACTTATTTGATATGACGCAAATGGATTTTATAGGGCCCCATATGCTCCTATTTTATTCAAATGTGTTGTTATAAAATTTATATGTAGGATTAATGAAAATAAAAGAACGGAAGATGGTAACCCTGTCATTCTGGAACTATCTACTAAAGACTGCTGCTTCGTTGACACTAATCTGCGAAATAAGAAATTAACATCGAGTTAAAGCAACTGAAAGCGTAAATAAAATTCAGGATTTTCGAAGCTAAAGTCTTGTATTCTCATAATCAGAAAGCCGGGAATTTAAGACAGCAAGAGTCCAGACTACCGTATTATGGTATCGACCATCTTTCAACTGGCGTTCTGTAACAAGATGCCTATGGAGACAGATTGCTAGTAAGCTTGCCTGTAAGAATATTTAAAGAAAAAACCTGAGAGTCCTAATGTTTGTTCTGACTCTCCTCACCAAGGGGGACGTCATGTCCAAATACATGGCTTCGAATTGGTACTCAGGTGTAGCAGTCTGCTACATCTGGGGGCGTTGGTAGACGCATTGTATTTCACCCTGTGCGAAGAGCACAGTGGGATTAGGTCCACGCAGACAGGTACCCACGTTAAATCAATCGTCGTTGTTTGTTCTGACTATGCAACGTGTAAGATAGGAAAATATGGTGTTGAACGCACTGGTAAGTCTAGGGTTTTATTCACTTTAACGCACTTCTTCAAGGACGTTCTGTTCTGTTAATGCTCTGCCTCCAAGCTAAAAAATTTGCTTTTAATTTAAAAGCCTGATGGCTACAACGAAAGTAATGAGTGAATGCAAAGGATCATTTCCTTAGCGAAAGTTTGGGTACTTAGTCTGGTACTAACTATACTGAATAGTTTCAGAATGCTTCCTTGAAGTAGTATGGGACTGTCACAAGGTATCTCTATTTTTATTATCTTGTTTCAGATGCAATAATAAAGTATTTTTTTCTAAACAAGAGATTGATCTGCTATTGCAGGTCCTAGAAAGATAGGGTTGCCATCTATGGTTTCCCATGAAATTATATTGGAATGTCGTATTGAGTTTAGCGGTGTCATCCATCACTGATTTTCTACTTTCTTGTGCGGTTGTGGTTTCTGAATGGATTATCTGGAGAGGCTAAAATAAAGTCTCTTGATTTCCTTCTTTTAATGTTCACAAGCTTTTAAAAAGCATGATGAAAATTGTTTGTATTTTGCTGTAGTAGAATCCAGGATGTTCAAACTGGAAACTGAACCACTAGAAAGCAGGCTGTTAGTTATTGGATCAGATCATTGTGACCATTTCTAGCTAGTCATAGAATGCTGAATTCCTAATAAATAGCCGTAACATTGGATACACGTCATATGTGGTATTAAACTTGTGCTGCACTGTAACTTTTCCACCCAATGGGTGTATAGGGTGTTGAATTTATTCGTGTTTCTTTTTATTTTTTAATATTCTTGCCACATCGTTAGCAATGTGCAACAATATTAAATTGTATAACATTGTATAAGTATACACCTAATTCTGTTTTTACACGGTAGATTGGTTCCAGAAAAAACCGTGTAAAAAAAAACCGTGTAAAAAAAGACACTGATCGTATGCAAAAATAGGTGATTGGTTCCTAATCTCTAAAACCTATTAAAATTAGTGAAAAACAAGGATTTTTTTAAAAGTTTTGTATTTGACATTTTCTTTTAGGGATTCATAAAATATTTAACAAAATTAAAAATATAAATAACTTAATAAATATAAAATATTTTTTGGCTTACCTTTCATCTTAATGCGTTAAATTTAATGTAACGATAGAAAAACAAATTTGCCAATAAAAAATTTCTTTACCAAACACAAAATATTAACACATTTCAATTGCTCTGACCTTTGTGCTTGTATGCACAAAAGGGAAGTCCCCTAAATTTGTGCCATTTACATTTGCTTTGACTAGTAAATTTGCTTGTACACGCAAAAAGGGAATTCCCTTAAATTTGTGATATGAACATACTTTGCAAAAATTAAATTTGACAAAAAAATTTAAGCACAAAAAATTTTAAATCGTGCTAAATGGAATAAAATCGTGTAACAAAAATTAAAAATATTTTATTTTCAAACCGTGTTATATCAAAACCGTGTAAAAAAAGACCGTGTAAAAACAGAATTAGGTGTATATAAGTATGTATGTACGTGTGTGTACAATATGTAGGAGTATAGAATATAAATTTTTAAAATAAATTTTTATTCAAACAAAATATTCAATTTGTAGCCACTTTGTATAGAGGCATGCAACAAGCTACAGGTGTTTTTTATAAAAATGCCACCAAGTGTTACAAAATTTATAAAATTTAATTCAAGTTAAAGGCAACCTCACACCATTTTAAATAAATTAATATTTAATTGGATTATCTTATAATAATTATTTAACATTTTTGTTGTTTCCGTTTTTAGAAAAAAATTAAAAAAAAAAATAAAAAAAAATTAAAAAAGATTAAAAAAATTTAAAATAAAAAAATTAAAATAAAAATAATAACAAAAAAATAATTTAAAAATAAAAATAATAAAAAAAATTAAAAAAAAAATAATTTAAAAATAAAAATAATAAAAAAATAATAAAAAAAATAAATTAAAAATAAAAATATAATAAAATAAAAAAAATAATAAAAAATAAATAAAAAAATAATAAAATAAAAATAATAATAAAATAAAAAAATAATAAATAAAAAATAATAAAAATACAAAAAAAATTCAAAAAAATTTTAAATACAAAATATAAATAAATTTAATTTTAGGAAATACATTTTTTTTGTGCTTTGAATCAATTCGAACTTTAATTAATTGATTTTGGTTATCGCAAACTGGAACTGAAGTAAACTAATACATGGGTCTGCTGAAGCAACATTTCTTTTTTGCGAAACCTATCCTATCTCCCTTAATTTTCCCTTATTGTTTTCCAATGCTTTCACTGTTGCCTTCTCTGTATGAAGCGATAAATCAATTCCTCATTCGTGATTCCGAATCAACTCATGCAGCCGCCTTTATTGTGATGGCTTATGGCCAATTTTCATCTCCAATATTCCGGTAAATAAGAGCTCCATAGCACCAATGTGGTACCACAAGTAATTTTCATCCCGGTATAGAGAGAACCTCTTCTCCTGCAAAAGTAATTTAATGTCATGACCTCTAATAGGACAATGGTCTGTAAGAAGAGCTGTCGTGCAATGGATGGCCGTGCAATTTCAGAACAGAAGACAGCCAGTTTTCAGCACAGAAGACAACCAGTTTTTAGAACAGAAGACAACCAGCTTTCAGCACAGAAGACAACCAGTTTTCAGAAAAGAAGACAACCAGTCTTATCCATATCAGTTCTACTTGTAATATTGCACATACCGTTCCGCTGCCAACGAAGTTGTGCCTTCGTGAAAAACAACTGGAGAATACCCTGTTTAATAGAGGCAAACGGAAAACCTACACCCTGCTAAATGCCGAAGATTTTGAGCTCCGTACCGGTACAGGCCAATTCATTAGCAATGCAGCTTTCTATGATATCTGCACGTCCTGAAGCCCATATAAGAGATCAATGCTACCTTTTAAAAAGCCCATCATATAAGCGTATGAGTCATGCGTAATGGGTAGACAACATGTGAAGAGACTACACTGAAAATGCTAATAATTTTGGAAGAAGTTGTAGATCTGTAGAAAAGGAAGATAAAATTGCTCGCACCACTAAGACTGGCATGTTTTCACCATGCTGCTTAGGGAATCAAGCTATAAAGCGAAACCCCTACGCCAAAACTTGTAACCGATTAATCAGAATTTGTCAGTTAGCTTTGGAGCATCACTATATGTGGTATCACAATAGGCCACCATGCGTGCTCACGGATATTTTAGGAAATATCTGCACAGAATGGGCAAGACCGCCTCCCCTTCCAGTCTTTACGAGGAAGGGGCGGTAATTGATGACACAGAGTACACTGTTTTCGAGTGTGCACGCTGGCAGAGCTATTGCTCTGTACTGACGTCAATAGTTGGAACGATCACAGCCGCTAACATTGTCGGGGTTATGATTGCGAGTAGTAGTAAAAATTGGACCTCAGTGGTGAACTACGTAGAGCGCATTCTGAGATGGAAGAAGAGAGATATTGAGGCTGCAGAACAAGTAAGCATGTCGGTATAGGTGATACTGTCACACGTGCCAGTCGAAACCAAAACGATGATTTAGACGAAAGGAATAGTGGAGACGCTTAGATGTCTCCTCAACTTTCGATACGCAATTCGGACGCGGATATGAACATGGAGAGGCCAAAGAGCCAAAAGGACTTCATTCCGAAGTAATATCACCGTGTGGGCACAAACAAGTCCACAAGAGACGAGGGGGGGATTTAGTGGGTGAGGGCCCCACACACGGAGGATGTGATGACTTCCTCTATGGTGCAGTTAGGTACATTTACCCCGCCAACTCGGCGTAAAAAAGGCCATAAATAAAAATGTCAGTGAGTGTACAGCCCGAAGAGCACTTCGCAGGATCGGGTTGATATCCGCCATAAGAAAAGCCGGCTCTATCGCATAAAAACGTCAAGGCTCGTTTAGAAATTTGCAAAACTTATAGTAAATATGGACAGTTGACGAATGGAAACGCGTGATCTGGTCGGATGAAACAAAAATTAACCGATTTCAATCAGATGGAAAAGATTGCGGCCGCATGACAAACTTCAAAAGCATCACGTAAAACAGACAATCAAAAATGGAGATGGAAGTTTGATGGTTTGGCGATGTTTTACTTGGTGGAGTGTGTTGGTCCGTTGGTGAAAATAGAGCGTATAATGAGAAAGGAAAACTATCTCAGTATCCTCTTCAAAGAAAATTGCCAGAATTCATTGAAGAAAGTGCCTACCCTGAAGAAGAACTTTTTTCCAGCAGGATGGCAATCCAAAACATACATAATTGGTCATTAAAACCCTTCAGTCAGGATTACGACCTAGTTTCTCACACCACTATGCGTGCTCAAGTGAGCTTCGAAGTAAAGCATCAAAGACAAATTATTGTCGACAGTTTACTGAATCGCCGTAGTCTAGTAGGTAGTGAGGCCAAGGTTCAAACCCTAGGTCAGACATCTCCACGAAAACGAAATATGAAAAATATTTCTCCGGCAACTTCCTCTTAGCAGATTTCTGTCAAAAACTCTGAGAGTAAATGAAATTGTCATGAAAAGTTTCTCAAAAATCTGTCGATCGGAGTCGACTATAAACTGGAGGTCCCGCCACTTATGTAGAAAACTGACACACACACTATATAAGTGGTGTGAGAAGCTAGGTCGTAAACCTGACTGAATGTTATGTAGTTTACTGAGCGGCTTGATGCAAAATAAGTTTGAATAAACACAAATGAACAGAATTCGTTTCTTATCTCTAGCAGAAATATAATCCTGGGCATATTTAAACAAAAAAATCATTTCAAACAAATTAATTGTAGAAAAAAAAAAGATTTTTATGAAAATTTCAAATGATTAAATCGGGACTAATTTAATAAAAAAAAAATAAAAATATTTACAAAATAAAAATATTTTTTTTTTTTTTATAAATCTTTTACTCAAGCAATTTATCAAAATTTAGTTGTAGTTGCTGGCTGTTGTTGTTGTTGTTATTATTATTGCGTTTAGTCGTTGTTATGATGTCTAAATATTGGAATTTTGGCATTTGGTTTTTAAACAAGAAGAAAAAAAAAATTTGTTTAAATAATATCAGCACACCGAGTAGCGAAAAAATAAGTGAGAAAAAGAAAAATCATAAAATATATGAAATAAATTCATATGTTGCCCGGCCATAAACATACGGATTTTATATCACAATAAAACAAACAAAAATAAACAAACAAAATAATTAGTTGCGTCGATTAAATCGTTGGGTGTATACACTACACTACACTCAAACAAAAAAGTATAGTAATAGAGAGGAAGCATTGAGCATTAAATAATATGCATCCAAAGGTAATGAGACAAAATAGAATACAGGTCAAGTGTTGCTATGATCGAGTATCAAGGCTTCATGGCGGCTTGCATACTATGGCTGCCTTCCAAAATGTATCAATACAAAGTTTGTATGCAGTTCTGCCACTGTATATAAACTATTTGGATATGCAAAGTAACCAAACAATGCATCAACTATAAATCCGATGCCTGATTGCATTTTGACTGCGTTAAAAATACACATTGACGATGTTTTGAAAGAGAATACATTGTAAACATTTTGTACAGCGGCTTTATGAAACACGATACTCTGTTCGAACACAAGGCAACTAACATTTTGGAAGGCAGCCTATATATCGAGCTTTTTTCTGCCAACCTGTGAGAATTGAAGGCAATAAACAAGCAGATGAACTTGACAGAAGGGAGATCCAATGACTTTGTTGGGGCCAAAACTTTTCTGTGAACTGGGAAGAGGACTTTTAAAAAGGAAACTAGGCTGAGATTTTTCTTAAGCCAAACGGGTTTGAAACAATTTAAACTTATGAAGGATATTTCAGTCTTGAATCATGCTACTCAGAAATAGTCTTCTGCTCAAGTAGTATACACTCAAAGAAAATTTGTGCAGAAAAGAGGTAACTTCAATCGCTTCAGTCCAATATGAAGATGCTGTGTTAAGAGGAACGAGTCACCAAAGAAACATAATTAGAATGTGTACTGAACCAATGCATTTCAGAAGATGCTTAGAAGACAGGATGTTCGAATTGTGAGCCTCGTCATGGAAACTCAGTTGGGTGAAGCATTATGGGTTGTGGTGTGCTGGACCAATGCACTTCAAAAGAAAAGACCTGGATGCTTACAAGACAGGAAGTTCGAATTGTGAGCCTCGTCATGGAAACTCAGTTGGGTGAAGCATTATGGGTTATGGTGTGCTGTACCAATGCACTTCAGAAGAAAAAAAAAGTGGACACTTAGAAGACAGGAAGTTCGAATTGTAAGCCTCGTCATGGAAACTCAGTTGGGTGAAGCATTATAGGTTATGGTGTGCTGGACGAATGCACTTCAAAAGAAAAGACCTGGATGCTTACAAGACAGGAAGTTCGAATTGTGAGCCTCGTCATGGACACTCAGTTGGGTGAAGCATTATGGGTTATGGTGTGCTGTACCAATGCACTTCAGAAGAAAAAAAAACTGGATGCTTAGAAGACAGGAAGTTCGAATTCTGAGCCTCGTCATGGAAACTCAGTTGGGTGAAGCATTATAGGTTATGGTGTGCTGGACCAATGTACTTCAAAAGAAAAGACCTGGATGCTTACAAGACAGGAAGTTCGAATTGTGAGCCTCGTCATGGAAACGCAGTTGGGTGAAGCATTATGGGTTAGCCCCAAGGAGGTTTAGGACAGTACAATAAATCGATAGATGGCTCACCCGTATTAGTCGCCGTAGTCTAGTAGGTAGTGTTTTGGCTTATTAGACGTAAAGCCAGGGTTCGAGCCCCAGGCCAGACATCAAGACAAAATACAAAAAAAAAGTATTTCTTCGGCGACTTCCTCTCAGCAGATTTCTGGCAAAAATTATGAAAGTGAATAAAAATTCCCATGAAAAGTTTCTCAAAAATCTGTCGTCCGGAGTCGACTTTAAACTGTAGGTCCCGCCACTCATGTATAAAAATTAACGCACACAACATAAGTGGTGTGAGAAGCTAGGCCGTAATCCTGACTGAAGGGTTGTAATGACCAATTACGTATAATAAATCGTTTGGATTCTGGATTTCTTTGCGATGATGAAATTGTAATTGTATCTTGTGAAGATATTTAATTGTTTAAAGATTTCATTTCAAAATGTTTTTGATATTATTTCTTCAAAGGCCGACATGTCAGCGATAATAGAGGTAATGGTAGAATTTTTTTTACCCAACCGTAGTCGAATTTCGGTAACAACATAACATAATTGGTCATTATCCAATCCTTAGCTTCTCCCACGCGACTTATGTTGTGCGTGTTAATTTTACACATGAGTTGCGGGACCTACAGTTTAAAGTCGACTCTGAACGACCTATTTTTGAGAAACTTTTCATGGCAATTTTTATTCACTCTCAGAGTTTTTGCCAAAAATCTGCTGAGAGCAAGTCGCCGAAGAAATATTTTTTGTATTTAATTTTTTTTTTTTTTTTTTTTTTTTTTTTTTTTTTTTTTTGGGAGACTGACTTGGTGTTTGAACCATGGCCTCACGTCTAATAAGCCAACACACCATCTACCAGACTATGGCGACTTCAGTATCGAAACGAATAAAGAAAATGTAGTTAAAAATTGTGTTGAAATTAAATTAAAATTTAAAAAACAAAACAAAAAAATGTATTTCTTTTACAATTAAAATAAACCACAGGCTGTCCGCGCTGTTCACGGATATGATGACCTAATTACTAATCATTTTTGCATGAGTGTATTATTGAATGTTTTTTAATTACTAAGAAAAAAAAGATTATTCGTTTTTCATTTTCCAAATTTTTAATTTCTAACCTTGACTAGATTTTCGGTTTAAATGGTTCGAACAACCTTGAATTAGGTAGGCAGGTGTAGCAACAACATGCATGATTTCGAATTTCTTTTGGGGATAAAACGCATACGAAACCTTTTATTATTTGTCGAAAATGTCTCTTATACACCCACATGAAATACTTTACGTATGTATTTTACTTTCTGCAAATATTTTCAACAACAACAACAACAAACAAAAAAAAAACGAATTCTTTTTGTGTGACATACATTGTCAACCAAAAAATTATCGCCTAAGAAAAAAAAATTTTTTTTTTAATAATTTTTGCGCTCCGACCATTTATTCTATTCTTTAATAGGGGGAAAATATTTAATTTAATTGCTTTAAAATGTTATGCATTTTATAAATATATTCCCATACTTTTAATATAAAAAAAGTATCTTTGATTTATGATCGTGATGTATTATTTATATCATCCTCCAAGGCAACGGGGAAATTTGTTGAGTGTTCTCTCTTAATTGGCCATTAACAACCCGATTAACGGATTTCGGCCTGCCGCAATACATCCTTCCAGGCTCCTCTGCTTCTTGCGCGCCAACGCCTGTTGGTCACACCAATCGATGACAGGGCTCTCTCGATTTGGTCCTTCCAATTTGGTCCTTCGTACTCTCCGCCGATTTCCGCAGACCTCCACATCAAATACCCGTCTCACCAGAGCATCCTGCTCCATCCGAACGACATGGCCGAGCCAGCGCAGTCGCTGGATATTAATACGCTGCACAACGTCCATGTCGTTGAGGAGTTCACACAGCTCACTTTTGGATCGGATGCGGAAATTCGATCACCAACTCGCACTGGACCGAAGATATTACGTAGAACTTTTCTCTCGAACACTCTCAAGGCTGTTGCATCAGTGCTTAATAGGGTTGGAGTTTGGTTCTTAACACGTTGACTGCCGACTACGAGATAACTTGTAAATTGCGTTCCCTTCTAGGGCGCCAAACTACGAGTTATGGATATTAATACTGGATATTAATACGCTGCACAACGTCCATGTCGTTGAGGAGTTCATACAGCTCACTGTTGGATCGGATGCGGAAATCCGATCACCAATTCGCACTGGACCGAAGATCTTACGTTGGACTTTTCTCTCGAACACTCTCAAGGCTGCTGCATCAGCGCTTAATGGGGTTTGAGTTTGATTCTTAACACGTTGACTGCCGACTACGAGATAACTCGTAGATTGCGTTCCCTTCTAGGGCGCCAAACTACGAGTTATCTCGTACTCACTAATGTGAAAAAATCAAATTGTCGTTTTTTGGCAAGTTTTCTGAAAATTGCCGCGGCAGTCAACGTGTTGATATTATTCCAGCTCTTCCCTGCATGCAAATCCATTCTATTAATCTGTCTGCGTAATGTATTGAGTGATGCCAGCAAACCCAAGTTGTTCATTCGGACATTGATTCATGAGAACTTGTAACGTGTTCACATTCTTAATAGCCCTTTCATAGGTTCGCATCCATGTAGCACAATGGAACTTAAAAACGCAGGCTAAAGATCTCAATTTTCTTGGGGCACATTTTGTCTGCTTCATTGAACATTTTATGAGCTTTCATGGCGCTATTCGCTCATCGTATACTAAAGGTGGTACATTTTCTAGAGTACGTACATTACCATTGTCCCAGCTATATTCACTGTGAGACTTGGCTTGTAGGCACTTTCTCTAGCATTTGAAGTTTCTTCGCTATATGGAAACGATATCGTCTCCATATTATGCCTCTGTTGTTGCTCGTTTCACTCCTAAGAACAGGGTCCATACCATGCTAATGAGTAGCAGCGATAGGATCCAACGCCATGGACATACATACATGTAAATGTAATTGGTCATTACAACCCTTCAGTCAGGATTACGACTTAACTTCTCACACTACTTATGCTGAGTGGTGTATTTATATACATGAGTGGCGGAACCTACAGTTTAAAGTCAACCCTGTACGACAGATTTTTTTTTGAGAATGGCAATTTGTGGCAAAATACTCTCAGAGTTGTTGCCAGAAATCTACTGAGAGGCAGCCGCCGAAGAAATATTTTTTCATCTGACGTTTTGACCGATATGTCTGACCTGGGGTTACCAAATTCACCGCTAAACAGGTGGCTGAACAACTTTCAATTTTAGTTGAACCAAATTCGGATTTAATCAAGCAATGCAAGAAGAAATTGATGAGTCTTTATCAGAGGGTTAATATGAAAATGAGAAAGCAAGAGGTGATAAACTCTTAGGAGGACTTAGGTACTAGACACACTCAGAGAATCTTATCCATGAGATTCTGCAGAAGTTATTGACGTACGGCAGTATTGGAAATACCTCTACAAAATCGAACCGTGGCCTCAGGTCTAATAAACTAACCTACAGCTAACTAGACTACGGCTACTACACATACAATATCATATATTGATCAAAGACACATACATACATAATTGGTCATTACAACCCTTCAGTCAGGATTACGACCTAGTTTCTCACACCACTTATGTTGTGTGTATTAATTTTATACATGAGTGGCGGGACATACAGTTTAAAGTCGAGTCCGAACGACAGATTTTTGAGAAACTTTTCATCGCAATTTTTTATTTACTCTCAGAGGTTTTTGCCAGAAATCTGCTGAGAGGAAGTCGCCGAAGAAATACATTTTGTATTTTATTTTGATGTCTGGCCTGGGGCTTGAACTCTGGCTTTACGTCTAATACTACCTACTAGACTACGGTGTTTTCTATCAAAGACAAGTTATCGATAATTTTACTTCTGATCAAATGCAAGTTATCGATAATTTTTTGTGACTAAATGATCGCCATATATCGAGAGACACTAATGGAATTATGTGAACACGAATACGGTTTTAAAATATGACACTCGAAGTTGAATTAATAATTATCGGCTTCTGCGAAGCTTGTATAAGAAGTTACATCCATTTTTTAGTGTGGGAAATATCTAAAAAACAATTCAAATAACTTTGCAAACACCCGAGTGTATAAAGTGCCGTGAAAAAGCTGCAAGTCAACACTGGTCTAAAAAGTGTTTCGCTGGATACGCTTACCGATATTTCATTGTGCAAAATGCTCTTGGCTTAAATCGGCGAGTTTCCATAAAACATGAAAGAAATTTTCATTGCGGCAGAGCAAGATCCAAACGCAAGATGTCACGATGCGGCCGTGTCAACCGTGTGACAGTTTGGAAGCATTTAAAAAGGACTGGTCACTCAAAAAAATTGATATTTGAGTGCCACATAAATCGTGTATGGATTTAACTTGACATGGCAATATTCGTCAAGTAAAATATAAAATCGTATGCAAAAAATCATTAAAAAAAAAAGAAATTATTGCCGATAATAGAATTTCTTTTAAAGACTCCCACCAAAATTTGTTTGTAATTTTCTTTTTCTTTTTTTATTTCTTTGCAATTTATGGCCAATTTTGAGCACGTTTAGCAAATAATTTTCATATTTTAGGAAAAAAAAATGCATTTAAAAATTTGCAATAAATCTTTAGGAATTTTTTTTTAATACATCAGTCACATCATTTGTGTAGAAAATAAAAATTTATTTTGGCCAAAAATTAAGGAATTTTTAAGACAATATACGAAATTAAATAATTAAAAATAAAAGTAAAAATAAGTTGAAATTAAAATTTTAAAACAAAAAAAAAAATTTTTTAATATATCGCCGCCTCCATTCTATAAAGTTCTAAGTACACTTAGAACGTTTTTAATGTTCTTGCATTTTTAAATTCTACGTTCTCTAACTTAAATACTGTCAAAATTTGGTTAAGGTGAGCCGATCCGTTCCGAAGTTATAGGGAAAAATCTTCTTAGAATACACATATGGTCGTATATCGCATGAAAACTTGAAATATTATATATGAATATATTATTGAATATTATAGAACGGAGGCGTCGATATGTGCGTATGGTCTTCAACAACAGGCCAACTTAATAGGCTCTTAAATAGACGTATAATTATAGCTGTAACTGAAATTAGTTGCAATTTCCTTTTCAAATCCCAGGCCACAGAGAAAAAAAAACGGAAAATGGTTTGTTAACAGTAAAAATTCAAACTTATTCCAAAGAAAAAAGGAAGATAATACTCAACTTCTAAGGAGCCGGAAGAACGATTAAGGAAATTTCCCAGTTATTTAGTTATTATAATCAAATGAAACGTTTTAATACATTTGGAAACTCAAACAACGTACTCAGAGCCTCTCAACTCCATGTAACGACAGCCAGGGAAGATGCAACAGACATAAGAGCTTCTAAAGCGGACCCATTTAAAAGTTCTAAGCCGACAATGACAATGACTTTAAAAACACTTCAGAATTTTTGAAAAACTGCTTAGAGGAACAACAGGCTCAATCTACTGATCTCAATCCACTTGAGAACTTATGCACTGAAGTTGAAAAGAGGATGGAATGCAAAAACCTTAAAAATGTTAATGAATTGTGGTAAAACATCGAAACATCTCGATTTCTCTTTCAGCACTTTGTTTAGGATTTCGAAAAAAATATTGGATGTGATAAGAAAAGATTAGAAAACATTGCAATAAAAATGGAACTGGCCAAACCGATAAAATATTGTTTTGTTATGTCCTCAACGACATAGACGTTGTGAAGCGTATTAACATCCAACGGCTGCGCTTGCTCGGCCATGTCGTTCGAATGAAGGAGGATGCTCCGGCGAGAGGGGTATTTGATGCCGGGATCTGCGAAAGTCGGCGAAGAGGACGACCTTGTTTGCGTTGGAAGGACCAAATCGAGGAAGCCCTGTCATCGATTGGTATGACCAACTGGCTTAGGCGCGCAAGAAGCAGAGGCGCTTGGA